>LR738713.1:673782872-673810279 GCA_902687465.1 Secale cereale | reverse complement strand
AGATGCTTGTCGCCAAGAGACCTGAGATCCTTGTTGTTAATAGACCTGACATGCTTGTTGCCAAGAGACCTGAGATGATTGTTGCTAAGAGACCTAAGATGCTTGTTGCTAAGAGACCCGAGATGCTTGTTGCCAAGAGACCCGAGATGCTTGTTGTCAAGAGACCCGATATGCTTGTTACCAAGAGACCTGAGATGCTTGTTGTCAAGAGACCTGAGATGCTTGTTGTCATGAGACCTGAGATGAGGCTTGTGGAGTATGCTTGTTGCATCCTTGTGATTCTTTGTGTAGAGTATGATTATAATCCATATTTGAGTATGTTTGCAAAGGCTTGTGTGCAGTGGATTTTTTTACTCCATTTGTATGATCATTTTTACTCCATATGTTTGCATCGGCTTGTGTGGAGTGAATTCTCTTATTTTCTTAGGATGAAAGGACTAGAAGAGGAAAGGAGTGGAATAGAAGAGGAGAGGATTAGTTTAGATTTAATTAACTAAAAGGTTTAATTTAGATCTAATTAACAGTTTAGGTTTAATCTAAGTTTAATTAACTAAAAGGTTTAATTTAAGTTTAATTAACTACTCCTACAGAAATTGGTACTGGAATTGCTACAGATTTAATTAGGAGTAGATAAGAGAAGAGAAGAGAGGAGAGATAAGAAAAGAGAAAGGAGAGAGAAGAGCGCAAGAAGATACTCCTACAGAAATTGGTACTCGAATTGCTACTGGAAATCAGCTTGCTTGCTACTCCTAATTAACTGAAAAGGTTTCAATTTGATACTCCTGCTGCAGTGCTATACTACTCCTAATTTAGTACTCCTACTTCAGTGCTATACTACTGCTATCCTCCCTAATTAACAGAAAAGCTTTCAGTTTTTAATTAACTAAAAACTTGCTAAAACCTGAAGAAATTGTAAGCAATCAAGAATTTGAACAAGTACAATATGAAATACTCCTATCTACTCCTAGCATTTCCTAGTAAGAAATTTCAGCAAGCAGTGCAAACAAGAAATTTCAGCAAGTGCAATTTCAGACCGCCGCATGGACCGCCAGCTATGGGGCATTACTATGGGATACTTATGGCAGCAAGCAGTCCTCTGAAAAATCTCTCTCAGAGTAGCTTAGTTGCTCTAAGACATGTTAAATTCAGTTAAATACTGGCAGCAAGCAGGCACCAACAAATCTACTCCTAGCATTTCCTGTAGTACTCCAAATAAATTTGTTGCTCTAACACATGTTAAATTCAGTTAAATTCGGGGTTGCTGTACACATAAGAACTACTCCTAGCATTTCCTGTACTACTCCAAATAAATTTGATATGTGAACAAACAGGTGCCTCTCCAAATAAATGGAAGCACAAATATAACTAGTGTCATGTGTTCTTCTTTGTACTCCAAAGCAGGTGTACTCCAAGTCACCAGGTATAGTTGTGCAAGATGAAATCCTATCATTGGTTCTTACTCCGTGTTGACTGGATGAAATGGCAAGCTACTACTGTACTGTAGAGGAGGCCCTCAGATCTCTAACTCTTTTTTTTACAGTGTCGTTTAATTAGTTTCTCTCTAGTTTCGTTTAATTAGTTTAATTAACAGAAAAAGGTTTCAGTTAGTTTAATTAGTACAAAAAGGTTTTAGTTAATTTAATTAAAGAAGCTGGAAGGTTTGAATTAATTTAAATTAACTCAAAAGAGAGGAGAAGATCTACACTACTCCAAATCCTACACTAGTCCAAATCTTGAACTCACTTTTTTTTATTTGAGAAAAGAAGAGCAGAGCAAGCGCTGCTACTGCTCCAAGCTAATTTGAGTGCGAATCAGAAACTCCAAATCTGATTATTCAGGTACTCCAAATACCGGATATGTTTGCTACTCCAAATTTTGCAACCACTACTCCAAAACAATATTGAAACTACAGAAACTACAGCACAACAATTGCAGTTTTGAAGTAAAGCTTCAGTTAATTTTAAAATTTAAATTAAAGTTTCAGTTAAAATGGAGAGAAGATGGAGAGAAACAACAGTAAGTATTGTTGGAGTACTCACTAAGTACTGTAAGATGAGTACAGTACAGTACAGTATAGTACTGCTGCAAGAGGAGTACAATACTCCATTAGCTCATTGCAAATTTAACCAAAACTACAGTAGCACAGATGTTGGTGAGGAAACAACAGTACTATTGCAAAATGAGTAGTAAAATTAGTCCTACTTTGAACCGTACTAAGCTCACAGATGTTGGAGTGAAGGAAATATGCCCTAGAGGCAAGAATAAAGTTGTTATTTATATTTCCTTATATCATGATAAATGTTTATTATTCATGCTAGAATTGTATTAACCGGAAACTTAGTACATGTGTGAATACATAGACAAAACAGAGTGTCCCTAGTATGCCTCTACTAGACTAGCTCATTGATCAAAGATGGTTATGTTTCCTAACCATAGACATGAGTTGTCATTTGATCAACGGGATCACATCATTAGGAGAATGATGTGATGGACAAGACCCATCCGTTAGCATAGCACTATGATCGTTTAGTTTTACTACTATTGCTTTCTTCATGACTTATACATGTTCCTATGACTATGAGATTATGCAACTCCCGAATACCGTAGGAACACCTTGTGTGCTATCAAACGTCACAACGTAACTGGGTGATCATAAAGATGCTCTACAGGTGTCTCCGAAAGTATTCCTGGTGTTGGCATAGATCAAGATTAGGATTTGTCACTCCGAGTGTCGGAGAGGTATCTCTGGGCCCTCTCGGTAACACACATCAAAATAAGCCTTGCAAGCCAAAGACTAATAAGTTAGTCACGAGATGATGTGTTAAGGAACGAGTAAAGAGACTTGTCGGTAACGAGATTGAACTAGGTATGGAGATACCGACGATCGAATCTCGGGCAAGTAACATACCGATGACAAAAGGAACAACGTATGTTGTTATGCGGTTTGACCGATAAAGATCTACGTAGAATATGTAGGAACCAATATGAGCATCCAGGTTCCGCTATTGGTTATTGACCGGAGATGAGTCTCGGTCATGTCTACATGGTTCTCGAACCCGTAGGGTCCGCACACTTAACGTTTGATGATGATCGGTATTATGAGTTTATGAGTTTTGATGTACCGAAGGTAGTTCGGAGTCCTGGATGAGATCACGGACATGACGAGGAGTCTCGGAATGTCCGAGACATAAAGATTGATATATTGGACGACTATATTCGGACACCGGAAGTGTTCCGGAAAAGTTTCGGATTTAACTGGATTGCCGGAGGGGGTTACCGGAACCCCCCACGAGGGGGGATGGTCCATAGTGGGCCTTGAAGGAAAGGAGAGAGGCAGCCCATAGAGGCTGGCCGGCGCCCCACCAGGGGATCCTAGTTGGATTAGGATTGGGGGGCGCCACCTCTCCCTCTTTTCCTTTCCCTCTCTTCCTTCTTGGTGGACTCCTACTAGGAATAGGATTGCATCCTATTCCTAGTAGGATTGCCCTAGCCACACCATAGGAGGCCGGCCAGCCCTCCTCCCTTGCTCCTTTATATACGGGGGCAGGGGGCACCCAAAGATACACAAGTTGAATTGTTCCAGCCGTGTGCGGTGTCCCCCTCCACAGAAACACACCTCGGTCATACCATCGCAGTACTTAGGAGAAGCCCTGCGCCGGTAGATACATCATATCCGTCACCACGCCGTCGTGCTGACGAAACTCTCCTGTGAAGCTCAACTGGATCAAGAGCTCGTGGGACGTCATCAAGCTGAACGTGTGCTGAACACGGAGGTGCCGTACGTTCGGTACTTGATCGGTTGAATCGTGAAGAAGTTCGACTACATCAACCGCGTCACTTGACACTTCCGCTTCCGGTCTACGAGGGTACGTAGACACACTCTTCCCTCTCGTTGCTATGCATCTGGTATATAGATCTTGCATGATCGTAGGAAAATTTTAAAATACTACGTTCCCCAACAGTGGTATCAGAGCCAGGTCTATGCGTAGATGATATGCATGAGTAGAACACAATGAGTTGTGGGCGATACTAGTCATACGGCTTACCAGCATGTCATACTTTGCTTCGGCGGTATTGTGAGATGACGCGGCCCAGACCAACATTACGCGTACGCTTACGCGAGACTGGTTTCACCGTTACGAGCACTCGTTGCTTAAAGGTGACTGGCGGGTGTCTGTCTCTCTCACTTTAGCTGAATCAAGTGTGGCTACGCCCGGTCCTTGTGAAGGTTAAAACAGCACATACTTAACGAAACATCGTTGTGGTTTTGTATACGTAGGTAAGAACGGTTCTTGCTAAGCCCGTAGCAGCCACGTAAAACTTGCAACAACAAAGTAGAGGACGTCTAACTTGTTTTTGCAGGGCATGTTGTGATGTGATATGGTCAAGACATGATGAGTTATACGGTTTTTGTATGAGATGATCATGTTTTGTAATGTTATCGGCAACTGGCAGGAGCCATATGGTTGTCGCTTTATTGTATGAAATGCAATCGCCATGTAATTGCTTTACTTCATCACTAAGCGGTAGCGATAGTCGTAGAAGCAATAGTTGGCGAGACGACAACGATGCTACGATGGAGATCAAGGTGTCGCGCCGGTGACGAAGGTGATCATGACGGTGCTTTGGAGATGGAGATCAAAAGCACAAGATGATGATGGTCATATCATGTCACATATTTTGATTGCATGTGATGTTTATCTTATTATGCTTCTTATTTTGCTTAGAACGACGGTAGCATTATAAGATGATCCCTTACAAAATTTCAAGGTACAAGTGTTCTCCCTGAGTATGCACCGTTGCGAAAGTTCTTCGTGCTGAGACACCACGTGATGATCGGGTGTGATAGGCTCTACGTTCAAATACAATGGGTGTAAGACAGTTTTGCACACGCAGAATACTCGGGTTAAACTTGACGAGCCTAGCATATGCAGATATGGCCTCGGAACGCTGGAGACCGAAAGGTCGAGCGTGAATCATATAGTAGATATGATCAACATAAGATGTTCACCATTGAAACTACTCCATCTCACGTGATGATCGGACATGGTTTAGTTGATTTGGATCACGTGATCATTTAGATGACCGGAGGGATGTCTATCTAAGTGGGGGTTCTTAAGTAATATGATTAAATTGAACTTTAATTTATCATGAACTTAGTCCTGGTAGCATTAGCATATCTATGTTGTAGATCAATAGCTCGCGATGTTGCTCCACGTTTATTTTTTATATGTTCCTAGAGAATACCAAGTTGAAAGATGTTAGTAGCAATGATGCGGAATTGTTCCGTGATCTGAGGATTATCCTCATTGCTGCACAGAGAATTATGTCCTTGATGCACCACTAGGTGACAGACCTATTGCAGGAGCAGATGTAGACGTTATGAACGTTTTGACAAAAGCTCGGTATGATGACTACTAGATAGTTTAAGTGCACCATGCTTTACGGCTTAGAACCGGGACTTCAAAAACGTTTTGAACACCACGGAGCATATAAGATGTTCCAAGAGTTGAAATTAGTATTTCATACTCATGCCCGTGTCGAGAGGTATAAGACCTCTGACAGTACTTTGCCTACAAGATGGAGGAGAGAGCATGTGCTCAGATTGTCTGGGTACTGCAATTGCTTGAATCAAGTGGGAGTTAATCTTCCAGATAAGATAGTAATTGACAAAGTTCTCTAATCACTATCACCAAGTTAGTAGAACTTCGTGATGAACTATAATATGCAAGGGATGACGAAAGTAATTCCCGAGCTCTTCGCGATGTTGAAATCGGCGAAGGTAGAAATCAAGAAAGAGCATCAAGTGTTGATGGTTAACAAGACCACTTGTTTCAAGTAAAGGGAAAAGGGAAAGAAGGGGAACTTCAAGAAGAATGACAAGCAAGTTGTCACTCCCGTGAAGAAACCCAAAGCTAAAACTCAAGCCTGAAACTAAGTGCTTCTACTATAAAGGAAATGGTCACTGGAAGTGGAACTGCCCTAGATACTTGGCGGATAAGAAGGATGGCAAAGTGAACAAAGGTATATTTGATATACAGATTATTGATGTGTATTTTACTAGTGATCATAGCAACCCCTCGGTATTTGATACTGATTTAGTTGCTAAAGAGTAGTAACTCGAAATGGGAGTTGCATAATGAACAGAAACTAGTTAAAGGATGAAGTGACGATGTGTATTGGAAGTAGTTCCAAGATTGATATGATCATCATCGCACACTCCCTATACTTTCGGGATTAGTGTAAAACCTAAATAAATGTTATTTGGCATTTGCGTTGAGCATGAATATGATTTGATCATATTTGTTGCAATACGGTTATTCATTTAAAGTCATAGAATAATTGTTATTCTGTTTACATGCATAAAACCTTCGATGGTCATACACCCAATGAAAAATAGTTTGTTGGATCTCGATCGTGGTAATACACATATTCATAATATTGAAGCCAAAAGATGCAAGGTTAATAATGATAGTGCAACTTATTTGTGGCACTGCCGTTTAGGTAATATTGGTGTAAAGCGCATGAAGAAACTCCATAGTGATGGATTTTTGGAATCACTTGATTATGAATCACTTGGTGCTTGCGAACCATGCCTCATGGGCAAGATGACTAAAACTCCGTTCTCCGGAACAATGGAGCGAGCAACAGATTTGTTGGAGATCATACATACAGATGTATGTGGACCAATGAGTGTTGAAGCTCGCGGTAGGTATCGTTATTTTCTGACCTTCACTGATGATTTGAGCAGATATGGGTATATCTACTTAATGAAGCACAAGTCTGAAACATTTGAAAAGTTCAACGAATTTCAGAGTGAAGTGGAGAATCATCGTAACAAGAAAAATAAGAGTTTCTACGATATGATCGTAGAGGTAAAATATTTGAGTTAGCGAGTTTGGCCTTCAGTAAAAACAATGTGAAATAGTTTCACTACTCACGCCACCTGGAACACCATAGTGTAATGGTGTGTCCGAACGTCATAACCGTACTTTATTAGATATGGTGCGATCGATGATGTCTCTTACCGATCTACCACTATCGCTTTTGGGGTTATGCATTAGAGACAGCTACATTCACGTTAAATAGGGCACCATCTAAATCCGTGGAGATGACATCGTATGAACTGTGGTTTGACGAGAAACCTAAGCTGTCATTTCATTAAGTTTGGGACTGCGATGCTTATGTGAAATAGTTTCAACATGATAAGCTCGAACCCAAATCGGAGAAATAAATCTTCATAGGATACCCAAAAGAAACTGTTGGGTACACCTTCTATCACAGATCCGAAGGCAAGGTCTTTGTTGCTAAGAGTGGATCCTTTCTAGAGAAGGAGTTTCTCTCGAAAGAAGTGAGTGGGAGGAAAGTAGAACTTGATGAGGTAATTGTACCTTCTCCTGAATTGGAAAGTGGAACATCACAGAAACTAGTTCCAGTGATTCCTACACCAATCAGTGAGGAAGTTAATGATGATGATCATGAAACTTCGGATCAAGTTTCTGCTGAACGTCGTAGATCAACCAGAGTACGTTCCGCACCAGAGTGGTACGGCAACCCAGTTCTGGAAATCATGTTACTAGACCATGATGAACCTACGAACTATGAGGAAGCGATGATGAGCCCAGATTCCGCAAAATGCCTTGAGGCCATGAAATCTGAGATGGGATCCATGTATGAGAACAAAGTGTGGACTTTGGTTGACTTGCCCGATGATCGGCGGGCCATCGAAAATAAATGGATCTTCAAGAGGAAGACCGACGCAGACGGTAATGTTACTGTTTACAAAGCTCGACTTGTTGCGACAGGGTTTCGACAAATTCAAGGAGTTGACTACGATGAGACTTTCTCACCTGTAGCGATGCTTAAGTCTGTCCGAATCATGTTAGCAATTGCCGCATTTTATGATTATGAAATCTGGCAAATGGATGTCAAAACTGCATTCCTGAATGGATATCTCAAAGAAGAGTTGTATATGATGCAACCAAAAGGTTTTGTCGATCCAAAAGGTGCTAACAAAGTATGCAAGCTCCAGCGATCCATCTATGGACTGGTGCAAGCATCTCGGAGTTGGAATATATGCTTTGATGAGGTGATCAAAGCATATAGATTTATACAGACTTGCGGTGAAGCCTGTATTTACAAGAAGTGAGTGGCAGCACTACAACCTTTCTGACAAGTATATGTGAATGACATTGGGCATCAAGATCTATAGAGATAGATCAAGACGCTTGATAAGACTTTCGATGAGTACATACCTTGATAAGATTTTGAACTAGTTCAAATTGGATCAGTCAAAGAAGGAGTTCTTGCCTGACTTGTAAGGTGTGAAGTTGAGTAAGACTCAAAGCCAGACCACGGCAGAAAAATATAGAGAGAATGAAAGTCATTCCCTATGCCTCAGCCATAGGTTCTATAAAGTATGCCATGCTGTGTACCAAACATGTTGTGTACCTTCACATGAGTTTGTCAAGGGGGTACAATAGTGATCGAGGAGTAGATCACTGTACAGCGGTCAAAATTATCCTTAGTAACTGGATGACTAAGGAAATGCTCTCGATTATGGAGGTGATAAAGAGTTTTTCGTAAAGGGTTACGCCGATGCAAGCTTTGACACTAAATCCAGATGACTCTAAGTATCAATCTGGATGCGTATTGAAAGTGGGAGCAATTAGCTAGAGTAGGTCCATGCAGAGCATTGTAGACATAGAAATTTGCGAAATACATACGGATCTGAATGTGACAGACCCGTTGACTAAACTTCTCTCACAAGCAAAACATGATCACACCTTATTACTCTTGGGTATTAATCACATAGCGATGTGAACTAGATTATTGACTCTAGTAAACCCTTTGGGTGTTGGTCACATGGTGATGTGAACTATGGGTGTTATTCACATAACGATGTGAACTATCGGTATTAAATCACATGGCAATGTGAGCTAGATTATTGACTCTAGTGCAAGTGGGAGACTGAAGGAAATATGCCCTTGAGGCAATAATAAAGTTGTTATTTATATTTCCTTATATCATGATAAATGTTTATTATTCATGCTAGAATTGTATTAACCGGAAACTTAGTACATGTGTGAATACATAGACAAAACAGAGTGTCCCTAGTATGCCTCTACTAGACTAGCTCATTGATCAAAGATGGTTATGTTACCTAACCATAGACATGAGTTGTCATTTGATCAACGGGATCACATCATTAGGAGAATGATGTGATGGACAAGACCCATCCGTTAGCATAGCACTATGATCGTTTAGTTTTACTGCTATTGCTTTCTTCATGACTTATACATGTTCCTATGACTATGAGATTATGCAACTCCCGAATACCGTAGGAACACCTTGTGTGCTATCAAACGTCACAACGTAACTGGGTGATCATAAATATGCTCTATAGGTGTCTCCGAAAGTATTCGTGGTGTTGGCATAGATCAAGATTAGGATTTGTCACTCCGAGTGTCGGAGAGGTATCTCTGGGCCCTCTCGGTAACACACATCACAATAAGCCTTGCAAGCAAAAGACTAATAAGTTAGTCACGAGATGATGTGTTACGGAACGAGTAAAGTGACTTGCCGGTAACGAGATTGAACTAGGTATGGAGATACCGACGATCGAATCTCGGGCAAGTAACATACCGATGACAAAAGGAACAACGTATGTTGTTATGCGGTTTGACCGATAAAGATCTTCGTAGAATATGTAGGAACCAATATGAGCATCCAGGTTCCGCTATTGGTTATTGACCGGAGATGAGTCTCGGTCATGTCTACATAGTTCTCGAACCCGTAGGGTCCGCACGCTTAACGTTTGATGACGATCGGTATTATGAGTTTATGAGTTTTGATGTACCGAAGGTAGTTCGGAGTCCCGGATGAGATCACGGACATGACGAGGAGTCTCAGAATGTTCGAGACATAAAGATTGATATATTGGACGACTATATTCGGACACCGGAAGTGTTTCGGAAAAGTTTCGGATTTAACTGGATTGCCGGAGGGGGTTACCGGAACCCCCCACGAGGGGGGATGGTCCATAGTGGGCCTTGAAGGAAAGGAGAGAGGCAGCCCATAGAGGCTGGCCGGCGCCCCACCAGGGGATCCTAGTTGGACTAGGATTGGGGGGCGCCACCTCTCCCTCTTTTCCTTTCCCTCTCTTCCTTCTTGGTGGACTCCTACTAGGAATAAGATTGCAATCCTATTCCTAGTAGGATTGCCCTAGCCGCACCATAGGAGGCCGGCCAGCCCTCCTCCCTTGCTCCTTTATACACGGGGGCAGGGGGCACCCAAAGATACACAAGTTGAATTGTTCCAGCCGTGTGTGGTGCCCCCCTCCACAGAAACACACCTCGGTCATACCATCGCAGTACTTAGGAGAAGCCCTGCGCCGGTAGATACATCATATCCGTCACCACGCCGTCGTGCTGACGAAACTCTCCTGTGAAGCTCAACTGGATCAAGAGCTCGTGGGACGTCATCAAGCTGAACGTGTGCTGAACACGGAGGTGCCGTACGTTCGGTACTTGATCGGTTGAATCGTGAAGAAGTTCGACGACATCAACCGCGTCACTTGACGCTTCCGCTTCCGGTCTACGAGGGTACGTAGACACACTCTTCCCTCTCGTTGCTATGCATCTGGTAGATAGATCTTGCGTGATCGTAGGAAAATTTTAAAATACTACGTTCCCCAACATGGAGTACAGTAGAAAGAGCCTCACTTAACTCCAAAGAAGACTCCAAAACATGCAATTCCACATCGGCATATGATACTCCTCTGAATGAATGACTGAAGCAGTAGGCGTTGGGCACCACGAGCATGGCGTCAGCGTCGGGCACCACAAGCACCACCGTCAGCGTCGCCCTATAAGCACAACAGAGGATTGGAACTCTGAATTGAACGACAACTGAAGCAAAACAATCGACCATCGACAGTAAACCTCTGAAGAAATGTTGGAGTACTGTTGCTGCTTGGTTGATTACAGAGAGCTTGGTAGGCCATTAAGGCCTCACATCTGACATTGGCATCCGTAACATTTCCTAGCAATACTCCTAGCAGTACACAAGATCACAATCTCTCTCCTAGCATCTGACATTAAGTTTTCACGGAGAAGAGACAGTAAGAGGAAGAGAGAGCAATACCTCAAGGAGTCATCATCCATGGACGCACAGCCGGGCCACCATGTCTATCCTCTCGCCACCTGACGCAGCAGCTGCTCCTCAAGGAGTCACTCATCGAGACCGCGCGCAAGGACGAGGACAGCGGTAGCCGTGGCGATGACAAGCTGCCGTAGGTGGTGTTCGACCGCATCCTTCGGCGTCAGATGGTGTACGACGCGCTCAAGCGCGGGGGCGGGGAGGAGGTGCCATCGTGGGTCCAGCTGCTCACCATCCTCCTTTCCTTCGGCACGTCGGCGCTCGGCATCGCCTACTACTCCTTGTCACCGCCGCACAGATGCAGCAGCTCCCCACAGCCGCACAGATCCGGCAGCTCCCCACAGCCGCACAGATTCGGCAGCTTCTCGCCCCTCGTTGCTTACCCCAAGTGGAAGGTTTGAGATGCAGTGTAGCGGAAGTTTTCCCTTGGCAAAGATACCAAGGATCGATTTCCCCTGAGACTCCCAGTTTCAACAAGAAGGTGTCAACTGCTAACGGCGCCAAATATTAGCAATCAACGTGGAACTAAACACAGATACAAATAACTTTGCTCCCAACGAGTACAGAGAGGTTGTCAATCCCTCCGGCCTTGTCGTTTACAAAGGGTCAAACGCAAGTGATAATAGTGATAGGTATTGCTGCAAATAGTAAGTAAAAGCGGAAAGTGAATAGCGGATGGGATCAGTGATGGTAATATGGACCGGGGTCCCATGATGTTCACTAGTGATGTCTCTCTCCCAAAAGACGATAAAACAGCTATGTGAGGTAAACGAATTACAGCTGGGCAATTGACAGAATTATGTGCGCAAACCAATGCTAACTATGTTGCAAGAAAGGTAGAGGTTTAAAGCATGGGCGGTACGCCAAGGCAAGTAGACCGAAATCCATCTGCATCTACTACTAATCATCCACCTTGAGATATCTATCCAGAACATCTCGCTGGTATTAAGTTGCGAGTCCCACCCATAGTGTAAACTCAAAGCAACAGACAACTGCATTAAAAGAACTTTGCGTAAAGTAAACAATCCTTGCACCCGCGGGCACAAGCACCGTTGTTTTCCCCCTTGTGGCAACAGCACATCCCCTAGACTCATGTTTCTGTCACTCAGGCTAGTCATCGAGGGGCATGAACCCACAATCAAGCATAACGTTCCCTCTTGGAGTCACTACCTACTACTTGGCCAAAGCAATAAATAGCAACGGAGAACATGCAAGAATTACTTACGAACATAAATATAAAAGAGGTGAATCAAATATATTACTCAAACACAATCTGAACATAATCTCACAATCCATCGGATCCCAGCAAACTCATCATAGCAACAGCATAAGGATTACATATGTGCCTCGATCATGTAGGGCAGCTCACGAGGTCTAATTAGTGAAGCACAAGAAGGGGAGGAGAACATCACATAGCTACTGGTCATGGACCCATGGTCCAAGGGAGACTACTCACAACTCATCCGGGAGGCGTCCATGGTGGTGGAGAGGCTCCCGATGGTGATCCTCCCCTCCGGCAGGGTGCCGGGAAGAGTTCTCCTGGTGCTCCCGATCTTGGAAGCGCAGCGGCGGCGGAACAAAGATGAGATCGCGAAAAAGGGTTCCCGTCTCGAGGGTTTCGGGACGCGTGTTAAATATATGCCAAAGGGGGGCATCAGCGGAAGCCTGGGGGGCCCAGGCGCCCCCCCGGCGCGGTCAGGAGGGGGGCCGCGCCACCAGGGCGCCTGGAGCCCTGGTGGCCCCCCTCCGGCTCTACTTTGGCTGCCAGGAAGCTTCTGGAACGCTGATTTTTTATATAATTTTTCCGGGATTTTTCTGGTAGTTTTCGTAATGGGAAAACCTGAAATACAAAAACAGCAGAAAACAAAAACTGGCACTGGGGTGCACTGAGTTAATAGGTTAGTCCAAATATGATCAAAAGTGTATGGAAGTGTATAAATATCATAGCAATATCACCCAAAAGAGGCATGGAGCAAGCAGAAATTATAGATACGTTTTGGACGTATCACTCACCGCCACAGTTCCTCTTCCCGCAGCTCCTCCTACTCAAGCAGCTCCACCGGCGGTAAAATTCGAATCTTGGGATGACGAAGCGGGGACGATGCGAGAGAAAGAGGGCAGCGGCGACGCGGTTAAGGGAGATGCAGCGACGCGGGCGAGGGAGCTACGGCTGCTACGCAGGCGAGGGAGATACGCGGCGACGCGGGCGAGGGAGATGCGGCGGCATCATGGACGAGGGAGATGCGCGGCGACGCGGGCGAGGGAGATGCGGCGGCGTCATGGGCGAGGGAGATGCGGTTGGAGAGAAGCAGAGAGCGATACGGGCGAGGGAGACTGAGAGAGACTGAGAGCGATGCGGTCGAGGGTAAAAATGGAAAACACGAATATGGTACACGAAAGTCTTCATTAGGAATGGCAGGTAAATACCATGTATAGGAAGGTATGGTGGACTCATATGGCGTAACTGGTTTAAAGGATTTTGGATGCACAAGCAGTCAGTCCGCTTAGTACAGGTGGAGGTTAGCAAAAGACTGGGAGCGACCAACTAAGAGAGCAATGACGGTCATAATCATGCAGAGCGACAAAGCAACATTGAATCAGGCATGGAAGTTATATCGCTACTCAGAAACAAAAGATCATCAAGGCTTGACAGATTTTCTTTACAGTCTTAAATATGCTAGAGCATACGCCAAGTCAATCAAAATAAATTCTCGAAGGAAGATATTACTAAACCATACCACATCATAGGCAAACAAATCATGTTGGTACTCCAATAACACATTGGGAACGCCCCAGCTATTTGAGACTAACCATAAGAAAACATGAACTACTAAGCACCATTATGCACGTAGCATTTTTATCATAGACATATCAACCAATGCAACAGAAGCAAACTCTCTTAATAAGATAAGCATGATAACTAAAGAGAGTTCAAGCAACCAACTAAACAAAAGCTCTTTAAAAAGATAAGCATGAAAACTAAGAGCTAAGCATGATAGTAACTATTGAAAGACCAAGAACATACACAGCAAAGATAGACATGAAAATTCTATGTTGTGTTCTAGGTAGAAGTGGAGCGTGTTTCTCTCCCACACAAAGAAAGCTGAGTTCCGACTCGTTATGAAAAGCTAAAGAAAACTAAAAAGGAAACTAAAAGCAAGACGCTCCAAGCATAGCACATAACACATGAAGTGATAAAAATATAGTGGAACGAAAGACGAACTGATAATGTTGATGGAGAAGGGGATGCACGGGGGCATCCCCAAGCTTAGACGCTTGAGTCTCCTTGAATATTTCTTGGGGGTGCATGGGGGCATCCCCAAGCTTGAGCGTTTGACACTCCTGAATCTTTTTATCATCTTCCCTCGCACACTTGAAAACTCCCGTCATACATAACTCATCATAATCTGATTAGCGAGGTTAGTACCCTTAATAAAATAATTGTTCCTTGCTGGAAATAAGGATATTCTTGAAGGTCTACTGTTTCTCAAGATTGCCAAAAGGTTTTTGCAAAGAAAAAGCAAGCTCAAGGTTTGCAAAATGAAGGAAGGGCAAAACAGGACAGAATCTGTGAAAAACAGAACAGCAGGTAGTAAATGATTTTTTCGGGGCACTTCTGCAACTCTAATCAAAAAACTCAGAACAGACGCCCGAAAGACAATTGTATAGAGCACGCTGTCGAAACAATTCAGACCAAAAAGATGATCTGGTCATTTTATACGAATTTTTCAATCCAAGGACAGAATCTGTTTCCTGGACAGCACGTCACAACTTTTGAACTTTCTTGCAATCAGAGGCTACACTTGGCACAAAATTGAAAAGTAAGGATACAATGATGATGCTACTGTAGTAACAACATCAAGACACAACAAAAGCAAAATAAAATTTTATTCATTGTGGGCTGCCTCCCAAAAGCGCTTTCTTTTATGCCTTTAAGCTAGACATAATGCATAGAGATCAAGTTTTATCAAGAGTAAAAGAATAGCTAGCCCGTGTAACGGACTCAAAAGGTAACTTAATCTTCTTTCTAGGGAAATGTTCCATCCCTTTCTTGAGAGGAAATTGGAATTTTATATTCCCCTCTTTCATGTCAATGATAGCACCAACGGTGCTTAGAAACGGACGTCCCAAAATAATTGGACAAGAAGGTTCACATTCAATGTCCGTAATAGTAAAATCAATGGGAACGTAATTGTCATTGACAATGATAAGAACATCGTCGATCCTCCCCAAAGGTTTCTTTATGGAAGAATCAACAAGACGAACACCAAAAGAACAAGAATCAAAAGGTTTCAATTTAAGCATATCATATATTCTTTTGGGCATAACGGAGGTACTAGCTCCAACATCACATAAAGCATAGCAAGAGAAGTTATTCAACTTAATTTTTATCATAGGATCCCAACCATCTTCTAGTTTTCTAGGTATGGAGGCTTCTACTCTAAGTTTCTCCTCCCTAGCTTTGATGAGAGCATTAGTGATATGCTCTGTGAAGGCAAGGTTAAGCGTGCTAGTGCGGGGATCTCTAGACATCTTGTGAAGGAAATCAATAACTTCGGTAAGAGTGCAATTATCAAAATCAAGGTCACTACTATCAAGTAAAGTGGTAGTGGTGTCCTTTAGGTTCACTTGTTTGGTAGTTTCTATAGTCATAGCATCACCATTAATAGGTCCATTGGGACCAGGAGTGCATTGGGTGCTAAGAGTTTGGATATCCTCAACAACTTGGATAGTAGCAACGGTGTGGTGGGTAGGAAGGTTCTTAATTCTATCTTCTTCCTCCCTTTCTCTAGCCCATCTCTCTTTAAGTTTAGCCATCATCCTAATGTTTTCATTAATTTGCACTTGAATAGCATTCATAGGAGTGACCTTCCTCTCCTCAAGAGGAGAAGTTCTAATTTTAAGCAATTCTACCTCATTGGCTAAATTGTCTACCTTCGAAGAGAGATCATCTAGTTTGTTTAGTTTTTCTTCTACACTCTTATTAAAGGCTTTTTGGGTAGTGATGAAATCTTTAAGCATAATCTCTAGTTCAGTAGTGGAGTTCTTGGTGATAGGATAAGCATTGTTGTTCCCATAAGAATTAGAGGGGAACGGTCTAGGATTGCTACCAAAGTTACTCCTATAAGCATTGTTGTTGAAATTGTTTCTAGAGATAAAATTCACATCTACTTGTTCTTGAGCAATCAAAGAATTTAAAGGAACATCACCAGGATCAACAGAAGATTGCTTCGAAAGTAGAGACATGATCAAGTCAACTTTTTCATTTAGGGAGGAAATCTCCTCGACAGAGTTTACCTTCCTACATGTTGGAGCGCGTTCGGTGTGCCATTGGGAATAGTTGGTCATCATCTCATCGAGAAGCTTCGTGGCAGCACCAAGTGTAGTTGACGTAAAGGTTCCTCCCGCGGCCGAATCTAACAAGTTCCGCGAGGTAAAGCTCAAGCCTGCATAAAAAGTTTGGATAACCATCCAAGTAGTCAAACCATGAGTAGGGCAGTTCTTGATAAGAGATTTCATACGTTCCCAAGCTTGGGCAACGTGTTCGTTATCCAATTGTTTAAAATTCATTATGTTACTTCTTAGTTGGATAATTTTAGCAGGTGGATAGTATTTTCCAATAAAAGCATCTTTGCACTTGTCCCATGAATCTATGCTATTTCTAGGCAAAGATTGAAACCAAATTTTAGCTCCTCCTCTCAAGGAGAAAGGAAAAAGCTTAAGCTTAACAATATTACCATCTATTTCTTGGTACTTTTGCATATCACAAAGTTCAACAAAATTGTTTAAGTGTAAAGCAGCATCATCTCCAGCACCGGAGAATTGATCTTTCATAACTAGGTTCAGTAAAGCAGGTTTAATTTCATACGAAGGTGCTGAAGTGGCAGGTGTAGTGATAGGCGTGCAAATAAAGTCATCGTTGTTATGACTAGTGAAGTCACACAACTTGGTGTTCTCAGTGGAACCCATAGTAGCAAGCAAGCAAGATAACTATTTTTTTGTGATTTTCGAGAAAAGATACTAAAGCAAAAATGAAAGGTAAACTAACAAGACTAAAAAGCAAAGGTAAAAGATAGCGTGCAACTCCCCTATCTTGAAGAGTGGAGTCCCCGGCAACGGCGCCAGAAAACTTTGCTTGATGGCTTCTCGCCCCTCGTTGGTTACCCCAAGTGGAAGGTTTGAGATGCAGTGTAGCGGAAGTTTTCCCTTGGCAAAGATACCAAGGATCGATTTCCCCTGAGACTCCCAGTTTCAACAAGAAGGTGTCAACTGCTAACGGCGCCAGATATTAGCAATCAACATGGACCTGCACACAGATACAAATAACTTTGCTCCCAACGAGTACAGAGAGGTTGTCAATCCCTCCGGCCTTGTCGTTTACAAAGGGTCAAACGCAAGTGATAATAGTGATAGGTATTGCTGCAAATAGTAAGTAAAAGCGGAAAGTGAATAGCGGATGGGATCAGTGATGGTAATATGGACTGGGGTCCCATGATGTTCACTAGTGATGTCTCTCTCCCAAAAGACGATAAAACAGCTATGTGAGGTAAACGAATTACAGCTGGGCAATTGACAGAATTATGTGCGCAAACCAATGCTAACTATGTTGCAAGAAAGGTAGAGGTTCAAAGCATGGGCGGTACGCCAAGGCAAGTAGACCAAAATCCATCTGCATCTACTACTAATCATCCACCTTGAGATATCTATCCAGAACATCTCGCTGGTATTAAGTTGCGAGTCCCACCCATAGTGTAAACTCAAAGCAACAGACAACTGCATTAAAAGAACTTTGCGTAAAGTAAACAATCCTTGCACCCGCGGGCACAAGCACCGTTGTTTTCCCCCTTGTGGCAACAGCACATCCCCTAGACTCATGTTTCTGTCACTCAAGCTAGTCATCGAGGGGCATGAACCCACAATCAAGCATAACGTTCCCTCTTGGAGTCACTACCTACCACTTGGCCAAAGCAATAAATAACAACGGAGAACATGCAAGAATTACTTACGAACATAAATATAAAAGAGGTGAATCAAATATATTACTCAAACACAATCTGAACATAATCTCACAATCCATCGGATCCCAGCAAACTCATCATAGCAACAGCATAAGGATTACATATGTGCCTCGATCATGTAGGGCAGCTCACGAGGACTAATTAGTGAAGCACAAGAACAGGAGGAGAACATCATATAGCTACTGGTCATGGACCCATGGTCCAAGGGAGACTACTCACAACTCATCCGGGAGGCGTCCATGGTGGTGGAGAAGCTCCCGGTGATGATCCTCCCCTCCGGCAGGGTGCCGGGAAGAGTTCTCCTGGTGCTCCCGATCTTGGAAGCGCGGCGGCGGCGGAACAGAGATGAGATCGCGAAAAAGGGTTCCCGTCTCGAGGGTTTCGGGACACGATATAAATATATGCCAAAGGGGGGCATCAGACGAGGCCTGGGGGGCCCAGGCGCCCCCCCGGCGCGGCCAGGAGGGGGGCCGCGCCACCAGGGCGCCTGGAGCCCTGGTGGCCCCCCTCCGGCTGTACTTCGGGTGCCGGGAAGCTTCTGGAACGCTGATTTTTTATATGATTTTCCGGGATTTTTCTGGCAGTTCTCGTAATGGGAAAACCTGAAATACAAAAACAGCAGAAAACAGAAACTGGCACTGGGGTGCACTGAGTTAATAGGTTAGTCCAAATATGATCAAAAGTCTATGGAAGTATATAAATATCATAGCAATATCACCCAAAAGAGGCATGGAGCAAGCAGAAATTATAGATACGTTTTGGACGTATCGCCAGGGGGTCCGTCTCCGACCCCGCTTTAGCCTGTTACCTTCCTTTCTGTGCATAAATTTTTGCTATATATTTGCCCGGATTGTTCCGGCAACGTATCTTGCGATTGCATGTGTTTTCTTTTCGTTCTGTTTCTGCCAGGGAATCTTTCAGCTGAATCTAGGTGCCATGGCTTCTCCAAGTTCCCCCAAGGACAAGTTCGTCGTCAACGTCATCAACCCTTACCTCGCTGAGGTGAAGAAGCACCCTCAGGTTGTTCGGATGGAGGACGGTGTCCTTCATCAAGAAGATCTGAAGGGACCTATCTAGGAGGGGAGCATCCAGGCCAGGCTGGAAGAAGTGGAGCAAGAAGTCTTCGAGTACAAGAAGATGATCGAGCGTGGTGTTGAAGCTAACTTTGACATCATCAACGGGCTGAAGAACTACTTCCTGAAGGAGATGAAGGAGATGTGGAAAAGCATCACCGCGTCTGAAGAAAGAATTGAAGAGCTCCAAGGGCAAATTCATGGTACTTTTGCATATCACAAAGTTCAACAAAGTTGTTTAAGTGTAAAGCAGCATCATCTCCAGCACCGGAGAATTGATCTTTCATGACTAAGTTCAGTAAAGCAGGTTTAATTTCATACGAAGGTGCTGAAGTGGCAGGTGTAGTGATAGGTGTGCAGATAAAGTCATCGTTGTTATGACTAGTGAAGTCACACAACTTGGTGTTCTCGGTGGAACCCATAGCAGCAAGCAAGCAAGATAACTATTTTTTGTGATTTTCGATAAAAGATACTAAAGCAAAAACTGAAAGGTAAACTAACAAAACTAAAAAGCAAAGGTAAAAGATAGCGTGCAACTCCCCTATCCTGAAGAGTGGAGTCCCCGGCAACGGCGCCAGAAAACTTTGCTTGATGGCTTCTCGCCCCTCGTTGGTTACCCCAAGTGGAAGGTTTGAGATGCAGTGTAGCGGAAGTTTTCCCTTGGCAAAGATACCAAGGATCGATTTCCCCTGAGACTCCCAGTTTCAACAAGAAGGTGTCAACTGCTAACGGCGCCAGATATTAGCAATCAACGTGGACCTGCACACAGATACAAATAACTTTGCTCCCAACGAGTACAGAGAGGTTGTCAATCCCTCCGGCCTTGTCGTTTACAAAGGATCAAACGCAAGTGATAATAGTGATAGGTATTGCTGCAATAGTAAGTAAAAAGCGGAAAGTAAATAGCGGATGTGATCAATGATGGTAATATGGACCGGGGTCCCATGATGTTCACTAGTGATGTCTCTCTCCCAAAAGACGATAAAACAGCTATGTGAGGTAAATGAATTACAGCTGGGCAATTGACAGAATTATGTGCGCAAACCAATGCTAACTATGTTGCAAGAAAGGTAGAGGTTCAAAGCATGGGCGGTACGCCAAGGCAAGTAGACCGAAATCCATCTGCATCTACTACTAATCATCCACCTTGAGATATCTATCCAGAACATCTCGCTGGTATTAAGTTGTGAGTCCCACCCATAGTGTAAACTCAAAGCAACAGACAACTGCATTAAAAGAACTTTGCGTAAAGTAAACAATCCTTGCACCTGCGGGCACAAGCACCGTTGTTTTCCCCCTTGTGGCAACAGCACATCCCCTAGACTCATGTTTCTGTCACTCAAGCTAGTCATCGAGGGGCATGAACCCACAATCAAGCATAACGTTCCCTCTTGGAGTCACTACCTACTACTTGGCCAAAGCAATAAATAGCAACGGAGAACATGCAAGAATTACTTACGAACATAAATATAAAAGAGGTGAATCAAATATATTACTCAAACACAATCTGAACATAATCTCACAATCCATCGGATCCCAGCAAACTCATCATAGCAACAGCATAAGGATTACATATGTGCCTCGATCATGTAGGGCAGCTCACGAGGTCTAATTAGTGAAGCACAAGAAGGGGAGGAGAACATCACATAGCTACTGGTCATGGACCCATTGTCCAAGGGAGACTACTCACAACTCATCCGGGAGGCGTCCATGGTGGTGGAGAAGCTCCCGGTGGTGATCCTCCCCTCCGGCAGGGTGCCGGGAAGAGTTCTCCTGGTGCTCCCGATCTTGGAAGCGCGGTGGCGGCGGAACAGAGATGAGATCGCGAAAAAGGGTTCCCGTCTCGAGGGTTTCGGGACGCGTGTTAAATATATGCCAAAGGGGGGCATCAACGGGGGCCTGGGGGGCCCAGGCGCCCCCCCGGCGCGGCCAGGAGGGGGGCCGCGCCACCAGGGCGCCTGGAGCCCTGGTGGCCCCCCTCCGGCTCTACTTTGGCTGCCGGGAAGCTTCTGGAACGCTGATTTTTTATATAATTTTTCCGGGATTTTTCTGGCAGTTTTCGTAATGGGAAAACCTGAAATACAAAAACAGCAGAAAACAGAAACTGGCACTGGGGTGCACTGAGTTAATAGGTTAGTCCAAATATGATCAAAAGTGTATGGAAGTGTATAAATATCATAGCAATATCACCCAAAAGAGGCATGGAGCAAGCAAAAATTATAGATACGTTTTGGACGTATCACTCACCGCCACAGTTCCTCTTCCCGCAGCTCCTCCTACTCAAGCAGCTCCACCGGCGGTAAAATTCGAATCTTGGGATGACGAAGCGGGGACGATGCGAGAGAAAGAGGGCAGCGGCGACGCGGTTAAGGGAGATGCAGCGACGCGGGCGAGGGAGCTACGGCTGCTACGCAGGCGAGGGAGATACGCGGCGACGCGGGCGAGGGAGATGCGGCGGCATCATGGACGAGGGAGATGCGCGGCGACGCGGGCGAGGGAGATGCGGCGGCGTCATGGGCGAGGGAGATGCGGTTGGAGAGAAGCAGAGAGCGATACGGGCGAGGGAGACTGAGAGAGACTGAGAGCGATGCGGTCGAGGGTAAAAATGGAAAACACGAATATTTCGTAGCGTTACGAGATTCCAACGTGCAGACGTATAACGTCATGTATTTCAGAACGGAGGGAGTATCATGCATGCCAACTAAGTCATTTTGATGAGGTGGCATAGAATTAAATGAAGAAAGAGAGGCTTGAGTATCATATCATGATACCGTATCATATTAAATGATATGCTACTTTGTGTCATGCATGACAATAATTATAGTTCTCTATGATACCCACATATGATACTATGCATTACGGACGTAGTATCATATACTAGTATCATGCATATGATACTAGTATACGATAGTTCCCATTACAACCAGCCTTATTTTAAACTTTTATTTGTGCATGCATGCATGCAAACATGTCCTCTAATTCCTTCCGGAATTGTTGGGTCAAATGCATGTATGCAACCATGTCCCTTACATCCTCACTAAATTATCCATTTTGGTCATGTAGCCATTAAACTATGTATAAATTGTTAATGGATAGGGATGTGCTTAAAGATTGATCATGTAAGGGCATGTACAATGGCTGATAAGATAGTTTTATCTTAAGTCTTGCATGTAATTTAAAGATAACAAGAAAAAATGTCTACAATGGGTTATCTCTTAGCCTTATCTTCAATAACTAGTTATTCCTAAAAATATGATGAGACATATTGTGCTAAGAGATCATCTATTGTCTTCTCTTAAACTAGTAAACGTGCACGTGCAACGCACGTCCTGCCAATTCAATCCATTTTTCAAATTCCACCTCTATTTAATTTGTATCCTTTTCTATAGCTTTTGTTTGTCTACACCTTTTTTTAATTCAAACAACTAATGAAGCTAAAAATGTAAATACAATATGTGCTATTCTCGAAAGAAATAAAATGGGAATGTGATATAGGTAATGAATAGGGAGTATCTAGGATGATAAGTACAACATTTGTCGAAATATCCCCAGGACAATAACCTAATTATTTGAAGTGCATTGTTTGACAGATACACAAAAATGAAGAGTATATTTGAACAGTGTGCAAAAATGTTCTTCAGATGTATTTTATCAAACAAGGAGTTCGAGTTTGCCAAAATAAAAATTCAGAGCGGTTTGGAAGTATTCTCATCACTTCTCTTTCTCCGCCTCAGAAGCATTCTTCATCTGGGCTCCCAAACGCTTGATCCCTCAGAGCTTTGTCTATATAAAGAGTCAAGGTACTAAACATGCATGGCCTATATGTCCAGTCAGTAATAAAATTAGTTTCTAGCACAATGTCGGAGGATTTAAAGATGGGACATTACCGTCTTATGCAAACCTTGTGGAGACCTTTGTATATTTAATGCATACTTCTGCTTTCATTATTGGGCTGATGAAGTGAAAGTTGTGAGATAAAATATTCTAAATCTCATCTAGCTTCTTTAGCAACTATAACCTTCGAGGTGGACAATCTACATCTTTGCTTCTCAGGAGAGGCTCCTAGTTGATTTGCTGTTGTACAAGGATGCTAATCTACAATTATTCAGCACATGGCAAGTGCTAAGTTGACAATTGGTACTGAATCTACCAGGCTCCGAAGGATCAAATTATGTGATTTTACATGTGCATCTTAGCCATCAAAGGAAAAGAAGAAAATGGTCAAAGCAACAAAAAAATGCAAGCTTATATAAACTTCACAAAATTGGGTATGACATTTCAGCCAAGGAAGATTTATTCACTTATGTTCACATGATACAATATGCAAGCAACAGTTCATGGGCATGCCCTGACTAAACTATGTGCACACAAAAATAATTATCACCTCCCAACTGCCCGCTTGTAAATGTACACAGCAACTAATTGGATTAATAGTTATCTCGCACTCCCACCAATTTATTAAGAAAATATAAATCACCCACTGGAACCAGAATTTCAGAAAAGCTTAGTCAAGTTTTCCTATGTTGTATACCCTGCCGCTGAAACAAAGCAAATGAGTATAAGCTATGTAAAACAACACCAAGGATAGCGGATGAATGAAACAACAAATTTTGTATCCCACGGAACAACACCATTTTATGCAGTATTCACTATCGAAGGCCCTCTGCTCTAAATACTGTGAGATGTGGAGTGTAGTAGAAACATGCTGAACCAACATGAATAGACTCCAAAATTATATGCATACATCTTGAAGCATACACTGGAATTTTCAAATTTCCATCCAACCTACGGGAACTCTTCGTGTCAAAAAGAGAATTATACAAGACATGGAAAGGAATAGTAGGCTCGGACAAAATAATTACTAACCTTGAACTGTAGGTTCAGGCCAAGCAATCAAATACAAGATACACAGATATCGGTGAAATTAACTATAATATACGCAACTATATAAAGAGATTTCAGATGCAGATCAACTACATACACATAATTTAGTGCCCAAGATTTGATGTCTTATCAATTGGTCCAAGTTCTCCATGTGGCAGCGCATCTCATTATTATTCTCTCGTTGCAACAAAAAAACAGAAGAATGTTATTTAGTGTCCAGTCAGAAAGTGTAAGCTTGAGCTAAAATAATACAAAAAAAGAGGAAGGAAAAGTACTGCAATTTTTACACTTCAAAGCACCACGAATACACCTCATGATCGGATTGGTACAAGTTTAAGATGAAATTATTGCTATGTAATACATTTTTTGTGAAGAGACTTGAAATATCCTAGATTTGATGCTTGTACAAGTTCAGTTAAAAGTGGTTTAACAAGTGTACAGTCTACAAAATGAACTTATTTTTACTTCCTAGATTAACCAAAAATTGGGGGATTTCACACCAACTGAACGTAGTAATATACAACAAAAATATTACTAGAAGAAACCAGTGCAAGGACAAAACAGTACTCCCTCCGTCCCAAAATAAATGACTCAATTTTGTACTAAATTTATACTAAAGCTAGTATAAAGTTGAGTCACTTATTTTGGGACGGAGGGAGTACATGAATTGTACATAGCAGACATACATAAATCGAAACGTACGAGAGAGCAAAAACGATTATTTTTATCACATTACCTCAGTGCTAAACTGTTTGTCTACAACGGCGCGACCATAGCCTCATCTTCCCTCTCCCATTCGTCAGATTGTGGGGAGTGGAGCATTTGGGGACTGCATGTCTGGAAACAAATTTGATCATACTACTAAGTACAGGATAGACTTTGTAACATCCTCCATTGTGGTGTATGTAGATAATGATGCGCTAAAACGATCAAATTCTCTTGTGTATGGAACATAAAATGGACCATATGCTGGGTACCTCACTATTCAGTATGGTTTTGTATCAATCTACACTTCAATCAATCGAATGGTAACTTACTGGCTTCTCTGTAGTCAGATAAGGTTGTGGCCGTCCGTTGGGCAGCGTTGGGCAGCAGAGGAGGGCAGCGCCGCCGCACCGCGCTGACGTCCTTCCGTGTGGCAGGAGAGGCTGACCGGCGGGCAGTGGGCAGCGGCGGCAGGGGGGCGCTCCCGCGTTCTTGGGGCAGCAGAAGAAGACCAGCAGGGGGGCCTGCTCTGCTCACGTCCACGTTTGTCCGCGGGGAAGCAGAAGAAGACTGGAGGTTGCGGTGAGGGCCGGGGCGGTGGAACGGTGGGCGGGGGGGAGGGGCGCTTGGTCTGCTCACGCCCGCGTTTGTCCGCGGGGAAGCAGAAGAAGTCCGGCGGTTGCGGCGACGGAGGCCAAGCTGGGCGGCGGGGGGCGACGCGGGGCCAGCCAGGGTGGCGGCGGACCGGCGAGCTGGCAGGGGGGGGGGCAGCGCGCGGGGCCGGCCAGGGTGGCCGCGGACCGACGGGCAGGGGACGCGCCAGAGGCGGGGGCGGACCGCTCGTGCTCCGGCGAACGCTCGGCCGTTGGGAGGAGGAGAGTGGGAGAGCAGTTTTGTTTTCGTGATTACTAGAATATGATGGTGCGCTTTGCCGCGCCCGCCCAACATTGACAACAAATAATTAAATTATTTGGAAATAAATCGAACAGAGAACAATCATCTTAGAGATATAGGGGATACATGTTTCCAAGATAGCAGTTTGAATTCGAGGTTTTACAAGCAAGCAATGGTTGTCAACGGTGCACCTCACACTAAGACCATGACAAAACACAATGCCAAAAGCGACACAGATGGATAATTAAGCTGAATTCTATTAAGGGGAATGTAGATATTTGGATCTAACTCTGCCAGCTAGTAAACAAAATAGATCGACTAAAAAGAAATTTTGAGTTAAAGCAAGTAAATTCATTGTCCTACAGTACTTGTCAAAAATTTATGTGGCTGATTTCGACTTCACCATTGTCCTAACAGAACTTGTCAAAAACAGGATTGACGCTCAAAAGCTTTAAAAACAATAGATCAAGCAATCTACACTTCAGTCAAGCTTTCTTAACAAAATTAAACCCTAAATCTTGCAAAAAAGAAGAAGATTGCCAAGACATGGGAACTCAACCTGTAACTCCACGTAATATAGTACTTTCAGGAATACTTGGCTCAACAACACAAACATCCATTGTCAGGAATTAGTTGTATATACTCTCAACAAAGGGACAAACACTTACAGGAATCAATTGTGCGTATAAATACTTTCAGGAGTAATGCGTAGATACTTTAGAAAATAGCGATGGAAACAAACCTTGGTTCACATCTATGAGAGTCCCGTAAAGGATAAAACATCGGCGTCACTTGATCAACGCAAAAATTAATTCCAAGATGGTCCAAATGAGGCATAAATCTTGCACAACTGGAATCAAATCCACGATCACTCGAACAATTTCATGCAAACAGGAGATTAGAAAAATCACATAATATTTCCATGAATTCTTAAATCACATAGCTATGCATATTCATAAAGATTTTCTCACACGGGATTTAAAACTGAACTCACCTATCTATCAATGAAACAGAGCTAAAAAAAGGATAAAACATCGGCGTCACTTGATCAACGCAAAAATTAATTCCAAGATGGTCCAAATGAGGCATAAATCTTGCACAACTGGAATCAAATCCATGATCACTCGAACAATTTCATGCAAACAGGAGATTAGAAAAATCATATAATATTTTCATGAATTCTTAAATCACATAGCTATGCATATTCATAAAGATTTTCTCACACGGGATTTGAAACTGAACTCACCTTTCTATCGATGAAATGGAGCTAAAAAAGGATAAAACATCGGCGTCACTTGATCAACGCAAAAATTAATTCCAAGATGGTCCAAATAAGGCATAACTCTTGCACAACTGGAATCAAATCCATGATCACTCGAACAATTTCATGCAAACAGGAGATTAGAAAAATCACATAATATTTCCATGAATTTTTAAATCACCTAGCTATGCATATTCATAAAGATTTTCTTACACGGGATTTAAAACTGAACTCACCTTTCTATCAATGAAACAGAGCTAAAAAAAGGATAAAACATCGGCGTCACTTGATCAACGCAAAAATTAATTCCAAGATGGTCCAAATGAGGCATAAATCTTGCACAACTGGAATCAAATCCACGATCACTCGAACAATTTCATGCAAGCAGGAGATTAGAAAAATCACATAATA
>LR738713.1:673749657-673782634 GCA_902687465.1 Secale cereale | reverse complement strand
ATCCATGATCACTCGAACAATTTCATGCAAACAGGAGATTAGAAAAATCACATAATATTTCCATGAATTCTTATATCACATAGCTATGCATATTCATAAAGATTTTCTCACACGGGATTTAAAACTGAACTCACCTTGCTATCAATGAAACATAGCTAAAAAGGGATAAAACATCGGCGTCACTTGATCAACGCAAAAAATTAATTCCAAGATGGTCCAAATGAGGCATAAATCTTGCACAACTGGAATTAAATCCATGATCACTCGAACAATTTCATGCAAACATGAGATTAGAAAAATCACATAATATTTCCATGAATTCTTATATCACATAGCTATGCATATTCATAAAGATTTTCTCACACGGGATTTAAAACTGAACTCACCTTTCTATCAATGAAACAGAGCTAAAAAAAGGATAAAACATCGGCGTCACTTGATCAACACAAAAATTAATTCCAAGATGGTCTAAATGAGGCATAAATCTTGCACAACTGGAATCAAATCCATGATCACTCGAACACTTTCATGCAAACAGGAGATTAGAAAAATCACATAATATTTCCATGAATTCTTAAATCACATAGCTATGCATATTCATAAAGATTTTCTCACACGTGATTTAAAACTGAACTCACCTTTCTACCAATGAAACAGAGCTAAAAAAAGGATAAAACATCGGCATCACTTGATCAACGCAAAAATTAATTTCAAGATGGTCCAAATGAGGCATAAATCTTGCACAACTGGAATCAAATCTATGATCACTCGAACAATTTCATGCGAACAGGAGATTAGAAAAATCACATATATTTTCATGAATTTTTAAATCACATAGCTATGCATATTCATAAAGATTTTCTCACACAGGATTTAAATCTGAACTCACCTTTCTATCAATGAAAGAGAGCTATTTTTTCTTTCCAATAACACGAAAGAACGCCTCTACCATCCCAACTGGAACCCGCCCAGGAAGTTTTCCTATCCAGACCAAGGAAAACAAGAAAGATAAATAAATGGCCTCGTTTACCCACTTTTCTAGGCCTGTTTACGCTTTTCCCATTAGGCCCCATTAAGGAGCAACCGTCCAGCTCGGCCTGCGGAGCAGCGGCCCGGTTACGGTTGGCTGAGCTGGTTGTCCCTGTGACGTGGTAAAAAAATGCAATGTGTGGGAAAGGTTCAGCGATCTGTAGATCTGGAGCGTACGTATAAGGATCCAACGGCTGACGAGTTCAAATCGCTGTGGAGGAGCGTGAGTAGCTCTGTTTTACTGTTTAGCAATAGCGATGGAGGATTAGTGGCTTGATTAGCGTGGATTGTTGCGTCAAACATTGAAGGATTAAGGGCTATTAGATTTTGTTGATGGATGGATCTGATTGTTTGGTTCTCTGTCCTCTCTTCCTTTTATAGGGGTAGTAGATAAATAGATAGATAAGAGAAGACAAACCAATTCTTATGAATTCGCTCTCCTCCACCTTATCATTTACCGTACGTGGCACTTCTAAGAGATAACATCATTTACATGTCCTAACTAATTATTCTCCTGCCTTCCTCGTGGAATGCTATTAAATTCCTTGAACAAGTTCTCTAGATACAAGATTTTGCAGTAACGATCAAGTACACATCTTTTTTTATCATTTATCGCTGTTAAAAAGCTGATGGGGTTTATTGTTAATTTGCGATTTAGACTACAAAATAAACCCACTAATTATCATGTGGATCATGTTTTATCTTCGAGTGTTTATCTGGAACCATCAGGAGTAAACGTTCAGTGAGCAAGACTAAGCCCAACTCCACCGCGCGACCCCATCCTGTCCGGCCCCGTCCGTTTGGGGTAAAACGGACAAACTGGACGGCCCAGTGCGCGGGAGCAAATGGACTTTTGTCCGTTTTGTGTCCGCTTTCGACCCATTCCCGGCCCAAGTTTGTGCCGCTTTTTGGGTGAAACGGACACCACACGGACGCGCGGGCCGTCTGCGCGTGTCCTCCCCTGGCCCGCCCTTCGGTGGCACAAGGCGGGCCTTTTTCTATCCGCCCCCTCCCTCCATCCGGCCGCACCCCCCTCCACTCTTCCCCCACTCCTCCCCTCGCTGCCGTCGCCGCCGCCGCTGCCATTGCAACCGTGCAGTTCGGACGCGCGCTCGCCCAAGCCCTTCCCGTCGGCGCCGCCGAGCTACCCAACCACGGCCACCTGGTTTGCGCACCCGCCGGCCGGATTTGGGGCGGATCCGGTCGGTCTTGAGCTCGCCCGGCTGTGGGAAGCCGGGCCATGCCATGGATTGGCCGGGCACCTCGCCGGAAGGCCCTGGCAGGGCCGCAAGGCCACATGCAGGCATTGGCTCCTCCTTTAGCCGCTCGGATCTGCACCGTCGGTGGTCCGCCGGCAGATACACGAATGGCGGCCGGCCGGGCTCGGTACTAGCCCAAAAGCTCGTCGGCGCATCGTTGCCACTCATTAAGTGCGACGACTGCCCAAAGAAGGTCATGCGCCGCGCGTCTGCAATGCCGGACATCCCGGATGGGTGTTCATCAAGTGCTTAAACGATGGGGTATGTGCTATTTGTTAGCTTTGGTTTTCCTCCCGGAATTGACAACTTGTGCTAACTTGCAATTTTATTGTGTAGCATGGATGCAAGTTTTGATATTGGGAAGAAGAGTACATCGATCTATTAATTGCGCGCAATTTAATAGATGTTCGTGCACTTTTAGCTAGAATAGAGGCTGTAGATGAGACTAGGTGTGAGGAAGCAACCTCTGCTTCTGGCTTGAAGAAGAAAGGAGGGTGCAACATCGAGCCGTGTGAGGAAGCAACCTCTACTTATGGCTTGAAGAAGAAAGGAGGGTGCAACATTGAGCCTCCTCCACAGATCAACAACGAGTGCATCGAGAAGGCCCTAACCCAACTCAAGGGAAGAGTTATGGAAGTTGGGTTTCTTCTAAAATGTATTCTTGTAGTTATTATTTTCTTTGGCCTTGCTATACTAGTCAAAATGTGATGATGTATTGTCATGTACCAAAAATGAATGATAATAAAAAGTTAAGGATTTGCAAAGAAAAATGCACGCGGACAGGATGCGGCCGGGATGTGTCCGCGCTCTGGGCGCACGGCCACCACATCCCAGGACACGACCCCAAATCCCTACCCAAACGGACAGAATCCGGACAAAATGAACTTTCGTTTGGGGTAGCGCGATGGAGTTGGCCTAACATGATCGTCTTGGTCGCACCGCATTGGTACATTGTAGTACTACTACAAAATAGGTCTGATGCCACATCTCACTACATGCTCTCCCTGATGGCCTAGTCAGAGGACAGGTAGCAATTAAAGGATTGACTAGACCACACGACGTAAAGGCTACGGTGGATCTAGCACATGCATGAATGCCCAACGTCATGACGCTGGCGCATGTTAGGTCCTAGCTAACGCGTGTTAACACAAGCGGTTTACCCTGTAACCGGCATCGTTAAGCTTAAATACACTCCAGTTGTATGATTTTGTCTCTGTGCCAAGCACAACGCTCTATCATGTCAAATTGAAAAAAAATGTTGACGCCATCTAACCGTGCCGCGCTTTTGTTCGTGCTGAGATTAATCAATGGCTGACTAATGAGTAAGACGTGTCCGCTGGCCGGTTGTGCTCCACGTCCGCGTTAATTGAACTAGTGGCCAGCCGGGATTCCATCATCCGTGCCGCCAGTCAGGGTACAGGGCTGCCATGTTACCATGCATAGGCATGCAGTGACAGCGGGCTCTGCCGGTGTGCGTACAATTCCGAGCCTAGATTCGGTTGCATGTGGAGGGACCTCAATGGCTCTATACTGACCGCGCGGATCCCAAATTTCCAATGATGGTGGGACGGCCTCCATTCCGGCCTGCCTCCAAAGGCCTCTTATATATGGAGGTGGGGGGTAGACGAGGAGAGAGAGAGACCGAGAGAGCCTGCAGATGGCGAAGCTCGAAGGCGGCAGCAAGAGCAAGGATGTCGACGAAGCCATGGAGAGGTGGCACAACCGTTCCATGGGCCACCGGCTGTACGACGCCTTCACCGTAGCCGGCCTCCGCATCGAGGCCGTCGAACCCGGCCGCCTCCTCTGCTCCTTCATGGTCCCTCCTCGCCTCACGTCGGTACGTAGTCCTAGCCACGGCTGTGCTCACGGCAGTAGTGTATGTATGAGCGTTGAACTGAACATCGTGTATACCTGCTGGAGCAACCGAAGAGCGCCAGCAACCGCATGCATGGAGGCGCGGTGGCGTCGCTGGTGGACCTGGTGGGGTCTGCCGTGATCTTCGCCGGCGGCTCGCCGGTGACGGGTGTCTCGCTGGATATAACCGTCTCCTACCTGGACGCCGCCCGTGCAAACGTACATGTCCTCCCGCGTTTCATGTTTATACTCCATGTGAGTTGGGACTAACAAACGGAGGCATGCTGCATCCATGTAGGAGGAGATCGAAATCGACGCCAGGGTCCTCGGCATCGGCGGCAAGACGGGGTGCGTGACCGTGGAGGTGAGGAGGAAGGACACCGGCCAGGTGCTCGCGCACGGCCGCCACACCAAGTATCTCGCCAACGTCTCCAGTAAACTGTGAGGGTCCTTCCTCTCATGGAAGGGCTACAGTGTGTGAGTGTACTGTATACGCATAAAACGGTTGTCTTTGCTAGCCAGCTATGGATTCGTCGCTCGTCATTGGTTGTCAAAATTTATCTCGGTTCAAAATGTTTTGTTTGGCTTCTTTTTCTTTCAACATGTATCATCATGCATGTTTTCATTATGTGTCAATAAAAAATGCACTTATTTTGGATCAGCTTCGCTGAAACAAGATGGCACAGTGAAACATTAAGACACATTTTGGAACGAGAAAAAAAAACACCAATGTAACACTTTGAAACAAGATAAATTCTAAAAAGAGCGAAAAAAAGTAGCATGAATCTCAAATCAACCACGGCGGATCCATACTTGGGATATCCCATGCGTGGTAGAATAAAAGTCATTATACAATGCATCCGGTATCACGTGCATGGATCAACCGTTCATGATTACTTTGATGGTAAAAAAAAAAATCCTGGACCATCAGGTGTCGCTGTGATCCACCTCAGCATGGAGTCTGGCCAAACAGGGAGCCGCGCATCGCGTGGAAAACTGTTTTGCTGGTACACTCGCTATACAATTTCTGTAATTAAAAAGGAGTGCGGTGTAAAAACAGTACTATATGGCATGCTGACCTACTCATCTATATGAAAACTTGATTTACCTTAGCATGAAAGTGTGAAAAGTGATTTACGTGATAATAGTCTTAATGTTGTCTGTTGAGAACAGTTACACTTAAAGCAAAACAAGAACCTCGAGATCCTTAAGACCTTAAGAGTCCTTATAAGTGAGAACCCGGCCTTGGCACATCCGTAGACAGCAAAAAGGTTGGACGCTCAGAAACCTCTTTTTACCGGTTCAGGGATGTACCGGTGGAACATCCACGGTTGATTTGCTTTCAGATGTGTGCATCAGTCCCATCACCTCATAAGTATATGCATGTACTCCAGCTTCACACAATTTCGTATCTCTCTTCCTTCCTCTGACAACTTTTCTTTCACATGCGTACTATTGACAGCCTTTTGCCATACACAGGTATGGGTGGGTCATAAAAAGTGCATGTGCATGCACAGAATAAACTCACTCTTTCTCCTATCTATCTCCACAAATCTCTACATTTACCGTTTATTTGATAATTTCATTAAGTCGTACCTTTTAAACTATAATTTCATTTTTAATGTCAGTTTCACATTTTTTTGTCCGCAACTCATCTACACATAGCTATTTCAATTCGTATCTAACTGAAATCATATTTCAACTATTTCAAAAAGCACTGCAATCATTTTGAGAAATATATAACACTTTCACAAGCTAAAATTATCTAGTTTCACCACATTGAAATATAAATTTCACATATCTTGCACAAACCATTACAGTTAAATTAGTTTAACAACTTGCAACACCACACTGAAATATATTTCAGGGAAGTAATTACATATTTCTGAGGGAAGTAATTTCATATATTTCAATACATATCTTACTAAAATAACAAGTTACAGATATAACAAATAGCAGTTTCATATATTTCATAGAAGCAATTTCATATATTTTCCCATAACTTAGTTTCACAACTTACAACACCACATTGAAATATATTTCAGGGAAGTAATTTCATATATTTCAATACATATCTCACCGAAATAACAAGTCACAAATATATGAAATAGCAGTTTCATATAATTTCAGAGAAGTTATTTCATATATTTTCACAAAAAATAGTTTCACAACTTGCAACACCACATTGAAATATATTTCAGGGAAGTGATTTCATATTCTTCAATACATATTTCACTGAAATAACAAGTTACAAATATGAGAAATATCAGTTTTATATATTTCAGAGAAGTAATTTCATATGTTTTCACAGAAATTAGTTTCACAACTTGCAACAACACATTGAAATATCAGTTTCACATATTTTGCACAAACTCACCAACACATAGCTATTTCAATTAATATCTCACTGAAAATCATTCCAATCGTTTTGAGAAATATATAACACTTCCACTAGTGTTTAAGAACGAGTGAACTCAGTTCTTTCAAATGAGTGAAATCATTTTTGTGAAATTAGTGAACTTGTTCTTGAATATGAGTGAAATATACAATTTTTAAATAAGTGAAACCGGTATTTAAAATGATTGAAATGAGTTTTTTTAACGAGTGAAATCATATTTTTTGGGGAAATTAGTGAAACAGTCGAAATCACTTTTGTGAAATACCAAAATAATCTTATGTTTTCTGAAAGTGATTTCAAAGATAATTGAAATATATAAAATAAAAAGTAGTTGAAATATATCCTAGATTGATGTTGTTTTGAAGGTCTTGTCGGCGCGAATTCTAATATATAAAAACTTTTAAAAATGGACATTTGTTTAAAAATATATCAATCATATAAAATATGAGGATGAAAATTAATACAAGTCAGATGTATGGGAGAGAGAATGCATGCATGCACGGTTATTTTTCTCCTTGCTATCTCTCTCTCCTTTGTAAAAGGCTGACACCTAGTAGATATATGTACTTTTTGTCAGACTGTATCAGTAGTATTCACAATGTATACAGCGAGATATGATTTACGTAGTCAGACTGCACGAATCTTGATGAAATGCATGTGCGATGGATTTCTAACCGGTAGGTACCGATTCCGGTAAATTTACTTTTTCGGTTGGACGCTGATATCTACCACACGCGTTGTTGGAGGGAGGCGCACCACACTGCTCTAAAGCAAAACAGATTGTCATGTAACCGCACGTATGCATGTAGAAATTTTTTTGGATTTCCAATTTTAAAATGCTTATCTCTTAAATGAAATTTTTGATTGAAAATCCGTTTTCACCATTAAATCCGTCGCGACGAGATCTTCAAAACTAGATCCGTTTTCATTGACATTTTGTTTTGTTAAAAGTTGGCATGTCTATTGGACATAAATTGATGTGGTGTTTACATTGAAGTTGACATGATATGTTCCAACTATCTGTTCTTCTACGTTTAAAGTAAATTTTGACATATTATAAAAAGGAAATTAATTAACTAAACTTGCCATGGTGAATTACTAGAATTTGCCATGGTCCATGAAATAATTATGACATGGTTCATAATTAAAAATAAATATGTTTTCAATTACTTTAAAAATGCATGATCATTGATTTAAATTTTCCATGAACCATCAAATAAAATTGTCATGGTGAATTACTTAAGTTTGCCATGATACATGCACTAAAATTTGCCATGGTACATACAAAAAATAATTTTCATGGTCAAAATACTAAAATTGCCATGCTCAAAATATTAAATTTTTCATGATGAATTACTAAAAAATGTCATGATCCATGAATTAATTTTCCCGTGGTTAGTTACAAAAAATTTCCATGTTGAATAAAAAAAAAGGCCGTAAGAAGTAGTTGAAATACAACGGTAGCTTTAAATCTAGAATAAAAAACTAGATGAAACATGTCATGGCAACTTTAGTGTAAACACTATGGTAACTTTAGTGTAAACATCATGGCAATTTTTGGCTCAAAAAAAGTCGCTGAAACATATCAAAGTGAGATCTAGTTTTGAAGATATCGTCGGGATATATTTTAATGGTGAAAATAGATTTTTAATCAGACTTTTTATTTTGGAGATAAAATATTTTTAAGTCATAAAACCAAAAAGATTCCTGCTGATGTCATCTATTTTGACGTGTCAAAATGAATGATAATGCAGGCCTTTGGGCCATGTTGCTTCATGCAACACATGTGGCACTTCTCATTTAGAAAAATGTTTCATGTCGTCGGTCTGGATTCAAAGTCGGTTTCTCATATATAAAAATAAGGCAGGGTGGCTTTTAATTTCCCTCTACTCATCCTTTTTAAGCATTCTTAAGTATGAGCCGGCGTAATTTGCATTCCATAAAGACAAGACATGATGTCAGAGAATACTACTGCTCAATCTTCTTTAATATATTATACATGTGTTTTCTATTCTTGAGGCGCCTAAAAATTTACAGGTGTTAGTCAATTCCCAGGTGCACAACACCGAGCCGACAACGAAGAACAATAATATTCCAATCATTCTGGTTTCCAGCTTGTTCCAGGCAACGTTAGGTAACTCCTTGCAGCCAAAGGGAAGCTTCGGGCAATAAGCTTTGTAAAGTAAACATTTCGTTTCAATTATTTTGGAGAGAAAAATCTGGCTCGCAACACAACCCTTTATAGACATATATGCTGCCAAGTGCCAGCAGTACTTCAGCAACAAAACCTGCAAAATTTTATATTCACATAATCGTTATAGTAATTAGTGTTCAGATATATTTTTAAATTAGTAGCACTATTACCATATATGTTAATGCGGCATTGTTTTGAAGCTATCTATTGTTGGTAACAGTACTTTGTTAAATATAGTAATTATATGAAAAAGAATCTGGTTGTTGTTTCTAAATAATCATGATACCTATATTGGTGAATCTGGGGCTGTATCTAAATATTGTTGCTTGTATATTTTTGATATACCATCAAACAATAATGGATACGTAGTACCAACAAGAAAAGGGCCGGCTTGATTTGACATATAGTCGACAGCAGCCCATGAAAAAGGCAACAAAAATGGGCACATGCGGGGCACATGGGGGGCCGCCTTTCTTGCTCATGGTACCAACAGGGACATCATAGTACCATTAAAGAACAACAGAATAGAGTTGACACTGTTTGTTTTTAGGTTGCTTACCACATGGACCATGCGATACAGAATAGAGTTGACTTGATAGCTGGCAGGAGCCCCCAAAAAAGATGTCGGAAAATCAACACAAATTGTGCTAAAACTGATTGGTACGAGCTGCGCCACATCTGTATATTAATTCTGGTATAAATCTGTTATTCATATTGGGTCATTCATTTTTTGGAGGTTTTACTAAACTGGAGCCATGACAATTATTTCAAAAAAAAAAACATTACCCAATAAAGGCAACAAGCTTGTAGTTTGGTATTATTTTTTCTTTCAAGACTATAAGGCTACATATGTCATGCCATGCTACAGAAAAATACCAATGACTCGGAAAATGGCTGCATCACAATGTTATCATATCAGTCGTACTACTACCTTATACATAAATGCCTACAATGAATATTTAATTTTGCAGGCTCATACTTGAGGAGTACTGTTGTCAAGCACTCCGGGTGCATATATGTCCATAAGGGTTGTGTTGCGAGCCTGGTTTTTCTCACTATAATATGAAACGAAATGGTTGCCTTTTGCTACGAAGCTTGCTTTTGGCTGCAAGGCAAATACCTAAAGTTGCTTGGAAGGAGCTGGCCCGAGAAATGAATGATTGGAATACTATCGTTCTCTGTTTGTCGGCTCAGTGTTGTGCACCTCTCGAAACAGGTTGTCGCCTCACTTTATAGATAAGGCAGAAAGCAAAGTATATAGCCGAACGATACAAGGTACTGAAGAAGCCCACACTGGGGTTGAACGATACCCGGTTGTGACCGACGCAGCGGTGGTTGCCATGCCTCACCCGCAGTGGGGCGACAAACCGTCCAAGTTCTCATGGCCAGCAACAAGGTTGCCGAAGTCTGCGAGGATGGAGTAATCGCCTTCTGCCAGGAGAGCATTCCGGCGCTGCGTGGTTCCCATAAAGGTGGCGGTCTTCAACGCCCTCCCAATGAATGCACTGGGAAAGGTTGACATGGTGAAGCTACGGGATGCAGTCCGGAGTCCCATGTCCCCCTTGGCCATGTCATGGCTATAGGGTCTCAAGACGGCAATTTTCCCCGTGGGGACGGGTATCCGCGGGGATTTACCCGCTAAGAAGCGGTGATGGGGATCAAAATCCCCCATGGGTATAACGGGGCGGGTACCCGCGAAGCAACCGGGGCGGGGATGGGGAGCAAACTGGCTCCATGGAGCCTCCATGGATACCCGGGACCCCACATGTCAGTCAAACTAGTCACCTATAATATATAAAGAAGCAAACCCTAAAATCACCCAGCCGCTCCACTCTTTCCCCCCGCAGCCACCTCTCGCGACTCGCCCTCTCACCAGACGGCTAGACCCCAATCCCCTTCTCCAGATTGACAACCATCGGCGGCGCTGGCACCGGCCGGTGGCGTCTCATCCGGCCCCCCTTCCCGTTGCTCGTCGCCCTCTTCTGCCCCTCGCCTCCTCGCGGCCCCGCCTCCTTCTCGTTCACTTCCTCGCCTCCTCGCGACGGTGACGATGGCGAGCGACGGCCGGGCAACAAGCTGACCGGTGACCGCGAGTCCGCGACGACGACGAAGACCGGCGACCTGCCTCCCCCTCGTTCACCTCCTCGCCTCCTCGCGACGGTGACGATGGCGAGCGACGGCCGAGCAACAAGCTGACCGCGAGTCCGCGTCAACGACGAAGACCAGCGACCTGCCTCCTCCTCCTGTCCTCCAGTCCTCCTCCACCTCAAGCGCAAGCAGCTGACCCCTGACCAGCAGGTTGTTTTTCATCTCTTGCTTCTGCAATCTGTTGAATAACTAGGGAGTAGCTTGATGTTCAGAACGATGTTAGTGCCTGAATTACTAGTGTAGCTTGATGTTCAGAAGGATGTTCAGAAGGATGTTAGTGCCTGAATTACTTGTGTAGCTTGATGTTCAGAAGGATGTTCAGAAGGATGTTAGTGCCTGAATTACTTGTGTAGCTTGATGTTCAGCAGGTTGGTTCTGTAGGGATCTGTAGGGATCTTGCTGATGGGATTACTTGTGTAGAGAAAGAGCACATATGTTCTGTAGGGATCTTGCTGATGGTAAATGGAAGGCTGAAGTGTTAGGGATATGAATATGCAGTCTTGTAATCCATATGCTTTTATATTTATTCCAGCAGTCCTGATTATTGCGATGCTTCCTGATTATTGTGATGTGATGCTTCCTATGAATTGTGATGCTTTATTTATTCCAGCAGTCCATATTCCTATGAATATATACCTGAATCAGTTACACTACTGCCATCTAATTTTACATTGTTTGCAATTTTAGGTGAGAACAATTCATCTTTGTCTACTGAGTTTCAAACTTGTCTTGACTATGAGGATGAACCAATGGTAACTTGACATTCCCAAGTCCCAACTCTCTTTTATGTCTTGATTTCATTTGCAACTTGCTAACTTATGTTGTACTATCTCCATGATCAGGATGAAGAACTCTCCACTTGCAATAACTATTAGCCTTGCTGCTTGCCTCCATGGTGTCAAGAATGAAGAAAATGGAGGACCAATAAGCTATTGTGATGGGCTCTTCAAGTCTTCATTCATCTATTGTGCCTACCATGCTTGTGTTAAGAACTAGAACTTCTGGCTTGTAATCGTACTAAGTATTGTTGTTTGTGCCAATCGTCAAACTTATTATGGTCAAACTTATTGTTTGTGCTATGTTCCAGTATGTGGTCAGACTTGAGTTGAGATGATTAATCTGTCAAACTTATTGTGGTCAGACCTGGGATGATTAAATCTATGTAAAAAATATTGTGTTTTGTGCTGCCAATATACTGCTGCTGTGATGCTATAATGTATGATTAAATCAGCCAATATAATGCTGTTGTGCTGCTATAACGTATGATTAAATATTGTGTTTTGTGCTGCCAATATAATGCTGTTGTTAGTGTGATTTGTGCTAGCTCCTCTTCTACTGTTGTTGGTATCCATGGATATCCCCGTGGGGATCGGGTACCCGCTGTTAGCGGGGATGGGGATTGTTTTCCCCCCGCGAAGGTGGGCGGGGCTAGTGGGGATCGGGGCGGGGACGGTGACATGCCCCCCGGTGATCCCCGTCCCCGTTGCCATCTTGAATAGGGTCGGCGTCCATCATAGTGATAAAAGCAATATGGTGTAAACACTAGTAAAAATAAAGTGTATATGTGTGCTAGTGTTGCATAAGTAAGCATGGCGTGGTTAAAGAAGGTTTGGACTATGTATGGATATTAAATGGGTACATTACAGGGCACCCGATTCCGGTTGTTGTTTTTGTGAAATTGTTGCTATAATCTTACCATGGAAACATCTATTTATTCGAGCCATAGCCTTCGGATGCTAGGAAAAGTGGATGTGCAGTTGTTCACCAGTTCGATGGGTTCCGCCGCCAATGGGTACAGTTGTGATCAATGTGGATGCTGCACTTTTTCAGGCTTCTATGTGAACGGTAATGGGAGTAGTAATCTAGAATCACAATGATAATTGCTTGCTGCGAGCGCATTGAGGAGGCTAGCATGCTAGAAGTAGCAAAAGCACTAGCACTACGGCGTGCAGCCGTTCTAACTCGTCAAGAAGGTTTCCAGAAGGTCCAATTTATCTCAGATTGTCTTCCAATCATATAGAAAGATCGACCATTGGGCTGATTGCTGACACCAAGAACTTGGCGGAGAACTTATGGTCTATTGCTTAGTCTTTTTTATGAGTAAAAAAACTGATCTATTCATTTTTAAACAACGCTGGAGTCGGGCACAACTTGTTGTAGTAGGCAGTCGGGAAATTATCGTGCTAAAACCTCATAGGACCAGCACACCAGAACAGCTATCGCCGCCCATGAAGACTAACAAAGGTGGAAACAATCCAACCCGAAGACACACGAACGTAGATGAACAACAACCAGATCCGAGAAAATCCACCGAGGATAGATCCTCCGGAGACACACCTTCACACGTCCACCAACGATACTAGACGCATCACCGTAACGGGGGTTAGCGCGGAGAACTTTATTCCATCTTCAGAGAGTTGCCGCCGTCTCGCCTTTCTAAGCAGGACACAAACCCTAACAAAATTCAAATGAACGACTAACAACGGAGCCCACCCACCGGCGCATGTCAGGATCCACCACGCCCACATGGCCCTAGGTCTACTGGAGACGAGGCGGACCTGTGGCGGCGGAGGCGAGAGGAGCGAACCCTGGCCTTTTTTAGACGAGGAGGCGGCTGTTGCGTGACCTAGTTCGCTCTATTGCTTTAGTCAATGTAAACCATCTGTCGAATATATTGTAGCGTCATCCCGTGAGTCTTCTAGTGATTCTATCCATCATCATGTAACCCTAGATTCTATCCGTGAGCACTCAGCCTTATTCATCTTGATCAATAAAGCGAGGATATTCTCTAAAGAAATTGCCAGGAAAATTTGCACATGGACATGCGGGAGTGTGACCCTCCTGTTCCGTTGCATATGGCAGCAAGGCATTTGGGTGTGTAGTCGCTCGCTTCGCTCGTGAGCGCACCCACTCAAGCACTGGACAATTCGCAAAAAGGAAAAAAAACATCTGGACGGAAAGGAAACTCGACGCTGTGTATCCGGCCACAGGTTCAGTGCACCAACTCTCCCTCGCTGGAACCGGACTATTCATCTTTTTATTGGTTGTGGAGTGATATTTTGGGTTGCTCGCTACATAGACCATGCAAATAGTCAAGTACCTCTGGCTGGGGTTGAACCGTCGGAGTAGACATACGATAGTGACCACGTGACACATGTGATAAGCAATCCAAACAATTCAAATTAAAAAAATGGAATCAATGACAACGATGAGTAGGGGGTTCTGAAAATTGTTCAAGTATACAAGGATGTAATGTGTGTGTGCAAAATTTCAGGATGAAATGTCTTGAAATGTGAGCTGTGCAAAAAAAAAAAAATCATGAACTTTTGAGGATGAATAGTGCATGTACTAAAAAGACGGATATTTTTTTATGTAACACTTAGTTTAACCTATTTCGTTCTAAAAATTTATACACTTGTACATTGCGTCTCTAAGTATATGTGTAATGGTACTATGACATACCTATTTGGTACCACGAGCAAGAAAGGAAGTCTGCTATTTCTTTCATTTTTGTTCTCTTTCTTTCCATGGGCTGGTGCCGACTATCGTGTCAACTAAAGCTGGTGAATTTTTTTAGTGGTACTGTGATATCCATTATTGTTCATTGATATATCAAAAATATTCAAGTAAAATTGTGTAGAAACAACTCCAAATTCACCGATATAGTTATCATATTACTCGGCAATAAATTCACCAGCTTCCAAATTCACCGATATAGTTATCATATTTTCTTTCCATGATTAAAGTTGAGTATTTAGAAACAGCTTCCAATTTTTTTTCAAACAATTATTATTTTCTTAAAATACCGTTACCAATGATATATGGCTTCAAAATACTACCATCTCAATGTATAAGGTAGTAGCACAACTACTGTAAAAAATACATTTGAACAATAATTACTACAAGGAGAGGCCTTGTGCATGAGCATGCAGAAATAAAAGGAAATTGTTGGCATGAAAACATGTTGGTCTTATTGGTAGAAGTCAGTAAATATTTTTTTACGCGCAAAAGGTTATTTTGAAAATTAATATGGAAGGAGAGGTGATATACTGATAAGTAAATGATGTAGAACATGTCATAGCAAGAGCTGTTGTCGCGACATTTCAAACGACCAGCCTGGTGCACAATCAACATCACAAACACTGTGTAGCCTGTCGCTAGCTTTCTTTTCCTGCACCGCATTATTGCTGGACCCGATGAAGATGTCTTAAATAGGACACTCGAAACTGTGCCGCAGGCTAGGACAAAATGTTGTTATGTTTATTAAATAGGTTGTATGTATAAGGTACAAGTGCAATGTTTGTAATATATATATTTATATGAAGTCATTGAGCTCCGACGACTGACAAATATCCATTTCCCCAATCGACTGATGTGATCATGTTATGATCCTCCCTGCCTTCTGGGTTGTTGTTATTGTATTGTAGAGCATGGCATGACATGGGCATGAAACACAAAATAATTCCAAAATAAAATCTTATCACAATAATGAAATCATTATAGTGGCTCGATATTAGTAAAAATTAAAATATGACCAAATACAGTTAACCATCACAAATTAGAATTAATATAAAACCATGGCATATAGATCTTACTGCTTAGTTTTAGCCGGATTTGTGTTGTTTTTCCGATGTCTATCTTTGGGCTACTACTAGCTATCATATCAAACCTATTCAGTTTTTGTTTAATGGTACTATGGTGTCCCTATTGGTACCATCAGCATGAAAAGGCGACCACTCTGTATCCATTTGTGTTGTGTTTTTCCCCATGGGATGCTGCCGACTATCGTGTCAACCGATACCGACCATTTTTCAGTGGTATTGTCATATTTGTCATTGGTTAGTGGTATATAAAAACATACAACATACATTATTTAGAAGCATGTCCTGGATTCAATGGTATAGCTATCTTGTTATTTAGAATCGACTAGAAGATTTTTTTTCAAACAATTACTATATTTCTCTAAACACTTACCAACAATATATAGCTTCAAAATAGTACCACCTTTATATACAAGGTAGTAGTGCAACAACAATAAAAAAATACATCGAAATACTAATTACTATATAGAGATGTCTTGCGCATGAGCATGTAGAAAGAAAACAAAAATATTGACATGAAAACAGTTTGGTCTATGTCAATTAATAACCTACTACTTGCAAAACACGTTATTTCAAAATTTATATGGATCGAGAGGTGGTAGTCTTGTAATTGATGTAGAAAATATCATAGCAAGAGCTGTTGAAGCGCCCGTGCAAACAACGTGCATGGTGCACATTCAACATCGCAAAGACTCATCATCCTATTGTTAGCTTCCTTAGAGAATCTATACCCCGGCACCTCAAATCGACCTCGAACGCCCGGACGGACAGCCCGGTCACTAACTGGTCACAAAAATTCGACGCAGACGGGCTCCTCAAATGGGCCTCATACGACCGGGCTAACCGGCACCCCTCATATCCAGCCCAAATATGAGAGGATATGGGGCGCCCGGGCGCGTCCGCCATGTCAGACTAATGCTGGGGTCCCACAGAAAAACAGTCTGAAACCCAGCGGTTCGAAGCTCGTCTCCTACGTCGGACCGATGGCACGGCGTGGCGACGCTCCGATGGGCCCCGTAATGCCTATCCCGCCTATTTAAACTGACAGCCGACACAGAAACCCTACACGTCCATATTTTTCCCCTCCAGTCCGCCACCGTCACCACTTCCCACCCCCCCCCCTCCGCCCCCATGCCGTCGGGTAAGGAGCTACCCATATCTAACGCTAAGCAGCGGTTGCAGCTCCTTGAGCAGATCCGGGCAAGGCACGAAGCCTGGATGACCACGGGGCTACCTCCAGATGCAGTGGATTCGGAGGAGGATGTGGTTGAGGAGGATGAGGATGAGGATGAAGAGGTTGAGGAGGGGTGGAGGAGGATGGGGGACGCAGGGGACGCGGATCTGCAGGCAGAGCTGCAGACCATCTGTGATTCCCTGTGCTCCAAGTTGAATGAGGAGGCCAGACATCTTCGTCAGCGGGAGATGGAGGTGGAGGACGCCGCGGAGGAGGAGGAGATGCTCGCGTATATGGATGAGGTCGAGGAGGAGGAGGAGCCGGAACCCTCCTACGCGCCCGTCCATCCAGCGCCTGGCACCGACGTTGTGGACATCTCCGACGACGAATCATAGCGAGGGTGTCGTAGTACGTAGGTTTATTTTGCATGGTTTGTATGGGTTTAGGGGATGAAATATGAGAGACTCATGTGTAAAGGAGCAAATTTAAGGCGTGACGGGTTATTGTCCGCGGACGTTTGAGGGGTCGAATTTGACAAATCAAGTTGTAGATGCTCTCACCGGTGCATCATATATATTGCTGGACCATATGCACATGCTGCAAGTAGGATAGTCGACCCCGCGCCTCAGGCAATGACAAAAGTGTGTGTGTCTAAAAGATTCTATGTTGGCAATGACAAAAGTGTGTGTCTAAAAGATTCTATGTTTACTTTTCACCTCTGGAACTTAAACTAAACTAATCATATTGTACAGTGGCGGTACGGAACTATAAATCGGTGATGCCAACTACAATTCTTCTCTAAATCTTGTAGTATTTCTGAATTTATCATGAAACTTTACTTCTATATTTAAAAGGTTTTGATCCAAAGCTGTGCAGTCAATTGACTAGACAGTCATAGTGTGGCTACACCATTGATATTGTAAAGTTTGCAGCCATTCCCATCCAAACTTCTGACAGCCACTGTGGATTCAAATGTCCTGCTTACTAAAGAAAATTGTTGTTGGAAAAACCAATTGATCAATGCCTCTCAATCTTTGTTATTGCTCCATTGCAATTACTATATGCATATGGAATTGTATACCCAAGAGAAACAAGGATGAATAAGAGTATACGATATACCATTCTCCATGAAGGATAGTTTTACCTCTTGTGCTGTGAAATATTATCATAGATTTTGCAGAAGAAAACTCTTTTTCAAACCATTTACTTGTTTGGATATCTATGCACCGTAGAGGGAATCAAATTCAAAAAGGGCACAGTCAGGTATATTACCGTAATAAAATGGTGAAACATTCACCCAAACAAAGATCAAGGGTCACTTCTTTGTCCGAAAACGTCTAAAGTCTTACTTTAGCACCTCATGTAAGACTTGGAGGCTGTTTGGTTTGCAGCCTTGAGCTGCCCAGCCAAAACATCAGTCGTTAACCAGACTTCGGCTTGCCGTTTGGATCGCCTCCAAAATTTTGGTGCGCCAGCCCGCCTCAGCTCCCTCCGGCTGCTCTTGCACCAAATTGTTGGCACAAACGCGGGCGGCCGAATCCCTCGCCAATATTTTGGCGTGCCTACAGTGCCCAGGATTTGGCAGGACGGACGTGGGAACAAACCCCTTAAATATCTTCATCGCCTTCAGCTTCAGGATACCAGCCCTATTTATCTTGCAATGTAGTGGCGTTGTCAGATTAAAAAGATGAAATAGTGACCACACCCATTGTTACACCATGCATAAATGTTTTCATGAAAATTATGTTATGAACATATAATTCTTAAATGGCTGAGGATTTCAATTTTAAGTTGTACTTCTCAATGTTTCTCATCGGTCAAAAGGGGAAAATAAGGACTGCTGCATTGATAAGTAACCTCATCTTTTCATGACATGGGTGTCCACCAAGATGGGAAGTTCAACTCTAGCTTTGCAATAAGAGTAAGATATGAGGAAAATATCTATAGAAAACAAAATATGGCACATATTCAAATCTCACAGTCGGGGCTCGAGGCTGAAACATCAGTTAGAATGCACTGAGGGTTCTTCCCATTACAGAGGGTGACCGCAAGAAGTCAGGAACCTGGAGTATATAGCAATTTACTTCCTCCTTTTTAAAGTGGTGAATGCACTGAGGGTTCTTCCCATTACAGAGGGTAACCGCATGAATTTAGGAACCTGGAGTATGTGCTCGGTCTAACTAATTTATTTCTGAGCCAACTTAAATGAATACATCATAAAAGTGTGTGATATGTTGATTTTTTTGAACGCAGTACAAACGCAAACGCTCATTCATACGTACATACATTCACCCCTATGGATGCACACACGCACACCCTATTCCTATGAGCACCTTCCAGAGACTGAGCCAGCATATTATTTTGAGATTTTAGGAAATCGCCGTAGGCATCTCATAGTCGACGGGAACGCCTCCTCTCACAGAACGTGCATCGCCGAAAATCCTGAAATAAATTCAGGATAAATGCGAGCACCAAGACATGAACCTTGGTGAGCTGGGGATACCACTGTTCTCCTAACCATCTTCACATGATCTGGTGATTCGGTAGTGTAGATCTTTTTTTCATAAACTTGGTCCATAAGGCCTGCAAAGTTTGAACTCTGAACAAACTCATAATGCCACAACATTGTGAAGAGGAGTGATAAAAGTTTCTATCTACTGATGTACAGGAATAACATTGACACTACTGATGTACAGGTCCATAAGGCCTGCAAAGTTTCTATCTACTGATGTACAGGAATAACATTGAAAAAAATAACGCGCTACAAAAAATAGCGCGGTCCCTGAAAATATGCTATTAGCATGCTATAGCGCGCTATAACGTGCTATTAGCGAGACATTGTACACAAGTTAATTTAACGTGGCAATTCTCTGCACGCTATAGCGTGCTATTAGCGACGCTATAGCGCGCTATTTTTTTCAATGATTTTTACCAATGTGTAGACCATATAGCCCTTATCACCATGCATGATGGGCGCCGAACCTACAGCCTTGACGTGGCCGAGGGGAGCACAAGACCCCGGACCGCATCGCGTAGCTTGACCTTGTCAACCTTTCCCAGCGCGTTCCTCGGGAGGGCGTCGACGACCACCACCTTCCTGGGTACCATGAAGCGCGCCATCCGCTCGCGGCAGAAGGCGATCACCTCATCCTCGCAGACCCCGGCAGCCCCGTTGCTGGCCACGAGAAACGCGCACGGTGTCTCGCCCCAGTGCGGGTGAGGCATGGCAACCACCGCGGCGTCGGCCACAGCGTGGTGCTGGAGCAGCACCTCCTCCACCTCCTTGCTGCAGATGTTCTCGCCGCCGCTGATGATCACGTCCTTGGACCTGTCCTTTACCTCGATGTACCCGTCCGGGTGCACGACGCCGACGTCGCCCGTCATGAACCACCCGCCCTTGAAGACCCTGTCGTTCGCCTCCGGGTTGTCGAGGTACCCCTTCATGATGCTGCTGCCGCGGAGCGCGATCTCACCCACGGACTTGCCGTCGCGCGACACACTGGCCATCGTGTTGTCGTCGACGACGGTGGCGTCGGCGAGCGACAGGACGCTCACCCCCTGCCTGGCCTTGAGGCGTGAGCGCTCCGGGAGCGGCAGGAGGTCCCATGCTTGGCGCCACTCGCAGGCCAGAGCCGGGCCGGTGGCCTCCGTGAGTCCGTAGGAGTGCGTCACCTTGAAACCGACCCGCTCGACGCGGTCCAGCAGGGCGGCCGTTGGCGTACTGTACTGTGTATACTTTTTTTTTTTTTGATGTATACTTTTTTTTTTTTTTGAACACTACTACTGTGTATACCTTCAGCCCAATACCGATCAGTTGTGTGTTTTGTCCTAAGTTAAGTAGGACTACAAGAGTTGAGAGGCTCCAAGGCTGGCAGGCGTACGTATTTATGGGCCCGATCGAGTAGGGACTAGTCGCCTGGATCAGTTGATTTTTCAGCCACTCAAGAAAAATTATCTATTATATATAAAATGTATTTGATGGGCTAACCAAAAAATAGAGAATTATGCTAGAAAATCACACAAAAAATAGAAATATCCGACCTTTAATTTAGTATATTAAAAAAATAACAACCGTTAGATCCACTATAAAACCAAATAAATTACCCACCATGCCATTCTTTCTAAATTACCCACAATTGCCATTACATAAAACCATGTCCTCAAATCTATTGTCTTATTTTCTGGCCAACGAGTCCCTGAAAAAAAACCTCAAGGAATAATCTTTAGGCCTAAAAAACCCCTCAAAGAATAATCTCCCGACCATGGATCTTCTTATAACCCTAAAATATTATAGCTCATGCATGTACGCTTCTCCTCCTCTAGAGACTTTTCATGCCATCGCTAGGCATGCTCACACGTATCTCTTCCGTGCGACTTGATGCTTAGCCATCGCCCAAGTCCAACTCATTAGCAGAAGTTGAGGGCCGATTCCAAAGCCAACTCATCAGGAGCAGATCACGTCAATCCGCAGTACATCTCTCTTCTACGGGATTTGGCGTGTTCTTATTCCAATCTATCCAATAGCTGGCCGATGCATGGGATACATCAGCCGCTGCAGCACCTTGATTGGCGCCAAACTCTCGAAGACGATCGGCAACGAGCACGGCTACAACATCAACTAGATTGGCAGGTACTCACGCGAAGCAAAGCTAGCGGCTGCCGATACATGCCCCGAGTAGCGCAGTTTACGCCAGTCCGACTTGTATGTCACAACTCACAAGTACTCCCTCCGTTCCTAAATATTTGTCTTTCTAGGCATTTCAACAAGTGACTACATACGAAGCAAAATGAGTGAATCTACACTCTAAAATATGTCTACATACATTCCTATGTTGTAACCATTTGAAATGTCTAGAAAGACAAATATTTAGAAACGGAGGGAGTATTTTTCGAAACGGAGGCAAAAGTTTTGCCTCATCTCATTAATAAAGAAGAAGAGAATTGTCCGGTTAATTAACGGAAAACCGGACGAAAACCGTTACAACATGCCCACACAGGACACAGGGCGACCTGGCAACCCACACAAGAACGCACACACGTCGTCGAGGAGAGAACGCCGTGGAGGTTGCAACCCGGTGCCATCGTCATCACACCTCCCCGAGGGCGACTCCGACTCCACCATCGACGACCACCGATGTAGCCCTCACCGCAGACAAACGCCGAGGCCTGCGCCGGCCAATGCCAAACAGTCAACCGCACGCGCCGGCTACTAGGCAGCTCCGACTCTGTCGAAGAGCATTGTAGGGGAAAAGCGCTGAGCCTGCGCCGAGCCAGCGCCGGAACCGACCACCCGCCTCGCGTCATCGTTGCCGCAAGGGCCCTTCCTCAGCAGCTCCGACTCCAGAAAGACAAAGTGAGGCACGGCAACCCCTCGAACACGCCGGACAAGACCGACTACCAACACTCAGCTGCAAACCAACTCCGCTCGAAGCCGCCACCGTTGCCACACAAGAAGCCGCGCCAACCATCCACATCGCCAGCCGGGCACCTGCCGACCGCGATTTCATGCGTGTCCAGCCCCGGGAAAGCGCAGAGGGGATCGATGACCTTCAAGGCGACGCCCCCAAGGGGGTAGCGACGTGGGAGAACGACGCCGTCGCCCGACTCACGCCGGAGTCTTAGGCTTTCGCCCGAAGGCCATGGTCCGAAGGTGCTGGGCAAGGAAAGGCTCCACGACGACCCCCCAAGGAGGAATAACGACGTCCGCGGACATCGTGCCGTCTAGGCTTTCGCCCGGAGCCACCTAGCCGAGCACCCCCACGCAACCGATGGTGCAGCACCACCGGTCCGCAAGCCCGCTGTCCCACACACCTCCTGCGCGACGACGGCGCCACCACCACGCAGGAGCCGCCATCAAACCTCGCCGCTGAACAGAACGCCAACGGGCCGGATCCGGCCAAAACCGACCAGATCAGGCAACCTGCCGCCGCAGCGCCGCCACGGCAGGACCCCGAGCAGGGAGGGGGGGCCGCCACCCCACCCCAAAACGGAGGGAGTATTACTTTCCACCGGAGCATGCATATATGCACCAAAAGCTGGCTACTCTACCTGACTGACAGATTCCGTCGGAAGATGCTCACGTACATGATGTACGTATACAGAGGACCGATTGATCCTTGCCGGATGGACTTAGTGCAGACAGCACACATGGGCATGAACGCTTGATCAGGCCTACGTACGCCAACACATACTACCGCTACATGTATCTTCAACCCACGACCAAATCTTATGCCTTCATAAGACTTTTTGGCCGGTACGGTTCTAACAAAAAACTAGGCCAGTACAACAGAGTGTGTGCTCCTTTTTGCTACACGAGTTTACTTGTAAGGCTGGTCCCAATGAGGTGGAACTTAGGAGTAACATCACATATTTTAATACAATGTTGCTTATGTGGCACATATTTAATAAAGAGTGAGGTGCTTGTGGTAACTAGCTAAGTTACCGGAACATCACACACTTCAAGAAACAATGAGTCTATAAACTAATAAATGCATCGTTGCATTACACTACCTACATGTTCTACCCACTGTGGAGGTAGTAATATAGTCTAGATAAGTGTGTATGTTACTATCTTATGTTCCTACCCATTGTGACCAGCCTAAGCTTAACTGTAGTATATTTACGGATTCTCCGGTCCGGAAAGTAGAATCATACTGAATTCCTAATTCAGCGTGTGCCTTGCAAGGTTGCAAACCCCTGTCCAGATTCTAAACACTAGCGTGATGATTAGAATCAATCATGTGATATGCATGCACGAAGTATTGTTATCTTGATTAGAATTACTCATCTATCGCTAAATAAAAGTCTTATTACGATTCTAATATGGACTACATATGAAGAAAAGTGAGTGAATCTACACTCTAAAATAGGTTTATCTACATACGTATATAGTTCATATAGAAATCTCTAAAAAAGACTTATATTTAGAAACGGATGGAGTACATGATTATACAACTCGATTGAAATTAAATCAAGTCTGCTATAGTTTTTCAAAGGTGAGGGTACACTAAGTTTGGTATTAGCAGCTCCATGTCAAATAGTATAAAGAAAGTGAAATATATGTTGGCTGTGAATTGCTTGCGAATGAACAGTTGAACACCCACCATTGTAGCGCAAAACCACGATTAGTAACTCTATTCCTGGGGTTTGAGATGTTTTGTCAGAAAATGACAGCCATTAATTATAAATATTTACTCAAATCCTCTTCATGAAAAGATGGAGCTCTTAACAGCAATCTCTGAAGAAAAATATTTTTGACAAACCTGTACTTTCTAGCATGTATCTATGTTTATTTAAGAAACAATTATTTTTAGTCTATTTCTCTCCTTTCTGGTCAAAAAACTAACGTCAAACATGCCTTGGCATTTCTTTGATGAAGCGTAAGAAAGGTATCATTGCCATGGTATATATATACATATTCCTTACATTCATTGGCGGAGCTACGTGTGACCAAAATGGGCCATGGCCCGCCCATCCCACATCAAATACAGTGTAGAATTAAAGTAAACTGAGACATGAGAACAAAAAATAGTGATCTTCCTTCATGCTGGCCCGCCAGCTTTTGCTGCGTAGCTCCGCCACTGCCTACATTTATATGAAACGCAAGAACTCAACGGTGGCCTTGTAGCCCAAGCAGGTCTTGTAGAAGTAGGAGTGGAGCATCTCTGCATCGACGGCGTAAGTCACAGTTGGGCATCCAATCTTTCGCGGAAGCACGAGTATACGACCACATACGACAATGATCATTTATATGGCTGGCACCATGCGGCACTGGATAACGTGCCTGGCTCAGATTTGAAGGTCCATGCCTCCAAGATAGATCAATAAATTAATTGGTGGTCGGCACAATCACTATTGATTTGTTAATGATGCCAGCCAAGTTTACCGGCGTGCTTTTTGTGGGCGTGAAGAGAGCGAGGAAAATTCCTTGCAGGAGGTAATCAAAATATAGTTTTAATTCTTGACTTTATGTTGTTGATGCCTTAGTGCCCAAGCAAGAAATTACCGTGTGTAGTCTGTGCCATGGACGTAATGGAATATTTGTTTGAGACATAAATTAATTTGCATAATAATTTAGTTGATTTTACATATTGTCAGGTATTCATGCACGAGTGGTTAATTAGTACGCAACCGGAAAACTGCATCAACCACATTTTTCTGTACATTATTTAATAGTTAATACAATATGACAAGTTACTTAAAGAATTAACGTGAGACCGGCAAATCACCAGATGCATATATAAATTATACATGTCTCAAATATATAAGAGTTTTTTATATAGAGGGGTACAAGATATATCTAATGTTTGTTATTACTTTGACAAATCTCAATATCTTTTATAGATTCAATCAAGGTCAGAGACAACTTTGACAGACTGCTTAGGAATTACTGGATTAACACATTATTTTCGATTTTATGGTGTCGACAACCATCTGTAAATCCTATTCACAAAGTACATACGTATATTTTTTCAGCACACAAGAAGTTCTTTGTATATATGGTTTCACCTTGCCCGTTATTATTTATATGAATGTATGTTACTATCCAACCAATTACTTGATTATGATATTTTAAATTATATGTTGTATGCCATTTTTTATTTGACCAGTCTTGATATTATTTTATGTATAGTCGAGGTTAGATAATTATGATCATTTAGTTATGGATCAATGGAATAACAAATTGCCTGTTTTCTTAGATTTTCAAGAATCATCCATAAATCTCAAACTCTCTTTGTTCCAGATTGCATGAAGCTTTAAGTTGGAGTATATTTTAGTCTATTTGCATCTGATATATCATGCACAAAATTTACATGTCGAACTGATTTCATGTACAAGTGATTGACTTTGTTAGGATTTCAACTTTAATTCTAAGACCTATAATTTAAACTATGGCATTCTAAGGGTACTAGCAATGGTAGTGTCTGCTCCATAATTCCCCATTTGAGATGCGGTCAACTTGCTGCGATATACAACATGCTAGGAGCAACATGTACCGGAGGAAAGAAGATAAATAAGCTAGAAAACAATCAAAAGGAAAATGTAGCAATCAGTTAAGTGGATAACGCGCAATTTATTTGATTGTGGTGGTTTAGATTTGAACTAACTTAATCTACCTAAACGCCACAATTGACACAATATGGTCCAACACGATGCCCATAACATGTTAGCATTGATGGTTCAGGTTTTAAACATGCAACACGTCTGTGACCTTAACTTCCTCGGGACATGTCTTTTTGGAGGACGAACATTCTTTTGGAAACACAAACACTATATATTATGTGTGCACCACCACCACCCATACACACCATTTTCTAAATATTGGTCATCGCGTTGAACTAATTTTAACATACATTCAAATTCCATCCAAATATTTAGAAGAATATAATTTACCTGCATGCTTCCTTTTAATCGTTGTGATTTTTTAAATGAAAATGTCTAAATCCACATCCTACACAATACTTGGCCATTAACCATATGGATATTAATATACTGATTGATGGCATGAACATTCAAACAGTAAGCTTTGGACTCGGTATCATATACAAGAGCCCTGCCAAGCAGTTGAAGAATTAGCTAACTAATTACTGTTATTTTGCTATTTTAGCAACATGCACCCAAGATTTCTACTTGGAATTTAGTACTTTGATTCGGTCACTCCTATCCTGAGAGTTTGCACACTAGAAGTGGTGATGTTCTACATGATCAATATCATCCAAATTATTTCAATAGCTGGATGCTTACAAAATTTATGGCTAGAGTTCAGCAAGAGATTATTAGCAACAATATGCATATAATTCCTTCTTGCGGAGCTTGTGATTGTGTAAGTCGTGTCTAATAAAAACGTGGAAAGCTACTCGCAAAGTTCAATAGTACAATATTTTCATTTTGCAGTACCATGTGTCATGTCAAGGTGTATGTCCCAGGTTCATATCAAAAGTGACATTGTTCACCCCTTTCGTTCAAAGGAACATAGAGTAGATTAAATGGATGAAAATTCCTATAATACCAATTATATAGGGAAAATACAAGAATTCTACAATGCTATGACACCTATTTTCAAACTTCCTTCAAATAAGAACTCTGAGTTTGATTTGGCCATGTTTGTTACGGATTTTTTAGTGTGGTGAACTAAAGTGGTACTAAAAGGGCTACCCTGGCTACAACATGCATAATCAGCCGGTAAATGGATAGCACATATATTTTTATTTCCATAAAAGGTAAGATACCTAAGACAAAACTATGGAGCGATGTGTTGAGTTGAATTTACATAATGCCACTGATCACAAACAGTACAGTAGATGGTTTCTAAAATTCTAGCCCGCGCATCGAGCGGGCCACTCTTCTAGTTTTTGTAAAAAAAGCATGTGCATAGAACCGGAGCAAATAATTTAGGGGTACCCCTTGTGGGGCCCCTCAAAGTTCATTTTTGGTGGCCAAGAGCATCTACAGCTGCGATGGGAAAATCAGGCCCTTCAAACGCACACGGACGCGTCTGCGAACTCTCAACGGTCACGCCTCAAATAATGCAATCTACATCCGGACTCCTCAATTATCATATCTCAAATCCATACAAACTCATGCAATTACGTCGACGCATTACACACATCGTCTGGCTAATCCATCAGTACTAACATGCCATCGAACTACAAAAATTTGGCATGTCTGGCTATGATGGAGATCATCCACGGCTGCGCTTGCCCTTCCCAACGCCCTTGTCGTCCTTCTCGCAGAAGTACCAGTCGAAGTCGCGGTAGGGATCGAGTTGGATCTGCTCGTTGCCGGAGTTGTCCTCCTTCGGTGGCAGTCCGGCCATGGCACAGACCACCTGATTCTACTCTCGGGCGAGGGCGCGTGTGTTCCTCCGCTGCCGTTTCTTCGCAATGAGCACGTGCATGGCTTCATCCTCTGCGGCCGCCCGCACCTCCGCATCAGCTTCCTCCGGCGCCGTCATTTCTGCCGCAATACGGGCCTCGGCAGCCCTTATCCACTCCTTCCCACAGTAGGCTACCCATTTTCGGTGGGACATATAGTCCGCCCGACCGGAGATAGGGAACGAGAGATTTTCCGGCTGCTAGGACTGCGATGATCGAGCCCGAGAGGACCCGGGTGCCCACTGAGCCGACGCTATGGAGTCGCGCCGGACAGATCCGTCCATCGGCTGAGTGCTACCCTCCTGGGGAGCGGCGGAGTGCATTGCAGATTGTCAATGCCTCCTCCAACACGGGATGACACACCAGTTGAGGATCCGAACTGGCCGGAGTCAAGTCCGCTGCCCGCCTTGCCGGAGATTGTCGGAAATCGCCGGAGGTGAGCTCGGGTGGCGGACGGAGTGGAGGAGAGAAGAGCGTGAAGTGGCTAGGATTTGGTCCGGCGAGCGTACGAGGACGAATATATGTGAGATTGGGTGGGCCAGCTGAAGGAAATATGCCCTAGAGACAATAATAAAGTTATTATTTATTTCCTTATATCATGATAAATGTTTATTATTCATGCTAGAATTGTATTAACCGAAAACTTAGTACATCTGTGAATACATAGACAAAACAGAGTTTCCCTAGTATGCATCTACTAGACTAGCTCATTGATCAAACATGGTTATGTTTCCTAGCCATAGACATGAGTTGTCATTTGATCAACGGGATCACATCATTAGGAGAATGATGTGATGGATAAGACTCATCCGTTAGCTTAGCACTATGATCATTTAGGTTTACTGCTATTGATTTCTTCATGACTTATACATGTTCCTATGACTATGATATTATGCAACTCCCGAATACCAGAGGAACACCTTGTGTGCTATCAAACGTCACAACGTAACTGGGTGATTATAAAGATGCTCTACAGGTGTCTCCGAAAGTGTTCGTGGTGTTGGCATAGATCAAGAATAGGATTTGTCACTCCGAGTGTGGAGAGGTATCTCTGGGCCCTCTCGGTAATACACATCATAATAAGCCTTGCAAGTAAATGACTAATGAGTTAGTAAAGAGATGATGTATTACAAAACGAGTAAATAGACTTGCCAGTAACGAGATTGAACTAGGTATTGAGGTACCGACGATCGAATCTCGGGCAAGTAACATACCGATGACAAAGGGAACAACATACGTTGTTATGCGGTTTGACCGATAAAGATCTTCGTAGAATATATAGGAGCCAATATGAGCATCCAGGTTCCGCTATTGGTTATTGACCGGAGATGAGTCTCGGTCATGTCTACATAGTTCTCGAACACGTAGGGTCCGCACGCTTAACGTTTGATGACGATCGGTATTATGAGTTTTGATGTACCAAATGTAGTTCAGAGTCTCTGATGAGATCGGGGACATGACGAGGAGATTCGAAATGGTCGAGACGTAAAGATCGATATATTGGACGACTATATTCGGACATCGGAAAGGTTCCGAGTGATTCGGGTATTTTCGGAGTATCGGAGAGTTACGGGAATTCGCCGGGGAGTATATGGGTCTTATTGGGCTTTAGGGGAAAGAGGGAGAGGAGGCTGCGCGCTCCCCCAATGCTTAGTCCGAATTGGACTAGGGGGAGGGGATGCGCCCCCTCCTTCCTTCTCTTCTCTTTTCCCTTTCCTTCTCTCCTACTCCTACTACTTGGAAGGGCTCCTAGTTCTACTAGGAAAGGTGAAATCCTACTCTCGGTGGGAGTAGGACTCCCCTAGGGCGCGCCATAGAGAGGGCCGGCCCCTCCCCTCCCCTCCTCCTTTATATACGGGGGTAGAGGCACCCCATAGACACACAAGTTGATCAGTTGATCTCTCCCAACCGTGTGCGGTGCCCCCCTCCACAGAAACACACCTCGGTCATACCGTTGCAGTGCTTAGGTGAAGCCCTGCGCCGGTAGCTTCATCATCTCCGTCACCATGCCATCGTGCTGGCGAAACTCTCCCGTGAAGCTCTACTGGATCAAGAGCCCGTGGGACGTCATCAATATGAACGTGTGCTGAACGCGGAGATGCCGTACGTTCGGTGCTTGATCGGTTGGATCGCGAAGAAGTTTGACTACATCAACCGCGTCACTAGACGCTTCCGCTTTTGGTCTACGAGGGTACGTAGACACACTCTCCCCTCTCGTTGCTATGCATCTAGTAGATAGATCTTGCGTGATCGTAGGAATTTTTTTGAAATACTACGTTCCCCAACAGTGGCATCATGAGCCAGGTCTATGCGTAGATAATATGCACGAGTAGAACATAATGAGTTGTGGGCGATAATAGTCATACTGCTTACCAGCAATGTCATACATTGGTTCGGCGGTATTGTGAGATGAAGCGGCCCGGACCGACATTACGCGTACGCTTACGCGAGACTACTTTCACCGTTATGAGCACTCGTTGCTTAAAGGTGACTGGCGGGTGTCTGTCTCTCTCATTTTAGTTGAATCGAGTGTGGCTACGCCCGGTCCTTGTGAAGGTTAAAACAACACATAATTGACGAAAAATCGTTGTGGTTTTGTATGCGTGGGTAAGAATGGTTCTTGCTAAGCCCGTAGCAGCCACGTAAAACTTGCAACAACAAAGTAGAGGACGTCTAACTTGTTTTTGCAAGGCATGTTGTGATGTGATATGGTCAAGACATGATGAGTTATATGTTATTGTATGAGATGATCATGTTTTGTAAAGTTACCGGCAACTGGCAGGAGCCATATGGTTGTCGCTTTATTGTATGAAATACAATCGCCATGTAATTGCTTTACTTTCTCACTAAGCGGTAGCGATAGTCGTGGAAGCAATAGTTGGCGAGACGACAACGATGTTATGATGGAGATCAAGGTGTCGCGCCGGTGACGATGGTGATCATGACGGTGACTTGGAGATAGAGATCAAAAGCACAAGATGATGATGGCCATATCATGTCACATATTTTGATTGCATGTGATGTTTATCTTATTTTGCTTCTTATTTTGCTTAGTACGACGGTAGCATTATAAGATGATCCCTTACAAAATTTCAAGGTAAAAGTGTTCTCCCTGAGTATGCGCCGTTGCGAAAGTTCGTCGTGCCGAGACACCACGTGATGATCGGGTGTGATAAGCTCTACGTTCACATACAATGGGTGTAAGCCAGTTTTGCACACGCAGAATACTCGGGTTAAACTTGACGAGCCTAGCATATGCATATATGGCCTCGGAACACTGGAGACCGAAAGGTCGAGAGTGAATCATATAGTAGATATGATCAACATAAGATATTCACCATTGAAAACTACTCCATCTCAGGTGATGATCGAACATGGTTTAGTTGATTTGGATCACGTGATCATTTAGATGACTAGAGGGATGTCTATCTAAGTGGGAGTTCTTTAAGTAATATGATTAATTGAACTTTAATTTATCATGAACTTAGTCCTGGTAGTATTAGCATATCTATGTTGTAGATCAATAGCTTGCGATGTAGCTCCCCGTTTATTTTTTTATATGTTCCTAGAGAAATATGAGTTGAAAGATGTTAGTAGCAATGATGCGGACTTGTTCCGTGATCTGAGGATTTTCCTCATTTGTGCACAGAAGTATTATTTCCTTGATGCATCGCTAGGTGACATATCTATTGCAGGAACAGATGTAGACGTTATGAACGTTTGACAAGCTCGGTATGATGACTACTTGATAGTTTAGTGCGCCATGTTTTACGGCTTATAACCGGGACTTAAAAAACATTTTGAACGCCATGGAGCATATGAGACGCTCCAAGAGTTGAAATTAGTATTTCATACTCATGCCCGTGTCGAGAGGTATAAGACCTCTGACAGTACTTTGCCTACAAGAAGGAGGAGAATAGCTCAACCAGTGAGCATGTGCTCGGATTGTCTGGGTACTACAATTACTTGGATCAAGTGGGAGTTAATCTTCGAGATAAGATAGTAATTGAAAAAGTTCTCTAGTCACTATCACCAAGTTAGTAGAACTTCGTGATGAACTATAATATGCAAGGGATGACGAAAGTAATTCCCAAGCTCTTCGTGATGGTGAAATCGGCGAAGGTAGAAATAAGAAAGAGCATCAAGCGTTGATGGTAAACAAGACCACTTGTTTCAAGTAAAGGGCAAAGAGATAGAAGGGGAACTTCAAGAAGAATGACAAGCAAGTTGTCACTCCCGTGAAGAAACCCAAAGCTAAACTCAAGCCTGAAACTAAGTGCTTCTACTGCAAAGGAAATGGTCACTGGAAGTGGAACTGCCCTAGATACTTGGCGGATAAGAAGGATGGCAAAGTGAACAAAGGTATATTTGATATACAGATTATTGATGTGTATTTTACTAGTGTTCATAGCAACCCCTGGGTATTTGATACCAGTTCAGTTGCTAAAATTAGTAACTCGAAACGAGAGTTGCAGAATGAACAGAGACTAGTTAAAGGTGAAGTGACGATGTGTGTTAGAAGTAGTTCCAAGATTGATATGATCATCATCGCACACTCCCTATACTTTCGGAATTAGTGTAGAACCTAAATAAATGTTATTTGGCATTTGCGTTGAGCATGAATATGATTTGATCATGTTTGTTGCAATACGGTTATTCATTTAAAGTCATAGAATAATTGTTATTCTGTTTACATGAATAAAGCCTTCGATGGTCATACACCCAATAAAAATAGTTTGTTGGATCTCGATCGTAGTGATACACATATTCATAATATTGAAGCCAAAAGATGCAAGGTTAATAATGATAGTGCAACTTATTTGTGGCACTGACGTTTAGGTCATATTGGTGTAAAGCGCATGAAGAAACTCCATGCTGATGGGCTTTTGGAATCACTTGATTATGAATCACTTGGTGCTTGCAAAGCATGCCTCATGGGCAAGATGACTAAAACTCCGTTCTCCGGAACAATGGAGCGAGCAACTAATTTATTGGAAATCATACATACTGATGTATGTGGACAGATGAGTGTTGAGGCTCGCGGCGGGTATCGTTATTTTCTCATCTTCACTCATGATTTGAGCAGATATGGGTATATCTACTTGATGAAGCACAACTCTGAAACATTTGAGAAGTTCAAAGAATTTCAGAGTGAAGTAGAGAATCATCGTAACAAGAAAATAAAGTTTCTACGACCTGATCGTGGAGGTGAATATTTGAGTTACGAGTTTGGTCTTCATTTAAAACAATGTGGAATAGTTTCACAGCTCACGCCACCCGGAACACCACATCGTAATGGTGTGTCCGAACGTCGTAACCGTACTTTATTAGATATGGTGCGATCTATGATGTCTCTTACCGATTTACCACTATCGTTTTGGGTTATGCATTAGAGACAGCTGCATTCACGTTAAATAAGGGCACCATCTAAATCCGTTGAGACGGC
>LR738713.1:673712193-673742193 GCA_902687465.1 Secale cereale | reverse complement strand
CCCCCCCCCCCCCCCCCCGGCACTCTGGTTTATTCCGAAACTTTCCGGAACACTTTCGGTGTCCGGATATATTCGTCCAATATATCAATCTTTACGTCTCAGACATTTCGAGACTCCTCGTCATGTCCGTGATCTTATCCGGGACTCCGAACTACCTTCGGTACATCAAAACTCATAAACTCATAACACCGATCGTCATCAAACGTTAAGCGTGCGGACCCTACGGGTTCGAGAACTATGTAGACATGACCGAGACTCATCTCCGGTCAATAACCAATAGCGGAACCTGGATGCTCATATTGGCTCCTACATATTCTACGAAGATCTTTATCGATCAAACTGCATAACAACATACTTTGTTCCCTTTGTCATCGGTATGTTACTTGCCCGAGATTCAATCGTCGGTATCTCAATACCTAGTTCAATCTCGTTACTGGCAAGTCTCTTTACTCGTTCTGTAATACATCATCCCATGACTAACTCATTAGTCATTTGCTTGCAAGGCTTATTATGATGTGTATTACCGAGAGGGCCCAGAGATATCTCTCCGACACTCGGAGTGACAAATCCTATTCTTGATCTATGCCAACACCACGAACACCTTTGGAGACACCTGTAGAGCATCTTTATAATCATCCAGTTACGTTGTGAAGTTTGATAGCACACAAGGTGTTCCTCCGGTATATGGGAGTTGCATAATCTTATAGTCATAGGAACTTGTATAATTTATGAAGAAAGCAATAGGAGTAAAACTAAACGATCATAGTGCTAAGCTAACGGATGGGTCTTGTCCATCACATCATTCTCCTAATGATGTGATCCCGTTGATCAAATGACAACTCATGTCAATGGCTAGGAAACATAACCATCTTTGATCAATGAGCTAGTCTAGTAGAGGCATACTAGGGACATACTGTTTTGTCTATGTATTCACACATGTACTAAGTTTCCGATTAATACAATTCTAGCATGAATAAAAGACATTTATCATGATATAAGGAAATACAAATAACACCTTTATTATTGCCTCTAGGGTATATTTCCTTCAGTGTCCCACTTGAACTAGAGTCAATCATCTAGATTACAAAGTAATGACCCTAACACCCATGGAGTCTTGGTGTTGATCATGTTTTGCCCGTGGAAGAGGCTTAGTCAACGGGTCTGCAACATTCAGATCCGTATGTATCTTGCAAATCTCTATGTCTCCCTCCTTGACTAGATCGCGGATGGAATTGAAGCGTCTTTTGATGTGCTTTGTTCTCTTGTGAAACATGGATTCCTTCGCCAAGGTTATTGCTCCAGTGTTGTCACAAAAGATTTTCATTGGACCCGATGCACTAGGTATTACTCCTAGATCGGATATGAACTCCTTCATCCAGACTCCTTCATTTGCTGCTTCCGAAGCAGCTATGTATTCCGCTTCACACGTAGATCCCGCCACGACGCTCTGCTTGGAACTGCACCAACTGACAGCTCCACCGTTCAATAAAAATACATATCCGGTTTGTGACTTCGAGTCATCCGGATCAGTGTCAAAGCTTGAATCGACGTAACCGTTTACGACGAGCTCTTTGTCACCTCCATACACGAGAAACATATCCTTTGTCCTTTTCAGGTATTTCAGGATGTTCTTGACCACTGTCCACTGATCCACTCCTGGATTACTTTGGTACCTCCCTGCTAGACTTATAGCAAGGCACACATCAGGTCTGGTACACAGCATTGCATACATGATAGATCCTATGGCTGAGGCATAGGGAATGACTTTCATTTTCTCTCTATCTTCTGCAGTGGTCGGGCATTGAGTCTTACTCAACTAAACACCTTGTAACACGGGCAAGAACCCTTTCGTTGACTGATCCATTTTGAACTTCTTCAAAACTTTATCAAGGTATGTGCTTTGTGAAAGTCCAATTAAGCGTCTTGATCTATCTCTATAGATTTTGATGCCTAATATGTAAGCAGCTTCACCGAGGTCTTTCATTGAAAAATTCTTATTCAAGTATCCTTTTATGCTATCCAGAATTTATATATCATTTCCAATCAACAATATGTCATCCACATATAATATCAGAAATGCTATAGAGCTCCCCCTCACTTTCTTGTAAATACAGGCTTCTCCAAAAGTCTGTATAAAACCATATGCTTTGATCACCTCATCAAAGTGTATATTCCAACTCCGAGATGCTTGCACCAGTCCATAGATGGATCGCTGGAGCTTGCACACTTTGTTAGCACCTTTTGGATCGACAAAACCTTCTGGATGCATCATATACAACTCTTCTTTGAGTTATCCATTCAGGAATGTAGTTTTGACATCCATTTGCCAAATTTCATAATCATAAAATGCGGTAATTGCTAACATGATTCAGACAGACTTAAGCATCGCTACGGGTGAGAAAGTCTCATCGTAGTCAACTCCTTGAACTTGTCGAAACCCTTTTGCAAAAAGTCGAGCTTTGTAAATAGTAACATTACCGTCTGCGTCTGTCTTCCTCTTGAAGATCCATTTATTTTCGATGGCTTGCCAATCATCTGGCAAGTCCACCAAAGTCCACAATTTGTTCTCATATATGGATCCCATCTCAGATTTCACAGCCTCAAGCCATTTCGCGGAATCTGGGCTCATCATCGCTTCCTCATAGTTCGTAGGTTCATCATGGTCTACTAACATGACTTCCAGAACTGGGTTGCCGTACCACTCTGGTGCGAACGAATTCTGGTTGATCTACGAAGTTCAGCAGAAACTTGATCTAAAGTTTCATGATCATCATCATTAGCTTCCTCACAAGTTGATGTAGGAATCACTGGAACTAATTTCTGTGATGTACTACTTTCCAATTCGGGAGAAGGTACAATTACCTCATCAAGTTCCACTTTCCTCCCACTCACTTCTTTCGAGAGAAACTCCTTCTCTAGAAAGGATCCATTCTTAGCAACGAATATCTTGCCTTCGGATCTGTGATAGAAGGTGTATCCAATAGTCTCTTTTGGGTATCCTATGAAGACATATTTCTCCGACTTGGGTTCAAGCTTATCAGGTTGAAGCTTTTTCACATAAGCATCGCAGCCCCAAACTTTAAGAAACGGCAACTTTGGTTCCTTGCCAAACCATAGTTCATAAGGTGTCGTCTCAACGGATTTAGATGGTGCCCTATTTAACGTGAATGCAACTGTCTCTAAAGCATAACCCCAAAACAATAGAGGTAAATCGGTAAGAGGTATCATAGACCGCACCATATCCAATAAAGTATGGTTACGACGTCCGGACACACCATTACGCTGTGGTGTTCCGGGTGGCATGAGTTGTGAAACTATTCCACATTGTTTCAAATGAAGACCAAACTCGTAACTCAAATATTCACCTCCACGATCAAATCGTAGAAACTTTATTTTCTTGTTACGATGATTCTCTACTTCACTCTAAAATTCTTTGAACTTTTCAAATGTTTCAGACTTATGCTTCATCAAGTAGATATACCCATATCTACTCAAATCATCAGTGAAGGTCAGAAAATAACGATACCCGCCGCGAGCTTCAACACTCATTGGTCCACACACATCAGTATGTATGATTTCCAACAAATCTGTTGCTCGCTCCATTGTTCCGGAGAACGGAGTTTTAGTCATCTTGCCCATGAGGCATGGTTCGCAAGCACCAAGTGATTCATAATCAAGTGATTCCAAAAGTCCATCACTATGGAGTTTCTTCATGCGCTTTACACCAATATGACCTAAACGGCAGTGCCACAAATAAGTTGCATTATCATTATTAAATTTACATCTTTTGGCTTCAATATTATGAATATGTGTATCACTACAATCGAGATCCAACAAGAATAGACCACTCTTCAAGGGTGCATGGCCATAAAAGATATTATTCATAAAAATAGAACAACCATTATTCTCTGATTTAAATGAATAACCGTCTCGCAACAAACACGATCCAGATATAATGTTCATGCTTAACGTTGGCACCAAATAACAATTATTTAGGTCTAAAACTAATCCCGAAGTTAGATATAGAGGTAGCGTGCCGACGGCGATCACATCGACTTTGGAACCATTTCCCACGCGCAAGGTCACCTCGTCCTTAGCCAATCTTCGTTTAATCCGTAGTCCATGTTTCGAGTTACAAATATTAGCAACCGAACCGGTATCAAATACCCAGGTACTATCAATAACATGTATATCACATATACCTTTGTTCACCTTGCCATCCTTCTTATCCGCCAAATACTTGGGGCAGTTCCGCTTCCAGTGTCCAGTCCCTTTGCAGTAGAAGCACTCAGTTTCAGGCTTGGCTCCAGACTTGGGTTTCTTTGCGGGAGTAGCAACTGTCTTGCTATTTTTCTTGAAGTTCCCCTTCTTTCGCTTGACCTTTTTCTTGAAACTAGTGGTCTTGTTAACCATCAACACTTGATGCTCCTTTTTTATTTCTACCTCTGCAGCCTTGAGCATAGCGAAGAGCTCGGGAATTGTCTTTTGCATCCCTTGCATATTATAGTTCATCACGAAGCCTTATAGCTTGGTGGCAGTGATTGAAGAACTCTATCAATAACACTATACTCGTCAACTTTGCAACCAAGTTAAGTCATATGATTGTAGTACCCAGACATTCTGAGCAAGTGTTCACTGATAGAACTATTCTCCTCCATCTTGCAGCTATAGAACTTATTGGAAATCTCATATTTCTCAATCCGGGCATTTGCTTGAAATATTAACTTCAACTCCTGTAACATCTCATATGGTCCATGACGTTCAAAACGTCATTGAAGTCCCGGTTCTAAGTCGTAAAGCATGGCACACTGAACTATCATGTAGCCATCAGACCGCGTCTGCCAGACGTTCAAAGCGTCTACATTAGCGGGAGGGGGCTTGTCACCTAGCGGTGCTTCAAGGACATAATTCTTCTGTGCAGCAATGAGGATAATCCTCAAGTTACGAACCCAGTCCGTGTAATTGCTACCATCATCTTTCAACTTAGCTTTCTCTAGGAATGCATTAAAATTCAAAGGAACGGTAGCACGGGCCATTGATGTACAACAACATAGATATGCAAAAACTATCAGGACTAAGTTCATGATAAATTAAAGTTAAATTGATCATATTACTTAAAGAACTCCCACTTAGATAGACATCCCTCCGGTCATCTAAATGATCACGTGATCCAAATCAACTGAACCATGTTCGATCATCACATGAGATGGAGTAGTTTCAATGGTGAACATCTTATGTTGATCATATCTACTATATGATTCACGCTCGACCTTTCGGTCTCCAGTGTTCCGAGGCCATATCTGCATATGCTAGGCTCGTCAAGTTTAACCCGAGTATTATGCGTGTGCAAAACTGGCTTACACACGTTGCATTTGAACGTAGAGCTTATCACACCCGATCATTACATGGTGTATCGGCACGACGAACTTTCGCAACGGTGCATACTCAGGGAGAACACTTATACCTTAAAAATTTTGTAAGGGGTCATCTTATAATGCTACCGTCGTACTAAGCAAAATAAGAAGCATAATAAGATAAACATCACATGCAATCAAAATATGTGACATGATATGGCCATCATCATCTTGTGCTTTTGATCTCCATCTCCAAAGCACCGTCATGATCACCTTCGTCACCGGCACGACACCTTGATCTCCATCTTAGCATCGTTGTCGTCTCGCCAACTATTGCTTCCACGACTATCGCTACCGCTTAGTGATAAAGTAAAGCAATTACATGGCAATTGTATTTCATACAATAAAGAGACAACCATATGGCTCCTGCCAGTTGTCGATAACTTTACAAAACATGATCATCTCATACAATAACGTATAACTCATCATGTCTTGACCATATCACATCACAACATGCCCTGCAAAAACAAGTTAGACGTCATCTACTTTGTTGTTGCATGTTTTACGTGATTGCTACGGGCTTAGCAACAACCGTTCCTACCTACGCATATAAAAACCACAACGATTTTTCGTCAAGTATGTAACCCTAGTTGTTTGAGGAGGGTTCGGATCGCCCGGTTGTAGATGCTCTAAGAGCATGCAACGCTTCTTGGCTGTTACCATGTCTCGCGTGTTGGGCGCTCCCTGATGATTTTTTTTCTATAAGCGTTTTCGGTTTTAGATGGTTTTTTGGCTTTTTTTTTCTTTTCATTTTTTGACCGGTTATACCTATGTTCTGAGAAAAAATGCGGAAAAAATTGCGTGATTTTTTTTTCTTTCATGGGATGCACATCGCTTCTCTTGAAGGAACAAATTTGCTTTCATGAGAGGCACAGGAGATGAAAAAAAATGTGTTTTTTTCTTCTACGAGAGGCACATATTTGCTTCTCCTGGAGGCACGGGTAAGCTTCCGCTATGCCTCTCGGAAAGAGAAAAAAACTCATTTTTTTTTGTCGCGAGAGGCACGGGTTTACTTCTTATGAAGTACAGTTTTGCTTCCGCGAGAGGCACAACTCGGAAATGGAAAAAATATGGGAAAAAATTCCAGTTTTTTCAGGGTTTATTTTGGTTGGACTTCCTACTTTAATACACCTATAGATAGATTTGTGAAAAATCAAATAGCATTTACCAATTTAGATCAAGAGGTCTAAATCGGCTTGTTTCCATAATAGGGTTTATAGGTCAAACAACACTTGGGCTTCCATACTTTCGACGATCTCCACGTGAGAAATCCAATGGTGAGAAGGGTTCACGATTTGGACGCACGGTTTAAGAGGTAAAACATTTTGAATAGACGAGTCTAAGGAGGAAAAAACTCACAGGTTGCAAGGGGTACCCCTTCATTAGTGATTTCGGCATAGAACTCTGTCAAAATTCAGTTTTGTTGCAGGTCATACCAAGACTTGTTTCTTGTTCCTCATGGTCAAGGCGATGTTTGTCTGTTGTATTTTTTTTGTTTGCCTATTGGCTTGGCACAATGGAGTTTCTACGGGCTCGTTGTGTTTCTTAGTTCCTATCGTTAATTGTTTGGCTGGAGTTTCCTAAACGACGCACGTTCCTTCGTTAATTTCCAAATGGCGTATACCCCCTCGTCACGTTGAGCCAGCCCATTTCACTTTTTCTACTTTCTAAACTGCAAAAAATCTGCATGAGTTAGGATTCGACGCGATAACCACCCGGCCACCTCACACAAGTGTGATTACTTACTTATTTTTTCCGTCATTTCTCCTTTCTTAATTTTACATTTACTTGATTTTTTATTATTTTTTCTTTATTTTTTTATCTGTCATTTGTTTATTACTTTTTTTCAAATTCGCAAACTCTTTCTTCAGATAAAGGATTTTTTTTACAAGATTCAGAATTTTTTTTCAAACTCGTGAAAGTTTTTTTCAAATTCGTGATTTTTTTAAAAAAATTATCAGCTTTTCCAAATTCTGTAAACTTCTTTTCCAATTTGACGAACTTTTCAAAATTGTGATTTGTTTTTTAAAACCGATGAACTTTGTTTTCAGGATTAATGTTGTTTTCAAAAATTGATGAAGCCTTTTCAAAATTGTGAAAAAAATTAATATCGAATTTTAAAAAAATCGATGAACTTTTTATTAATTAGTGAAATAAAATATGACAAAACGATGAAAAACCAAAAAGAATATAACGAAAAGAATGAGTAGATATGAATACTTGCAAGAAATTTAAAAGGAACAAAAAAATAAGTTTAGTGAAAGGAGAAAATAATTTGACTCTGCAATGAACAAAGAATAACGACTTTGAACACAAATATCTGAAAATGTGAAGAAAAACAATATTGGATGTTACTAGTCAACCGAATTGATATGCTCACAAACGCAAAAAAATGGATATGCTCAAAAAAGCCTACGCTTCCAGTACTTTTTTTCTCGTCCAAATCAGAAGAAAAAAAAACTGTAGAAAACAAAGCACGTACTTTTACTCATGGTCCTCCCTGCGAGGCAAATAAAAAGCTCATCAATGTGGATAGTGTTAGAGATACGATGGGCAAAACAACAGGACAAAGAACGAAAACAAGCTGGAGACACGAGATTTAACGTGGAAAACCCGTCCATCACAATGGAGAGAAACCATGGGCGCCAGCTAACAAATCTTCACTATATCAAGGGAGGTTAGAAACGTCGGGGATTACTGATCAACTCATCCCATGTGACGGCTTACAAAGGATATATAACACACGTAACCTAGGTCAATACTGAAGCCTACCGACAACGGGCCTCACTCCACTTACTCATCTGAAGTTGGTCTTTCTCATTATACTTAAATTTAGATCACAACATAACTGATAGACTGCTCGGTCACTTGACGCTGGTGATGCACACACAACAACGTTCTTGGGTTACCTAAAAAAAAGCTTTCTTGACACATGGGTCGTGTCGGAAAACGAAAACACACCACGGCCGCATACAAGCTCCTGGGCCAACAATACTCCCTTGCAGAAAAAAGGAGCCGACAATACTAATCGTGGGACGAGTTTCGATCCAATGGTTGTGCTGGCGAATCAGACCAAACTATATCTCTGCTAGCTGAGTTTTACCAATCCCATTACAAAAACATTTTTAATTTTAGAAGGGTAATACCAATATCACTAATTTATTTTTTTTAGAAAACTTCACTATTATGGTTTTGTTTAACTTTTTCTTTCATCTTTAAGAGTAGTGACAATGCCATTAATTCATTATTTCTTAAGAAACTTTTTTTGTGAAATTCTATTATCATATGTTTATACTTGCGTATTCTAAAGAAGCGCAATTTTTTGTGTAAATTATGTGCAGATTTGATCATTCATTATTTATAAAAAATAATTATTTTCTTTCTAAAGGGTGATACTACTGCCACTAATTCATTCTTGCTTAGCAAACTTCATGATTTTGATGCTTGTTGAGTTTTTTTTTCCTTTTTAGGGTAATATCAATGCTGCTAATTCATTTTTCTCTTACAAAACTTCAATTTGCCGGATTTCCACTATTATATGTTTGTTCTTGCATATGATTAAAAATATTTTTAAAATTGTGTCAAATTTTGTTATCTTTTCAATATTTATTTCTTCTTAAAAGAAAATAGTAATGCCACTAATTCATTTTTTATTAGAAAGTGTTATTATTTTGATTTTATTTTATTTCTCCATTAATGATTAAATGCAAATGCCACTAATTCATTCCTTGTCAGTAAACTTCTGTTTTTGAAAATTCCACTATTATATGTTTATTCTTGCATATTAGGAAAAAATTGAAATTTCTATGTCAATTTTGTGCAAATTTATTCATTATTTGTTTCATTTTTGTTCTTAAAGGGTAATACAATCCCACTATTTAATTCTTCCGTGCAAAACTTCATTATTTTGATTTTCTTAGTTCTCATTTCATTTTCTTTGTTTAGAAAACTACAAATATTATAGGACTGCCTACACCTTTGATCATCGTCTTCATGTGAACATTAATTGAACTCTAACTTTGTATATAATTATAAAAACACATACCTCCAAATGTAATTAAGTTCGATTGATCGATCAAAACTTACACAGAGAAACATATCTATGATCTCCAACACTTATGTGCAGTTTCCGGGATCTGTTGAACATAATATAATACTGCCTTGTGTTGGGGGGCGAGGAAGACTTATGTCCGAAGCATGCACCACTCAGACTGGTTGCCGCCGGCAGGTGCGTAGGTGCGCCCCCTTGTCAAAGACTAAAAGTGACCGAGCAAAATTCTAAATTCATTATTTATTAGAAAATTTCATTTTTGTTTCTATATTTTTTTTCATTTATATTAGTTTTTTGTCTTGTGTCTTCCAAGGTATTGAGTAAGTTTTTGTTATGTTTCAGACCAAGCCCAAGTATGTAGTGGGATTTTGTTTTGTGGCTGCCAAGAAGTGAATTTCCTATTCCACGCCTTAAACGCCGGTTATAGTGTAACCGGCGCACACCCCTCCGACCGAGTGGGGCAGCCCATGGACCAAGCTTTACCTGTAGTGGGTGTACTTAGCGGCCTGCCACTAGTACGTGATTTAGGTTGCCTAAAAAAATAGTACGTGATTTAGGTGTTTTTTCTAATTTTTAGTGGTTTACCATTTTTATTGTTTTATGGTATTGTTTGAAAAATGATTTGAATTTTGTAGGATTCAATTGCTATACTTTAGGCATTTTATGAATAAATTTGTATTTTATTATAATGAACATTTGAATTGCAATTACATTTAAAATTTTCCAAAAAATGGAAGAAATACCAGATTGAAGGGAGCTAGTATGTATTTAGGGCTTGTTTGGGACTGCTCTGCTTCACCAAAATCAGTTTCGCTCCACTAAATTCACTTTGGAGCAGTTTCAACCAGAAGTTGTAGCACTATAAAAAAAAATGTTTGGCTTCCATCTAGCTCCAGCTTCACGAATGAGAAATTTGATGGAAATGATCTATTTGATTGGTTGAGGACGGAGAAACGAAGGGGTATCCACTTACTGGTGGCAGTGGTGGCTAATTTCGACAAAACTCCAGCTTCTAGAGTTTTTTGGAGCACCCCTTGAAGAGCTTCATAAAAAACTAGGAGTTGTACCCCAGATTCTAGTTTTTTGCGGAGCGGCATATCGTGGAGCTACCCCTATTTGGCTTGTGTTTTTCATAGCAGAGCTGAATTTTAAGGAGTAGAGCAGTCCCAAACAGGCCCTTAGATCTTAGGAAACAAATGTTGGTACTTTAGAACATATAGATGTGAAATTTCAAACACAAACTTAATTTCAGGTAAATGGTTAACTAAATTCACAAAATATTAAATGTTCTCCGGACAGTTTGAAATTTTGTGTGGTGTCGTTATACGATTGTAGAGTATGTGGTTAATTTTTGAAAAAATATTTAAAAAATAGTTAGATGTTGCATGCTCAGAAACCGAAGCCGGCCTCAAGCCACGTGTGTCACATATCAAATTAATAAACCTGTATTTTTCTTGCATATATGACCTAAATAAATAATTAATAACTTAAATGAGATTTTCACATCAATTTTTTAGCATTCCTTAATGTACATATAGAAATTTGATTTATGTTCACTAAATACTTTAAAATGCACCATATACTCTAAATACATCAAATGAACTCAGAAAAGTCCCAAATTTGTACATGGAACTTGTTAATGGTGTATATTCAATAAAAAGTTTCAACGCGAAATGATGAAGAAAAAACTGAGCTTCGCTTCAAACGCATTACTTTCCCCTCAAAACTCCGATTTTCCCCCGTAGACTCTTCAGTTTCTAAGAAAAGTAGATTTAAAAGTTTCTACAACTCTCTCAAATTTCAAGATGCAGGTGGTTTGTGAGTCGTAATAACAGCCTTTTTGCATCGACCCAGCAATCTTGGCCGATAACACAGGCAACAGTGGCGGCGCCGGTGAGAGTCGACTAGCCTAGGCTCGGGCGGCTGACAAAGAAAAACGAGGCGAACTGGCCGTCAGCTCTGGTAACCCAGTTGCGGCGGACGAACCTGTCTTCCAGCCGTCGGTTGACACTAGCTAGACTTTGACTAGACACAACGGAGCTTACATGTAGCTACGGTAATGCGCGACGAGCCATGACCGGAACCTGGGGTGACTCGCCGGGGACATCAGCCCGGTGCGCCATGGCCAGGATTCGCCACTTCGCCAGGGGCATCGGCCCAGCACGGCATGGCCAGCAGATGGCACAGAGGATGGCCCCAATGTTCTTTGCAGATGCAACACCCGACCCCCGCATATACTCCTATATAGGAACGCCAGGTTCCCTTGTAGTATCAGGACTGGGAATCGGTATTGCACTGCTTATGTGAAGCATGTGACCATGTAAGACATAGGTATTCAACCAGGGTCACAAGGAGATTTCAGATCCATTTCGCATAAGGGGGTTTTTCGATCCTTTTCCCATATCAGGCGAGCACGAATCTCGGGGCAACACCCATGGGGCTTAAATATACGTAGTATGTCAGACAAAACTTTGAATTGCATCGACAGATTGAGAACATGGAAGCAACAGGCAGATAGCAAAAGATGAAAACACTGGAGAGAGGAGACAGATATGGCACAAGGATGGACGGGAGGGTGATGTGGGGTCTAAGCCGGTATCGGGCATGCTATCGTGTCTCTTACGCGGCAATCTTGTCGTAGTCCACCGCCAAACACACCTCCATTAGAACCTCCGCGGTGGCCGCTCCTCCGCGACGTTCACCCGTAGGGCACGCCCCTCCAAGCTCTGCAGAATTCAGATAGTAATGTGAGACTCACTATGGCGTCCGTTATCTCGCTAAAACAAGGTTTGATTCATGCAGTTTTCATGGTATGTAACTATGGTAGGGGAATCGAGTGATTGCTAAACTAACCTGTCCATCAAGGGCAGCGATGGCATCATCCAGTTCCTCCTGCGACGCCATTGTCACGAAACCAAATCCCCGTGAGCGCCCAGTGTCTCTGTCGTAGACGACCCTGGCATCGACCACTTTGCCGTGCTCGCTGAACATCTCAACCAGCCTAGAGTCATCCACTTGCCATGGCAGGTTGCCCACATAGATCCTGAATGAAGACCCAGAATCACGGGGAGGCCTTTCCACCCGGGCGCCTCTAGGAGCTGCCTTGTTTACAGTCAACAGCCTCCCATTCACATCCTGCCCACGGTAAGGTCAGTCAGCAAAGCAAATGTTTGTACATTCTTTAGCACATGCTTAAGCAGCATATGAATTACACACGACTTTGACCTTGGAGAGTAATAATAACTAACTCACAGATCAATTAAAATGGGACCTATAACAGGAAACATATGCATATGCAAATGCAAACCAGGAGCATCCATTATATACAGGTTCCATTAACTGAAATCAGAATATTTAAGCACAACAGTCCCATCATCAAGTTCACTCACGTAGCGATGGAACATCTCCACAGCCTTCTCAGCCTCCTCAATGGTACTCATGGTGACAAACCCGAATCCACGGCTCTGGTCGGTTTCTCTGTTGTAGATGACCTGCACATCCACAAAACAGAAACCACATTTCAGGACAAAGAGGAAAGGCATACAGCCTCCAAGCATCTACTGTCCGACTGCCCCTCTAAAAATAGTGATGAAGTCAATACCATGCTAGGCGTGAATCAACGGTAACAAGGTCACGAAACACTACATTTTTCTTTACAAATGCATTTAAATCCTCAGCAGCGGAACTTCTTATTTTCTGGAAAAGGTGTACAAGTGTACCTAACAATGTAACAGACAATCCAAGACAAAATTATGAGCAAAAACTTTATTTACTAGCACCTGGACACAGCATTCCTCGCAGCTTGAATAGCTGCCAAGAAGAATCTAGCAGCCCCTCCTAGTGAGCCCCAACATGGTAGCCAGCGTATTCAACTAGACATTATATAAAACTGAATGTGCAGATTTTCAGTTCTGTGTAACTGCATAATTTCAGAGTTTGTGACATTCTATTCACCAACGGAGTTGGTTATTATACTTATTACCAAGCCGGTATTTAAGGCATTCTTACCGACGGACGAGCGGACAAAGGAACGACCGCAGCAGCAGCAGCAGCAGCAGCGAAGAGTTAGCTAGGTAAGAAGAGGAAGAGCTGCTCACCTCGGAGACCTCGACGACGCCGGCCTGCTCGAAGAGCTGCGCGAGGCGCTCGCTGTCGACGTCGTAGGGAAGGTTGCCGACGTACACCTTGGCCTCCTCCGGCGGCTCCACGTACTCCCCGACCTCCTCCTCCGCTGCCGCATCCTCCTCCACCTCCTCCTCCGCCACGGCAGGCTCCTCCTCCGCGACGGCCTCCAGGGCCTCGTCCTCCGGCTCGGCGACGTCTACGGACGCGGAGGTTTCGAAGAAGGACTCGGAGGCGGCGAGCGGGGCGAGCGGGCCGCGCGGGCGGGCGGCGCGGAGGCCGAGGCCGAGGCGGCGCGGGGGCGCCGGGGAGAGCAGCACGAGGAACGGCTTCGGGAGCGGGGCCGGGGAGGCGCCGGCGAGCGCGCGGAGGGACGCCGCGGCGATGGAGGCGGTGGTGGAGGACGCCATCGCCATGGACGGTCGAGGAGCGGGGGCAGGGGGAGAGGGGATAAGGGATTTTCTCGGTTTGGGGAGGAGAAGGAAGGAAAGAGAGTGAGGATTTTGCGGGATTTTGTTTTTATATTTTCCTTCTTCCGTCGTACCCCTTATCCTGCCTCTAGGCTGGGCTGGGCCAGGCTGCTCTCCTCCATTTGGGGTGTGTTTGGTTGCAGCCTCATATGCAGTAGATGCAATCTGTTTGGTTGCCTGCATCGTATGAAGGGGCACTTATCCCCTTGCTATTTGGTTGTCGTTTTTGTGCTTAGGGTGTGAGCAGATGCGGACTTCAACTGTTTGGTTGCAAACAACATTTGTGTTCTGCTCACCCCATTCAAATGTGGTGGCCTTACCATTACATGATCAGCACAATAGCAAGCACAACTGACAGCAAATCAAAGAGGCCAGCACTGACAGCAAACAAAACAAGCAACCAAAATGAGATCAAACAAAGCAAGCAACGGAAATGACAACAAACTACTTAGATTAACAGCGGGAGCATCCTCCTTCCCTGCTCCACGCCAGGGTGTTGCTCGTGGCCAAAATATTAACATGTTCACAACACAAGTACCATAAGTTCTAGCCACAGACCATAACAAGTTCAACACTAACACCTAAGTTAACTACATTGCATGCTTAATGTCACCAACGCAGTTGTGCTTGTTGCAACGAAACCTGCACATGATCGAGGAGTCATGGTTGTAGATTTGGACCTTCAAGGCAAGTCTTGAGATGCGCAGAACGAGGAGGTCGCCATGGACGATCCGGTGGCGGCGGCATAAGTAGGTCCAGCCCCGGCCAAGCACCAGGTGCCCCTCGAAGTTCTGGACCTGCACCCAGAACTCACACCACTTGTTCACCGACGGTTTGACCACGCGCGGGAGCCGCTTGATGACCAGTCACTCGTTCATCACCTCCACGAACATGCGAGGGATGACGAGCATGGCGAGGTCTTCGACGTCCTTGATCTGCTGGTAGAAGCGCAGCGGCTCTCGGGCCCCCCTCCTCGTGGCCAGTCCTCAGAGATCGTCCCCTTGAATGAGGCAGGCTCATGAAGGCGACCCTGCCAGGCATGTCCACCCTCTTGAGCCACCTGTTCATGGAGATGAGATCCTCGACACCCTCAGCTCCGGCCACCACCTGAGCTCCTACACCCGCCACGTCCCAATCACTTTTCAATATCTTGTCAGGCAAGATGATAAGTATTAGAGGTGCTTGCAAAATGAACAACCACTGATCAGCGGCATTAGCTCTTCTGCAAATGTCACTGATCAGTTGCACTAGCACTACAACAAATGGCACTGATCAGAGACATTTGCCCAAGAGCAAATGCCACTGACCAGTGCACAAACTCTTTGCCAAATGCCACTTATCAATGGCAGCAACTACCACTGACCAGTGGCATTTGCCCAAGAGTAAGTGGCACTGATCAGGGGAGTTGCCCAAGAGTAAGTGGCACTGATCAGTGGTAGTTGATGGGGAACGTAGTATTTCAAAAAAAATCCTACGGTCACGTAAGATCTATCTAGGAGAAGCATAGCAACAAGCGGGGAGAGTGTGTCTACGTACCCTCGTAGACCGAAAGCGGAAGCGTCTAGTGACACGGTTGATGTAGTTGAACGTCTTCGCGATCCAACCGATCCAAGCACTGAACGTACGGCACCTCCGCGTTCAGCACACGTTCAACTCGATGACGTCCCACGAGATCTTGATCCAGTTGAGTGTCACGGGAGAGTTTCGTCAGCACGACGGCGTGGTGATGGTGATGATGAAGCTACCGGCGCAGGGCTTCGCCTAAGCGCTGCAACGATATGACCGATGTGTGTAACTGTGGGGAGGGGCACCGCACACGGCTAAAATCAACTTGTGTGTCTATGGGGTGCCCCCTCCCCACGTATATAAAGGAGGGAGGGAGGGAGGAGGAGGAGGAGGCCGGCCGGCCCAAGGGGTGGCGCGCGCCCTAGGGGGGCAATCCTACTCCAAGTATGATCCCCCCCTTTCCTAGTCCTAGTAGGAGAGGGGGAAGGAAGGGGAGGAGAAGAAGAAGGAAAGGGGGGCCGACCCCCTAGTAAAATTTGGTTTGGGCTAGGGGGGCCGTGCGCCCCTAGGTGGTCGCGCCTCCTCTTCCTCCACTTGGGCCCATGTGGCCCAATAATCCCCCGGGAGGTTCCGGTAACCTCCCAGTACTCCGGTTTTTATCCGATAACCCTCGGAACTCATCCGATGTCCGAATATAACCTTCCAATATATAAATCTTTATGTCTCGGACATTCCGAGACTCCTCATCGTGTCCGTGATCACATCCGGGACTCCAAACTACCTTCGGTACATCAAAACACATAAACTCATAATACCGATCGTCATCGAACGTTACGCGTGCCGACCCTACGGGTTCGAGAACTATGTAGACATGATCGAGACTCATCTCCGGTCAATAACCAATAGAGGAACCTGGATGCTCATATTGGTTCCTACATATTCTACGAAGATCTTTCTCGGTCAAACCGCACAACTACATACGTTGTTCCCTTTGTCATCGGTATGTTACTTGCTCGAGATTCGATTGTCGGTATCATCATACCTAGTTCAATCTCGTTACCGGTAAGTCTCTTTACTCGTTCTGTAATACATCATCTCGTGGCTAGCTCATTAGTCGTTTGCTTGCAAGTCTTATTACGATGTGTATTACCGAGAGGGCCCAGAGATACCTCTCCGACATTCGGAGTGACAAATCTTATTCTTGATCTATGCCAACACCACAAACACCTTCGGAGACACCTATAGAGCATCTTTATAATCACCCAGTTACGTTGTGGCGTTTGATAGCACACAAGGTGTTCCTCCGGTATTCGGGAGTTGCATAATCTCATAGTCATAGGAACATGTATAAGTCATGAAGAAAGCAATAGCAGTAAAACTAAACAATCAAGTTGCTAAGCTAACGGATGGGTCTTGTCCATCACATCAGTCTCCTAATGATGTGACCCTGTTGATCAAATGACATCTCATGTCTATGGTCAGGAAACATAACCATCTTTGATCAATGAGTTAGTCTATGAGAGGCATACTAGGGACACTCTCTATTGTCTATGTATTCATACATGTACTAAGTTTCTGGTTATCATGAATAATAAACATTTATCATGATATAAGGAAATACAAATAACAACTTTATTATTGTCTCTAGGGCATATTTCCTTCAGTAGTTGCCCATGAGCAAATGCCACTGATCAGTGACATCTGGTCTTCTGCACCTGTCACTCATCAGTGCACTATCCTAAGCATGGAAACATCTAAAAATAGCACCCGTGTGCACCCATGCACATTTGGCAGCATCCTAAAATGGTCCTACTACATGCACGTATAACAATCTAGAGCATGCAACACAAACCCTAGCTTGAACATGTATGTAGCAACATGAACAACAACATTAACATGATCCTAGCTTGAACATGAACATGCCATTTGCATGAACACAGATCCTAGCATGAACACGGATCCAGGGAAAGCACTAGCAGAAGACCATTATCCTAGAACACACATCGTAGCAAACACGAACAAATCGGTCGGATTCGAGTCGATTGGATCGCATCAATTGGTTCTACTCAAATCCTATCTAATCCACTCAGTACTAGCACATGCCTAAGAAAGAAACCCCTAATCTACATCTACGAGCAAGCATTGTAGTCAACTCCTTAAACTTGTCGAAAACCTTTCGCAACAAGTCGAGCTTTGTAGAGAGTAACATTACCGTCGGTGTTAGTCTTACTCTTAAAAATCCATTTATTTTCAATGGCTTGACGATCATCGGGCAAGTCAACCAAAGTCCACACTTTGCTCTCATACATGGATCCCATCTCAGATTTCATGGCCTCAAGCCATTTTGCGGAATCTGGGCTCATCATCGCTTCCACATAGTTCGTAGGTTCATCATGGTCTAGTAGCATGACTTCCAGAACCGGGTTACCGTACCACTTTGGTGTGGAACGTACTCTGGTTGACCTACGAGGTTCAGTAGTAACTTGATCCGAAGTTTCATGATCATCATCATTAGCTTCCTCGCTGATTGGTGTAGGAATCACCGGAATTAGTTTATGTGATGTACTACTTTCCAATTCGGGAGAAGGTACAATTACCTCATCAAGTTCCACTTTCCTCCCACTCACTTCTTTCGAGAGAAACTCCTTCTCTAGAAAGGATCCATTCTTAGCAACGAATATCTTGCCTTCAGATCTGTGATAGAAGGTGTACCCAACAGTTTCCTTTGGGTATCCTATGAAGACACATTTCTCTGCCTTGGGTTCGAGCTTATCGGGTTGAAGCTTTTTCACATAAGCATCACAGCCCCAAACTTTAAGAAACGACAACTTTGGTTTCTTGCCAAATCATAGTTCATAAGTCTTCGTCTCAACGGATTTAGATGGTGCCCTATTTAATGTGAATGCAGCTGTATCTAGAGCATAACCCCAAAATGATAGTGGTAAACCGGTAAGAGACATCATAGATCGCACCATATCTAATAAAGTACAGTTACGACGTTCGGACACACCATTACGCTGTGGTGTTCCGGGTGGCGTGAGCTGTGAGACTATTCCACATTGTTTTAAATGAAGACCAAACTCGTAACTCAAATATTCTCCTACGTGATTAGATCGTAGAAACTTTATTTTCTTGTTACAATGATTCTCTACTTCACTCTGAAATTCTTCGAACTTTTCAAATGTTTCAGACTTGTGCTTCATCAAGTAGATATACCCATATCTGCTCAAATCATCAATGAAGGTCAGAAAATAACGATACCCACCAGGAGCCTCAACACTCATCGGTCCACATACATCAGTATGTATGATTTCCAACAAATCAGTTGCTCGCTCCATTGTTCCGGAAAACGGAGTTTTAGTCATGTTGCCCATGAGGCATGGCTCGCAAGCACCAAGTGATTCATAATCAAGTGATTCCAAAAGTCCATCTGCATGGAGTTTCTTCATGCGCTTTACACCAATATGACCTAAACGACAATGCCACAAATAAGTTGCACTATCATTATCAACTTTGCATCTTTTGGCTTCAGTATTATGAATGTGTGTATCACTACGATCGAGATCTAACAAGAATAGACCATTCTTCAAGGGTGCATGACCATAAAAGATATTACTCATAAAAATAGAACAACCATTATTCTCTGATTTAAATGAATAACCGTCTCGCAACAAACAAGATCCAGATATATTGTTCATGCTCAACGCTGGCACCAAATAACAATTATTTAGGTCTAAAACTAATCCCAAAGGTAGATGTAGAGGTAGCGTGTCGACGGCGATCACATCGACTTTGGAACCATTTCCCATGCGCATCGTCACCTCGTCCTTAGCTAATCTTCGTTTAATCCGTAGCCCATGTTTCGAGTTAGAAATATTAGCAACCGAACCAGTATCAAATACCCAGGTGCTACTACGAGCATTAGTAAGGTACACATCAATAACATGTATATCAAATATACCTTTATTCACCTTGCCATCCTTCTTATCCGCTAAATACTGTGGGCAGTTCCGCTTCCAGTGTCCAGTCCCTTTGCAGTAGAAGCACTCAGTTTCAGGCTTGCCTCCAGACTTGGGTTTCTTCGCAGGAGTAGCAACTGTCTTGCTATTCTTCTTGAAGTTCCCCTTCTTTCCCATGCCCTTTTTCTTGAATCTAGTGGTCTTGTTAACCATCAACACTTATGCTCCTTTTTTATTTCAACTTCCGCAACTTTGAGCATAGCGAAGAGCGTGGGAATTGTCTTATGCATCCCTTGCATATTATAGTTCATCATGAAGCCTTTACAGCTTGGTGGCAGTGATTGAAGAACTCTATCAATAACACTATCTTCATCAACTTTGCAACCAAGTTGAGTCATATGATTGTAGTACCCAGACATTCTGAGCAAGTGTTCACTGATAGAACTGTTCTCCTCCATCTTGCAGCTATTGAACTTATTGGAGACTTCATATCTCTCAATTCGGGCATTTGCTTGAAATATTAACTTCAACTCTTGGAACATCTCATATGCTCCATGACGTTAAAAACGTTGTTGAAGTCCCGATTCTATGCCGTAAAGCATGGCACACTGAACTATCGAGTAGTCATCAGAATGAGCTTCCCAAACGTTCATAACGTTCGGAGTTGCTCCTACAGCAGGCCTGTCACCTAGCGGTGCTTCCAGGACATAATTCTTCTGTGCACCAATGAGGATAATCCTCAAGTTACGGACCCAGTCCGTGTAGTTGCTACCATCATCTTTCAATTTAGCTTTCTCTAGGAATGCATTAAAATTCAAGGGAACGGTAGCACGGGCCATTGATCTACAACAACATAGATATGCAATAACTATGCGGACTAAGTTCATGATAAATAAATGTTCAATTAATCATATTACTAAAGAACTCCCACTTAGATAGATATCCCTCTAGTCATCTAAATCATCACGTGATCCAAATCAACTAAACCATGTCCGATCATCACCTGAGATGGAGTAGTTTTCAATGGTGAACATCTTAGGTTGATCATATCTACTATATGATTCATGCTGGACCTTTCGGTCTCCAGTGTTCCGAGGCCATGTCTGTACATGCTAGTCTCGTCAAGTTTAACCCGAGTATTCTGCATGTGCAAAACTGTCTTACACCCGTTCTATATGAACGTAGAGCTTATCACATCCGATTATCACGTGGTGTCTCGGCACGACGAACTTTCGCAACGGTTCATACTCAGGGAGAACACTTGTACCTTGAAATTTTGTAAGGGATCATCTTATAATGCTACCGCCGTACTAAGCAAAATAAGAAGCATAATGAGATAAACATCACATGCAATCAAAATATGTGACATGATATGGCCATCATCATCTTGTGCTTTTGATATCCATCTCCAAAGCATCGTCATGATCTCCACCGTCACCGGCTAGAAACCGCGATCTTCATCATAGCATCATGGTCGTCTCGCCAACTATTGCTACTACTACTATCGCTAACTCATAGTGATGAAGTAAAGCAATTACATGGCCTTTGCAATTCATACAATAAAGAGACAACCATAAGGCTCCTGCCGGTTGCCAATAATTTACAAAACATGATCAGCTCATACAATAACGTAGAACTCATCACATTTTTGACAATATCACATCACAACATGCCCTGCAAAAACAAGTTAGACATCCTTTACTTTGTTGTTCCAAGTTTTATGTGGCTGCTACGGGCTTAGCAAGAACTGTTCTTACCTACGCATACAAAAACCGCAACGATTTTTCGTTGTGTGTTGTTTTAACCTTCACAAGGACCGGGCGTAGTCACACTCGATGCAACTAAAGTGAGAGAGACATACACTCGACAGTCACCTTTAAGCAACGAGTGCTCGTAACGGTGAAACCTGTCTCGCGTAAGCGTACGCGTAATGTCGGTTCGGGCCGCATCATCTCACAATACCGCCGAATCAAAGTATGACATGCTGGTAAGCAGTATGACTATTATCGCCCACAACTCATTGTGCTCTACTCGTGCATATCATCTACGCCTAGACCTGGCTCATGATGCCACTGATGGGGAACATAGTGCTACCTCTTGAGCTTGCGTTGTATTCCCTCGAAGAGGAAAGGGAGATGCAGTACAGTAGCGTAAGTATTTCCCTCAGTTTTTGAGAACCAAGGTATCAATCCAGTAGGAGACCACGCGCCAGTCCCTCGCACATGCACAAACAAATAAGAACTTCACAGCCAACGCGATAAGGGGTTGTCAATCCCTTTACGGTCACTTACGAGAGTGAGATCTGATAGAGATGATAAGATAATATTTTTGGTATTTTTGGTTTAATAAAACAACAAATAAACAACGGCGATAGAAATTGACTGGAAAGTAATATGATAAAGATAGACCCCGGGGCCATAGTTTTCTCTAGTGGCTTCTCTCATGATAGCGATATTCCACGGCGGGTAAACAAATTACTGTCGAGCAATTGATAGAAAAGCGAATAATTATGAGACTATCTAGGCATGATCATTGTATATAGGCATCACGTCTGAGACTAGTAGACCGAAACGACTCTGCATCTACTACTATTACTCCACACATCGACCGCTATCTAGCATGCATCTAGTGTATTGAGTTCATACAAACAGAGTAACGCCTTAAGCAAGATGACATGATGTAGAGGGATAAACTCAAGCAGTATGATAAAAACCCCATCTTTTTATCCTCGATGGCAACAATACAATACGTGCCTTGCTGCCCCTACTGTCACTGGGAAAGGACACCGCAAGATTGAACCGAAAGCCAAGCAATTCTCCCACTGCAAGAACTATAGATCTAGTAGGCCAAACCAAACCAATAATTCAAAGAGACTTGCAAGGATATTATGAGCACACATAAAAAGTTCAGAGAAGAACCAAATATCTTTCATAGATAACCTTGATCATAACTCACAATTCATCGGATCTCGACAAACACACCGCAAAAAGAGATTAAATCAAATAGATCTCCTCGAAGACCGAGGAGAACTTTGTATTGAGATCCAGAGAGAGAGAGAAGAAGCCATCTAGATACTAGATATGGACCCGAAGGTCTGTGGTAAACTACTCACCAACTCATGGTGAGGGCGATGATGATGATGTTGAAGGCCTCTGTGATGGATCCCCCTCCCGGAACAGGCTCCAAGATGGGATCTCCACGGGAACAGCAGCTACGACGGTGGAATTAGGGTTTTCTCTCTGTTGTTGGAGTTTCTGGGGTACGTAGGTATATATAGGAAGAAGAGGGGCACCGGGGGCCACAGGGGCTACCCTCGAGGCAGGGGGGCGCGCCCTGGGAAGGGGGCGCGCCCCCACCCTCGAGGGTGTGCCATCTGTCCTCTGGCTTGGCCCCGAAGTCTTTCGTGCGTGATTTCCACCAAAAATATCTCCTGCGAAGGTTTCATTCCGTTTGGACTCCGTTTGATATTCCTTTTTTGCAAAACCCTGAAATAGGCAAAAAAACAACAATCTGGACTGGGCCTTTTGGTTAGTAGGTTAGTCCCAAAAATGATATAAAAGTGAATGATAAAGCCCATTAAACATCCAAGATTTCATAAATAATAGCATGGAACAATAAAAAATTATAGATACGTTGGAGACGTATCAAGCATCCCCAAGCTTAATTCCTACTCGTCCTCGAGTAGGTAAATGATAAAGAAAGAATTTTTGATATGAAGTGCTAACCAATATAGTTTTTCAATGTAATTCTCTTAGTTCTGGCATGAATGTTCAGATCTGAAGGTTTCAAGATAACAGTCTATATTGACATAAGAAATAATAATACTTCAAGCAATACTAACAAAGCAATAATGTCTTCTCAGAATACTATGGCTAAAGGAAGTTATCCCTACAAAATCATATGGTCTGGCTATGCTCCCTCTTCATCACACAAAATATTCATATCATGCACATGGATATAGCACTATGGGTGGAATAGAGGTGGTTGTGGAGAAGACAAAAATAAAGAGGAAGATAGTCTCACATCGACTAGGCGTATCAACGGGTTATGGAGATGCCCATCAATAGATATCAATGTGAGTGAGTAGGGATTGCCATGCAACGGATGCACTAGAGCTAAATATGAATGAAAGCTCAACAAAAGAAACTAGTGGGTGTGCATCAACTTGCTTGCTCATGAAGACCTAGGGCATTTGAGGAAGCCCATCGTTGGAATATACAAGCCAAGTTCTATAACAAAATATTTCCACTAGTATATGAAAGTGACTAATCATGAGACTCTCTACAATGAAGATCACGGTGCTACTTTGAAGCACAAGTGTGGAAAAAGATAGCAGCATTGTCCCTTCTCTCTTTTCTCTCATTTTTTTTGCTGGGGCTTTCTCTCTTTTTTTCCCCTCTCTATATTTTTTTGGGCCTTCTCTTTTTTTATTGGCCCTTCCTCACACGGGACAATGCTCTAGTAATGATGATCATCACACTTTTTGTTATAACTTGAAATTAGAACTCGATACTACAACAAGTATGACTCTACATGAATGCCTCCGGCGGTGTACCGGCATAAGCAATGAATCATGTGTGACATGTATGAAAATTTATGCATGGTGGCTTTGCCACAACTACGATGTCAACTACATGATCATGCATGGCACTATGATAATATGATACGTGTCATATGAACGGAACGGTGGAAAGTTGCATGGCAATACATCTCGGAATGGCTATGGAAATGCCATGAAAGGTAGGTATGGTGGCTGTTTTGAGGAACAATATGGTGGCTGTTTTGAGGAAGGATATATAGTGGGTTTATGGTACCGGCGAAAGTTGCACGGTACAAGAGAGGCTAGCAATGGTGGAAGGGTGAGAGTGCGTATAATCCATGGACTCAACATTAGTCATAAGAACTCATATACTTATTGCAAAAATTTACGAGTCATCAAAAACAAAGTAATCAACGCATGCTCCTAGGGGGAAGGTTGGTAGGAGTTAACCATCGCGCGCCCCCGACCTCCACACAAAGGTTGGCACTCTACAAATACCTCATGCTCTAACTTCGTCACATAGCGGTTCACCATACGTGCATGATACGGGAATCACTAACCTTAACACACGTATTCTTCAATTTCATAATAACTCCACTAGCATGACTCTAATATCACTATCCTCATGTCTCAAAACAATTATCAAGCATCCAACATCTCATTCTATTCAATGCACTTGGTGTGAAAATTTTACTACATTGACATTGGATGTTTATCATGTGAAGACTAGTTTCTTTAGCCTAAACACATTACCATGCTATTTTAATGGACTCTCAAATAGATCTAAGTGAATCATGAGAGTTCAACAATTTCTACAAAATATAACGACCGCCATGCTCTAAAAGATATAAGTGAGGCTCTAGAGCAAAAACTATTCAACTCAAAAGATATAAGTGAAGCACATAGAGTGTTCTAATATTCTAGGCCATATTTAACTATCTCAAATAGGTGTGTCCAGCTAGGATGATTGTGCCAAACTAACAAGCAAAGACTCAAATTATACAAGACGCTCCAAGCAAAACACATAGCATGTTGCGAATAAAAATATAGCTCCAAGTATAGTTACCGATGGATGAAGACGAAAGAGGGGATGCCTTCCCGGGGCATCCGCAAGCTTAGGCTTTTTGATTATATTGATTTTACTTGGGGTTCCATGGGAATCCCCAAGATTGGGCCTTTGCTACTCCTTGTTTCATAGTCCATCAAAGCAATACTCAAAACTTGAAAACTTCACAACACAAAACTTAGACAAAAATTCTCGTGAGCTCCGTTAGTAAGAGAAAGCAAACCACAACTCAAAGGTACAGCAAGGAATTCATTCTTTGTTTATATTGGTGTTAAACCTACTGTAATCCAAGTTCTCTATGGTTCATATCCTCCAATATTATTCATAGATGCATCGGAATAAGTAAACAACACACGCAAAACAGAATCTGTCAAAAAACAGAACAATTTGTAGTAATCTGCTGGGTTCGCCTACTTCTGGAACTCCAAAAAATTCAAAATAAATTGTTAAATTTGCGAAATTTGTATACCAATCAGCAGCAAAAAGAATCAACTAAAAAGAACGCTCCAGTAAAATCTGAAGTCTACTTTAGCGAGCGCTAACGATTCTGTTTTTCACAGCAAGATCAAATAAACTTCACACAAGTGGTACCAAAGGTTCTACTTGGCACAAAAACTAAACAGAACATGAAAACACATCTAATCAGAGGCTAGATGCAATATTTATTCCCTAACGGCAACAAAAACAAAAAACACAAAATTGGGTTGCCTCCCAACAAGCGCTATCGTTTTACGCCCCTAGCTAGGCACGATACAAGATAGATCTAGGTATTGCCATCTTTGGGAGGCAATTCTTTAATTAAGCACTCGTGATTTTGGGGCACTTATTTGTCCCTATGAATAATCAAACTCTTGGTCAAGAAATCAAGAAATTCTAAAGTGTCAAAAGGATCTCTCGCAAAAGTAAGAAAATTAGGGTGAACACTTATGGATTTGAGATCCGCTAGTCTAGAAGTTTCACCCTTCTCTTTAGGGATATACATGAACTTAGATAATTTAGTAGAGGTATTTGGAGTGGTTTTTATAGCGGAAATAGTGGAACCCACATTAGTGATAACATCCTCAAGCTTATTGATTCTAGTAGAATCCTGATATAGCTTTTCTTTAACTATGGGTTCTTTTTCCTTAAGATTTTTCAGAACAACTCATACCTTAGATCCATATTGGGTAATTTCATTGTGAATTTTTCTATCCAAGTTCTCTAATAATTCTACCATAGCAACTTTGTTCTCAATAATTTCTAACCTTTGCATAACATGCTCCAAAGTTAAAACGGTCCTATTAACCATAAGAGGTGGTGAGCCAAGTAATTCAGTCATATCTTTATAAGAATCAACGGTGTGGCTACCCAAGAAATTCCCTCCGGTAATGGTATCTAAGATAAATCTATTCCACGGAGTTATGCCAACATAAAAATTGCGAATAAGAACGGAAGTGGAAAGCTTCCGATTAGATCTATTTTGAGCATTGCAAATTCTATACCAGGCATCTTTTAATTTTTCTTCCCCCCTTTGTTAAAAGTTGAGGACCTCACTCTCGGGAGTGGTGATAATGATAGGTGTGCTAGACATGATGATAGGCAAGCAAGCAGCACACGCAAGCAAACAAGAAGCAAGCGAACGAAAAACACACGGCGGAAGAAGGGCAAATAAAACGGCAAAGGTGAAGTGGGGGAGAGGAAAACGAGAGGCAAATAAATGTAATGCAAAGGATATCTGGCACTTTGCCATCTGCCATGGCAGATGGCAAAGGCATGGTCGGCGGATGGCAAAGGCTTTGCCATCTCTCAGCAGATGGCAAAAAGTTTGTCCGAAACCCTGTCGGCAAAGGCTTCTTTGCCGTCAGCTGGCTGATGGCAAAGAGCCTGTGCCTTTGCCATCAGCTGGCAGATGGCAAAGCCTCTTAAATGGGTTAGCCCCGTTAGAAGGCTAACGGCATAATTTGCCGTCTGCCAGCAGATGACAAAGGCTGTAGGCTCAGATGGCAAAGAGCCCAAATAGGCCAGCCCAAATTTTACATGTAGATGACACGTGGCCTCTTTGCCATCTGCCAGCAGATGGCAAAGTGCCTATATTGCCCCATTTATTTTTTTTCTTATATCAATTCATTTTCACAGAAAATCAAACACAAGTATATTTATATGACCAATATAGCATATTCAACACATATTACCAATAGTCATGAACACATATATATCCAACACATGTTACCAATAGTAGCAACTGTTTCATCCGTACAAAAAATTAGGAATGGCAGCAACCATGCTTTTTCAAGGCACACAAAACAAAAAATCGCGAAGAATGAGACGGCGCCTTTCCTGATCTGCTTCCCGTACTTGGATCCAATGTTGGACGTGTTCCGTGTTGAGGAGCTCAAGTTCAATGTGTAGCCACAGTATCCACAGCTGCCAGTAAGGGCATGTACAATGGTGCTATCTTAGAAGTGCCACGTAGGATAGATGATGAGGTGGAGGAGAGAGAAGTCATAAGAAAAGGCTTGTCTTCTCTTATTTAAGATAAGACAAGAGATGATCTCTTAGCATAATATGTATCACCATATTTTTAGGAATTACTAATTATTGAAGATAAGGCTAAGAGATAACCCATTGTAGACGTTCTTTTTTGTCATCTCTAAATTATATGCAAGATTTAAGATAAGACTATCTTATCAACCATTGTACATGCCCTAAGAAACAAACAACACACATCATCAAACTGGACATAGATGCTTTATATACAAACCTGAAGCTATTGTCCTACTTTTTTAACAGGAACGTCATGTGGTATATAAATGACAGTTCGGTGCTCTCCGTACACCTTTATAAGTTCAAATCATGTCCTAGAGTATTTATTTATGTGTAACTTCATCGGTCGATGTTAATCTGCACTTGATACGTCACATCCATTTCCTCCCCTGTAATTCTAGTGTTTCTCGGAGATCATGATCTCTTGCAAGAAACAGTGGGCAGACGATGATCCACTAAACTTCACTTTCTCAGACCCAGCACGCTCTCTCTATGATCAATCTGCTTGGAGTCCCTAGCCAGCAGCCATAACTAACTAAGATTTGACCAAGGATATTAGCGTGGATGACTAAGACTAATTAGCGGCTGCTAACGGCGGCCGGCTGCATGCAGCTGCCATGCACACATCCGCCGGACCTAGAAGCTAGAATCTGTAGACTACGTCTATCCCTGATGCACCTACAAGCATGGGCTGCTGGCATTGAAGGTTTCTCATAATCCACCAATATATATCCCGCTTCAAATCAACACACAAATGCAAGATATTCTACTCTTCACACAACAAGTTTCTCCTGCTATACGAATGTAATCTACGGCAAGTTAGCAGGTATGTTCTATAATCCACCGAACGCAGCCTCAACTGCTGGTTCGGTTATGTTCTATAATCCACCAAATACCAAGCACAGCAGCAGCATTACGTGAGTAGAACAGCAGCAGCTAGCGCAGGGTGGCGCTTTTAAGAGCCAATCACGATGGAATCTTACATAAACAACAGAAGGGCGTGTTGCTTAAGTAAGTTTTCTAATACGGCTCGTATTCTATGCAAGTCCCAAGGACTCATCAGCCGGCCTTCGCAGACCCATATGTTACACTCATGAATCTCTTGCTAAAATGTTCCTTACTGAATGAGTTAACCAAGTTTCTACAATAGCGTATCATCCCGTCACACTCAATTTTAAAGTACAGAAGTAAACTGCATCTTGCCATCTTGGACCAAAAACAGTACCTGGAGAAAGTGATAGAGGTCATTGCTGACCCCTGCCTCGTCATGACAGGTATCACGGTCGTCAGAGATGTAGCTGAACCCAGTTCCGGTCGGCTGATCAACAAATATGACGTTCGAGATCTGCAGGCAGCAAGTAGCATCAGCACAGCAGGAGGCAGACCAAACCATAGACCACTCGCCGACCACAGTGGGTTAGTAATAATATAGTTGACGTAATGCAGGAGCTGACTGTCTGTCTGCAGCCCAAAGACCTCAAACTGACCTCCTCCTCACCATCAATTTAACCATTGATATATACATTTACTATTTTCTGAACCACTAGTCAAGCAACGAAAATATACTTCAGTTCAGACTTCAGAGTAGTTGCTTTCACCCAGAATTAGGCGACAGTTTCAGACTTCCGTTTCAAAAATTCAGGTGAGTAATTTTTTAGCGGTTACATGCAAAGTAAGCAAAGCAATCTGTTTCTTTCTTCCTTTCTTGACGAAAACGTATAGCTTCGTTGCTTGTGCCCAAACAACTACTGAACGACACGACTGTGCATCATACATGCATACATTACCGACGGGGAAATTCTCCAACAAATTGTCCAACAACCTGGGTATATATCTGGGGAGTTGGCGAATCTGTAGGAGACGTCTTTGGCGGAGTAGCAGCCGTCCAGGTCGATGAAGTAGAGGAGCGCCGGCGTTTGTCGCCACCGTCCTTGACCCACTGCGCTCATCTTGGACCGGCGACTGCAGGGTGCGGCGTGCTGCTCCCGTATCCTACGGGAGGAGCCTCCCAGGTCGCGGATCTGGCGGCCTTCGTCGCCGGTCGGCGCTGGATCCATCGACGAACGAAACCCTAACAACGGGAGACGGACGCGCTTGGCCGTTGGAGGACGCGCACGCCGAATCTCACCGGACAGGAAGGGAGAGCGGAGCTTCGGGGTCACGTTGGTGTGATGGGCGCCGTCGATTCCCGCCGAAGGTCGCTGGGATCGGGCGCTGGTGGTGGCGGTGGCGAGAGAGATGGGGACGAGGGAGGAGTGCGGGAGAGAGATGGGGACGAGGGGAGGAGTGCGGGGCTGTGGGCCGGGCTTCGTGGGGTGAGAAGGTAGGATGTTTTTTTAGACAAAGAGG
>LR738713.1:673691255-673712133 GCA_902687465.1 Secale cereale | reverse complement strand
GGGGGGGGGTTGAGGAGAAAGGACTGCCGTCTGATCCTGGAGCATCCGATGGCGTTTGAGGCACGATCCGCGTGACATGCCCATGGACCAATTACAACCGAGTACACGTTATATGACTATTTAAAATTGGTCATCACCAACTAAAAATAAGATGTTGAATCATCTAAACAATTTTATGATATGAGAAAATCAAAAATTAATAAAAACATTCTTATTGTGTCACCTAATGTGATCTAGTTTTTAGGAAAACTAACAACCTTGGAATTGGAATAAGACAAATATCTTTAAAAAGTGTTATGAGAAATGTGTTTTTAGGGGAAAAATCATTTTCTATTTTCGAAGTGCCAAAAATGTTTTTTTGAAGAATCTACCAAATATTTGTTTCAAAATGGCACCACTCCATTCTACAAAACTATAAGACATCATTTTATGTACATTCGCGGGGGAGGGCCGGCGACGGGGCGGGGGAGCGACGGCGACGGGGCGGGGGAGTGACGCGGCCGGCGACAGGGCGGGGGAGCGACGGGGCCGGCGACAGGGTGGTGGCGGGCGAGCATAGAGCGCCATCGACGGGGAGTGTGCGGTGTGGATGAGATGCGAACTGACTGTTTTTTTTACCTGGATGGGTGGGGGAGAGGGAGGGGATAACCCCACAGTTTTTTTTACCTGGAAAAAAAATAACCCCATCTCTTTGCCATCTGCCAGCAGATGGCAAAGAATCTTTGCCGTCTGCTGGCAGATGGCAAAGAAGTGGGGCTGGTACGCCGTTACACCCTTGACGGCCACAGGATTTGCCAACCTCTTTGCCCTCTGCTGGCAGATGGCAAAGATTATTTGCCATCCACTAGCAGATGGCAAAGAATTGGCTGATGGCAACCATGTTCTTTGCCGTCTGTCAGTTCTTTGCCATCTGTTTTTTATAAGAAGATGGCAAAGACGTTCTTTGCCATCAGCTGGCAGATGGCGAAGAGCTGGCTGATGGCAAATTCCCTGTTTCCAGTAGTGATAAGGGTTTGCGATAGGTACTTGGTATATGACTTTTGCGTAAGCCTCCCCGGCAATAGCGCCAGAAATTCTTCTTGCTACCTCTTGAGCTTGCGTTGTATTCCCTCGAAGAGGAAAGGGAGATGCAGCACAGTAGCGTAAGTATTTCCCTCAGTATTTGAGAACCAAGGTATCAATCTAGTAGGAGACCACGCGCCAGTCCCTCGCACCTGCACAAACAAATAAGAACTTCGCAGCCAACGCGATAAGGGGTTGTCAATCCCTTTACGGTCACTTACGAGAGTGAGATCTGATAGAGATGATAAGATAATATTTTTGGTATTTTGGTTTTAATAAAACAGCAAATAAGCAACAACGATAGAAATTGACTGGAAAGTAATATGATAAAGATAGACCCGGGGGCCATAGTTTTCTCTAGTGGCTTCTCTCATGATAGCGATATTCCACGGCGGGTAAACAAATTCCTGTCGAGCAATTGATAGAAAAGCGAATAATTATGAGACTATCTAGGCATGATCATTGTATATAGGCATCACGTCTGAGACAAGTAGACCGAAACGATTATGCATCTACTTCTATTACTCCACACATCGACCACTATCCAACATACATCTAGTGTATTGAGTTCATACGAACAGAGTAACGCCTTAAGCAAGATGACATGATGTAGAGGGATAAACTCAAGCAATATGATGAAAACCCCATCTTTTTATCCTCGATGGCAACAATACAATACATGCCTTGCTGTCCCTACTGTCACTGGGAAAGGACACCGCAAGATTGAACCCAAAGTCAAGCACTTCTCCCATTGCAATAACTATAGATCTAGTAGGCCAAACCAAACCAATAATTCGAAGAGACTTGCAAGGATATTATGAGCTCACATAAAAAGTTCAGAGAAGAACCAAATATTTTTCATAGATAACCTTGATCATAAACTCACAATTCATCGAATCTCGACAAACACACCGCAAAAAGAGATTACATCAAATAGATCTCCTTGAAGACCGAGGCGAACTTTGTATTGAGATCCAGAGAGAGAGAAGAAGCCATCTAGATACTAGCTATGGACCCGAAGGTCTGTGGTAAACTACTCACAACTCATGGTGAGGGCGATGATGATGATGATGATGATGAAGGCCTCCGTGATGGATCCCCCTCCCGGAACAGGCTCCAAGATGGGATCTCCACGGGAACAGCAGCTACGGCGGTGGAATTAGGGTTTTCTCTATGTTGTTGGAGTTTCTGGGGTACGTAGGTATATATAGGAAGAAGAGGGGCACCGGGGGCCACATGGGCTGTCCTCGAGGGAGGGAGGCGCACCCCCCACCCTCAAGGGTGGGCCCTCTGTCCTCTGGCTTGGCCCCGAAGTTTTTCGTGCGTGATTTCCTCCAAAAATATCTCCTACGAAGGTTTCATTCCGTTTGGACTCCGTTTGATATTCCTTTTCTGCAAAACCCTGAAATAGGCAAAAAAAACAGCAATCTGGACTAGGCCTTTGGGTTAGTAGGTTAGTCCGAAAAATGATATAAAAGTGAATGATAAAGCCCATTAAACATCCAAGACTTCATAAATAATAGCATGGAACAATAAAAAATTATAGATACGTTGGATACGTATCACATAGTATTTCAAAAAAATCCTACGATCACGCAAGATCTATCTAGGAGAAGCATAGCAACGAACGGGGAGAGTGTGTCTACGTACCCTCGTAGACCGAAAGCTGAAGCGTCTAGTGACGCGGTTGATGTAGTCGAACGTCTTCGCGATCTAACCGATGCAAGCACCGAACGTACGGCACATCCGCGTTCAGCACACGTTCAGCTCGATGATGTCCCACGAGCTCTTGATCCAGTTGAGTGTCACGGGAGAGTTTCGTCAGCACGACGGCGTGGTGATGGTGATGATGAAGCTACCGGCGCAGGGCTTCGCCTAAGCGCTGCAACAATATGACCGAGGTGTGTAACTGTGGGGAGTGGCACCGCACACGGCTAAAATCAACTTGTGTGTGTATGGGGTGCCCCCTCCCCACGTATATAAAGGAGGGAGGTGATACGTCTCCAACGTACCTATAATTTTTGATTGTTCCATGCTATTATATATTCTATTTTGGATGTTTAATGGGCTTTGTTATATACTTTTATATTATTTTTGGGACTAGCTACTAACCCAAGGCCCAGTGCAAATTGCTTCTTTTTTGCCTATTTCAGTGTTTCGCAGAATAGGAATATCAAATGGAGTCCAAACGGAATGAAACCTTCAGGAGAGTTATTTTTGGAACAATATCTTCACGAGACACTTGGAGTAAAGTCAGAGAAGAAACGAGGTGCCCACGAGGGGGCAATACGCGCCCAGGGGGGTAGGCGCGCCCCCACCCTCATGGGCCCCACGTTGCTCCACCGATGTACTTTTTCCTCCTATATATACCCATATACCCTGAAAACATCGAGGAGCACAAAGAAACCCTAATTCCACCGCCGTAACCTTTTGTTCCCGTGAGATCCCATCTTGGGGCCTGTTCCGGAGCTCTGCCAGAGGGGGCATCGATCACGGAGGACTTCTACATCAACACCATAGCCCCTCCGATGAGTTGTGACTAGTTTACCACAGACCTTCGGGTCCATAGTTATTAGCTGGATGGCTTCTTCTCTCTCTTTGGATCTCAAAACAAAGTTCTCCTCGATCTTCGAGGAGATCTATTCGATGTAATCTTTTTGCGGTGTGTTTGTCGAGATCCGATGAATTGTGGGTTTATGATCAAGATTATCTATGAGCAATATTGGATTCTTTTCTGAAATCTGTTATGTATGATTATAATATCCTTGCAAGTCTCTTCGAATTATTGGTTTGGTTTGGCCTACTATATCTATAGTTCTTGCAATCGGAGAAGTGATTGGCTTTGGGTTCAATCTGTGGTGTCCTTTCCAAGTGACAGTAGGGGCAGCAAGGCACGTATAGTATTGTTGCCATCGAGGATAAAAGGATGGGGTTTATATCATATTACTTGAGTTTATCCCTCTACATCATGTCATCTTGCTTAAGGCGTTACTCTGTTCTTATGAACTTAATACTCTAGATGCATGCTGGATAGCGGTCGATGTGTGGAGTAATAGTAGTAGATGCAGAATCATTTTTGTCTACTTGTCACGGATGTGTTGCCTATATACAATGATCAGGCCTAGATATTCTCATAACTATGCGCTTTTCTATCAATTGCTCGACAGTAATTTGTTCACCCACCGTAGAATTCCGCTATCATGAGAGAAGCCACCAGTGAAACCTATGAGCATGTTGCACAAGCTTGGGAGAGAATGAAATTAATGATACGTAATTGCCCTACTCATGGTTTGAACTTATGGATGATTATACAGAACTTTTATGCTGGCTTGAATTTTTCTTCTAGAAATCTTTTAGATTCGGTCGCGGGGGGCACTATTATGGAAATCACTTTAGGAGAAGCTACCAAACTCCTAGATAATATTATGGTTAACTACTCTCAATGGCACACCGAAAGATCTACTAGTAAAAACGTGCATGCTATTGAAATGATTGGTGTTTTGAGTGGAAAGATGGATGAACTTATGAAATTATTTGCTACTAAGAGTGCTTCTTCTGATTCTAATTATATGCCTTTATCCATGTTGATTGAAAATAATAATGAATCTTTGGATGTGAATTTTGTTGGTAGGAATAATTTTGGTAACAATGCTTATAGAGGAATGTGACGCCCCAAGACCGATGCTCCAGAAAACATCCAACTGTTCCGGGTTCACCGTGTGTTTCTTATTTGCTTGCTCTATTTTATTTTGCATTGCATCATTGCATCATGCCATCATGTCATTTAATTTTAAAAACTCAACTAAATAAATCGTATGGATCTTCGGTCCATTTAAATCAAGGGATATTCACAATGGTGGTTCCTCTTTAGAACATATACTCCCAATATTTTTAGGGAGCTATAATAAAAGTATTCCATTTGTTTGGAATTAACCCAAACACACTTGCATATATTCCCCATGCCTCTTTTGCTTCAAGTTTCACCTTCAAATATTGTCCACAATTCTTATCCATTTTATCGAGGTTCCTCCAAAAATCCGAGCATTTTTGGACTTATCAAAATCCAAGTCCTAGTTCAAACCCATTTGAATGAATTTCAAATGTGTTTGAATTTATATCTTTCGATCGTGCCACTTCTATTTTTCTTGGATTACGCTCATTTTTATGAGTCCGAGAAAATTAACCCCCGTGCCAAAATTCTACCCCTAACTCTTTTCTTCTTCTCTATTTCTTTCTTCTTTGTTTTTTTCCTTCTTTTCTCTTTTTCCTTTAGAAAGAGGGAGAGAGAGATGGCCCAAGGCCACCCCGGCCTCCCTGGCCCATTTTTTCTAGAGGCCCACCAAAGCCGAGCACCTAGGCGGGCCCATACATCCCCCGCATCCCACTAGACCCCTTCTTAACCCTAGCCAATCCTGCCTTCTCCCGATCTCCTCCCCTTGCTCATCAACCGCCGCCACCCAGCGTTCGACCCCGCTCTCCTCCTAACCCCGATCCCCTCCCTCGACGAGCGTCGTCCCTCACCTCTTCTCCTTCGCGTTCCCCTTCCCCTCGTCATCCTCCTAGCCGCGCCGCCCGCTCCTTCCTCGTCGGTCGACCCTGCGGCCTCCTCCTCGTCGCCCAACGCCGTCCCGACGCTGAGCCTCGCCACCGCTCTAGTCTGAGGGCGCCGCTCGCCGAGGCCTCTTGTAGCCTCTGCCCCGCCACCGGCCGATCTGGCCTCGAGGCCACCTCGTGGCCGTGCCTACCACGCTGTCAGCTCTCCTGGCCGCAACCTGCGGGGCCGAACCCCCAGGTGACCTTGCTGTCGCCGGACTTCACCAGCACAGCAGCTTGCCGCCGCTTCATCCCCGACCTCCGTCCTCGTCCCGGCGCTGAGACGCCCGAGCTCTCCCTAAGAGCCGCCGGTCCCCATCGCCCGACGCCTCAAGCCGCCGTTGCCGGCGCCCGTCCTTGCCATCTCCGTCGGATCTGGACGAGATTCCTGCGGATCCATCTGCCCCGAGGTCTTCTCCGTCTTCCCGCGCCAAGTCCGACTCGTCGGACTCCTACAACCGCCGTTGGTTGCTGCCTTGGACACCATGGCCATGACCTCCTCCTAGCCTCTACACCGAGCTGCTGCACCTCCACGAGGGCGAAGTCCAAGACCGAGTCCTCCTCGATCAAGAGCGTTTTTTTGGGTTCGCCAAGAACATCTCGTGTTCGACCACACGGGACAACAAGTACCTCTCGGACACGTCAAGTCCCACTATGACCGTTGTTCACCAAGTACCCATTCGAGACGACAAGTTCTTCTACGATCGTGTACGACTATCGTCGCATTGGATCCGTCAAGTACCCCCATGACGACCCTCGAAGAGCTCGGATCGACAAGTTCCACTACCGTCGCAAAATGAGACCAACAAGTACCGTGACAACGTGTGTACCACTACCGTTGACCCTCGAAAACCCCGTGTACGACTACGAAACATGAACGACTACTTCCCACGACGCCATGTGAACGACTACTTCCACTCCCGTCGCGAGAATGACTGCTTCCTCTATGAACCGTGTACCACTACTTCCCTCGACGCGCTCAAACCGCTCCAAAAACACTCGCTTCAAAGGTATACCGCCGAGACGACGCCCGTGGAATGAATGCATGTTGTATGAGATGTTCCCCTTGTTTGCACCGTGCCCGAAGCGTCGCTTGCGATGCCCCTCGTTTGCCTTGTCACCGACTGATACGTCTCCAACGTATCTACTTTTCCAAACACTTTTGCCCTTGTTTTCGACTCTAACTTGCATGATTTGAATGGAACTAACCCAGACTGACGTTGTTTTCAGCAGAACTGCCATGGTGTTGTTTCGTGCAGAAATAAAAAGTTCTCGGAATTGCCTGAAAATCAACGGAGATTTATTTAAGAAAATATAAAAAATACCTGCAAGAAGATTCACACCTGGGGGCCCATAGGCTGCCCTCGAGGGTGGGGGGCGCGCCCCCCTTCCCAAGGCGCACCCCGATGCCCCACTGACGTATCCCCATGTCCTATATATTTCGTTCCGCGGAGAAAAAAAATCAAGGAGAAAGAATTATCGTGTTTTACGAGATGGAGCCGCCGCCAAGCCCTAATCTCTCTCGGGAGGGCTGATCTGGAGTCCGTTCGGGGCTCCGGAGAGTGGAGATCGTCACCATCGTCATCATCAACCTTCCTCCATCACCAATTCCATGATGCTCACCGTCGTGTGTGAGTAATTCCATCGTAGGCTTGCTGGACGTTGATGGGTTGGATGGGATCTATCATGTAATCAAGTTAGTTTTGTTAGGGTTTGATCCCTAGTATCCACTATGTTCTGAGATTGATGTTGCTATGACTTTGCTATGCTTAATGCTTGTCACTAGGGCCCGAGTGCCATGATTTCAGATCTGAACCTATTATGCTTTCATGAATATATGTGTGTTCTTGATCCTATCTTGCAAGTCTATAGTCACCTACTATGTGTTATGATCCGGCAACCCCGAAGTGACAATAATCGGGACCACTCCCAGTGATGACCATAGTTTGAGGAGTTCATGTATTCACTATGTGTTAATGCTTTGGTCTGGTACTCTATTAAAAGGAGGCCTTAATATCCCTTAGGTTCCAATAGGACCCCCTGCCACGGGAGGGTAGGACAAAAGATGTCATGCAAGTTCTTTTCCATAAGCATGTATGACTATATTCGGAATACATGCCTACATTGCATTGATGAACTGGAGCTAGTTCCGTGTCACCCTAGGTTATAACTTCTACATGATGAATTGCATCCGACGTAATTTCCCATCACCGATCCAATGCCTACGAGCTTTACCTATATTGCTTGCCGCTTATTTACTTTCTTGTTGCTTATATCACAAAAACTACAAAAACATTATCTTTACTTTTATTGCTGCTACCACCACTATCATATTACTGTGCTACTAAACTATCTTGCTGCAGATACTAAGTTTCCAGGTGTGGCTGAATTGACAACTCAGTTGCTAATACTTAAGAGTATTCTTTGGCTCCCCTTGTGTCGAATCAACAAATTTGGGTTTAATACTTTACCCTCGAAAACTGTTGTGATCCCCTACACTTGTGGGTTCAAGACTATTTTCTGGCGCCGTTGCCGGGGAGCATAGCTCTATTCTTTAAGTCACTTGGGATTTATATCTGCTTATCACTATGAAGAATTTGAAGGACTCGACAACCAAGATCTTACCCTCAACTACGAGGGGAGGTAAGGAACTGCCATCTAGCTCTGCACTTGATTCTCCTTCCGTTATGAGTATACTTGCGACACCTACTCCTGCTATTGAATCTGATATGTCGTATGTTCTTGATGATGCTACTTCTGCTATGTATGATGAAACTACCTCTATGCCTGATAATGTGCCACTAGGTGAATTTCTAGATGAACAAATTGCTAAGGTTAGGGAGAGTGCAAATGTTGATGATACTTATGAAAGTGATGATGAAACTACTCCCAATAGATATGAATTGCATGTTGTGCCTGAGGGTTATGTTATGGATGAAGATACTGCTAGAGACTTTCTTGCTTGCAATGATAGATATGATCTTAAGAAGTTATTAGCTAAGTTGAAAGAAAAGTCCTTGAATGCTAGAATGAAACATGACCCTGCTTTTGCTACTTCACCTATATGTGTCACTGATAAGGATTATGAGTTCTCTGTTGATCCTGAGTTAATTACTTTGGTTGAATCTGATCCTTTCCATGTCTATGAGTCTGAAACTGTTGTGGCACATCTTACCAAGTTGAATGATATAGCCACCCTGTTTACCAATGATGAAAAGATTCACTACTACTATATCCTTAAGCTATTTCCGTTCTCTTTAAAGGGTGATGCCAAGACTTGGTTTAATTCTCTTGATCCTGGTTGTGTGCGTAGTCCCCAGGATATGATGTATTACTTCTCTGCTAAATATTTTCCCGCTCATAAGAAACAAGCTGCCTTACGGGAAATATATAACTTTGCTCAAACTGAAGAAGAGAGTCTCCCACAAGCTTGGGGAGGCTTCTCCAGTTACTTAATGCTTTGCCTGATCATCCTCTTGAGATGCATGATATACTTGATGTCTTTTATAATGGACTAACCGATGCTTCCAGAGACCACCTGGATAGTTGTGCTGGTTGTGTTTTCAGGGAAAGAACAGTGGAACAAGCTGAATTATTATTGAATAATATGCTAGCCAATGAAAATAATTAGACACTTCCTGAACCAGCCCCTAAGACAACTCCGAAGAAAAGAGGTGTTCTATTTCTCAGTCCTGAAGACATGCAAGAGGCAAAGAAATCTATGAAAGAAAAAGGTATTAAAGCTGAAGATGTTAAGAATTTACCGCCTATTGAAGAAATACATGGCCTTGATAACCCTACACAGGTAGTAAAGGTAAATTCTCTTTATAGATTTGATGAAGGTGATCTTCCTCGTTATAAGTCTGCTGGCCAATGCTTAGATGAGTTTGACAATTTTATTGTGAAACAAGAAAACTTCAATGCTTATGTTGGTAGACAACTACAACACAATGCTTATATGATTGAACGCTTGAGTGATTATCTGTCTAATGCTAAGGATGAATTAAAACTCATTAGTATACATGCTTCTATGATCACCACTCAAGTAGAACAAGTACTTAAGGCTCAGAATGATTTGCTTAATGAATTAAATAGTAAGAATAGGGATAATGCTGTTAGAGTTATAACTAGAGGTGGTAGAATGACTCAGGAACCTCTGTATCCTGAAGGCCACTCTAAGAGAATTGAGCAAGATTCTTAGAGAGCTAATATAGATGCACCTAGTTCTTCTAAAAAGAAGGAAAAGAAAAGTGATAGAAATTTGCATGCTTCTAGTGAACCTGTAGCTCACCCACCTGAGAATCCCAATGATATATCTGTTTTCGATGCTGAAACATAATCTGGTAATGAGCATGAACCTAGTGATAATGTTAATAATGATGTTCATGATGATGCTCAACCTAGCAATGATAATGATGTAGAGATTGAACCTGCTATTGATCTTGATAACCCACAATCAAAGAATCAACATTATGATAAGAGAGACTTTGTTGCTAGGAAGCACGGTAGGGAAAGAGAACCATGGGTTCAGAAACCCATGCCTTTTCCTCCGAAACCATCCAAGAAAAAGGATGATGAGGATTTTGAGCGCTTCACTAAAATGATTAGACCTATCTTTTTGCGTATGCGTTTGACTGATGTGCTTAAAACAAATCCTTATGCCAAGTATATGAAAGACATTATTACCAACACAAGAAAGATACCTGAAGTAGAAATCTCCACCATGCTTGCCAATTACACTTTTGAGGGTGGAATGCCTAAGAAATTAGGAGATCCATGAGTACCTACTATACCTTGCTCCATTAAGAGAAACTATGTTAAAACTGCTTTGTGTGATCTTGGAGCCGGTGTTAGTGTTATGCCTCTCTTTATATCGTAGACTTGACTTGAGTAAGTTGACACCTACTGAAATATCCTTGCAAATGGCTGATAAATCAACTACTATACCTGTCGTTATTTGCGAGGATGTGCCTGTTGTAGTTGCAAATGTTACTATTCTAACGGACTTTGTTATACTTGATATTCCCGAGGATGATAGTATGTTTATTATTCTTGGAAGACCTTTTCTGAATACTGCAGGGGCTGTTATTGATTGCAACAAAGGCAATGTCACTTTTCATGTCAATGGTAATGAGCATACGGTACACTTTCCGAGGAAACAACCTCAGGTCCATAGTATCAATTATATTGGAAAAACTTCAACTATTACTATTGGAGGTTTTGAGTTTCCTATTCCTACTATCAAGAAAGCATATGACATACTCATTGTTGGGGACATACATATCCCCATTGAGGTAACATAGTGTTATTCGAAAATTCTCCGGTTTCATGTTACTCGGAAAGAGTTTATTAACAAGACCTGATCAACCTTGTTAATGGATTCCTTTTAATGAGCATGGGATAGGTGAATCTAGATAGCACAAACCTTCTGTACCCTCCTTTCACTTTCTGTTTATTAGGTTAACTAAAAGTAAAATAGCATTATCTGTCTGTTTCCAGACTTATCCGTGGAGTAAAAAATATCCCGAAAATAGAAGTTCTCCAAATGCCATGAAAATGAAATATGATTTTTTTCTAGAATATTTAAGAAAATATGGCACTGAACACACAACGAGGGGAGCCAGCACCTGGCCTCGAGGGCACAGGGCGCGCCCCCTTCACAGGGCGCGCCCCTGCCTTGAGAGCCCCATGTGGCCCCCTCCACTTATCCTTTCACCCATGCTCTTCTTCTTCCTCCCAAAAAAATCCCCAACCAGCTCAAACCCGAGTTCTAGCTCGTTTTGCTGCCATTTTCGATCTCCTTGCTCAAAGCACCATTCACCAAACTGTTTGGGGAGATTGTTCCTTGGTATGTGACTCCTCCATTGGTCCAATTAGTTTTTGTTCTAGTGCTTTATTTGTTGCAAATTTGTGCTATTGTGGTGACCTTGTTCTTGAGCTTGCATGTCAAATTTTCTTGGTCCCAAGTAGTTCTAATGCATGATATAGCCTCTAGGCACTTATAGGAGTTGTTTCTATCATTCTTGTTGAGTTTGGTTAACTTTTATTGTGAGTTACTAAAAAATTCAGAAATTTTCAGAAAAGGATAATGTTAAAAAGAATATTGAGGGGCTCTTCCAGCAAGAGCTCAGAGGAGAAGAAGAAAGAAGAAAATAAGAAGCCCAAGTATCACCTTCCTCGCATGGCAGAAGTTCAACCGTGCGAATGGCCTTGTAATAATTTCATGATGTCTGCCGATATTTACGAAGACTTTTATTGGTTGGCGAATAATGCAGGCCTCACCGACTTCATCAACGACCAAAAAGAATAGTATCTCTTACTCACCAATATTTTTACGCAAAACTTTCATTTTCATTCTAGGAAAACACCACCTACGGTGGAGTTTCGCTTATATAATGTGGTTAAGGAGGTATCACTATTAGATTTTTGTGAAATATGCAAAGTACCCTTTGAAGGTAGACTAGATGAACCACGTCATGAAGACGTCAAAGGGTTTATTGATATGATAGCCGTAGGTGAAACTAGACAAGTTTCAGGGGCAAGAATCACCAGTATACACTTCCCTGTTCTGCGCTACTTTGCTTTATTTGCTAGTAGGTGTTTAATTGGTCGCGGGAATAGTGGGAATCTCACTGCCCCTGATATTATCATTTTACGCCATGCCTTGTTTCGTGACACAACTTTTAGCTTGGGTGCCGTCGTTGCCAAAGGATTGAGTCTGAACCGCTCAAAGGGGCCCGTCATTGGAGGCATCTTTGCTTCTCGCCTTGCTGAACATTTTAATATACCTATTAGGCATCATGAGAAGGAAGAAAAATTGGTTGCCCCTGTTTATCTAGACTACAAGAGAATGGTAGCTCATGACTTTATTGTTAAAGACAAAAATATGCAGCTTCTTTATAAATTGAGGTTTGATAAAATATACTGTGAAATTGTTACCTTGTCTGCACCATCTCTGTTTGATCTGTCCATAGGAAAGTACCTCATTACATCAGATGCCTTCTACCAGTACCAAGGCCAGGCACAAGGTTCAGAGCCTGAGCCAGAACCACCATTTGATCCTTCTCGTCAATCTGTTTATGGGTGGGATCTGGACGAGCTCGCCAACCAGTGGCATCCAGAGGACACATCTCAGTACACTGGAGGGAGTGGCTTCGATCCGTGGCCATAGACCAACTTAGGCCAAAAGCCTAAGCTTGGGGGAGTACGTGTTTCTCACCGACTTACATTCATGTTCACACTTATTCTAGTTGTCGGTTCTTACACTCTTGTACTCAACCATCCATGCTTAGCTAAATTTCTTTTTCTTAGTCTTTTTCTTGTGTCCTAGAAAAAGCCAGAAAAACAAAAAATATATTACTTGTAGCTTCTAGCTAGTTTACTTTCCTTGCTTGTAGTAGTAACTAAAAAAATGAAAACCCAAAAAGATTTCCCGTTCTTCTTTTGTTTGTTGGGAGCTTTCCCGTGTAAATAGTTTCTTTCTTTAGGGGTTAAGAGTAGAAGACCATGATTAAAATGCTTAGTGGCTCTCATATGCTTTGATTGATTTAACCTTGAGCCATATTGCCTTGTCTTCTCTCTTGTATTAAATGCCTGCAGATTCCAGCTTAGTCCAATGCACGTGCACTATTATTATTTTCCACACCGTTCGGTCGTGCGAGTGAAAGGCAATAAGGATGATATATGATGAACTAATTGAGATGAGAAAAGTTGGTATGAACTCGACCTCTCTTGTTTTTGTAAATATGATTGCTCGTCGTTCTTGATTCAGCTTGTTATGAATGAAACATGTTTGCAATGACAAATAGAGATCATAGCTTCTTATGCCATGCTTAATTACCTGAGAGTTTATAATGGTCTATCATGCGTGCCAACATGATATTAAAATGGTTGTGATGTGGTATGATGGGTGGTATCCTCCTCTGAACGATTTAAGTGACTTGACTTGGCATATGTTCACGCATGTAGTTGAAACAAAATCAACATAGCCTTCACGATATTTATGTTCATGGTGATTTATATCCTACTCATGCTTGCATTCATTGTTGATTAATTTTAATGCATGTTCATGACCGTTGTTGCTCTCTAGCTGGTCGCTTCCCAGTCTTATTCTAGCCTTCACCTGTACTAAGCGGGAATACTGCTTGTGCATCCACTTCCATAAACCCCAAAGTTATTCCATATGAATCCACTATACCTTCCTATATGCGGTATTTACCTGACGTTCCAAGTAAATTTGTATGTGCCAAACTCTAAACCTTCAAATAAAATTCTGTTTTGTATGCTCGAACAGCTCATGTATCAACTAGGCATGTCTATATCTTCCATGCTAGGTGGGTTATTCTCACGATGAGTGGACTCCGCTCATCATTCATGAGAAAATGGCTGGTAATCGGGATGCCCAGTCCCATGCTCAAATCATAATAATTAAACAAAACCCTCCCCCAGGGTTGTTGCTTGTTTGGACGGTAACCCGTGGATTTGGCTCGCCGTGGAGTGTGCTTGTTGGTGGTTGGGGGAGCATAAACTTTACCATTCTGTTTGGGAACCGCCTATAATGTGCGTAGCATGGGAGATATCGAGATTCTTGGTTGTTATGTTGACAATGAAAGAATACCGCTCAAAATGTTATTCATCTCTATTTAAAAATCAAGCTCTGGCACCTCTACAAATCCCTGCTTCCCTCTGCGAAGGGCCTATCCATTTACTTTTATGCAGAGTCATCATCCTCTTATCAAAGAGCACCAGTAGGAGAGCACCTCTGTCGTTGCATGTATTACTATTAATTTGCATTGAGTATGATCATGACTGGATCTCTTTTACCATGAATTACAATGTCTAGTCAGTCCTTGATCTTTAAAGTTTCTCTGCATTTATGCTTTGCGGTCTCAGAAAGGGCTAGCGAGATACCATCCTGTTATATCATATCACGATTGTTTTGAGAAGTGTTGTCATCCGAGGTTTATTATTATTGCTCGCTAGTTGATTATGCCATTGATGTGAGTAGTCTTGAGACCTGAAAGTTATTGTGAATGTGGTTAATTAGTTCATTATCTTGTTGAAAACCTGAATGCTAGCTTACATATTTACAACAACAAGAGCAAACAGAGTTTGTCAAAGTTTTTTCTTTATCACTTTCAGTTTATCAACTGAATTGCTTGAGGACAAGCAAAGGTTTAAGCTTGGGGGAGTTGATACGTCTCCAACGTATCTACTTTTCCAAACACTTTTGCCCTTGTTTTGGACTCTAACTAGCATGATTTGAATGGAACTAACCCGGACTGACGCTGTTTTCAGCAGAACTGCCATGGTGTTGTTTTTGTGAAGAAATAAAAAGTTCTCGGAATCGCCTGAAAATCAACGGAGATTTATTTCAGAAAATATAAAAAATACCTGCAAGAAGATCCACACCTGGGGACCCACGGGCTGCCCTCGAGGGTGGGGGGCGCGCCCCCTTCCCAGGGCACGCCCCCTGCCTCGAGGGCACCCCGATGCCCCACCGACGTATCCCCAGGTCCTATATATTCCGTTTCGCGGAGAGAAAAATCAAGGAGAAAGAATTATCGCGTTTTACGAGACGGAGCCGCCGCCAAGCCCTAATCTTTCTGGGGAGGGCTTATCTGGAATCCGTTCGGGGCTCCGAAGAGTGGAGATCGTCGCCATCGTCATCATCAATCTTCCTACATCACCAATTCCATGATGCTCACCGCCGTGTGTGAGTAATTCCATCGTAGGCTTGTTGGATGGTGATGGGTTGGATGGGACCTATCATGTAATCGAGTTAGTTTTGTTAGGGTTTGATCCCTAGTATCCACTATGTTCTGAGATTGATGTTGCTATGACTTTGCTATGCTTAATGCTTGTCACTAGGGCCCGAGTGCCATGATTTAAGATCTCAACCTATTATGTTTTCATGAATATATGTGTGTTCTTGATCCCATCTTGCAAGTCTATAGTCACCTACTATGTGTTATGATCCGGCAACCCCGAAGTGACAATAATCGGGACCACACCCAGTGATGACCATAGTTTGAGGAGTTCATGTATTCACTATGTGTTAATGCTTTGGTCTGGTACTCTATTAAAATGAGGCCTTAATATCCCTTAGTTTCTAATAGGACCCCGCTGCCACGGGAGGGTAGGACAAAAGATGTCATGCAAGTTCTTTTCCATAAGCACATATGACTATATTCGGAATACATGACTACATTGCATTGATGAACTGGAGCTAGTTATGTGTCACCCTAGGTTATAACTTCTACATGATGAATTGCATTCGATGTAATTTCCCATCACCGATCCAATGCCTACGAGCTTTACCTATATTAGTTGCCGCTTATTTACTTTCCCGTTGCTTATATCACAAAAACTACAAAAACATTATCTTTACTTTTATTGCTGCTACCACCACTATCATATAACTGTGCTACTAAACTATCTTGCTGCAGATACTAAGTTTCCAGGTGTGGCTGAATTGACAACTCAGTTGCTAATACTTAAGAGTATTCTTTGGCTCCCCTTGTGTCGAATCAACAAATTTGGGTTTAATACTTTACCCTGGAAAAATGTTGCGATCCCCTACACTTGTGGGTTATCACCGACACGTGGGACACCCGGCAACCGGGAGCACCCCACCGTCTTTGCATGACACGCTCCCGTCATCCTTCTTTTGCACCGGTCTCTCGACGAGTTACCGGAGCCGGAATGTTGTCGTGACATCATTTTCGGTTATCGCCGCCGTGGCACCCCTTTCCTTCCACCACGATGACGAAATACTCCATATCGTCTTCATGTCCACTTTTAATAAAAGTTGCATAAAAACTTGCATTTGTCACCCGCATCATGATAACAACTTTTAATTGGTTAAAATTGTTGTTTGCATTAAAATTGCTAATTATGCACATGGGGATTTTTCCGAAATTGTTGTTGTTATTTCCGGCCTCATTTAAAATGCCTAGATAGCTAGTTTACTTATGGTTCACCTCTTGACATGCTAAAAACAATTAAACTTGTTGGTTTCATAAACGAGAGCCAACTAAATAAATAAAATGTGGTGTTTCGTCAATATGCAACTCGGTGCAGATTGAGCTCCACTTAACTTATAGTATTGTTTCTGCACTTTGCCATGTCATGCATAATCAAAACGGACATGCATCATACTTGGTTGTGCAACATATGCCATGGTTATGATATATGTGTTTACCATGTTGTTTGATTCATTCCGGTTTGCTTCTCTCGTTAGCTTCGGTTTCGTTCCGGAGTTGTGAGGTTTTGTTCGACTACTTCATGGACTCGTTCTTCTTCCTTGCGGGATCCCAGGCAAGATGATCATTCCCCGATATCACCTCTATCTTTGCCTATGCTAGTTGTCTCGCTCTTTAGATATGCCTCGATGCCTATTCCTGTTTGTCAGCCTCCTATTGTTGCCATGAAACACTCTAACCGCCTTCCTAGCAAACCGTTGATTGGCTAAGTACGCTTTTGCTCAGCCCCTCTTATAGCGTTGTTAGTTGCAGGTGAAGTTTGAAGATTGCTCCATGTTTGGACTTCTTTGGGATAACACAATATATATCTTAATTAATTATTGCACATATATATTGGCAATGGGTGGAAGGCTTGGCCTTCTGCTTGGTGTTTTGTTCCACTCATGCAACCTTAGGACCCGATAAACCGGTGTTATGTTCCTTGATTATGCGTTCCTAACACGGTTGGGGTTTATGGCCCCCCCCCCCTTGATAATTCGCTCTGCTTAAAGCTTTTCTAGCAAGACCCAACTTTGGTACTACATTTTCCTAACAACTAAAACTTGCCGAGGGAGTAATTAACCTGAGGTTTTATTAATCAACAACCCGGGCCAGTGCTCCTCATGAGTGTTTGTGACGCCCCCGATTTGACCGTACACTAATCATGCACACAAATGTGTACGACCAAGATCAGGGACTCACTGGAAGATATCACAACACAACTCTAGACACAAATTAAAATAATACAAGCTTTATATTACAAGCCAGGGGCCTCGAGGGCTCGAATACATAAGCTCGAATACACAAGAGTCAGCGGAAGCAATAATATCTGAGTACAGACATAAGTTAAACAAGTTTGCCTTAAGAAGGCTAGCACAAAACAACACGACCGAAAAGGCAAGGCCTCCTGCATGGGACCTCCTAACTACTCCTGGTCGTCGGCGGTCTTCACGTAGCAGTAGCCTCCATCGGGGTAGTAGCAGTCGTCAGAGGTGGCTTCTGGCTCCTGGACTCCACCATCTGGTTGCATCAACCAAAAAGAAGGAAGAAGGGGAAAAGGGGGAGCAAAGCAACTGTGAGTACTCATCCAAAGTACTCGCAAGCAAGGATCTACACTACATATGCATCGGTATCAATGAAAAGGGGTAGTATCTATGGACTAAGCTGCAGAATGCCAGAATAAGAGGGGGAGAAGCTAGTCCTATCGAAGACTAGCATCTTCTGGAAACCACTGTCTTGCAGCAACAGGGGGGAAGTAGAGTAGTATATCATAAGTCATATTTATGTTGTTGTTCCAACGCTCCGGGATCCTTTCTCGACTCCCGAAGCAACATATCCAAACAATGCCTCAGCATCCAGTTCTAGTTGTAGCGATCGGATACAACTCCAAGTGTCGGTTACCGTAGGATAGGCTATCGATAGATGTTTTATTCCCTGCAGGGGTGCACCAACTTACCCACCACGCTAGATTAACTCCGGCCGGACACACCATCAGGTCATGCCTGCCCTCGGCCAAACAATACGCCGCAACCCGACCTAGGCTTAATAGAGAGGTCATGCACGCCGGACTAAACCCTATGCCCCCAGGGGTCATGGGCCAATCGCCCCGGGAACTCCTGCACGTTGCGTGGGCAGCCGGTGAGCAGACCTGGACAACCTCCTTAAAAAGGTAGGTGCTTACGCGGTCCAACCCAGCGCGCGCCGCTCAGTCGCAATGACGTTAGTTAAGCTTCGGCTGATGCATACGACGTAGAACACCCATACTATGCCCACGTGGTGGTTAGCGCTATCAGGCCAGAGGCCCCTTGGATCAAATATCCAAACCGTTTAGTGTCTTGGTAATGCGCGGTAGCGAGCAGAGACTCACGAACATGTGACCCCATCGCCCCGTCTCGAGAACTTGCGGCAAGGGCGAGTGCCCCGCCACGCCTCGTATTTATCTCGCGGGAACCTTCTAGGTCAACCCGACTACACATCACTCGCAATTAAGCTCGCGCGGGTACCCCTCAGGGTCGACCCGTCTTTAGTAACCAGGTTCAGTGTAAAGTCATAGTAACCATAGTAACTGTGTGTCTGACACCAAAGGAAAACCTGAGGAAATCACCCTCGATGGAATTCCACCTGATGTTTATCGTCAAGGTGAACGAAAGAGGAGTCACCCTCGAGGTCCACTCTTGAGGAGTTGCATGACAGTGTCATTATCGGGAGTGGAGAAAGAGGAATCACCCTCGATGACCACAATCGATGAACTAACCTACAAGGTTAACATCAGAAGTGCTGATGAGGTCTCACCCTCGGCACTCGATAGTAACCCAGTAGTGTCGAGCAACTAAGGGGAAAGTGATGTGCGGTGCCGGGTCCTGGTCTTCGATCTCGTGGATCGGGTCTTCTGATAATCCAGGCGGGCAGTCGGGACAAGTTAGGGGGTCACTGGTGGAACTCTAACCAGCCTATACTAAGCAGTTTAGTATAAACATGTAAGGTATGAAAACAGTATCACAACAGACTATGCATCAGAATAGGATCATACAAAAAGCAGTAGCAGTTCTAATGCAAGCATAAGAGAGAAGATAATGGGCGATATCAGAATGATCAAAGGGGGTTGGCTTGCCTGGTTGCTCTGGCAAGGAGGGGTCGTCAACACCGTAGTCGATCACCGGGGCATCTTCGGTCTCGGGGTCTACCGGAGAGAAGAGGGGGAGAAACAATAAATACAAAGCATACAGATGCAATAAAGAAGCACCTCAAGTTAACACACAATGCTAGGGTGCTCTAACGAGGTGGTACACGGTACCGGCGAAGGGGGATATCACTCGGGAAAGTATCCCCGGTGTTTCGTGTTTTCGGACAAATGAATCGGAGGGGGAAAGTTGCCGGTTCAGTATGATAGAGATGTGTGGCGGACGAACGGACCACGCACTCGGATTCATCTCGTCGTTCTGAGCGATGTTCATATATAAAACTTTTTCATCCGAGTTACAAATTATTTTATAAGATTTTCTAAAGGTTTAAACATTTTGTGGAATTTATTTAATTAATTTAAATCAACATTATCCAGAATAGTAAGTGGTGAAGTCAGCATGATGTCAGGGTAATGTCAGCGGGGTCAACAGTCAACTTTGACTGGTTGACTAGTCAAAAGGGGCAGTGGGGCCCACTTTCATAGACTATAGTTAATTAACCTAGATTAATCAGACATGTTAATTAAGTTAAGTTAATTAACCTAATTTAATTAAGTTAATTAATATGTTAATTAATAAATTAAACCTTTTTAATTATTATTATTATTATTATTTAAACATTTTTTAAAGGGGCTGGGCCCCACTTGTAAGTGGCCTGAGAGCCATACGGGTGCTGGGCGCTACAGGCGCACGGGCTAGCGGGCGCCCGACCCGGTCGATGGCCGTGCAGGCACGGGGCGCGGTCACGAGCGCGGCCAGCGGCGCTGGCGCGCGCCGGCTGTAATGGCGAGGCGACGCCGTAACAGGCCCGTAGCGCGCACGGGAGCGGAGCTCCGGCGGCGGTGATGGCGTTGGGCGGCAAGGGGCACGGGGGTGGTGGCCGGCCGACGCGACAGCGCGGAGGAGCAGGCGAATGGGGCGGCCTTCGGCGATGCCACCGGCGAGCGACGCGGGGAAGGGGTTCGGGGCGGCGCACGCGGGCTGCTGTCGGAGCGGAGCGGTGCCAGGGCCGCGGGCGGCGCAGTTGGCCATAGGCGAGGAACTAGTCGCCGGCCGCGGCCTTCGGCGAGGCGGGGTCAGGGTGGCGGGCTTCTACGGCGAAGACGGGGGACGGCAGAGGCGGAGTTGCGTGGGGAAACGAAAGGGGAGGCTCACCGGCCCTGTAGATGTGCAAAGGCATGCTCGGGGAGGGGCCGAAGTTGCGATTCCGGCGACGGACGAGGATGGTGACGACGGCGGCGAGGCCTGGCGCGACGGGGAAGACGGTGTGGGAGCGGGCGACGCGATCGTCGGAGTGGG
>LR738713.1:673614909-673690943 GCA_902687465.1 Secale cereale | reverse complement strand
CAATCGGGGGAAGAGGAGAGGGGCGTGGGGGAACGAGTGGGGGGGGGATAGCGGTTTAGGGTTTGGGGGCATGGCCTAATAGGCGAGGGGCACATTTGGGCCAGTGGGCCGGCCGGCTGGTGGCCAGGTGGGCCGTGGCCCATTGGGGGGGGGACCTTTACCTTCTTGTTTTCTCTTTTATACATTTTGATTCTTTCTGTTCACATTTTATTTTATTTATGTTTTTCTTTTACAGAGAGGGTTTTATAATATTTGGGGCACTGAAAAGATTTTTGTAACATAGGGGAATTGACCCCATAACTACCATGCAATGTTTGGCACTGCCACAAAATGTTCGGAAGAAGTTAGAATTTTCATAAATTAAGAGCATCTCCAACAGCGGCGCAAAAAGGCGCGCGCGCGCACTAAACTTCTGTTTTCGCGCGCGCGGGGTAGAATGGCGCGCTCCAGCGGCGGCGAGAAAACCGCGTGCGCGGGAACCGCTTGCGCGCGCGAGCGAAATGGCGGCCTCTCGCGCGCCATTTTTGCGGCGCCTCCTCCCGCGCGCCTATAAAATGCAGCGCGCGCGCTTCCTCGCTCCACAGCTCCACCGCTCCCTCTCTCCCTGCCTCTCGCGCCACCGCTCCAGAGCGCCGCCGCCCTAGAGCGCCGCCGCCGCCCCCGATGCGCCACCATGCCGCCGCGCCACCGTTCTTCGTCGGGCTACCGCGGCGTCCGCGAGCGCCCGAACAGCGGCGGGTTCTACGCCGAGATATGCTCCGGCGATCTCCGGCTTAGTCTCGGAACCTACGAGACGGCGCACGAGGCCGCCCGCGCGTTCGACGCGGCGGCGTGGCGCCTAGGCAGGCCGCGCCTCCAAATGAACTCCGACGACGTCCACACGCTCGAGCAGGCGTTAGAGGTCGCCCCGCCGCCTCGTCTAAACTCCGCACGAGACCGTGCGAAGCACACTGCGCTGCAGAACCGCCTCCTCGTCGCCCAGGAGGACGAGCGGCGCATGGCGGAGTGGCGCCAGCTCTACCCGGAGGACGTCGCCTACGAGCAGCAATATTGGGCAAATCGCCGCGAGGAGGACACGCGTCGGCGCCGCGAGGAGCGGTTGGACAGGCGTCGTCGGAAGGCATTAGCGTGTCAGCAGTCCGCCCTCGTTGATGCAGGCGGGAGGTCCTTCTTCGCTCCAGAAGATGAGCGTTGGTTGGACATCTGGCTATCAACCTCTGACGACACCTACGACGAAGCCGTTGATGGTGCAGATGACGGGAGCGACTGGGATTAGTTTTTTTTTTATGTTTTCGAACTATCTAGCGCCGAACTATCTATCTATGTTTTCGAACTACCTATCTAGTTGCCATATTTATGTAAAATAACTTTGTATCCTTTTTATTTTAATGCAATTTATGTATTAAAAAATATTGTGCGCGCGCTGCATTTTTGGGCACTGCTGGAGCGGCGCGCGCGCGCTGCATTATAGCGCGACTGTTGGAGCCAGCGCCTATCCCCGCGCTATACCTGCCGAAGCGCGCGCGGCAAACGCTTTTTTTGGGCGCGGTGCGTAGCGCGGCTGTTGGAGATGCTCTAAAAAGGCATTTAATCTATTGTTCTAGCCACTGAATTAAATAGTTTAATGCACTTAAACACTTTGCAAAAATGTTGGTTCACTACCAATGTTAGTTATGGATTATTTGGCACCCGAAGAACATTTTAGTTTTCATGTTTGACAAACATGAATTTTTGACTTTAGATTGGATTTGAATTTGAATTGAAATTAGGATCAAGTGCAGATTAGCAACAGTAACATGATGACATGGCACCATTAATAGGGGATTACTGTAGCATGACACTGGGGGTGTTACAGTGTTGGTCCGAACTGGGGGTTATGCAGGGCCCCCTTGGGGAAACCCGAGGTCTGGTTTTACCTATAGGATCGCACATCCGGTCGTGGCCTGAGACGAGATACGCACGGCTACTATCAGGGTGTCGGCACGCCGGGAGGTCTTGCTGGATTAGTTTTACCTTTGTCGAAATATCTTGAGCACGGGATTCCGAGAATACTCGGGTCTTCCCAATTTGGAGTTGCGACTCCGCAGATCGTGAGCTTGTGATGGGCTAAGTTGGGACACCCCTGCAGGGTTTTGAACTTTCGAAAGCCGTGCCCGCGGTTATGTGGCAGATGTGTTAATATCCGGTTGTAGATAACTTGACACCATATCCTTAAGAATACACTACTAGTGTGAGTAACCGTGATGGTCTCTTTCCGAATGGCTTCGGGAAGAGAACACGGTGGGGTTATGCTTGATCGTGAGTAGTTAGGATCACTTATTGATCATCTTTGGCGACCGTTGGCACATGTCCTCTGCTCGCTCTGACTTCGTAAGCTAGCTGCTTAGTGCTTGCTGCAGCCACTTTATTACCTCTCCACACCTAAAGGCTTTGTTAGTTTTGATACCCGGGAATGGGATTGCTGAGTCCTTTGACTCATAGATTACAACACACACCAAATACAGGTACAACTGAGTACGACATAGGAGTTGGACAAGAACTTCACTGGGAGTTCGATGAAGAACATGGTCGCATGTAGGTGCCGTATCCCGACGATTAGTAGTGGTTCCTACTAGGGGCAATCAGGCCTTGTGGTTGTGGTATCTTTTCTCGTTTGTTTTCGTCCGTAGTCGGACCCTGTGTATTTGGATGAATGTATGTTATTGTATTCATTGTGTGACATGGCGAGTGTAAGCCAACTATTTTTCTCTTTCATCCCTGAACTTTTACAAGAGTTGTGCAAAGATACCACGCTTGCGATCATTCCAGAATGTGCTTATGTCTCTAAGTCGTGCCTTGACACGTAGGAGATATAGTCGCATCATGGGCATTATAAGGAAACTTTAATCCTAGGCCTTTTCCTAGTAATTCCTCTAATAATTATGGTAGTTCCTACAATAACTCTTATGGAAATTTTGGTAATATGCCCTCTGAATTTGAGACTAGTGTTAAAGAGTTTATGAATTCGCAAAAGAATTTCAATGCTTTGCTTGAAGAAAAATTGCTTAAGATTGATGAGTTGGCTAGAAACGTGGATAGAATTACTCTTGATGTTGATTCTTTGAAACTTAGATTTATTCCACCTAAGCATGATATCAATGAGTCTCTCAAAGCCATTAGAATTTCCATTGATGAGTGCAAAGAAAGAACCGCTAGGATGCATGCTAAAAGAGATTGCTTTATGAAAGCGTGTTCTTCTAGTTATCATGAAAATAAAGATGAAGATCTGAAAGTGATTGATGTGTCTCCTATTAAATCCTTGTTTTCTAGTATGAATCTTGATAAAGATGGGACTGGAGATGAGTCTACTTTAGTTAAAAGGCGTCCCAATGATTCGGAGTTTTTAGATGTTGATGCTAAAATTGTTAAAAGTGGGATTGAAGAGATTAAAACTTTGCACAGCGATGAACCCACTTTCTTGGATTTCAAGAGATTTAATTATGATAATTGCTCTTTGATAGATTGTATTTCCTTGTTGCAATCCGTGCTAAATTCTGCACATGCTTATAGCCAAAATAAGGCTTTTACCAAACACATAGTTGATGCTTTAATGCAGTCTTATAAAGAAAAACATGAATTAGAAGTTTCTATCCCTAGAAAGCTTTATGATGAGTGGGAAACTACTATAAAAATTAAGATTAAAGATCATGAATGCTTTGCTTTGTGTGATTTGGGTGCAAGTGTTTGTACAATTCCAAAAACTTTATGTGATTTGCTAGGTTTCCATGAACTTGATGATTGTCATTTAAATTTGCATCTTGCGGATTCTACCATTATGAAACCTATGGCAAGGATTAATGATGTTATTATTGTTGCCAATAGGAATTATGTGCCCGTAGATTTCATTGTTCTCGATATAGATTGCAATCCTTCATGTCCTATTATTCTTGGTAGACCTTTCCTTAGAACGATTGGTGCAATTATTGATATGAAGGAAGGAAATATTAGATTCCAATTTCCGTTAAGGAAAGGCATGGAACACTTTCCTGGAAAGAAAATCAAATTACCTTATGAATCTATTATGAGAGCCACTTATGGATTGCCTACCAAAGATGACAATACCTAGATCTATTCTTGTATCGTGCCTAGCTAGGGGCGTTAAACGATAGCGCTTGTTGGGAGGCAATCCAATTTTTTTTGCTTCTGTTTAGGAATAAATATTGCATCTATCTTCTGTTTAGATGTGGTTTTGTGTTTTAATTAGTGTTTGTGCCAAGTAGAACCTTTGGGAAGACTTGTGTGAAGTTTATGTGATCATGCTGTAAAAAACAGAAACTTTAGCGCTCATGAGATTGGCTGTCATTTTTTACTGGAGAGTGTTTTTTAGTTGATTCTTTTTGCAGATGATTAATAGACAAATTCCTCATGTCCATCAATTTATTTCAATTTTTTTAGAGTTACAGAAGTATTCGAAAGTTACAGATTACTACATAATGTTCTGTTTTTTGACAGATTCTGTTTTTCGTGTGATGTTTGCTTATTTTGATGAATCTATGAGTAGTATCAGGGGGGGGTATGAATCATGGAGAAGTTGGAATACAGTAGGTTTAATACCAATATAAACAAAGAATGAGTTCATTACAGTACCTTTGAGTGGTGGTTTGTTTTCTTATACTAGCGGAGCTCACGAGATTTTTGGCTAAGTTTTGTGTTGTGAAGTTTTCTAGTTTTGAGTATGGATTTGATGGATTATGGAACAAAGAGTGGCAAGAGCCTAAGATGGGGGATGCCCAAGGCACCCCAAGGTAAAATTCAAGGACAACCAAAAGCCTAAGCTTGGGGATGCCCCGGGAAGGCATCCCATCTTTCATCTTCATCCATCGGTAACTATACTCGGAGCTATATTTTTATTCACCACATGATATGTGTTTTACTTGGAGAGTCTTGTATAATTTGAGTCTTTGCTTGTTAGTTTGCCACAATTATCCTTGCTGGACACACCTTTTTGAGAGAGATAAATATGGCCTAGGAATTGAGACTATATTTTTATTCACCACATGATATGTGATTTGCTTGGAGCGTCATGTATGATTTGAGTCTTTGCCTTTTAGTTTACCACAATCATCCTTTCTGGACACACCTTTTGAGAGAGATAAATATGATTTGAAATTTATTAGAATACTCTATGTGCTTCACTTATATCTTTTGAGATAGATAGTTTTGCTCTAGTGCTTCACTTATATCTTTTAGAGCACGGTGGTGGTTTTGTTTTATACAAATTGTTGAACTCTCATGCTTCACTTATATCTATTTGAGAGTCTTTTAGAACATCATGGTAATGAGCTTTGGTTATAAAACTAGTCCTAATATGATAGGCATCCAAGATGAGTATAGTAAAAACTTTCGTACAAGTGCATTGAATATTATGAGAAGTTTGATACTTGATGATTGTTTTGAGATATGAGGATGGTGATATTAGTGTCATGCTAGTGGAGTAATTATGAATTTGAGAAACACTTGTGTTAAAGTTTGTGATTCCCGTAGCATGCACGTATGGTGAACCGTTATGTGATGAAGTTGAAGCATTATTTATTTATTGAGTGTCATCCTTTGTGTGGAGGTCGGGATCGCGCGATGGTTAACTACTACCAACCCTTCCCCTAGGAGCATGCGTTGAATACTTTGTTTTGATAACTCGTAGATTTTTGCAATAAGTATATGAGTTCTTTATTACTAATGTTGAGTCCATGGATTATACGCACTCTCACCCTTCCACCGTTGCTAGCCTCTCTTGTACCGCGCAAGTTTCGCAGGTACCATACACCCACCATATACCTTCCTCAAAACAGACACCATACCTACCTATCATGGAATTTCCATAGCCATTCCGAGATATATTGCCATGCAACTTTCCACCGTTCCGTTCATATGACATGCTTCATCATCATCATTCACATAGAGTCATATTTTGTTCTAGCTTCGAGTTGTAATCTTTGAGTTCTAAGTAAATAAAAGTGTGATGATCTTCATTATTAGAGCATTGTCCAGTGTGAGGATACAAAAAAAGAGAGAAAGGCCAAAAAAAAAGAGATTGCCCAAAAAAAGAGGGGGTCTAAAAGAAAAAGAAAAGAGAAAAGCCCCTCCAAAAAAAGAGAAGGGACAATGCTCCTATCTTTTTCCACACTTGTGCTTCAAATTAGCACCATAATCTTCATGATAGAGAGTCTCTTGTTTTATCACTTTCATATACTAGTGGGAATTTTCATTATAGAAATTGGCTTGCATATTCCAATGATGGGCTTCCTCAAAATGCCCTAGGTCTTCATGAGCAAGCAAGTTGGATGCACACCCACTTAGTTTCTTTTGTTGAGCTTTCATACACTTTTAGCTCTAGTGCATCTGTTGCATGGAAATCCCTACTCACTCACATTGATATCTATTGATGGGCATCTCCATAGCCCATTGATACGCCTAGTTGATGTGAGACTATCTTCTTCTTTTGTCTTCTCCACAACCACCACTCTATTCCACATAGTGCTATATCCATGGCTCACGCTCATGTATTGCGTGAAAGTTGAAAGGTTAGAAAGAATTAAAGTGTGAAACAATTGCTTGGCTAAAACCGGGGTCGTGCATGATTTAAATATTTTGTGTGATGAAGATAGAGCATAGCGAGACTATATGATTTTGTAGGGATAACTTTTTTGGCCTTGTTATTTTGAGAAGACATGATTGCTTTGTTAGTATGCTTGAAGTATTATTATTCTTATGTCAACATAGACTTTTGTCTTAAATCTTTCGGATTTGAAAATTCATGCCACAATAAAGAGAATTACATTGAGAATTATGTTGGTTAGCATTCCACATAAAAAAAAATTGTTTTATCATTTACCTACTCGAGGACGAGCAGGAATTAAGCTTGGGGATGCTTGATACGTCTCCAACGTATCTATAATTTTTGATTGTTCCATGCTATTATATATTCTATTTTGGATGTTTAATGGGCTTTATTATACACTTTTATATTATTTTTGGGACTAACCTACTAACCCAAGGCCTAGTGCAAATTGCTATTTTTTGCCTACTTCAGTGTTTCGCAGAAAAGGAATATCAAACGGAGTCCAAATGGAATGAAACCTTCGGGAGAGTTATTTTTGGAACGATATCTTCACGAGAGACTTGGAGTACAAGTCAGATAAGAAACGAGGTTCCCATAAGAGGACAGGGCGCGCATAGGGGGGGGGGGGTAGGCGCGCCCCCACCCTCATGGGCCCCACATTGCTCCACGGACGTACTTTTTCCTCCTATATATACCCATATACCCTGAAAACATCGAGGAGCACGAAGAAACCCTAATTCCACCGTTGTAACCTTCTGTTCCCGCGAGATCCCATCTTGGGGCCTGTTTCGGAGCTCCGCTGGAGGGGGCATCGATGAGTTGTGAGTAGTTTACCACAGACCTTCGGGTCCATATAGCTAGATGGCTTCTTCTCTCTCTTTGGATCTCAATACAAAGTTCTCCTCGATCTTCGAGGAGATCTATTCGATGTAATCTTTTTGCGGTGTGTTTGTCGAGATCCGATGAATTGTGGGTTTATGATCAAGATTATCTATGAGCAATATTGGATTCTTTTCTGAAATCTGTTATGTATGATTATAATATCCTTGCAAGTCTCTTCGAATTATTAGTTTGGTTTGGCCTACTAGATCTATAGTTCTTGCAATGGGAGAAGTGCTTGGCTTTGGGGTCAATCTGCGGTGTCCTTTCCTAGTGATAGTAGGGGCAGCAAGGCACGTATAGTATTGTTGCCATCGAGGATAAAAGGATGGGGTTTATATCACATTGCTTGAGTTTATCCCTCTACAGCATGTCATCTTGCTTAAGGCGTTACTCTGTTCTTATGAACTTAATACTCTAGATGCATGCTGGATAGCGGGCGATGTGTGGAGTAATAGTAGTAGATGCAGAATCGTTTCGGTCTACTTGTCACGAACGTGATGCCTATATACAATGATCATGCCTAGATATTCTCATAACTATGCGCTTTTCTATCAATTGCTCGACAGGTATTTTGTTCACCCACCATAGAATTCTGCTATCATGAGAGAAGCCACTAGTGAAACCTATGGCCCCCGGGTCTATTGTCATCATATTAATCTTCCATCTACTTTACTTTTCTTTATTTACTTTCTGTTCTTATACCAAAAATACAAAAAATATTATCCTATCCTATCCATCTGATCTCACTCTCGTAAGTGACCGTGAAGGGATTGACAACCCCTTATCGTGTTGGTTGCGAGGTTCTTATTTGTTTGTGCGGGTGTGAGGGACTCGCGCATGGTCTCCTAGTGGATTGATACCTTGGTTCTCAAAAACTGAGGGAAATGCTTACGCTACTGTGCTGCATCACCCTTTCCTCTTCGAGGGAATACAACGCAAGCTCGAGAAGTAGCAGGAGGGAGGAGGAGGAGGCCGGCCGGCCCAAGGGGTGGCGCGCGCCCGAGGGGTGGCAATCTTACTCCAAGTAGGATTCCCCCCTTTCCTAGTCCTAGTGGGAGAGGGGGGAGGAAGGGGAGGAGAAAAAGAAGGAAAGGGGGCCCTAGTCCAATTCAGTTTGGGCTAGGGGGGCACGCGCCCCTAGCTGGCCGTGCCTCCTCTTCCTCCACTTGGACCCAATTGCCCCAATAACCCCTCGGGAGGTTCCGGTATCCTCCTAGTACTCCGGTTTTTATCCGATAACCCCCGGAACTCATATGATGTCCGAATATAACCTTCCAATATATAAATATTTATGTCTCGGACATTCCGAGACTCCTCGTCGTGTCTGTGATCACATCTGGGACTCCGAACTACCTTCGGTACATAAAAAAAACTCGTAATACCGATCGTCATCGAGCGTTAAGCGTGCGGACCCTACGAGTTCGAGAACTATGTAGACATGACCGAGACTCATCTCCGGTCAATAACCAATAGCGGAACATGGATGCTCATATTGGTTCCTACATATTCTATGAAGATCTTGATCGGTCAAACCGCACAACAACATACGTTGTTCCCTTTGTCATCGGTATGTTACTTGCCCGAGATTCGATCATCGGTACCATCATACCTAGTTCAATCTCGTTACTGGCAAGTCTCTTTACTCGTTCCGTAATACACTATCCCATTAGTCGTTTGCTTGCAAGGCTTATTACGATGTGTATTACCGAGAGGGCCTAGACATACCTCTCCGAAATTCGGAGTGACAAATCCTATTCTTGATCTATGCCAACACCACAAACACCTTCGAAGACACCTGTAGGGCATCTTTATAATAACCCAGTTACGTTGTGACGTTTGATAGCACACAAGGTGTTCCTCTGATATTTGGGAGTTGCATAATCTCATAGTCATAGGAACATGCATAAGTCATGAAGAAAGCAATGGCAATAAAACTAAACGATCAAGTTGCTAAGCTAACGGACGGGTCTTGTCCATCACATCATTCTCTTAATGATGTGATCCCGTTGGTCAAATGACAACTCATGTCTATGGTCAGGAAACATAACCATCTTTGATCAATGAGCTAGTCTAGTAGAGGCATACTAGGGACACTTTGTATTTGTCTATGTATTCACACATGTACTAAGTTTCCGGTTAATACAATTCTAGCATGAGTAATAAACATTTATCATGATATAACAAAATACAAATAAAAACTTTATTATTGCCTCTAGGGCATATTTCCTTCAGTAGTTGCCCATGAGCAAATGCCACTGATCAGTGGCATCTGGTCTTCTGCACCTACCACTCATCAGTGCACTATCCTAAGCATGGAAACATCTAAAAATAGCACCCATGTGCACCCATGCACATTTGGCAGCATCCTAAAATGGTCCTACTACATGCACGTATAACAATCTAGAGCATGCAACACAAACCCTAGCTTGAACATGTATGTAGCAACATGAACAACAACATGAACATGATCCTAGCTTGAACATGAACGAGGGCCAGGAGTGAGGCCAATTGGTCCCGGTTCGTGCCTGGAACCGGGACAAATGGGTCCAGACCAACCGGGACAGATGCCCCACGAGGTCCGGCCGACCCCCTGGGCACACGAACCGGGATGTATGCCCCCATGGGTCCCGGTTCATAGTTGAACCGAGACTAATGGGCTTGCCAGGCCCGAACCAAAGCCATGTATTCTACTAGTGCCATTTGCATGAACACAGATCCTAGCATGAACACAAATCCAAGGAAAGCACTAGCAGAAGACCATTATCCTAGAACACACATTGTAGCAAACAAGAACAGATCGGTCAGATTTGATTCGATTGGATCGCATCGAATCGGTTCTACTCGAATCCTATCTAATCCACTCAGTACTAGCACATGCCTAAGAAAGAAACCCCTAAGCTACATCTACGAGCAAGCATTGTGGATTCTTTAACTCACCGGTGCTTGCGCAGTCGCAGCGAACCGAGGCCGGGGTGAAAACCCCGGAGGGAAGGAGAGAGGTGACGGAGCAGAGGAGGAGCCGACCTTGGCGACGGCCGACGACATCGGCCCCGTGATCATGGCCACGCCGGAGGTCGAGGAGGACGGCACGCCGATAGGAGAAAACCCTTGGACGGGGGTCAAGGAAACCCCCTGCCCAATGGGGTCCCAAGAAGCGGCGGCTCCGTGGACGGTGCTAGCGTCGAGCCCTTGACCACTGATGTCTACACATGCTTCTACTCTTGTAGACTATGTTGGGCCTCCAAGCGCAGAGGTTTGTAGGACAGCAGCAATTTCCCTCAAGTGGATGACCTAAGGTTTATCGAACAGGGAAGTAGAGGTTGAAGATGGTCTCTCTCAAGCAACCCTGCAACTAAAATACAAGAAGTCTCTTGTGTCCCCAACACACCTAATACACTTGTCAGATGTATAGGTGCACTAGTTCGGCGAAGAGATGTTAAATGGCAAGTGATATGGATGGCAAAACAAAGTAATATAAATCTGTAATAAAAAGTGCAGCAAGCAAACAAGTGGTAAACGTGAGCACAAATGGTATTGCAATGGTGGAAACAAGGCCTAGGGATCATACTTTCACTAGTGGCAACTCCCAACAATATTAACATAATCGAATCACATGATATTTCCCATAAAACATGCAATGGAGACGCACCCGGAGGTCATTCCTTCGTGGTCAAGAGAGGACGAGAATTATGTAGGGCTACAAAAGCACACCTCAAAGTTCGTAGTTCTCAATCTAAGGATTTCCCAATGTCACCGCGGCCATCCAAAGAGAGTCCCACAATCACCACAACATATCTAAAGGATAGTCAAAGACAAGCACCAAGAGACTCTCAATCTTCAATCAACACACAAGAGAGGAAATCACTCATGAAAATATTTTTCTAATCCATGTCCAATAGACCATTGTCACCTTGGTCTCGGGGATTATACTAGATAAAGACAAGTGAGTACATCAATCCAATACATAGAGGAAGGGGAAATATCATGGGATCACCCTAGATTAACATAGCCTATGATCACAACGAAGATCACATCATGGGAGAGAGAGATAACCACATAGCTACACGTAGAGCCCTCAGCCCCGGAGGAGACTACTCATGCATGGACATGGTGAGGAGGAGATTGATGATGGTGTTGATGGAGAGGTGCAGCCCCGCGAGGTGGAGACGGCCGGCGGCGGCGGCGGCCCTCGGGGCGGCGGCGGCCCTAGGGGGCAGCGGCTCCTTGGCCCCCCTTCTTCCTTGTGGATGGTGCTGCAATGGTGTTGGTCCTCCCCTCCAAGACAGCGGCTTGGGAGGAGGAAAATTCGTGGCCCTTGGTGACCTAGGTTTCCTCTTTTTATATAGACTCTCGGATTCCCGTCATCAGATTTTGGGCCTCAGTAAAACAAGCTTTACTCGGCCGTCCGGACTCCGATTTGGACGAATTTTATATCCAGAAGCATCGCCTCAAAATTCCCCACAACTTTTGCAACTAGACTGTTTCCGTTTGAGGTCATCTTCGGGCCGGAACGTGACCATCTTTAAAAAACGTTCTCGGACAGATTTCAGGAAAGTCAGAGTCCTACTCCAATACGACTCCTTTTGCGTTTTTGTCAATTTCCAAGTAATTCCTACACAATAAAGTGTAAAACAAGAACATTGCGCACTTTTGCAACCATTAGTAGGTTAGTCCAAATATGATCAAAATTGTATGGAAGTGCATAAATATCATAGCAATATCACACAAAAAAGGCATGGAGCAAGCAGAAATTATAGATACATTTTGGACGTATCAACCACGAGGTTCGGAAACGGAGGCGGAGCAGGAATGGCTGGCACCGCATTGGCCGACCCTCATGGTGGCCGGCGGCAGATGGGGGACGGTGCTTGCAACGTCAACGCCTGGGCCCTGCCCGAGTTCTGGAGCCCGGCCATCCAGCGCTCGTGGATCCTGGCGATGCGCTGGTCGACGGGGGTCAGAGGACGGCGCGGCGTTGGGCGAGGCGGAGCCATCGGAGGAGAGGAGAGGGAAAGGAGGTGAGGCCAAGAGTCGTGCTAGCGGTGGGAACAGTGCGGGGCCATGACAAGAGAGTGGGAGGGGAGTTATGAGATGTCCCCTCCGTTTCCTGCATTGCCCGAGGCGTGCAACTTCCTTGCACATGTGGCCATGCTGAGCCAGGCTCATGAGAAACTGCTGATTCGGCAGTTTCCGCCGGGCCAAGATCAGGCCTGCTTTAAGGTTCATGTGGTCCATGAATTGCATGTAGCCCAGCCAATCAAACAGGCCACGCACAGCCCGTGCGGGCCTGGTTGGGCTGCATGCGGGTAACCAAACACGCCCTTGGTTTATACTCCCTTCGTCCGGGAAAACTTGTTGCCGTGGCTTTTTTGCAAAAAAAACCTCAAAGAAAGTCTGGCCGAACCCGCAGTCCGTCATCCCCTCCGACACCGCTTGCTACTTCTCGAGCTTGCGTTGTATTCCCTCGAAGAGGAAAGGGAGATGCAGCACAATAGCGTAAGTATTTCCCTTAGTTTTTTAGAACCAAGGTATCAATCCAGTAGGAGACCACGCGCCAGTCCCTCGCACCTACACAAACAAATAAGAACTTCACAGCCAACGCGATAAGGGGTTGTCAATCCCTTTACTGTCACTTACGAAAGTGAGATCTGATAGAGATGATAGTTTATATTTTTGGTGTTTTTGGTTTATAAGAACAACAAATAAAAGCGATAAAAGTAAAGTAGATGTAGATTGATATGTTGAGAATAGACCCGGGGGCCATAGTTTTCTCTATTGGCTTCTCTCATGATATCGATATTCTACGGCGGGTAAACAAATTACTGTCGAGCAATTGATAGAAAAGCGAATAATTATGAGACTATCTAGGCATGATCATTGTATATAGGCATCACGCCCGAGACAAGTAGACCGACTCCTGCCTGCATCTACTACTATTACTCCACACATCGACCGCTATCCAGCATGCATCTAGTGTATTGAGTTCATAAGAACAGAGTAACGCCTTAAGCAAGATTACATGATGTAGATGGGTAAACTCAAGCAATATGATATAAACCCCATCTTTTTATCCTCGATGGCAACAATACAATACGTGCCTTGCTGCCCCTACTGTCACTGGGAAAGGACACCGCAAGATTGAACCCAAAGCCAAGCACTTCTCCCATTGCAAGAACTATAGATCTAGTAGACCAAACCAAACCAATAATTCAAAGAGACTTGCAAGGATATTATGAGCACACACAAAAAGTTCAAAGAAGAACCAAATATCTTTCATAGATAACCTCGATCATAAACTCACAATTCATCGGATCTCGACAAACACACCGCAAAAAGAGATTACATCGAATAGATCTCCTCGAAGACCGAGGAGAACTTTGTATTGAGATCCAGAGAGAGAGAAGAAACCATCTAGATACTAGCTATGGACCCGAAGGTCTGTGGTAAACTACTCACAACTCATGGTGAGGGCGATGATGATGGTGATGATGATGAACTCCGTCATGGATCCCCCTCCGGTGGAGCTCCGGAACAGGCTCCAAGATGGGATCTCCACGGGAACAGAAGGTATGGCGGTGGAATTAGGGTTTTCTCTCTGTCCCCGGAGGATTTGGGGTACGTAGAATTATATAGGAATTAGGAGGGCACCGGGGGACGCTCGAGGGGGCCACGAGGCAGGGGGCGTGCCCTGGGAAGGGGGGCGCGCCCCCCACCCTAGTGGACCACCTCTTGATCCCCTGACGTGGTTCTCAAGCTCCGCGTGCGTGATTTTCTCCAAAAATATCTCTCACGAAGGTTTCATTCCGTTTGGACTCCGTTTGATATTCTTTTTCTGCGAAACCCTAAAACAGGCAAAAAACATCAATCTGGACTGGGCCTTTGGGTTAGTAGGTTAGTCCCAAAAATGATATAAAAGTGTATGATAAAGCCCATTAAACATCCAAGACTTCATAAATAATAGCATGGAACAATAAAAAATTATAGATACGTTGAAGACGTATCACCGCTCCACTCATGTCGTTCCGCCGCATCGCTCCCCCGCGACACCCTCCACGCCGCACAGCTCCACCCGCCACACCACGCAGCCGGGACCCTCAGCTCCACCACTCTGCGCCGCCGTGACCCACAACTCCACCACTCAGCTCCACGGCTCCCCCATCCTCGCCTTTGGATTTGTTCCCTAAAACACTCACCTTTCCTCCACCCTTGTCCATTGATTCGATGCCTTGTAGCGACACAAATCCTCACCTAGTTGTCGATTCGCCGCCGTAGTGAGGGGAGTGCAGGAGGAGCAAAATTTCATGATGGCAGGAGGAGCAGCGGAGAGCAAACTTTCATATTAGGGAGAGCAGGGGGAAGCAAAAGTCTCACCTTTCCTTTTCCAGCGCAGAAGCTTGGCCGGTTGCCGGGGTGAAGGCGATGCCCCCATAGTCCGGGTACTCCTCATCGTCTTCTTCCCGTTCGCCTCCCTTGCTACCCCATCCAAGATATGCCCAATTTGTTCCTTTGCTTTCCAGAATCTGAGAGTAATTTGGAAAGAAGTCCACATAACCCCCTGGAGTTTCAGGAATCGGCTGCTTAACCCCCTGAACTACAAAACCAGGTATTTAACCCCCTCATGTTTCTAAAACCAGAAAAATCACCCCCTCTCCCTGCTATATGTGGTTTCAACATCTGGTTTTGCCAATGTGACATAGGTCAACGAAAGGGGATGCTAAGGTGAACATAGGGCCCACATTCATAGTCTAAAATGTCTCTGCTCCTACAACTAATGCTTCTTTCTCTGAATGGTTCAAGGCGGTGGTGCATAATAGCGGGGCAGGATGGAACCACGACAAAGGTGTATATATGCAGCTTCTCTAGTGTCATTGTGACGCTCGCATAGCTTGCCAAGCAGAAGAACTGTGATACGTCATCCAGTTCGCCGGCTGGCACATGATGATTTTACACGAGAACACTCTTTCATCACCGTCGCCGCCTAACTGTTCGACTTGAAGCGCTAAGCTGTTCCACATGAGCGACAACGGGTACATCATGCGAGAGGACTTGGAAGACGTACTATCCATGCAAGCTATGCACTCTCTGCCATTGACTGCCCCTTCGGCATGGCCAAGGCTTGCCTAGGAACATCTGGTATGGAGGCTCGCGCGCCACACCCTCATGCAAGAATTGAACGCTCGCCAATTTGTGCCTAGCTATAAACGACTAAAAGAAGCAATCCCCGATGCCACGAAACAAGAACAACTCAGCCGCTTGATCTCTAGACACAACATTGGCCAGTGTACACAAACGTACACGTTCCCTCAATCAACGGATGCACATATAAATTACAAGACAACAACTTGAGAAATCCCGATGGGTGATGGCGCTCGTGAGCATGAGCAAGGGGAGCCCAGAGCCCTCGACGTGCATGTCCGGGCCGTAAAACCATCCACGTTGAGCACTTCCTAGCCGCTCGCTACCTTTACCAAGAGGTGCTCACCGAACCGTGCCAGCCTTATGAACTCATCCACTCCATCACCAACACGGATGTCGGGACTCAGGAACTGTTGAACTCCCGCTTAGCGGGTTCGGGTCTAGCACTGACCGATCGAGTGTGGCCGTCGCCAAGCTGAGAGCCCCGTTGGCAGAGAACTCCAGCGATGACATGGATAGTGGCTGCATCAATGGCAGGTGTGTGACGAGCCATCGCAGGTAGGAAGACGAGATTTTTCTTTGACTATTAGATTGCCATGTAAGCAAAACCACCTATAGAAACCACGTAAAATAGTCCGAGGGGGTGATTTATCTGCTTTTGGAAATATGAGGGGGTTAAATACCCGGTTTTGTAATTGAGGGGGTTAAGTAGTCGATTCCTGAAACTTCAGGGGGTTATACGGACTTCTTTCAGCAATTTGTGTATATCTGCAATTTATGTAGAAATAATCACACCAGTGATTCAAGATTTTCGTACTAAGGCTCATAGGGATTGCTGAATTGTCCCTTAACATTGCAGTATTGCAAGTTCTTGGTTAGGCTTATAGGTGTAGTTGCTCTGTATGTTTCCGAATTTGAACATCTTTAGTTAACAGAACCTGGACCTAAACATTTCCTGTTAACAAAGCCTGAAGAAAAAAATTAAGTGATGCAAGTTTGCCAACATCTCAAGACTTGCTGCTTATATTATTTGCTACACAAACAATATACACATGATTTACTGTCTAGCTAGCTGCTGATTCAGAGTTCATGATCTAATAATTAAGAGTAAGTCTAAGATCATTTCTTCACTGAACATTTGGCCACATAAGTAAATTGAAGCAAATGCTACTTCAGTCAGAGGATTTAGTCTATCTTGAGCTCTTCCCATGTTTAAAATGGCAGCCTGCATACATGGATTTAGTCTATCTTGAACTTAAGTTTAAAAAGAATATTCTTATTTTGCTGTGATAATCCAAAATGCTTCTTTTGAGTATAGTAGCTATCAAATTTAGTCTATCTTGAGCTTGAGCTTGGGAGCTTATTTAGTACGATCACTGAATACAGTGAATTGTTGCATAGGGGTAGCTGTAAATGCTTAAGTGGAGTACTCAAATTTAAGAAAATGAGTTGCTTACAAATTGTTTGCTCTATTTGTTAACTCAAATAAATTAAGTACTTCTAGTTCACTATAGTTGCCACCATTGTTGCTGTTTGGATTGGTCAATAATACAAAAGATTTTATCCAGATGGAGTACTGTCAAACTACTGCTCACTGAAACAAGAAGTGGAGTATTGTCATGTGTATGTAGACTCTATTTAGAATTTTTTGCAATATTTTCATGTGTATGTAGATTACTCTATTTACAGAGTAAATAGCATAAAACTACTACTTTACAGGGTAGGGTTCCAAAAAACTACCGGTTTTTGTTTTTTCTCTGATAACTACCAAATGGGTGGTTGGCTGTTTCAAAAAACCCAAATCGTCGAATGCTTTACAGTTAATCGTGATTATGACTGTTCGGGCCCGCACCTATATAAACCGTTTGTTTGACCGTTTTGTTTTACTGTTAACTGACATGTGGGGCCCACATGTCAATGGTATCTCCTACCTCATCTCTTTCTTCTCTCCCTGTCCTCCTCTGATCTCTCTCACTCAAGCATGGAGCCACCCACTCCGGCGATGCAACGAGCAGGCGAGCAGGGCAGCGCGGAAGCTGCGGTCGGAGGCGAAGACGCGCGGTGGCCCGCTGTAGTAGGAGGTGGGCATGCACTGGAGCTGCTCGATCTGAAGCACGGGTGCCATGGCGGCCGCTGCTCCTTCCCGCTAGCTGATGCTGCTCCTTGCGCTAACTAATGACGTTCCTTGCTGCTGCTATGTGCCGCTCCATGCCAATGCCCTTGTTGCTTCTTCCATCTAGCTTCTGCTGCTCCTTGCGGCTAGCTTCTGCTGCTCCTTACCACCGCACTGCTTCCTCCTACTCCTTACCGCCGTTGCTGCTACTTGATGTCGTTGCCGCCACCGCTATTACCTGCTGCCGTGTGCCTCCTCTCCTCCTCTTGTCCTCTCATATTCTCCGAGACTTCCTCGAGGACGATGGACGGGAGCTCAGCGACGGGCCATGGCTGCTGGCCGGCGAGCTCTCGATTCGAAGCACACCCACAGGACGACCCGATTGCTTTTCCCAAATTTGTTCGGGTGCCCGATTGCTTTCTAAAAATATTACAGGGACCCGATTGCTTTTTGTAAAATATATATGAGGGAGAGACATTGACATGTGGGCTCCACATGTCAGTTAACGGTCAAACAAATGGTTTGTTTAGGTGTAGGCCCAAACTGTCATAATCACGATTAATCGTAAAGCACTCGACAATTTGGGTTTTTTTTGAAACAGCCGACCATTCATTTGGTAGTTATTTGAGAAAAATAAAAACCGGTAATTTTTTGGAACATTAGCCTGTGAAGTAGTAGTTTTATGTTATTTACTCCTATTTTTATAGAAGTAGAAAATTGAACTCATTGTTAGACTGACGAGAGTAGAAAATTTGGAGTACACAGTGTACTAAGTTCTCCTACTCCATGAAATTACTCTTGGATGTAGCTCCTAGACAAATTAAGCGAATCGGAATTATTATTGCAAATAAATTTCTGATGTTTGAAAACATCACAATTTCTGATAAATCCAATAAATCCAAATTATTCACATGACATACACATATACACAAGACATACACATATATATGACACATGACATACACAAGACATACACATCACATACTGCTATCTTTCTTTTCCCTTTCTCTTTCTTTTCTCCTTTCTCTATATACTCGTTTCCTTGTTCTATAATGGCCTTCTTGTCAGCAACTAGCTCCGCGCTACAATATACACCGACTATTTCCTCTCCAACATTATGTAGACATTCCTTATGCATACACGACACCTTGTAGTTGTTTCCTCCTTGATCTTTCATCACTTCGACCATGAATGGTTGCAACGTCATAAAGCTTTTGAACAGCTTATGGGCATCGTAGTTCTCAAAATCCTCCTCTACACCCTGTACCAATTCTTGGATATTCATAGGTGCTCTATAGTCGGTTCGGGATTGGAGGGAGCAGTGGAAACAAAGATCTAAAACATTGAGCTCAGGGTTGTTCGATGGTTGCTGTAATAATAGAATATCTAGATCTGTCTGTGCCGCAGCTTCTAGAAAACCAGCATCATTAGGAAGGACATGCAATGTTGCATTATCTTGTGGAATGATCGTTGTGCCCTCGTCACTTTCATGCCATTTTTCTTGAATGGTCACTACAAGAAATATGTCAACTTATGACCTTTTGTTAGTGACACTGGAAGAATTGGTCATAGATCTATGACCATTTCAGACCAATTGGTCAAAAGCTGTTCGGGGGGCTCCAAACCCTAAACTATAACGACCATTTTGGTCAGAAAGGTCATAATTTCCTTACACGAAATGGTCACAAAGCAGATAGCACTGGTTCGCTGCCTTATTTCTAGCTGTTCATGACCAATATAGATGGTCATAACCTTGAAAATTGTGGTGGGTTGCTACGACTAGGCGCCACCTCATCAGTTTTGCCTATGTGTCATGTCCATGTGGCAGTTTTTGCCCTAGGTTGTGAAGCAACCTATATTTCTGTCATTCCCAAAATTCCCCAAAAAATCTCATAAATTCTTTGGGTCATATCTTCGTCAAATATGTAAAAAACCTTCCTTGCCTAGTTCAAAAATAATTCAAAAATATTCATTTTCCTATTCTGTTCAGAAAAACACTTTGTGAAGGAAGTACCACTTTGGCATGTCCAAATGGTATCCATTTTCTACAGTGCTTTCCTATGCCCAAATAACTATCCTCCACCAAATGCCAGCTCAATCCATTCATTATTTTGAGCCCATCTTCAACATTCGTATTTATGTCCAGTGTGGTACTTTGCAAAGCAAGTACCAACTAGACTCCTCCTTTTGAGCTAAAAATTTGTGAAGACGGTCTTCTTAGTAACTGATCATCCTCAACCAAAACTCACGCCCATTAGCCATGCGCATTTTCCGTACCGCTAATCAAACACTTGGCTGCTAATTCATGTTTGAGTATCGATCGGTCTCCTCATGAGAATCTTATGTTGTAATTTTCTTCCTAGCACCTACCTGGGTAGTGGCAAACCCATTAGACATGCCTAGGCCGCCCAGAACAGATGGCAACGCCACAGTCACGCGGTGACCACGCAGCGGGCATGCGAGTTTACGCGCTCTAGAGTTGGGGCCCTCGACCACCGCCCAAACCTCGACGTATCGCCACCAAACCATGTATTTATGATTAAATAGGTACTTATGTACCTAGAAATGATTTTTGGAAAAAATAAATAGCAAACTATGAGGCAGCCGCAGTTCAAATTTGACCCGCTTCCAGCTGAATCGGCGGAAATTTGTCTTTTTCACGAGAGGTGGATCAAAACTTTTTACACCCAACCATTTTATCAATTGTGCATTAAATATGTCCTAGTATTTTAGAAAATTGATTTGGTCAAATTTTGAAACAATTATTTGCGAGGTCCTTCACAAAAAAACCTCCTTTTGGGCACTCGAAAAATGGAAAATGAATTTTTCGTCCAAAGAAAATGAAAACTTCCTTAGGCAACATTGTTTGCCATTCCAAGATACACCCTTGTGCACAATATGATATCATTTGAACAAACTATGCCATGAATGTGGCCATAGGATTGATCATTTGGCTTGAAAGCCATGAATCTTCACGCATGATAGCTCATTTCTGAGAACACCTTTTTAATAGAATTGCCGTATTACAAGTTTATTATTTTTCCTGGCAACTTGGTCATATATAATGACACAATGCGAAGGTGTTCCAATTTTTTGATTTTTTTTGAATTTTTTATGCCCGTTTCAAAATGCGGTCAAAACGGCGGGAATGACCGTTCCTAGCTAGTGGTTGAATCTTGGAATTTTTTTGGTGTTTCTCTGATTAAATAGGTACTTATGTACCTAGAAATGATTTTTGGAAAAAATAAATAGCAAACTATGAGGCATCCGCAGTTCAAATTTGACCCGCTTCCAGCTGAATCGGCCGAAATTTGTCTTTTTCACGAGAGGTGGATCAAAACTTTTTACACCCAACCATTTGGTCAATTGTGCATTAAATATGGCCTAGTATTTTATAAAAATGATTTGATCAAATTTTGCAACAATTATTTGGGAGGTCCTTCACAAAAAAACCTCCTTTTGGGCACTCGAAAAATGGAAATGAATTTTTCGTCCAAAGAAAATGAAAACTTCCTTAGGCAACATTGTTTGCCATTCCAATATGCACCTTTGTGCACAATATGAGATCATTTGAACAAACTATGCCATGAATGTGGCCATAAGATTGATCATTTGGCTTGAAAGCCATGAATCTTCACGCTTGATCGCTCGTTTCTGAGAACACTTTTTAAAAATAATTACCGTATTACAAGTTTGTTATTTTTCCTGGTAACTTGGTCATATATAATGACACAATGCGAAGGTTTTCCAACTTTTTGAATTTTTTTGAATTTTTTATGCCCGTTTCAAAATGCGGTCAAAACGACGGGAATGACCGTTCCTAGCTAGTGGTTGAATCTTGGTATTTTTTTGGTGTTTCTCTGATTAAATAGATACTTATGTACCTAGAAATGATTTTTGTAAAAAATAAAGAGCAAACTACAAGGCAGCTACAGTTCAAATTTGAGCCACTTCCAGCTGAATCGGCCGAGATTTGTCTTTTTCACGAGAGGTGGATCAAAACTTTTTTCACACAACCAGTTTATCAATCGTTCATTAAATATGGCCTAGTATTTTAGAAAATTGATTTGGTACAATTTTGCAACAAATATATGGTAGGTCCTTCACAAAAAAACTCATTTTGGGCATTTGGAAAATGATTAAAAATAGCTAGAAAGATCAGAAATGCATACAAATTGGTACTTATCCATAATATGTGGTCTAACTCTAGTGAAAATTTGTATGGTGCCCTTTTGCAAAATATTTTTGGTAGCTACTTCACAAAATCCCTTAGATATTTTTAGTACTTAGATATTTTTTACATCACTGGTTTTCCGAACCAATCAGGACTCTTCCCCCGGATCGATGACATGGCGCCCATCCATCCATCCATCCATCTCACCATCCCACATCCATCCATCCATCCATCCATCTATCTACAGCAAAAAAAAAGAAAAGAAAACCCCCACCGCAGCCCAAACCCTAGCCCTCCCGATCCAATCACACCCCTCCCCCCATCGCACCCCTCCTCCCCTATCTCCTCGCCGCCACCTCCCGATCCAATCTGACCTCGTCGTCCACTGCCGCCGATCTCGCCCCTCCCTCTGCATCGCCCGCATCTAGCCGCGCCATGGCCTCCATCCCACTCGCCGGATCTCACCTCCATGGGGCGGCGGCGCCATGGCTTCCCCCAACCCCACGGCGTGGGCCTGAGCCACCCGCTGGCCTCGGCTTGGGGCGCTGCTGCTGGCGCTCTCCCTCGCGGGCCTCGCGGGGTCCCTCTGCCGCGCCTCTTGCCTCCTCTGGCTCTACCTCGTCGCGCTCTTCCTCCTCATCGCGCTCCTCTTCGTCTTCATCGTCTTCGCCTTCGTCGTCACCAACCGCGGCGCCGGCTCCGTCGTCTCCGGGCGGGGGTACAAGGAGTACCGCCTCGGCGAGTACTCCACCTGGCTGCAGCGCCGCGTCGAGCACGCCGGCAACTGGGCCAAGATCCGCAGCTGCCTCCGCGACGGCGGCGTCTGCCAGAGGTTCGGCGCCCGGGGCGAGTCGCTGCAGCAGTTCGTCGAACGAGTGGCAGTGCATCTCGATTGGCCGCGGGACCCCTACGAGCAGCTGGATCTGGCGCGCCGCATCACCGCGCTGGCCGTCGCCGGCCGGGTGACCGGGCTCGAGCGGGAGGCGGTCTGGCTCAGGGACGGCGCCACCGAGCGGGACCGGGAGAATGGTGAGCTGCGGGACCGCGTCGCGCTGCTCGACCGAGCGCTCCAGGAGACCAACGCCAGGCTCCACGCCGCGCTCGAGGACAATGTAAGTGGGTCGCAAGCTTTTCCTTTTCTTTTACGGCCTCGTTTGGTTCTCTGCTTCTGCTGGTTGTCTGACGACGAGGCCTTTGCTGCTCCGCCTTCGCGTGTGGTGTGGGTGCAGATTCAGCTGAGCAAGGAGCGGGACTCGCTCGCGCAGACCTCCAAGAAGCAGGCGCGCGACCTGCACAAGGTTGCCCCTTGAATCCTTTTACTACTGATTCCCATCCTTGCAGCAGAGCAGATGCTAGCCTGTGTAGTGACGTGCAGCTGTGTAGTAGCTCACTGGGATTGTATGTCTGCAACTCGTTCACCAATCTGGACTATTTAGTACACTAATTTGGTTAGTAGTACAAGGGGAGAATGAATTCTAACTTCGCCAGGCTTTTTGTTGTGGGTAATATATGTACCTGTAGTATGTGTGAAATTATGTGTGAAATGTTGCAAGCTTTGCATGTCATTGAGATTCTGGAAGATGATTTGGTTCACTTCACCCAGTGATTTGTCATAAACTGAGCATATGCAGTTTCTTCAGGAACCCTCCTTATTGAAGTGTGCATCCATTCCATTGAGATGGCTATTCCAAGCAGCAAAGTTTTGTTGATTACAGTTCGTGTGCTTTCTCACTAACAAGTTTGCATTTCTGCCCAATAACAGGTTCCACTTCTCGGTGGAGCGAGGTGCACGTGCACCTTGCATTTTTTCTACAACTCAAGAGTCTCTTGAGGCAAAGCTACACCGCAGGACTGAACCATACCGTACGCCGGGCGTGGTCGTTCTACTAACCGCCAGGCCACCGACGCTGGCACTGGCACCGACCTCGACTAGAGATCCGTCGCCGCCCAGGACCCCAAGCTACGACTTCGCAGACGCCGAAGCCAACACCAAAGGTTAATTACCACCTCCAAATCAAATCCTGGGGCTTCATTCATGGTTGTCTAGTACTGCTAGTTAATCATGGGGCTTCATTCATGATCCGTCGCCACTTATATCTTGAGCATGTATTCTAATATTAGATCACAATGTATTTTGCACGGTCTAGTTTAATTGCCCGCGAAACTGACTGTCAACTTCACCCATGTGCATGCTTATTCGGGTACCAGGATGCATTTCTAGCAGACTTCCCATTTCTTTTTCTACCTTCTTCTAATATCTGGCTACATTGTACTCCACGTATTATTGCATTCTAATGATCACATACATGTATCTAGTTCTCCTCATAAAATATTTGCATGCATGACAAAGATCCAACACGTACACTCTCATGCTTACTTATATTAGAAGCATTTTGTAGAAGACAAACTACTATATGCTAGTCTTACTTACACTGTGTGTGTGGAGCACTCTCCTTTAATTTTCTAGCATGTTAAATTTAACATTCTAATATATTTTGCTGCTAGTGTCCATTTAGCTATTTTTTTACTATGTTTCTACCAAGATGGTTCAGTCATTTGTTTGTTTTACTGCAGCGAAGTGCGGCTGGACGATCAAGGCTGCTATTCTGCCTTGATGTGCACACAAAGAGTTCCTGGACCTGACTTGAAGCAAGTGTGGCTGCAAGCCAACAGTAATTGAAGACAGGTGCTGCTTGTCTATGTTCTCATCTAGTATTTTATTTTGCAAAGCATGTAATGGTTTGGAGTACTTGATCATAGCCTGATGGAACCTAGATGTCGTTACTACAGTAGCTAGAAGCAATCCATTTTATATATACACCATTACAGCAGCTTGTTAGCATGTATATATACACTATTACAGCAGCTTGTTGATCAAGCGCTTGTTCTATCTAAATGTGTGCACAGAAGTTCAGTTACCTTCTAAAAAATTATTGGTGCATTTTTTTGTTTCTCAAATACAAAATAGCTTGCTCATTTAAGCTATGACAGCCCTACTATTAGCTTTCATATTGTGTCTCCGTTTTCTTGTATCGGAGTATCTCATTTTAACTAGCTAGAGAACAAAAAGCATGGTACTAGCTCAATTTGTGTTATCTTTCTAAATAACTATCCTTTTCTTGAATGGTCTGTTCATAATATATTTGCCCCAGTTTTTTTGATTCTTCTCTATTGATTCATGTAGCAGGGCGGCTAGTGATGCAGCAAACCAAGCAGTAGCAGGTACACCAAGCAGCAGCATGGGGAGGGTGTCTCTCGAACGTCGCCGCTGCCACTCATTGCTACTGCCACTGATTAATGATGGATGATCGCTGTTAGTTTAGCTCGACCGCTGTTAGTTTAGCTCCTTGGTAGTCCCTCCCTCTCTTGAAAGCGTGTAGAAATAGAAATGGTTGCTGTAGTCCCATGTAGCTGTAGTTCCTGTACTTGGTCTGCCCTTTGTTGCTTCATTTCTATGTTAATTCAGTCTCTGTTGAATGTATCTACTGTCTACTGTTGTGGCTGTTGAAAGAATCCTTTGTGTTGAAAGAAATGAAATGGTTTGGATACATACATACATGCTGACATGTAAGCTGGAATAGCCATCTGTCAAGCTTCTAAATGCATGTTGTGGAGGCCCAAAATAGACTGGATTGTAAAAGGGCCGAGGCCCAAAAAAGAAATGAATTGAAGGCTACGTCCTAGAAAATAAAATGGGCCAGGCCCATGAACCCAACAAAAAATTGATGAAAAAAAACACAAATAGGCTGAATTAATGGGCTCGGCCCATGTAAAACACCGAATCGGACCGAGCTGAATCTTGTCAGTGACCTTTTCAATTGGTCGCAATTTTGCCACGTCAGATTGCCACGTCGGATCCGACATGGCTTGGGCAGACAACCAGTGACCAAAACAAAAGGTCATTGGTTCAACGACCTTTTGTTTTGGTCATAAACGTCTACGACCTTCTCATAGAGAAGGTCGCTATAGTCAGTTTATGACGGCCAGCTTTTGACCTTATGTTTTTGGTCACAAAAAGGTCACAAATGGAAATTTGTGACCATTCAGTGACCAATAGTGGTGGTCACAAGTTGACATATTTCTTGTAGTGGGTGGGGATTACTTTATTGACCAGGTAATCTCTGCGTAGAGGACGGGTCTCGGCTCTATTGTCACTCTATCTCTGTTGTGGCTGGTTCGTTGTGCCTCGGTCTCTGCTACGAACGGCCAAATGCTAAGCTTTCCATCAATTGTCATCCCTACATCTTCATTTTAGCGAGGCTTGGCCACAGCTGTTAGGAACATTACCTTCCCAATGCTATGAGTATTGTGCACAATGCGATTTGGTTCCTCTTCTCTAGGCAGTACATAGTAGCTACTCTTCACTCGAGTCATGCCATACCATTTCTCATTTATATGGACCATATTTCTCATTGGGTTGATACTAGGCCAAGGACTTGATATCCATTGCTCATCCATCATGGACATGCAGAACTTTAGTCTCGCTATCTTGTTTTGTGGTTTGAGGGTGGGTTTGATGGTGCTCGTGGTGCGTTTCAACTCTTTCAACCGAATACTATCATGTAGGTTTGATCGGGGAACACCTAAACACCTTGTAAGAGAACAAATTGTTCTTCTTTTGTTCAAAGGGGTTGTGGCTGATCTCGAAAAATCTAGTTCTTTCCTCTTCCTACCATTGTTCTTCTTCTTGCTTGAAACATCAACTTCTTGGCCTGCTGCAAGTTGTTCTTTGGCTATATTCCATATTCTTTATAATTGTTAGCAGGTGAACATCCAGCATAGTCAGAATGATCACTCTGTCATACAGGTGAACCTCTCCATCTTTAAGCCCGATTACTCGCGGAGCAAAGTAAACACCAAATATCTCCTTGCATGTCAGGTCCTTCCTTCTTGAATTGCCTTGTGCATTAGCTTCTTGAGCTTCTTCCACTTCTGCATATTCGTGAGCTTCTTCCACTCCTGCATCTTCTTGTGCCTCTTGAGCTTCTTGTTGAGCTTGTTCAATTCAATTTCTTCATCCTCCTCTCCCGGTATCAAGTTCAAATCCATAGCATCACCTTGTTGAGCTTTTCTTCTTCTTGAGCTTCCTCTCCCTCTTCCGGGATCAAGTTCAAATCAATAGTGTCACCTTGCTGATCTTGTTCTTCTTTTTGAGCTTTATCTTCCTCTTTCGGGATCAAGTTCAAATCAACAACGTCACCTTACTGAGCTTGTTCTTCTTGTTGAGCTTCATCCTCCTCTTCCAGGATCAAGTTCAAATCCATAGTTGTGTGCTCCTGTCTGATCTCATAACAAGAGTATACAAAAGATAAATGGTTAGCATATAATCATAACAAGAGTATACAAAAGATGAATGGTTAGCATATAATCATAATAAGAAAACCATGAAGAATCCTAGACAAAAAGCAAAGAAACCATGAAAGGGAAAAGTAGATATTGAAAGTACTCCATGTTCATTTTGGTAACTTACAGAAAATTGATGTTGTTGTCAAATTACTCTACTCTTCACGGTAATGATTTCACCATCCTAATGCTTTATAAAAGCAGTGAAGAAAATAGTCCTAGTAACAAAATGAGAAAATTCCAGAATTAAGAAGCAAGTGCTCCTAGTGCTTTATAAAATCAGAGAAGATGCTCAAATGTTTGTGTCCTAATGGCTAATTTTTGTAACCCGTAGATGCAATGCTCATTTTTTGGTAAAGCTATTGATGTCATGCTCATCTCCATTCACTAAATTTAACATGACTACTTCATTTAAAGTACTTTACTATGGATTCACTTAAACTTCACTATAATGCAAATGAAACTGATGACTATTAACTGAAACTGCTGTAGTCTGGAAAACGGAAACTGTTGTAGTCTAAAAACAGTGACTAAATCTTGACAATCATTTGATCAAACATAGAATGTATATGCAGTACATAGAAGCGTTGAAAATTCAGTTACCACTATTGCTCTTTGATTTGCTGTACTTCTTAATCTACTGTTGCTATTTCTCCATTGTTGATCTGCTTCTTCACTCTCTGGTTGCTGTACTTCTTGTTTTGCTGGTGCTATTTCTCCTGCTCTTGATTCGCTTTTTCACTCTCTGGTTGCCACTGTTAAAATTCAGTTATTAAAGACCCACTGTTAAGTGTGTTGAAAAGAAAAGAAAAGAAAAGAAAAGAAGCTACAATCTGAACTAATTTTTGATGTTGGCATCAAACATTATAAATTATGACTTGAGTTTGGCAGATTTATGTACATTGCAGTGTGTACCGCAAATTGATCTACTCCGGTAATTTCCTCAATTATTTTTTCTACTGCAATTTGATGTACTACAATTCAGTGCTGAATTTTGGAGTACATCGGACACTGAATTTTCGAGTACACCTACTACTTCTTGTCCAGTTTGATTTAGTCTAGACATTCAATTTACAACATCTCAATTTTGGTCCAGATAACAAGAATCAATTGACAACAACAAAATCAAGGTTGAACTGTAACAGTGATTGGATCTTGACATGAACAACGACTGAATTGAGGGCACTAAGTTCTGCTAACACTCATTTAACTGAAGAACATGTTTATCCAGACCAAGAACATTCAGTTAACTTCTTTGACATTGGAGGTGAACACATTCAGTTAACTTTTTTGAAACATTTCTGCATAGTAGATGATCAATTGTATTTTAAATTAATGAACAAGCGCAATGTACAAAAATTGGATCTTGAGTTCTTCTTCTCACCGGCAAAAGCCCGAGCAGGGGAGCTCCGAGCGGCAGCACGAGCAGGCCCATCGGGGAGGAGCAGCAACTTGTAGACGAGCAGCAGAAGGAGCTCAAGGTTGAGGATGATTTTGAGTTCCAGGCCCGCCGAGAGCTCCAGGTCCAGGCGCTCGAGACCTAGGCGTGTGTAGGTCCTGGTTAGCGGCGGCGGCGCAGGCCCCAGCCGGTGGGAGGGATAGCAGCGCAGCCCTGGGCGGCGGGTGGGGAGATAGCGGCGCAGCCCTGTGTGGTGGGAGGGATTACGTCGGGAGAGGATGGCGGCGGCGCAACACCCTTCAGCAATGGAGCTGCCGCTTGTCGAGGTGGTCGCCGCGGAGGAGCAGGTATACAGTATGGCCCAACTCACCTTCGTGCGGGCCGCGCAGGTGGGTAGGGGCGCTGGTGGTTCACGGCGATGGCGCAAGCCCTGGCCGTCATCACACACTCGGCCCTATGGCGGGTGCCAACGGTGGGCGACCACGGTGCGCGCGGGCGACGGAGAAAGGAGGAAGAAGCAACGTTGTTTGATTAGCAGGAGATTTGAAGATGGAAGAGGTTTTCTGCAAAATTGCAAATGAACTAAGCGAGGATAAGTTTTCCCGGATGGAGGGAGTATAAGAATACAATTCAAAGTTGATAGAGACACTAAAAACAAGTTCAATTGTGTAAAAAAACACTAATAACAAGTTCAAAGTTGATAGTAAGTTATTTTCCTTCTCTATAAGACCTTGCGGCTGGGCTTCACTATCATCCCTATAAAGCAGCAGAGCATAGCATAGTTCAACAATTTTATGCCCCATTCATTCAAAATTTATGTGACGCCTGTGTATTTTAAGTTTCAAGTTGTCTCGTTTGAAACATTATGAAGTACATCGAAGTGGCACAAAACTAGGAGTGTTCTTCATCTTCTTGGTCGATATTGAGTGTGGCTATTCTTTAAGAAAAGAATAACTTAATTCCCATGGAAAACGGGATTGTATAGAATTTGTATTTTTTTACCATTAAAGTTTGAACTTTAAAATGATACACTAGCTTATTATAAATTATTTTGGTTATTATTTTTAGACCTAACACAATGATGTCAGTTAAACGTGTATGTTAGTAATTATGTCACAAAAAATAATGTTCAAGATTTTTATTATACTCCTTCCGTCAGACAATACTTGTCGGAGAAATGGATGTATCTAGGCGTATTTTAGTTATAGATACATACATATTTATCCATCAATGTGACAAGTAATTCCAGATGGAGGGAGTAATAATTTGTAAAAATGTAGAAAAATATTAATAGTTATTCATCGTTTGTATTCCGGGGTTGCTGTAATTTATAAAGACGTAATCATGCACATGTACCCACTGAATATGATAGTAGGACATGGAATACACCACTCAAACTCCGGTCGGGTTGATGGCGAAACCTAATCAATAAATCTCGGGGTAGGGGATCTTAAGCTATATCTCTTGGAATAATGGTAACAAGGGCACATGATTTTACTTAGGTTCAACCTCTCTAAGGAGATAAAAGCATGTGTTTTGCTTGTGCTTAATTGTGTTGGACTATGTACAGATTATGTGTAAGACTAGCACGAGATTGTATGATCTGTCTAACTTGAAAGATCTATCTACTAGCCCATCCCCAGTTTGTATAAGATACCGGGGTTCTAGGGTTACTAGAGTCCTAATCGGCTACATCGGTGGAGAGGAGTCTGAAAGGATCGATATGGTTGACTAGAGGGGGGGTGAATAGGCAACTAACAATTTTTAGCTTTTCTTAACCACTTTAAATTAAGTGTCAAAGTAAGTTGTCTAGATAATCAACTAAGATGACAACTAATGGAAAGTAAGGATAACAACTTCACAAGCAAGCTAACGGAATTAAACAAGTAATGCTTGCACAAGTAAAGGTAAGAAATAACCACAAGAGGAACCGGTGGAGACGAGGATGTGTTGCCGAAGTTCCTTCCCTTTGAGGGGAAGTACGTCTCCGTTGGAGCGGTGTGGAGGCACAATGCTCCCCAAGAAGCCACTAGGGCCACCGTATTCTCCTCACGCCCTCACACGATGCAAGGTGCCGTGATTCCACTAGTGGTGCCCTTGAAGGCGGCAACCGAACCTTTACAAACAAGGTTGGGGCTATCTCCCCAACTTGGAGGCTCCCAACGAAACCACGAAGCTTCACCACAATGGAATATGGCTTCGAGGTGACCTCAACCATCTAGGGTGCTCAAACACCCAAGAGTAACAAGATCCGCAAGGGATTAGTGGGGGGAATCAAATATCCCTTGGTGGAAGTGTAGATCGATGCCTCCTCAAGCAATCCCGAGCAAATCAACAAGTTTGATTGGCTAGGGAGAGAGATCGGGCAGAAATGGAGCTTTGGAGCAACAATGGAGTATGTGGGGGAAGAGGTAAGTCTTCTTGGGGAAGAAGACCCCCTATATATAGTGGGAGAGCTAATCCAACCGTTATGCATGTTTTCTGCCCACAGAGAGCGGTAGTACCGCACGTAAGTTGCGGTACTACCGCTTGCTGAGCGGTACTACCGCTCTGGGAGCGGTACTACCACTAGGCAAAAACAAGCGAGATGATGACAGCCACGGATGAAATAAATTACATCCGTGGCTACATCCGTAGAAATACGGTAGTAGCAAAACACAACGCGGTACTACCGCTTGGGGCAAGCGGTACTACCGCATAGGATGTGGAAGTAAAAAATTACTTCCGCACCTACTTCCACACTTAATATAGTGCCGGGCCAGATACACGGTACTACCGTTCTGGAGCCGCGGTACTACCGCTGGTGCGGTAGTGTCTTCAGGCGGTACTACCGTGTGGCTGTGCGGTACTACCGCTTAAGGAGCGGTACTACCGCTTGCCAGGCAGATGTTTTAGTTAAGAAGTCATTGTTTGCATATACGATAATAAATGGTTGCAACTCTAGAGAAGCAAGGGAAAGGTGGTGTGAGAGTAAGATGTGTACGTGTTGATTCCACCCAAACCTTTCCGAAACGGACCCCCTCTTAATAGTACGGCTTTCCTATTACTCAAAGCCACCGACAGGGAGCAAAAAGGAAACACCGACTTCCATCGAATCCGAGGGGCAGGCAATCGTCTTGTGCCTAAGTGAGATATACCTGTGGGAGCTTTAGATCACACGATTAGTCCGCAAATGCATTGTCATCAATCACCAAAACTACTTAGGGAGAAATATGCCCTTATAATCTCTCCCTTTTTGGTGGATTGATGAGAATACGGGATTTGCACAGGGATAAGATAGGAAATTATGCAATCCTACACATTAGAATATAGGTGAGCTCCCCCTGGATGTGTGCCTACACAAGAGTGTGCTTTGGACTGCACAACACACATACTAGGTTCAGTGCTCCCCCTATATTCTACACATAATATACTCCTTATATAAAACTGAGCACATAAACAAGGGAAAGTAAACTAACTGCTCACGATATAATAATAAAGACATAACGACGAGTTTAACGATAGAGAAGCATATGTCTTACACCATACGATAGTCTCACGCACACGACACAAAAGCACGCAAATAAACAGAGTTCGATCAACGAAAAGAAACAAACAGCACAAGACGCAAATCACTCTCTCCCCCTTTGGCATCGAGACACCACAAAGGGGAAAGAGGACAAAAAGAAGGGTGGCAGCCCCGGCGGAGGAACTCAGTCATCGTACTCGCCATCGGACTCCTACTGCTCCTCCTGATGCCCCTTGTCAGACTCTGACCACTTGTACCCCTGACGGGCCATCCAAGCTGCCTCAGGGGTGATGTTGTCCTCGGACCCGTTAGACACATCCTCTCCGTAGACCGCCAACAGCTTCTTGTCACACTGGCGAGTCTTCTTGTCAGTGACATGAGCCCTGTACTGACCTTGAGCTTGCATGCAGAAAAGTGCCTTCATCTTCTTCTTTAACTTTTTAGCCCAAGATGGCTCTGAGGAGGAAGGAGCAAATCTTCCAGGGCCTTCCTCATCAGCCTCCTCCACAGGCTCCTCATCAGTGCCCATCTAAGCCACAGCAGCTTGCGCACGAGTGGTAGTGTTGGCCCATCGAGTCTTGATGCGAAGACGAATGGGATTATGACAGATACAGTCGGCCTCGAACTCCTCATCAGGGTACAGCTTCTCCCAAGTCTTGGAGATCAGCAGAAACAGGAATGGACCATAGATGGGTACCTTGCGAGTGTAGATCGCAAAGCGGAGCTCACACCACATGATATGGGATATGTCAAGTGGTGGAGACTGCGCCGTGCGAGCTGCTTCACACATCAGCAGCATGTCAACCAGGTATGCATGGACCTTGTCCTTGTCTCCAACGCGAGGAAACAAAGTGTTGCGAAAGATCCGATACATGATGTCCAAAAATGGGTTCAACAACCATGTCTTCTTGCCACTAGCAAGAGTCTTCTCCACATAGAATGGCAGCAGCTTGTCTTTGTTAGCAGATTCTGGATTCGCATGAGGCCGAGCTCCAACTGGGTTGTGGAGTCCCTCGTCAGGAATCTGTAAAAGATCCATGAAATCCTTCCAAGATGAAGTCATCTTGTGACCATTGGTCATCCAAGTCATTGGGCGATCATCCTTGGTGTGGAAGTGGACTGACGCATAGAACTGAGCAATGATCTCTAGATCAAAATCATGCTGAAAGGTCATGACGTGCTCAAGTCCAAACTGCTCAACCAGATCCAGACCCTCGGCAAAGTAGGCCCAGTTGGTGTCCCTCTGCATGTGGGCCACGTCCACCCAGTGAGCATCCACGTACATGTTGGTCTTGCTCTTGAGCACCTCTGTGTAGATGCGATTGATAACCCTCAACCGTAAGGGATCGAGATAGTCTTCGCGGGTAAGAATAACCCAATTTATTGATTCGACACACGGGGAGCCAAAGAGTATTTATAAGCTTTGACAGTTGAGTTGTCAATTCAACCGCACCTGAAATATACTTACTTGCAACAAAAGATAAGTGGTAACGGTGATATGATAGTGATGGTGGTGATAGTAAAAGTAAACAACAAAAGTAAATAGCAAAAGTAGCAACTAGTAACCAGCAGGATTTAAAACACTGTAGGCTAGGGAGATGGATGGTTGGGCGCTGCATGGATGAGATATATCATGAATCTAACTTGGGGCAAGGAACACGGAAAAGTAATGATCATCTAGGCAAATATCAAACATTAGGCATGTATCCCATAGGTAGTTGTACGTGCTTGTAATAAGAACTTGCACAACATCTTTTGTCCTACCATCCCGCTACGAACGGGGCCAAAAGGAACTTATGGAGATTAAGGTGCTCCTGTCAAAGAGCACCGGAACAAAGCAATAAACTCAATGGATACATGTAATCCTCAAACGATGGACCATCCCCTTTGGTGTCCCAAGCTGTCACTTTTGGGATCGTTGGTTCCGGACCGTAATAGGTGCAAACAACTCATAGATAGGATCAAGAACACAAATATATTCATGCAAACACATATGGTCCAGATCTGAAATCATGGCACTCGGGCCCTAAGTGACAAGCATTAAGAGTAACAAGTTGAAGCAAAGATGATAAACACCAGGCGGCCTGGCGCGGCGACCAGGGGTGGGGCCGCCTGGGCAGGGCGCCTGGAGCCCCCCTGGCTGCCCTCTGGCCCATCTTCTGGCACAAGGTTCCTTCGGGTGCGTGGATTTTCTATGATTTTTCGTGGAATTTTCTGAGACACCTAAAAATCCGTTTTCCTGCACACAATAAAACCATACAGGCAGCTCTGCTGAAAACAGCGTCAGTCCGGGTTAGTTTAGTTCAAATCATGCAAGAATGAGGTCAAAACAATAGCAAAAGTGTTTGTTAAAGTAGATACGTTTGAGACGTATCAACTCCCCCAAGCTTAGCATATTGCTAGTCCTCAAGCAATTCAGTTCAACGAACTGGACGCGACAAAGAAAACTTTGACAAACTCTTTTGCTTCATTAGATGTATATAAGCATGTACTACGAAAAGAGTCTAGCAAGTATTGAAACAATGCTATGAGGACAATGCACAGAGCAATCTTTCTTTCAAGTGACCAATCACAAATAACCAAGAGTAAATAATATACTTACTGAAAATCAAGACAAGATTACATTGCACATAGCTTGAGCATATTAGAGTGGTATCTCGCTAGCCTCCATGAATGAAGCAAAACATAAATGCAGAAACTCCTCCAGAGTTTTAAAGGAGACTAGAACTAAGAATTTCAGAATAAATAATATCACAAGCATGCAGAAAACAATGTAATACTTTGGGACAATGCACATTACACTCAGAATGACAATTATGCTCTCCTAGTTGGTGCTTTGAAGAAAGAAGGTGGAGACTCTCGAATCGTGGAATTTGATGACGAGGTTGAAAACCCATGGTTGGAAACAAAGACTAAACATGTACCAGAGCTCTTGGTTTTGAAAACAGAGGTAAAAATGTTTTTGAGAGGTGCATATTTCGTCAACGAATGCTAGTAGACAACCCAATTACTTCTCGAGCTGGACAAGTTTCGAGGAACGGCTCCCGCACGGGGACGATCAAATCCCCTTAATCTCCTTTGTTTATCACTGCCAAAAGTTTTCTGATTTCTCATGAACAAAGCGTGAAGGAGGGTTTGTTTGTTGTATTATCTTTTATGAGCCGGGCGCACTCTATGCCAGTTCCTTCTCGTATTAGGGGTTTGCAGATTAGACATGCAATCCCGGGGTGAAACTTGTCCAACTTAAAAAGATCATGAATTAACTACTACTTCCTCATGAGCTAAAACAGAGGCACAAAAGAGAAATGCTATTGAATAATTTTGAGATGGTACACGAAAGTCTTCGTTAGGAATGGCAAGTAAATACCATGTATAGGAAGGTATGGTGGACTCATATGGCATAACTGGTTCAAAGGATTTTGGATGCACAAGCAGTCAGTCCGCTTAGTACAGGTGAAGGTTAGCAAAAGACTGGGAGCGACCAACTAGAGAGCAATAACGGCCATAATCATGCAGAGCGACAAAGCAACATTGAATCGGGCATGAAAGTGATATAACTATTCTGAAACTCAAAGATCATCAAGGCAGAGCAGACTTTTAAGTCTTAAACATGTGTAAACATGTGCCAAGTCAATCCAAGAATTCTCCAAAGGGAAATACCACCTTAGTATACCAAACTATGAACAGTGCAATGCATGTAAATCATTTCAATAACACATTATATACTCTAGCTATTCGAGACTAGCCACAAGGAAAGTATGAACCACTGGGAGAGCATTGTAAACATAGCACTATGTCGCTACAAGCTGGTCTCTAGATCATAAGTATAGGCATATGTACAAAAGTAGAAACAAGAAGAGTTCATACCGGTTTTCCCTTGTTGCTTCCCTTCAGTCGATCTTCGTCATTACTGCCTCGTCACTTGCACGATCGAACGTAGGAAATATAATTAAATGCCATCACGGACTCGAGCTGAACTCTGAAAACAAAGCAAACTAAAGAGAGAAAGGAAATCTTTTTGGATTATTTCAAAGGTTGAACGAAAGCAAAAGAAAGAGAAAATCTTTTTTGTTGTTTTTGCAAAGAAAGAAATAAAGAAGAACGGGCAAAACCCTCGAAAAGATCTAATTGAATAAAACGGATAATACAATGGAAAAGTGAGAAGGGCACGTACTCCCCCAAGCTTAGGCTTTTGGCCTAAGTTAGTAGTAGCTACTGCCCCCAGGAGCCTCTTGCTCCGGGGGAATGGTGGTGAGTCCAAGGGTCGTAGAAGGATTCCGGCGCGTACACCGAACTCCTCAGATCCTCCCACGAGGAAGGATCCGTACTCCAAGCAGAGGAAGACCCTTCACCAAACTGGGTGACTGTCTTCCCCTGAAAAGGTGGTAACTCACCGTGCTCCTCCTCGTCGGGCACAACCCCCTCCATGGGGTTATGAAACTGATGCTGGGCCATGAACTCATCAAACTGAATAACATCAAAGGACCATCCGTTCCTGCGAGAAAAATCAAACAAAAGGTGCAGGTAGACGGATCTCGCGTTCCGCGGTAGTTCCGAAACGCAAGATATAAACAAGATTACTAAGCTCAGAAGTCATGGTAACAAGCTTATGCCTTTTCATAGCAGCAAGATCAAAACTTAAATAAGTAAAAGGCTCATCATCAGGGTGTGGGGTGCCTTTAAGATGTTCTAAGATAAGTGTGGCATAAACGCCACCAAATAAATCTCCCCTGTTACCGTTCATAGCAAGGCGTCGAGCAATTAAGGCACCAAGATTATAATCAAACCTCCTTGAAAGGGCGGTTGCCAGGATAGCAATATCCGGCGCAGAAATGTTGCTCGTGTTGTCACGAGCTAATACCCCTCTAGCAACATAATATGCAAAATACCCGAGGTGAGGGAATAAGATGCTGGAGATTTTTGACCGATGAATATCCCTCGTACCCATGCTGCAGAGAGAGTTGAAGACGGTTTTCAGCTCGGAGGGCTGAGTGGTCATCTTAGCCGTCCGCCCAACGTTTGGCACACCTATTATTTCACAAAACTTTCCCAAGGGCATGGTGATAAGATCATTGTAAATTTTAAACTCAATAGCACCGGTATCAGGGTTATATCTAAAACTGTTAATGAAACCGGAGGTGAGTTTTTGATACTAAATAACACGGCACGTGACGAGTCGTGTCAGACCTGCATTAGCACAAAGATTATAAAACTCATCCTTGATTCCCGCAGCTTCAAGGAATTCATCACATGGAAACATCATGGCACGTGCTGGACTTGTGTATTCCAACAACTCTAGGGGCACATGATCTTCATTGTAGCTCACCCTAGCAGTCGAGGGTGAAGCTGCGGCTCTAGTAACTCGATCGGAGTGTGCGGGCCTCCTCTTCTCAAGCCACCCCTTTGCCCTTCCTAACAAACTCATTTCTGAATTTTTTGGCAAATTACAAAAACAAGGATTTAAACAAAGTGGGTTAAGGCAAACTACTCAACTCACTTACCTAAGGCATAAACTTGCATCAAAACTTGGAAATAAATTTCTACACATGCATGCAAACTCATCTACACAGCACCAAGAACTACTAAATACTCACAAATGAAGCCACCAACCAAAAATCTAATTGGAGGGGTGGAGGAGTTACATACCAGGGAGTATTTGTTCAAAATCTCAGCTCAAATGATAGGCTGTAGAGAGAGATCGAAGAATCGCCTCCAAGAGCAGCAAGAACGCAAGAACAAGTGCAGAACTCGTGTTTTTGGAGAGAAAGAGAGAGAGAGGAAGAAGACTTACCTGGAGGGGGGCCTTGTGGGCCCCAGGCGCCCTGTGGGCGCGGCCAGGGGGCAGGCCGCGCCAGTTGGCCGCCTGGGCCACTGGTGGGCCCCCCTGGTCGGCCCCAGGTACCTCTGGGTCACTCCCGGTATGGAAATTTTTATTTTTATTTTTCTGGAATTTTTCTGAAAACTTCACTGTTGAAATTTTTTCGAAGTTCAAAAAGCTGCAAGACTTTCTGAAAACTTAAAGCAGTGATTAGTATTGTGAAGCTTCAAAACATAAACACTTGGTACAGCAAGGAGAACAAAAACTAAAACAAATGAAAACATAACAAGCTCAACTTTTTATCTATATAAAACATGTTCACTAGTAAGGTTGATCAAGTCTTACCAACAAACAGGCGATATATAGAGCAAAAAGTCTCACCTCTTACGAAGTGATCATTGCACCTTTATTTTAATGGACATTGTCCCCACCATAATAGTTTTGTATTTGTGGTGCACATGTAGTGGACAATCCCATTCTCCAATCTTCACGGTCTCGATATTTTCTATAGAGCTGATGCCATGCCTCCTGTCGGTCTTCTTTGGAAAATACACCGTGTGTTCTTTATCATTCACATTGAAGGTAACCTTCCCTTTATTGCAATCAATAATAGCACCTGCAGTGTTAAGAAAAGGTCTACCAAGAATAATGGATATGCTCCCATCCTCGGGCATGTCAAGCACAACAAAATCAGTAAGGATCAAACAATTTGCAACTTCTACAGGAACATCCTCACAAATACCTACCGGAACGGCGGTTGACTTGTCAGCCATCTGAAGAGAGATATCTGTAGGAATTAGTTTCTCTAAACAAAGCCTCTTGTAAAGAGAGAGAGGCATAACACTCACTCCTGCTCCAAGATCACATAAAGCAGTTTTGACATAATTATTCTTTATGGAGCAAGGAATGGTGGGTATACCTGGATCACCAAGCTTCTCAGGAATCTTGCCACTGAAAGAGTAGTTAGCAAGCATAGTAGATATTGCTTCATTAGGAACTTTTCTTTTATTAGTGACAATATCTTTCATATATTTTGAATAGGGAGGTAACTTAATAGCATCAGTCAAGGGGATTTGAAGAAAAAGAGGTTTAATCCACTCACAAAACTTATTGTAATGCTCTTCTTCTTCAGATTTGATAGACTTACCTGGAAAGGGCATGGGTTTCTGTATCCATGGTTCTCTTTCCTTCCGATGTCTTCTTGCGACGAAGTCTTCTCTAGTGTACCTCTTATGTTTGTCAGGTGCTTCTTCTTCTCGAACTTCAGGCGGATCATTCTTCTCATTATCCTTACCTTCAGGTTCGGCACCGTCTTCAGTCTCAGCATCGGAGATGGATACACTGTTGGGATCAACAGCTGGCTCTTCATCTGTAATAGGATCATTGGAATTGTCAGCCTCCTTATGTTTCTTCTTCTTCTTCTTTGGAGAGCAAACTATTTCTTCTTCCTGTATTTGAGAATCTTGCTCGATTCTCCTCGGATGCCCCTCTGGATAGAGAGGATCTTGAGTGCTAGTTCCTCCTCGGGTCTTAATCCCGAAGGCCTGCAAATCATCTTGTTTGGCATTGTTAGCAAGCAAATCTTTTTGCACATTAGAAATTTGTTCAAGCTGAGTTTGAACCATATGAAAATGCTTCACAAGACATTTAACATCATTAACTGTTCTACCTAGAACATCAAGCAAACTTTTGATAGCAAGGGAATCATCATGCAATTGACTTTGTATCCTCTCATTAAAATGATTTTGTTTCATAATAAAATTATCAAACTCATCTAAACATTGATCAGGAGGCTTACCACGAGGGATGTCACTTGCGTTGAAATCTAAAAGAGAGTGTACCTCTACCATAGGAGGGTGAGTGGTAGGCTCACACAACTTCTCAATAGGGGGTAGATTCTTCACGTCTTCAGTTTTAATACCCTTCTCTTTAATAGACTTCTTTGCTTCTCGCATATCTTCGGGGCTTAGACCAAACATGCCCCTCTTCTTTGGTGGTGGAGGTGGTTCAGGGACGGACCAATCTTCATGGTTTTTGGCAATCCTGCCCATCAAATCCTCTGCATCGTCCGGTGTTCTTTTCCTGAAAACACAACCAGCACAACTGTCCAAATAGGACCTGGATTCATCAGTTAGACCAGCATAAAATATATCGATTAATTCATTCTTAGGGACTCCATGTCCTGGTCTAGCCCGAATCAGACCACAGTACCTCCCCCAAGCTTTAGGGAGGTGCTCATCCTGCAACTGTTTAAAGTTATAAATTATTTGTAAAGCAGCATGTTGCATATGAGCAGGAAAGTACTTATCAACAAAAGAGTGAGCTAAGTCTTGAGGACTCTTAATGGAACCACATGGGAGTGAATCATACCATGTTTTAGCACCTTCCTTCAAAGAGAAAGGAAGAAGCTTAGTCACATAAAAGTTTCGTTTCTTCTCATCCGTGGTAAACAAGCCACCCAACTCAGTGAGTTTGGTCAGGTGTGCAATAGCATCATCATTTTCTCTGCCATAAAAGGGGTCAGCTTCAACCATAGGTATAAGTGAAAGATCAACAGAGAAATCATAATCAGGATCATCAATGCATATAGGAGATGTAGCAAATTCATGATCAGGAACTGTCTTGTTCTTCAAAGAGTGTTTTTCAAGCCGCTTCTTAATAGCTTCAGGGTCAGAGCCGGCAAACTCTGTCAGTTCCCTGCATAAATCATCATCAAGCATAATGCAATCATCATCAAGGAGTCTCTCCTTGAGTTTACTCAAATCAGGATAATCATAAGTTCCACCAATAGGGTAGCGAGCAATAGGAATTTCAATTCCAGACTTTTTTGCAGCAGCAGCGATCTATTTCTCAAGAGCAAAACCAAGTGAACTAATATCATCAAGAGTAGTAGAAGCATCATCAAGAGTATCGAACATAGTAACAGATTCAGTAGGAGCATCATGCGGTGGCGGTGAGGCAAACTTACACATAACAGAAGGTGAATCAAGTGTAGCACTAGTGTTCAGAACAGTACCTCTTCTTGTAGTGGATAGTAAGATCGGAACCTTGGGGTCTCCTTTCTTACCCATAGCGGATGAAGTGCAGCAGGTAGGATACTTCAAGTAGACTTGTAAATATTGCTATGCTCCCCGGCAACGGCGCCAGAAAACGGTACTTGATAACCCTCAACCGTAAGGGATCGAGATAGTCTTCGCGGGTAAGAATAACCCAATTTATTGATTCGACACACGGGGAGCCAAAGAGTATTTATAAGCTTTGACAGTTGAGTTGTCAATTCAACCGCACCTGAAATATACTTACTTGCTACAAAAGATAAGTGGTAACGGTGATATGATAGTGATGGTGGTGATAGTAAAAGTAAACAACAAAAGTAAATAGCAAAAGTAGCAACTAGTAACCAATAGGATTTAAAACACTGTAGGCTAGGGAGATGGATGGTTGGGCGCTGCATGGATGAGATATATCATGAATCTAACATGGGGCAAGGCACACGGAAAAGTAATGATCATCTAGGCAAATATCAAACATTAGGCATGTATCCCATAGGTAGTTGTACGTGCTTGCAATAAGAACTTGCACAACATCTTTTGTCCTACCATCCCGCTACGAACGGGGCCAAAAGGAACTTATGGAGATTAAGGTGCTCCTATCAAAGAGCACTGGAACAAAGCAATAAACTCAATGGATACATGTAATCCTCAAACTATGGACCATCCCCGTTGGTGTCCCAAGCTGTCACTTTTGGGATCGCTGGTTCCGGACCGTAATAGGTGCAAACAACTCATAGATAGGATCAAGAACACAAATATATTCATGCAAACACATATGGTTCAGATCTGAAATCATGGCACTCAGGCCCTAAGTGACAAGCATTAAGAGTAACAAGTTGAAGCAAAGATGATCAACACCATAGTAGATGATAGGCAACATGCCCCCAACGATCTGATAAACTATTACATGATCTAACTCATCCAATCCCTACCATCCCCTTTGCCTACAGCAGGGAATTACTCACACATGGAAGGAGAAGTCATGGAGGGAGGATGGAGTGGTGATGATGATGACGATGGCGACGATCTCCCCTCTCCGGAGGCCAAATCAGCCTCCAGATTAGCCCTCCCGAAGAAGAACAGAGGGTGGCGGCGGCTCCGCGACGAAAACTGGGAAAACAACTCCTGATCTCGGGTTTTCTCGTCACGGGCTAAATACGGGTCAAAGTAGGGCACCGGGGAAGGTAGGGCCCGCCGAGGCGGCCTGGCGCGGCGGCCAGGGGTGGGGCCGCCTGGGCAGGGCGCCTGGAGCCCCCCTGGCTGCCCTCTGGCCCATCTTCTGGCACAAGGTTCCTTCGGGTGCGTGGATTTTCTGTGATTTTTCGTGGAATTTTCTGAGACACCTAAAAATCCGTTTTCCTGCACACAATAAAACCATACAGGCAGCTCTGCTGAAAACAGCGTCAGTCCGGGTTAGTTTAGTTCAAATCATGCAAGAATGAGGTCAAAACAATAGCAAAAGTGTTTGGAAAAGTAGATACGTTTGAGACGTATCAGCGATACTGCTGCTTAGTCCAGAAAAGCTCATCTCCATGAAACTGAGCACGGGGTTCTCCATAAGGGTTGTGCTTCCTTCGTGCCATGAACTCATTAGCTAGCATTTCTTCCATAGTCATCGAGGATTCCTTTTGCTTGTTGGCGGCGGTCTTGAACTTGCGCTGGGGATTGGAGCCCTCTGGCACATCACTGGGGTTGCGCAGACGCTTGGACCCGGTGTCGCGGACTGGATTGGTACGACGAGCATCGGAACCGGAGCCACCACCTAAAACACAAACATAAGAACACGACGAAAGCACAAAGAGAATCAATGCCAAAAGCCTCAAAAAGCACAAGAAACGAGTAGAAAGGGGAATATGTGTGTGCTACGAAGGTACTATGACACAAGCGGTAGTACTGCCTGACTGATGCGGAAGTAAAAAAGTTAGTACCGTTGAGTGAGCGGTAGTACCGCTTGATGGGCGCGGTAGTACTGCACACTCTGCGGTAGTAAAAATTTACTTCCGTGATCAGAAACGGAAATAAAAAATTAGTACTGCTTACGGAGCGGTAGTACCGCGTCGGGGTTGCGGTAGTACCGCTCGGTATGCAGTAGTAAAATTTTACATCCGCTCCGGAGCGGTAGTACCGCGGAGGACAGCGGTAGTACCGCCCTGGAACAGATCTGACGAACGGATCTGGACCAGATCGGGCGGTAGTACCGCGGTTCTCCAGCGGTAGTACCGCTCGGATCAGATATGAGAAGAACTGATCTGGATAAGACCCCGTAGATCGAACCACGGTACTACGGCCGATCATAGTAACTTGGTAGCAACATACATACTAGCATTTCTAGAGCAAGAACACTCTCCTACATCCTAATCTTCCATGGATAAGAACACGAAGAACGCAACAACACTAAGCAACTCCCTTAACCCTAAAACAACAACAAGGCAACAAGAAGAGGGGGAAAGGGGAGAAACCTTCATCCATGGCAAGAGGGTGAGGTGGGGAGCGATCCCACCGGTCGGAATGCGAGGAGAGTGGCCGAGGGAGGAGATCTGGCGAGGTCCTCCGGCGGCGTTCTTCAGAGGGAGAGAGAGGGACGACGTGGGGGTTAGGAGTGAATGGGTATGGGGGAGTTGGAACTCCCCCTGCCCGCTTATAACCCCCACCCGTGCGAATATGTGCGGTAGTACCGCGGTCATCGCGGTAGTACCGCTTGGGCGGAAGTACCGCACGCCAAGCGGTAGTACCGCTCTACCAGCGGCAGTAAATAAATACTGCCGTGCTGGACTTGCGGTAGTACCGTAACGTCCTGTGCGGTAGTACCGTAACCTTGCACGGTAGTACCGCTTCTCCAAGAACAAGCACGTTTCGACACGAGGCTTTTAGCAAAGAAAAGAGGAAAAACAAAAGGACGCACAAGCGAGGCAAAAAAACGCAACTCCACAGAGGAGGGCGGTGGCCGAGGCCACCTATGTTTGAGTTCGTTGGTATGGCACCGCAAAGAACTATCCTTGGGCCCATGACCAATACTCGTCTTGAAGCATTTAAACCAACTATGTATGGCAAATGATAAAGACTTGATCAATTTATGCATAATGGGGGGAGGAATGGTTCATTGAGAGAACAGTACCCCCCCTATGTCCATGCCTACATCTAGACAAGATAACTATATTGAGTGTGAGGAGTATGTGCAAAGACTCAAGCCACATTGCTCAAATCGATGATATTTAGCTCATGCCTTAACTCGCGAAATCTTGCTGCATCCAATGGCTTCGTGAAGATATCTGCAAGGTTATCATGAGTGTTGACGTAGTGAAGCTCGATCTCTCCTTGCCTTATGTGTTCCCGGATGAAGTGATACCGAATCTCTATATGCTTCGTCTTGAAGTGTTGCACCGGGTTGAGAGAAATGTTGAGGGCACTTTCATTGTCACACCAAAGAGGCACTTTGTCACAAGTGACACCGTAATCCTTTAAAGTTTGCCTCATCCATAAGAGTTGAGCACAACAACTGCCAGCAGCCACATACTCTGCTTCGATGGACGAGAGAGACACACAACTTTTCTTTTTGGAAGACCAACTAACAAGAGAGCAACCAAGAAATTGGCACCCTCCTGAAGTGGACTTCCTATCCACTTTGTCTCCCGCTCAGTCAGAATCAGAGAAACCTACAAAGTTGAAGTTTGCTCCTCTCGGGTACCATAAGCCAAAGTTTGGGGTATGAGCCAAATATCGAAAGATTCGCTTGACAGCCACAAAGTGACTCTCCTTAGGTGAGGCTTGAAACCGTGCACAAATTCCTACACTCAACATAATATCCGGTCTAGATGCACAAAGGTAAAGCAAGGATCCGATCATAGAGCGATATACCTTTTGATCCACCGCTTTACCATTGGGATCAGTGTCAAGTTAGCATTTGGTTGGCATTGGAGTAGTAGCCGGCTTGACATCACTTAGATTGAACCTCTTGAGCATGTCTTGAGTATACTTGGATTGTTTGATGAAGATGCCTTCTCTTCTTTGTTTGATCTCAAACCCAAGGAAATACTTCAACTCTCCCATCATGGACATTTCAAAATGTGTGGTCATGAGTGCGGCGAACTCATCACTGAAAGCTTTGTTAGGAGAACCAAAGATAATATCATCAACATATAGTTGGCATACAAACAACTCCCCTTTGACCTTCTTAGTAAAAAGAGTGGGGTCGATTTTCCCAATTTCAAACCCACGATCTTGTAACAACTCGGTAAGATGCTCATACCACGCACGTGGGGCTTGTTTAAGGCCATAGAGTGCCTTATCGAGTTGGTACACGTGATTGGGGAGCTTAGGATCCTCAAACCCCGGGGGTTGTTTAACATACACCAACTCATTAATAGGACCATTAAGAAATGCACTTTTCACATCCATTTGTTGCAATTTAAAGTTATGATAGGAAGCATAGGCAAGCAACAAACGAATGGATTCAAGACGAGCAACGGGGGCAAAGGTTTCACCGTAGTCGATACCCTCGACTTGGGAGTAGCCTTGCCACCAGACGCGCCTTGTTGCGGATGACAATGCCATGAGCATCTTGCTTGTTCTTAAAGATCCATTTGGTTCCAATGACATTATGGTTCTCCTTTGGTTTGGCACCAGACGCCACACCTTGTTGCGCTCGAAGTTATGGAGTTCTTCATGCATGGCATTGAGCCAATCAGGGTCTTCGAGCGCCTCATAAACCTTCTGAGGTTCAACACAGGAGACAAAAGCTTGATGAGCACAATAGTTTGCTAATTGTCTACGAGTGCTTACCCCCCTTTTGATGCTTCCTAGAATGTTCTCGATGTGATGTTCGTTGGAAGCAAGATTGGGGGCAACTTTTGCAGCACGACGCTCTAATTGCTCTTCAAGAGTTAACTGAGGAGCATTGAGTTGATCATCTTGAGCGTCGTCAGGAGCTAGATCTTGATCTTGAGCTTCCTCTTGATCTTGATCTTGCTCGGAGGACAAAACTTGGCCTTGTGCATCATTTGGTGGTTCTCCACCATCTTGTGATTGATCTTGCACTTGGCCTTGTTCGTCAGGTTGAGGGCCTTCACTTTGTTCTTCGGAAGCGTGTGGGTGTTAGTTTGGCGATGGTTCCACTTGAGTGGAACATTATCCTTCTCCTTCAGCCACAAGGGGTTCCTCAATGGGTAGGATGTATCCAACACCCATTCTTCTTATGGCTTGAGGAGTAATTTCATCACCTACATCACAAGTACCACTTTGCTCCACTTGGGAGCCGTTATTTTCATCAAACTCTACGTTACTCGTCTCCTCAATGAGTCCATTGGACTTGTTGAGGACACGGTAAGCATGAGAGTTTGTAGCATAACCAACAAATATGCCCTCGTGAGCTCTAGATTCAAATTTAGACAAGCGAACACCTTTCTTGAGAATGAAACACTTACACCCGAATACCCGGAAGTACTTGAGATTGGGCTTGTTACCGGTAAGAATCTCATACAGAGTTTTGTTCAAGCCTTTGCGAAGATAAATCCGATTTGATGCATGGCAAGCGGTGTTGATGGCTTTGGCCCAAAAGTTGTATGGAGATTTGAATTCAGCCATCATGGTTCTTGCCGCATCCATCAGAGTTCGGTTCTTTCTCTCCGCTACACCATTTTGTTGAGGGGTATATGGGGCTGCATATTGATGTTTGATCCCCTCATCACTAAGAAACTCATCCAAGGTGTAGTTCTTGAACTCGATGCCGTTGTCACTTCTGATCATCAAAATCTTTGCTTCATGTTGTCATTGAGCTTCATTTGCAAAGTTGATGACGGTTTGTTGGGTCTCACTCTTCTTCTTGAAGAAGTATACCCAGGTGTATCTTGAGTAATCATCCACAATCACCAAGCAGTACTTTCTACCCCCAAGACTATCAAAAGATGGAGGCCCAAAGAGGTCCATGTGGAGGAGCCCTAGGGGTCTCTTTGAATAGATGATAGTCGTGGGAGGGTGAGCCGTCTCATGTAACTTTCCTTCAATGCAGGCCCTGCAAGCACGATCTTTGGCAAAGCTAACATTTGTTAGTCCACGGACATGGTCCCCCTTGAGAAGACTTTGCAAAGATCTCATATTGACGTGGGCCAAACGGCGATGCCAAAGCCATCCCACATCAACTTTAGCCATTAGACATGTCGCGACCTTAGTGGGTTGCTTTGAGAAGTTAACCACATAAAGGCCGTTCTCGACATGCCCACCATAGGCTACTTTAAGAGTCTTGCTCCACAAGAGGGCCACAATATCGATATCAAAGAATGTAGCAAAGCCCATGAGTGCAAGTTGGCGAACAGAAAGTAAGTTGTATGCAAGGGACTCAACAAGCATGACCTTCTCGATCGTGAGATCATGAGAGACAACAACCTTGCCAAGCCCCAATACCTTAGAAGATGAAGCATCAACCCCTTCGACGTTGGTGGCCATAGATGAACCAAGATGCACGTCCACCACCAAGTCTTTGCTTCCGGTCATATGATTTGTGGCTCCGCTATCGAGCAACCATGATCCCCCACCGGAAGCAAACTCCTACAAGAGATCAATGCTTGGATTTAGGTACCCATTTGGTAATGGGTCCTTTGAGGTTAGTAACAAGGTTCTTAGGAACCCAAATGGACCATTCAATGTACTCATAAGAAGAACCAACAAATTTAGCAAACACATGACCATCACTAGCATGACATAAAACATATGAAGGATTAAAGTCGCCGGCCATGTTTGATTGTATGGTGGAGTTTTTCTTGACACCACAATTGTTCACCATTTTCTTCTTCTTTGATGTGCCCTCTCCTTCTTTCACAAAAGATTGTCGGAGAGGGGGTGGTTGCTTGGTCTTGTCATTCTTCTTCTTCTTGGGCTTAGGAACAAACCCAATTCCTTCCTTTGCCACAACCTCCTTTTGATTGCTCAAAAGATTGTTGAGGTTCTTCTCACCTTGTATGCATGTCACAAGGCCTTTCTCAAGTTGCTTCTTCAACTTGGCATTCTCTTCAACAAGATGCACATGCTCGCAACACGGGTTAGTAGCATTTGCATTATCAATTAAAACCATGCGAGGAAAGATAGCCTTTTCCTTGGTTAGCGAAACTTGGAGTTGATCATGAGACTCCTTGAGAGTAGCATGCATACCCTTCAAGGCCTTGTGAGCCTTGTCAAGTATGTCAAACTCCTCTTTGAGTTTAGCATGGTCAACCTCAAGTTTTTCTTTCTCGGAATTAAGCACACGAGAGACAACTAAAGCATGATCAAGATTTTTCTGTAATTTAGCATGATCATCATTGTGTGACTCCTCAAGAGCCAAACGAAGACCACGCTCTTCCTCTAGGGCGTTAGAGAGATCCGATATCTCATCGGCATAGTCTCGACTATATCCTTCCATTTTGGTAATGGTTTCCTCGTGAGCCTCGATCATGTCATTGGCCTCACCGAGTTGTTCCAAGAGAGCAACAAAATGCTTCTTGGGTTTGCCCTTGAGATTTTTCATGAACAACTCAAATTCATTCTCTCCCTCCTTAATTCCCTCACTTTCATCAATACAATTCATTAATGATGGAGAAGTGATGGTAGCATTGATGTTTGGGGTTACCTTGTTGGTGGCCTTGGCCATGAGACACTTGGCGGTGATGTTCTCATTAGGCGAGTCGAAGAGAGATGATTGCGGAGTAGTAGCAATAGCAATTGTGGCCATGGTGACCGTCTCATCATCTTCATCATCATCATCATCCTCAACATATTCTTCTTGGGCCACCAACCCTTTCGGAGGAGTCTTCTTGTTGAAGTTGTTCTTGTTAGAATAGGACTTTGACTTGTCCTTCCAGATAAGCTTGCCTCCAAAGTATTCTCTCTTCTCATAAGGGCAATCTGCAACGAAGTGACTTACATTGCCATAGTTGAAGCATGTCCTTACTCGTAGCTTGCCCTTGTTTCTACTTGAGTTGTTCCTGTTGAAGTTGGGTCTTGTGTTCTTCTTGCCCCAGAATTGCCTTGAAGCAAGAGCCATGTGCTCATGATAGGCATATTTGGTGTCCTCGGGGCTACACTCATCATCACCTTCCACCTCCTCTTCTTCCACACAAGCCTTGGCCTTCAGGGCAAGATTAGGCTTCTTCGATCGTTGAGCTCTCAAGACCGCATTGTCGGCGGTCATATCCAAGATCCTCATGGCAACAAACTCATCCAACACTTCATTTGAGGATAAGTGGTGGAAGTCCGGTCTCTGACGAATGACAGAGGACATTCCCTTATGATAGGGCATCATGGCCTTGAGTAACTTGCGCTTGATCCAGTTGTCATCCATGTCCTTACTGCTATGATCTCGAAGAGAGACCGCAAGTATAGTTAATCTCCGATAAAGTTCACAAGGATCTTCTTCTTCGATCATGGCAAACTCATCGGCTTCATCTTGCACAACTTCATAGTTGGAGCGTTGAATACTGGTGCTTCCCTTGTACATCGTGCCAACATGCTCCCAAGCTTCCTTGGCCACAGTGAAGGGTCGAAGATGTGCAATGTCTTCAGGAGGGATGGCATCTTGAAGAATGCAAAGAGCGGACTCGTTGAATTGATGATCCGCAGTTTCTCTTGGAGTCATGTTGTCGGGATCATGCGGATAAAAACCTTGCTCAATGATTCTCCAAAGATTAGTAGAACAATGATTTATATGATGTTTGAAACGAAACACCCAAGTAGCAAAATCAAAATTTCTTATAAACTTGGGAGGAGGCCCAACGGAATTTAAATGCGGTGTGGGAACGGGTCCTCCATAGTGAGTAGGAGGAGCGGAGTGGGCAAAGATCCCACTCCCATTCTTAGTAACAGGGGCTTGTTCACTACTAGGTTCTCCCTTGTCGGGATTAGCCTCCAACACGTTGGTAGCGGGACGAACCACTTCCAACGGTGCGGTGGATAATTTAAGCCCCTCAAGAAAATCTTTAAACATGCCTTTGACCTCGCTCGCTAGTGACTCTTTCAATGTGGTCAAAGCCACATTGAACTCCTCACGAGAGACCGAGGCTCCCCCATCTGACGTAGGCAAGGACGGAGTTCCACCGGAATGGTCCTCCGTCTCTTTGGACGGTAAAGTCCTTAAAAAGAGACGAGGCTCTGATACCAATTGAAAGGATCGGTATGGTTGACTAGAGGGGGGGGTGAATAGGCAACTAACAATTTTTAGCTTTTCTTAACCACTTTAAATTAAGCGTCAAAGTAAGTTGTCTAGATAATCAACTAAGATGACAACTAATGGAAAGTAAGGATAACAACTTCACAAGCAAGCTAACGGTATTAAACAAGTAATGCTTGCACAAGTAAAGGTAAGAAATAACCACAAGAGGAATCGGTGGAGACGAGGATGTGTTGCCGAAGTTCCTTCCCTTTGAGGGGAAGTACGTCTCCGTTGGAGCGGTGTGGAGGCACAATGCTCCCCAAGAAGCCACTAGGGCCACCGTATTCTCCTCACGCCCTCACACGATGCAAGGTGCCATGATTCCACTAGTGGTGCCCTTGAAGGCGGCAACCGAACCTTTACAAACAAGGTTGGGGCTATCTCCACAACTTGGAGGCTCCCAACGAAACCACGAAGCTTCACCACAATGGAATATGGCTTCGAGGTGACCTCAACCGTCTAGGGTGCTCAAACACCCAAGAGTAACAAGATCCGCAAGGGATTAGTGGGGGGAATCAAATATCCCTTGGTGGAAGTGTAGATCGATGCCTCCTCAAGCAATCCCGAGCAAATCAACAAGTTTGATTGGCTAGGGAGAGAGATCGGGCGGAAATGGAGCTTTGGAGCAACAATGGAGTATGTGGGGGAAGAGGTAAGTCTTCTTGGGGAAGAAGACCCCCTATATATAGTGGGAGAGCTAATCCAACCGTTATGCACGTTTTCTGCCCGCAGAGAGCGGTAGTACCGCATGTAAGTTGCGGTACTACCGCTTGCTGAGCGGTACTACCGCTCTGGGAGCGGTACTACCGCTAGGCAAAAACAAGCGAGATGATGACAACCACGGATGAAATAAATTACATCCGTGGCTACATCCGTAGAAATACGGTAGTAGCAAAACACGACGCGGTACTACCGCATAGGATGCGGAAGTAAAAAATTACTTCCGCACCTACTTCCACACTTAATACAGTGCCGGGCCAGATACACGGTACTACCGTTCTGGAGCCGCGGTACTACCGCTGGTGCGGTACTACCGTGTCTTCAGGCAGTACTACCGCTTAAGGAGCGGTACTACCGCTTGCCAGGTTGATGTTTTAGTTAAGAAGTCATGGTTTGCATATACGATAATAAACGGTTGGAACTCTAGAGAAGCAAGGGAAAGGTGGTGTGAGAGTAAGATGTGTACGTGTTGATTCCACCCAAACCTTTCCGAAACGGACCCCCTCTTAATAGTACGGCTTTCTTATTACTCAAAGCCACCGACAGGGAGCAAAAAGGAAACACCAACTTCCATCGAATCCGAGGGGCAGGCAACCGTCTTGTGCCTAAGTGAGATATACCTATGGGAGCTTTAGATCACACGATTAGTCCGCAAATGCATTGTCATCAATCACCAAAACTACTTAGGGAGAAATATGCCCTTACAGAGTCCTCCATGGATACGAAGTCCTTGTCTTGAACAAGCATCCCCGAGTCTTCTTGGTATTCGTCATGGGCCGCCCAAAGTGGCCTAGGACAAAACTGACAAAGAGGTCTTCTCTTGGTATCGAGGTTGAATCCATCGGATCTCGGATAGGGAGTCCTGAGCTGGTGATCTTGCGTGGATGGTAATAGGATCAAAAGGACACGACGTTTTACCTAGGTCGCGCCCTCGCGAAGAGGTTACACCCAACATCCTACTTATCTTGTATTGATTGTGATGGGGTACAAAGTATAGGGTGATTGATGGCTTCTCGCCCCTCGTTGGTTACCCCAAGTGGAAGGTTGAGATGTAGCGTAGCGGCAAATTTCCTTTGGCAAAGATACCAAGGATCGAATCCCGTGAGACTCTGAGGGTCGACAAGTAGGTGTCAACGGCGCCAGAAACTTAGCGGTTGACGGGACCTGCACACAGATACAGATAACTTTGCTCCCAACGAGTACAGAGAGGTTGTCAATCCCTCCGGCCTTGTTGTTTACAAAGGATCAAACACAAGAGATAATAATGATAGCTAAGACTGCAACTAGGAAATAAAAACAGGAAGTAAATAGAAGGTGTGATCAGCGGTGGTAATATGGACCGGGGTCCCATGATGTTCACTAGTGATGTCTCTCTCCCAAAAGACGATAAAACAGCAAAGCGAGGTAAACAAATTACATCTGGGCAATTGACAGGATTATGTGCGCAAACCAATGCTAACTAAGCTGCAAAGAAAGGTAGAGGCTCAAAAGCATGGGCGGTACGCCAAGGCAAGTAGACCGAAATCCATCTGCATCTACTACTAATCATCCACCTTGAGATATCTATCCAGAACATCTCGCTGGTATTAAGTTGCGAATCCCACCCAAAGTGTAAACTCAAAGCAACAGACAACTGCATTAAAAGAACTTTGCGTAAAGTAAACAATCCTTGCACCCGCAAGTACAAGCACCGTTGTTTTCTCCCTTGTGGCAACAGCACATCCCCTAGACTCATGTTTCTGTCACTCAAGCTAGTCATCAGGGGGCATGAACCCACAATCAAGCATAACGCTCCCTCTTGGAGTTACTACCTACTACTTGGCCAAAGCAATAAATAGCAACGGAGTAAATGCAAGAATTACTCAAGAACAAAGATATAAAAGAGGTGAATCAAATATATTACTCCAACACAATCTGAACATAGTCTTATTATCCATCAGATCCCAGCAAACTCAGCAAAGCAACAGCTGAAAGATTACATATGTGCCTCGATCATGTAGGGCAGCTCACGAGGTCTAAACCATGAAGAGCAAAGAGGGGAGGAGAACAACACATAGCTACTGATCATGGACCCATGGTCCAAGGTGGACTACTCACGACTCATCCGGGAAGCGTCCATGGTGGTGGAGAAGCTCCCGATGGTGGTTCTCCAATCCGGCAGGGTGCCGGGAAGAGTTCTCCTGATGCTCCCGATCTTGGAAGCGCTGCGGCGGCAGAACAGAGGCGAGATCGCGAAAAAGGGTTCTGTCCTCAAGGGTTTCGGGATGAGAGGGGTATATAGGCGAAGGGGGGCAGCCAGAGGCGGAGCAGGGGCCCCAGGCGCCCCCCTGGCGCGGCCAGGGGTGGGGCCGCGCCAGGTGGCCGCCTGGGCCTCCCCTGGCTCCCCTCTGTCCCATCTTTGGTTCTTCGCAAAGCTTCCTGTACGCTGATTTTTCCAATATTTTTCCTGGAATTTTTGGAGCACTTTTAATATGGGGGAAACCTGAAATAGAAAAACAGCAGAAAACAAGAACTGGCACTGTGGTGCACTGAGTTAATAGGTTAGTCCAAATATGATCAAAAGTGTATGGAAGTGCATCAATATCATAGCAATATCACACAAAAGAAGCATGGAGCAAGCAGAAATTATAGATATGTTTTGGATGTATCAACATCCCCAAGCTTAATTCCTGCTCGTCCTCGAGTAGGTAAATGATAACAAGCATAATTTCTGTGGTGACATGCTACCAACCATATAAGAACTTTTTAAGTAAAGCAATCAAGGCATGTAATTCAATTCAAGTCATAACAAGCAAGAGTCTATATTAGCATTGTAACAAGCAACATAAGAACATAAAGGTGCAAGAGCTCTCGATGTCCGTGACTCGAATGTCTCCAAATGGTGTTTGCGTGCAAGAAAGAGGATAGGGATATACGAGAGAGTAAAACATAGTTTTTGTATTGTTGGGAACTTAATCTACTAAAGTTTCACACTTGGTCTTTTTTGGAATCTTATCTTGACTCATCCCCAGACCACTAGCCAGGTACAAGTCAAAATGATCCACTCACTTTCGATATTTTGAGCACTCATGCAATGGATGAGCGTAAGCAAGAAAGTTGACACTTAGGATGGCAAAAAGAGAAAAATGATGAAGGGGGAAGACAAAAAAGGTGTGAAAGGCTCACATCAATGAGGAGAATCATAGGCGAGAGAAAGCCAAATGATAGATATGATGTGAGGAGTAGGGATTGCCATGCAACGGATGCACATATGAGCTAAGGTAAGCTCTCCAATGGAACTAGTGGGGGTGCATCCAACTTGCTCGCTCAAGAAGACCTAGAGCTCTTTTGAGGAGGCTCATCATTGGAATATACAAGCCAAGTTCTATAGTGTGAAGGTCCCCACATAGCTATATGGATGAATGATAATCTCTATAGAGTACAAGGTATAAGATGAAGTACGAGTGTGGATCTCTCAAAAGGAATAGTAGTGTGCCCCCTTCTCTCTTTTTATTTCTTTTTCTCTTTTTCTATATTATTTTTTAATTTTTTTTGTGGCCTCAGTGGCTCTTTCTATCTAACTCTCATTTGTCCTCTTTGGGATCTTTTGATTTTGTCCTCTTTGGGATATTTTCCTCACTTTAGGGGCAACACTCTATGTATTACAAGAAGTATAGAAGATCTTTCACACTTTACAAAAGTACTCAACATAAAGAAAATGAAACTATCATGATGTATGCAAATGTATGCCTCTGGCGGTGTAGCAGGATATGCAATGATACTAGCGCGTCATGTAGCAATGATTAGGGCAAGGCCCAACTAGCATGCGGCTCATCGATCAATGACAACGCTATCAGAAATGATATAACGGGGAAAATTGTGTGTGATGTACCTGTGAACGGAAACGTTTTCCTTGGAGCGACTGTGTGGGATGTACATATGAACGGAAACGTTTAGTGAGGATTGACTGTGTGGGATGTACTTGCGATCGGAAACAATTTTGCCTATATAATTGTATTTGAGCGCTCGCCGGCCGTACACGATCTCATTTTGCCGAGCGTGTGTGCCAGGAGGGCATATCCCCGACGGTTTCTAGGTCGTGTGGGAAGAACCCCCTATCACCCACACTCACTTGGCGACGGTTCGAAATGCCGTCGCCGAAAGGGGTTAAAAATCGTTTGTATAGCACCGACGCTTACCGGTGTTTCATGGCATTATATTACGAAAATATTAGATACTTTATATGGAATTTTATATCATTTTTAGAACTAACCTATTAATTCAATGCCAAGTGTCAGTTGTTGTTTTTTCTCTTGTTTTTCGGCTTTTCAGAAAATCAATATCAAAAGAAGTCCAAACACGATGAAACTTTACGATGATTTTTCCTAGACCAGAAGGGACGCTAGAAGTTTCGGGAAGAGGCCAGAAGATCTATGGGAGAGCGATGAGATCACCCGGCGCGCCCTAGGGGGCGCCACCTGAGCTCATGGGTCCCATGCGGCTCCGTTTGACCTAACCCCTCCTCCATAAATTACCTAAAATCCCCAAACCAACAGAGAGCCACCCGAGACACTTTTTCTACCGTTGCAAGTCTCTGTTCTTCCACGATTCCATCTGGAGGCCTTTTCAGATATTCTGCCGGAGAGGGAATCGATCATGGAGGGCTTCTACATCAAACTTGATCATGGAGGGCTTCTACATCAAACTTGCTGCACCTCCAACGATGTGTGAATAGTTTACCTGAGACCTACTGGTCCATAGCTAGTAGCTGATGGCTTCTTCTTTCTCTTCGTTCTTAAATACCCATGTTCTTCATGATCTCCATGGAGTTCTATCCAATGTAATCTGATGATCCGCTTATTTACCCAATACAACACCACTCCATCATCCCCATAGCCGCCTTCCTTGGCCGGGGACAACTTCTTTGGGCCCTCGTTCCCGTGTCCGCCTCAGCCGATGTTGTACAGTTCTTATCCGCACCCTTTCGTGGTCTTCGTCGCTTATTTTCTCACAGACTCCAAATTTGTTGTTGCCCAGACCCGATTAGGAAAAACAACGAGCTTACGAGAGAGAGAGGGGCGTCACAAAATCTGTTCAGCTCAACTTAAAATTCAGGAGCCCCATGAAAAAAATAGTTTGAGACATCTACACTAAAAAATTCTACCAACGCAAGCTACCACTATTGGTCCTCATCAAGGAATAGAAATATATAAACTCCAGTACACATACATCTCTACTCTCCACTGCAACTTTTTTTACTTCTTTCGTTCCTAAATATAAGTCATTTTAGAGATTCCTGAGACTATGCATGTGAGGCATCACCCTGAGACTATGCACTGACCATGTCCTCAGAGGCTCTGTTTGTTTCTACAATTGGCTCCGAATCACTTGTGGACACTTGGGCGTGCTTTAGTCAATTGCACTGAAAATAGTCTAAATCTGGATTCAGCTTTGCTGGCAAAGCAGATTCCAAATAGCTATTGGGTTTCAGCTCTTGATTTTTACGTACGAGAATCTGCTGCCTAAAGCAGAAACAATCATCGTATGAATAAACCACGGGGTGGTTAACCTTGATAGCAGTGCATCTTAAGGAATTCCGTTTCGTTTGTGTATGCGTCATGACGTAGGTCGTAGCACGTCAGGGCCTCAGGGGTTCACATATGACACATGACGACACATTCCTGATTTTCATAGTGATGTTATGCACACTGATACACTGGATGAATGAATAAATTGCCCGGAGGGCCGTACTAAAAAAGATAGTTTATTGTGTCAGAGGTCTTGAACTTGGCCGCCGAGCTGCCTCCTTGGTCTCACATGAGATCATGAGATTCCTTAGTCCACTTGACCCAGGCACGCTGAAATTGCGGTTGTTTCCTCTTGGTTTCCTCGAATGGCGGGTCTATGCAGCATTGACGAGGTTGATTAGTATTAGTATATACTTACACAAACATGATAAGTATACCCCCACTTCACCTGTTAATTGACACCCACCTTCTGCAGAAGCAAGGCGTGAGATTTCAAGCATGTTGCCAGCCATGGAGGAGCCCCCTGTTGGGGGCAACAGCAACACTGAGGAGACAGGAGGGCCAAAAGAGAGCTTGGTGGTGATTGAGCTTAAGAAGCAGCTGTGCCTCGCCGGGCCTCTCATTGCCGGATGCCTGTTGCAGAATGCCGTGCAGATGATATCGATCATGTATGTCGGCCATCTCGGTGAGCTCGCTCTCTCGAGTGCCTCCATCGCCACCTCCTTTGCCTGTGTCACCGGCTTCAGCTTGATGGTATATTTTATGTGAATTCACTACCTCTCCTACATATTTTGATCCTCATGAATGAACAACTAACATCAACCAGAATATCTTCTTTTTTTTTTTTGAACCAAACCTGAATATCTTCTCTTGTATCTGTTCGTAATCATCTTAGACTGGCATGGCGAGCAGCTTGGACACACTGTGTGGGCAAGCCTTCGGGGCGAGACAGTACCATCTGCTCGGCATCTACAAGCAGAGGGCAATACTCGTGCTCACTGTGGTGAGCGTTGTGGTTGCGGTGATCTGGGCGCACACCGGCCAGATCCTCCTGCTCTTCGGCCAGGACCCGGAGATTGCCATGGGGGCAGGGAGCTACATCCGGTGGATGATTCCATCACTGTTCGCTTATGGGCCGCTGCAGTGCCATGCCCGGTTCCTCCAGACGCAGAACATCGTCCTCCCGGTGATGGCGAGCGCAGGCGTCACGGCGCTGAGCCACGTGCTTGTGTGCTGGTTGCTGGTGTACAAGCTTGGGCTGGGCAACAAGGGTGCTGCCCTGGCCAATGCCATCTCCTACCTGGCCAATGTGTCAATCTTGGCTATCTACATCAGGGTCTCTCCATCCTGCAGGAGCACCTGGACAGGCCTCTCAAAGGAGGCGTTTCGCGGCATCCTTAGCTTCATGAAGCTAGCCGTGCCATCTGCGCTGATGGTTTGGTGAGTTTTAGTTTGTGCCCCTCAGATTTGCAGCTAGATTTTTTCGCTCTCCATCTTGGACTGAATCTGATCCTACATGTACACAGTCTAGAGTGGTGGTCGTTTGAGCTGCTGGTACTTCTCTCCGGACTTCTCCCAAATCCTAAGCTGGAGGCATCGGTGTTGTCCATTTGGTGAGTTGCATTTTTCATGGAGTATTTCACATTCTGTATGCCCTGTTCTGATGGGAAATGTGGAACTGCTTGCAGCTTTAACACAGTTACATTAGTATTCATGATCCCCTTGGGTCTCGGGGCAGCCATAAGGTATACGACTAAACAACTTTGCAATATAAAGGTATGGGTCTGTCTATGTCACATCTAGATGTGAGATATTATCTCACATCTAACTCTCTCACGCTTAGACTCCCTCATCCTTGATTTTTTTTTAAAGTCTTCTATGGATTTTCTTTTTTGTCTCTAAAAATGAGGAAGTTAGATGTGAGATAATATCTCACATCTAGATGTGAAATAGCAAACCTGTAAAGGTATTGCAACTTTATCGTAGAGTCATATGGTGTATCTTGTAATTGTAGCACCCGTGTCTCAAACGAGCTTGGTGCTGGGCGGCCTGAAGCTGCCCGTCTGGCTACTCGTGTGATCATGGTTCTGGGCCTCGCAACGGGTGTGTCTGTAGGACTTCTTATGCTCTTGGTGCGCAATCTATGGGGGTACGCATACAGTAACGAGAATGCGGTGGTGGAATACATTGCGAGAATGATGCTGCTTCTTTCCGTGTCGGTCATTTTCGACAATCTGCAATGTGTTCTTTCAGGTAAATGTAGAGGATCCACCAAATAACTCGAATTCCAAGTACTTGCAGACTATTTCCTGAATTTCAACTCTAGTCCATCTATCTTTTTTTTTACATGCACTCCAGTCTATCTTGTCTCGTATCATTTCGATGAACGATATGTAGCAATTTTGGGAGCAGTTTTAGCATGGTCCCTCTTACCCCCTATTTTCACATGAGAGGTAAGAGTATGTAGTAGATCTGAGCCGTTGATCACATTAATTAGTGATCGGATTAACTCTTACCTTCTTACCTCATATGTAAAAATAAGGGGTAAGAGGGAGCATGTTAAAATTTGCCCAATTTTGGTGAACATTACTCTCAAGATACTGATTGCAGCGTGGGGTATACACTTGATATATTCTAGGTATTGTCAGGGGCTGTGGCTTGCAAAAGATTGGAGCCTGTGTCAATCTCAGTGCGTACTACCTTGTCGGCATTCCAGCGGCGGTATGCTTTGCCTTTGTCTTCCATCTCGGCGGAATGGTACTGATTTAATTTTACCATGCATACAGAAAGTTGCAGTTTCACTTGTATTTCATTCTCATCTGAAGAAACCTCTCAAAACCAATGCAATGGCATGAACTCCAGGGGCTGTGGTTCGGAATAATCTGCGGGGTAGTTGTGCAGATGCTGTTGCTGCTGGCCATTACCATGCGCACCAACTGGGACAAAGAGGTAGGCAAACCAAAACCTCTGCTATGCATACGCATTATTCCGTCGGTCGGCTTTTCGGCATCTTAAATTTTATTATGGTAATGTGTGGCTCGTCATCTTCCAATTTTTCCTCCGTAGGCTCTCAAAGCAAAGGACAGAGTTTTCAGTTCGTCCCTGCCTCTAGACATGACGACATGAACGTGGAACAAGATGCACAAATTCTCTTGGCCGCGCCAGGACCGGGAGCAGGACGATGGCTGGGCAAAGGAGATAAGGAACTCGTGAAGAATTAATTGGTCACCGCTTAGTGTCACTGGCATGTCGCTTCCTCGAATGAGAAACGTCACGCGACGAATGATCTGTTTTGGTGATTTTTTGTCGAAGACGTGAGATAGAATGGATGATGTTTGCACGGGCAAAGGCATGGCACTCGGTCGATACAGGAATGAATCAATAAAGTAAAAAAAAAAAGTGGTGTTTACTAGAAAATCCACAGTATATATGGATGCAACATTTTCCTTCTGAGTACTAGATTATTATTTTCTTGATTATACAAAATATTAGGTTGTTTTGTCCCGGTGGCCGTTGATGTGAAAAAACTGAATTACTACACTGCCCAACGAGAAGGAAATGGTGGAATGTAGCGGGTTTTCATCGTCTGTATTTGCCAAGGATCACCTGATCAAGTACATGATGAATTTGTGACACGTTTTGGAAATATAACAAATTAAACTTGTTCAGTATTTAGAACAACAAAGAGGATCGAGCTATATAGTCCATATATATACGTAGCTATGCTACTTTCGTGGAAGAGATGGCCGCCGTCGCCACCTTCCCACCAAAGCTTACCTCGAGTCTTCATCCATCCAAAAATAGTGTGTTCAGAGCATCTAAAGCATCTTCCTTATTGGAATGTGCCGTCGATAATGTTGCCTTGTGAGCGTTTGGTCTTTTTCTAGTAGATCACTCGACGGTCGGCGCTAGAGATTGGGACATACCGGCACGAGAGAGGCAGACGGGCTCGACGACGTGGAAGAGACGACGGCAGGAGAAGACGCACCACACGGGACGAAGGGGTCTAATGACAAAGAGGAGGAATTTCAATTAGTGTAGCCATAAGAGATAATTTTGTGTGGGCAGAGAGCTGGCGCTGGTGGCCCAGAGGGCTCGCCATAGCATATTTTCGGAATTTTTGAACCATGCATGCGTGAGCAGCCCAAAGATGTGTGGCGGGCGATACCTGATAAGCTTCATGCACTAGCCAACGCAACCAAAAGTCCGAACTGATGAAAAGGTCTAGACAATCCACATATACTGTAACACCCCCTCTCACGTGTGACGGAAAGACAAGTCAACACGTGCAACCGGAAGAGAGCGACGGCGCGCGAAACTTACGTGTGACTCAAGAGGCCTATACGTGGACACAAAGGGGGGCATCAGCATTTTTTTAGATAAATTGCGAAATCAGGACTTGAACTCAAGATCTTAGCTCTGATACCATGATAAGCTTCATGCACTAGCCAACGCAACCAAAAGTCCGAATTGATGGAAAGGGCTAGACAATCCACATATACTGTAACAATACCTACGGGGGCCTGCCAACCAGTGGCGGAGCTTCACAGGAATGCCTGGAGGGACCAAAGACAAAACGTTACCTAATCATAGTCTGTAGTGCTAATCATAGTTCAATTAAGCCTCTCCTAGAAAATATTCTTCAGAGATTGTGTTTAGGCTGGGGGGACCATGGTATCTGCAGACTTGTGTGTAGCTCCGCCGGTGCTGCCAACGGTTACTGACAGAAAAGTGGAGGGCATTCCTTGGCACCCGCCACTAGAATTTTCCACCAACCGCGAACCCTGAAGGGAGTTCACCAGTGGTGGGTCAGGGTGGACACGGTCCGGGCCGGTCCGGTCCTTGACTGAGCCACCCATTGGACCGGCTGCCGGCGGACCGAGCCGGACCGGACCGGACCGACCTGCCTCACGGTACCTGTTTGCACAGACTGGACCGGCGGCGCCGAAGCTCGGGCCGGACCAAGAGGACCGCCCATGGCGAGGTGGCGATGACCATGGTGGCGGCGTTGGAACATGGAGGTGGTGGGCGTGAGCTTCTGGGCGGCGACCATGGATGCCAGAAGCCACGGGAGCGAGCTGTCACGGCCACGAACAGCACACCGGCGATAGCAGCAACGCGCACGCCGTGGTCGTCCAACGTGCCGCCGGCGAAGTGATCGGGCACACGTCTTTATTGTGTTTCCTTAGCGTTTTCTTGGCCGCATGCAAATATGGTAAGACGTGCATGGGCCATCAAATGTTTTGGTGCGAGACTTCCGTGATTAGTGGATCACCCCTGACGTGGAGTTGAGTCTTAGTCGTGGGCGTAGTGGAAGGAGAAACCGGATCAAATCCGTGAATCGTGGGATGGCAGGAGAGACTTCCTCGACCCCGTCTTTCTTGTTCTTTCTGTTTCTGCAACGCTGCATGAAAGGAAAGGGAAACAGCAGAAAAACTCCCAAGGTTTAACACGAAAAATACGACTGTCTCTTCTGCAACCGTCTCTTCTGCGTGGACCACATCGATGACCTTCTCGTCGCCGTGGTCGAACCGCCTCATCGCCATGTCCAGCTGCTCGTAGGTGAACTGTCTAGTGTTGCCCACGCCGGATTTAGATCCAGCCGCTGGTTCACCTCGCCGGAAGGCTGCCTGACAGAGAAACGGCCATGTACTTTTCGGTCCAACCGAGTTAACCGGGCTAAGACCGGACCGGACCGGCTGATTTTCGGGCCGAAATACACGGCTCGGACCGGCCATATTTTCAAGCAAGCCAGGACCGATTGGTCCGGTCCCGAGCGGGCCACGAGCGGGCAGAAAAGCTCGCTCGGTACGTCCAGCTTTAGTGGTGGGTACGAAAGAGCGCCCAGCGTGTTGTTTGACGTGCTTCGGCGTTCTGATGAGGCGCGACATGACGGACTGGCCGGTCCGATTTACACGAGGGCGGCGCTGTGCCGTGCTGGCCCGATCCGGCCAAGTCGTAGCATTACTCCGAATTCGGAGTCTGCTGATCCGCGTATTGACCCAATACGACACCACTCCATCATCCACATAGCCGCCTTCTCACATACTCCAAATTTGTTGCTGCCCATGGCTGGTTTAGAAAAATATAACGAGCTTTTTTTTGAGAGAGAAAAGCAACTAGCTTATGAGAGAGAGAGGGGCGTTAGAAAATCTGTTCAGCTCAACTCAAAATTCAGGAGCCCATTCAGAGGCTCTGTTTGTTTCAACAATGGGCTCCGAATCACTTGTGGACACTTGGACGTGCTTCAGTCAATTGCACTGAAAATAGCCAGAATCCGCGGGCAAAGCTGATTCCAAATAGCTACTGGGTTTCAGCTTTTGATTTTTCCTATGAGAATCCGCTGCCTATAGCAGAACCATTCATCGTATGAATAAAGCACGGGGTGGTTAACCGATACCTTGATGGCAGTGCGTGCATCTTCCTTAGGAAATTCCCTTTTGTTTGTGTATGCGTCATGAGGAAGGCGTCATCGTAGCACGTCAGGGGTTCAGATATGACACATGACAATGAGAGGAGCGGTTCCGGCTTAGCTTTCGAGCTTTTTTGACTATATAATACTGCAGATGGGCTGATCGAGCATGTGCTGTTAACCGTTCCATCCAATCTTTGCTCGTCGGATGTCTTGAACTTGACCGCCAAGCTGCCTCCTTGGTCTCACATGAGATGATGAGGCGTCCAAGCGAATGCGTCTGTTTCCTCTTGGTTTGCTTACTGGATTTTTCCTCAAGTGGCGGGTCTATGCAGCATGGATGAGGTCGATTAGTGTTAGGCTAGTCATAATGGTAGTAGACAATTTTGATGAGGTGTCATAGAATTAAATAAAGAAAGAGATAGTTGAGTATCATATCATGATACCGTATCATAATAAATTCTATAGTAGTATGTGCCATGCATGGCAATAAATAGAGTACTATTTGATACTAATATATGATATTATGCATTAGAGAGGTAGTATCATACACTAGTATCATATGCATGATACTAGTATATGATACTCTCCATTACAATCAGCCTTAGTACTACCTCCGTATTCCGTGCCAAGCGAGTGCATCTGTTTCCACCCTAGTTTATTGGTCCTGATTGGATTCCGTGCCAAATTTTGATCATAAATTTAACTAACAAAATGTTCATGCATGTCATCAAAAATTATATCATTGAAAACTACATTGAAACCCGATTCCAATGATATATTTTTTGTTGACATGCATTAACATTTTGTTAGTTATATCATTAGTCAAAATTTGGCAAAAATTACAAAGGGACCAATAAACCGGGACGGATGTAGTATATACTTTCACAAACATGATAAATATACCCCACTTCACCTGTTAATTAACACCCACCTTCAGAACCATGGCGTGAGCATGTTGCCAGCCATGGAGGAGCAACCTGTTGGGGGCACCAGCACCACTGAGGAGACAGGAGTGCCAAAAGAGAGCTTGGTGGTGATTGAGCTTAAGAAGCAGTTGTGCCTCGCCGGGCCTCTCATTGCCGGATGCCTGTTGCAGAATGTCGTGCAGATGATATCGGTCATGTTTGTCGGCCATCTCGGTGAGCTCGCTCTCTCAAGTGCCTCCATCGCGACCTCCTTTGCCGGTGTCACCGGCTTCAGCTTGTTGGTATATTTTATGTGAATTCAGCACCTCTCCTACATATTTTGATCCTCATGAATGAACAGCCTGAATATCTTCTCTTGTATCTGTTCGTCATCTTAGTCTGGCATGGCAAGCAGCTTGGACACGCTGTGTGGGCAAGCCTTCGGGGCAAGACAGTACCATCTGCTCGGCATCTACAAGCAGAGGGCAATTCTCGTGCTCACTCTGGTGAGCGTTGTGGTTGCGGTGCTCTGGGCGTACGCCGGCCAGATCCTCCTGCTCTTCCGCCAGGACCCGGAGATTGCCATGGGGGCAGGGAGCTACATCCGGTGGATGATTCCGGCATTGTTCGTTTACGGACCGCTGCAGTGCCAGGTCCTGTTCCTCCAGACACAGAACATCGTCCTCCCGGTGATGGCGAGCACAGGCGTCACGGCGTTGAGCCATGTGCTTGTGTGCTGGTTGCTGGTGTACAGGCTTGGGCTGGGCAACAAGGGCGCTGCCCTGGCTAATGGTATCTCGTACATGGCCAATGTGTCAATCTTGGCTATCTACATCAGGGTCTCTCCATCCTGCAGGAGCACCTGGACAGGCCTCTCAAAAGAGGCGTTTCACGACATCCTTATCTTCATGAAGCTTGCCGTGCCATCTGCGTTGATGGTTTGGTGAGTTTGAGTTTGTGACCCTCAGATTTGCAGGTAGATCTTTTTCGGGCTCCAACTTTGGCTGAATCTGATCTTACATGTACACAGCCTAGCGTGGTGGTCGTTTGAGCTGCTGGTACTTCTCTCCGGACTTCTCCCAAATCCTAAGCTGGAGGCATCGGTGTTGTCCATTTGGTGAGTTGCATTTTTCATGGAATATTTCACATTCTGTATGCCCTGTTCTGATGGGAAATGTGGATCTGCCTGCAGCTTGAACACAGCTTCATTAGTATTCATGATCCCCTTGGGTCTTGGGGCAGCCATAAGGTATACGACTAAACAACTTTGCCATATAAAGGTATTGCAACTTCATCATAGAGTCATATGGTGTATCTTGTCATTGTAGCACCCGTGTTTCAAACGAGCTTGGTGCCGGGCGACCTGAAGCTGCCCGTCTGGCTACTCGTGTGATCATGGTTCTGGGCCTCGCAACGGGTGTGTCTGTAGGACTTCTTATGCTCTTGGTGCGCAATATATGGGGGTACGCATACAGCAACGAGAATGAGGTGGTGGAATACATTGCGAGAATGATGCTGCTTCTTTCTGTGTCGGTCATTTTCGACAATCTGCAATGTGTTCTTTCAGGTATAAATGCAGACTATTTCCTAAATTTCAAAGCTAGTCTATCTATCTTTTTTTTTTTTAGATGCACTCCAGTCTATCTTGTCTCGTATCATTTCGATGAACGATATGTAGCAATTTTGGTTAACATTACTCTCAAGATACTGATTGCAGCGTGGGGTATACACTTGATATATTCCAGGTATTGTCAGGGGCTGTGGCTTGCAAAGGATTGGAGCTTGTGTCAATCTCAGTGCGTACTACCTTGTTGGCATTCCAGCGGCGCTATGTTTTGCCTTTGTCTTCCATCTCGGCGGAATGGTACTGATTTAATTTTACCACCCATACCTGCCATGCATACAGAAAGGAGAGAGTTTTCTGTAGCTCAGGCTACATGGTACCCCTTATCTTTGCCATTCTTTTTTGTTGCAGTTTCACTTGTATTTCATTCTCATCTCATCTGAGGAAACATCTGAAAAACAATGTAATGGTATGAACTCCAGGGGCTGTGGTTGGGAATAATCTGCGGGTCAGTTGTGCAGATGCTGTTGCTGCTGGCCATTACCGTGCGCACCAACTGGGACAAAGAGGTAGGCAAACCAAAACCTCTGCCATGCATACGCATTTTTCCGTCGGTCGGCTTTTCGGCATCTTGAATTTTATTATGGTAATGTGTGGCTCTTCATCTTCCAATTTTTCCTCTGTAGGCTCTCAAGGCAAAGGACAGAGTTTTGAGTTCGTCCCTGCGTCTAGACATGACGAGTTGACGACATGAACGTGGAGCAAATGCACAAATTCTCTTGGCCAGGACCGGGAGCAGGACGATGGCTGGGCAAAGGAGGCATGGCACTCAGTCGATACAGGAATGAATCAATAAAGTAAAAAAAAAGTGGTGTTTACTACAGAATCCGCAGTATGGATGCAACATTTTCCTTCTGAGTACTAGATTATTATTTTCTTGATTATATTAGGTTGTTTTGTCCCGGTGGCCGCTGATGATGTGGAAAAACTGAATTACTACACTGCCCAACGACAAGGAAATGGTGGAATGTACCGGCTTTTCAACGTCTGTATTTGCCAAGGATCACCTGATCAAGTACATGATGAATTTGTGACACGTTTTGGGAATATAACAAATTAAACTTGTTCACTAGTTAGAACAACAAAGAGGATCAGCTATATAGTGCATATATATATATATGTAGCTACGCTACCACTACTGGAATTAGCTACGTTGCCGACGACCTTGTGAGAGATTATGATAAGAAAATCATTTAAAAGTTGTCCAAATCTAGTGAAATGTCAATTACTTGTTATTTTTACTAAGTACAAGGACCTATATGCAAAATTACATGATGTTACATTTTAACATACTCAAAAGTAAAAGACAAATCGAATATTTATAATCTATGGAAAATTCTGCCCCAAATCCATATATAATTTGTGTATGTTTAAGTTTATATAAATTAGATTTAAATGAGAAATAAAAAACATATAATATATATGCCGACGGTATGGCCGTCGGCATAGAGAGCCCACATGGTTTTTTGTTGAATAAAAAAAGTGTCAAGCTATGCCGACGGCCTCCGTTAGGGCCGTCGGCATAGTGATGACGGCGTCAACCCTCCGACTGGACCTGGGTCGGGGGACCCACCTGTGTGCCGACGGCGGCTATATGCCGACGGCCCCCGTCGGCATAGTGGAAGATACGCCGACGGCCTTTCTACGCCGACGGCCCCCGTCGACGTAGATGGAGTTTTGCCGACGGTTTTAGTATGCCTACGGCCTTTCCATGGCCGTCGGCATACCCCCACCTATGCCGACGGGGGCCGTCGGCGTAGAAAAGGCCGTCGGCTACGGCCGTTATTCTGGTAGTGTACTTTGGTGGAAGATGGCCGCCCTCGCCAACTTCCCACCAAAGCTTACCTCGGGTCTAAATCCTTCCAAAAATAGAGTGTTCAGAGCATCTAAAGCATCTTCCTTATTGGCATGTGCCGTCCATAATGTTGCCTTGTGAGCGCTTGGTCTTTTTGTAGTACTTCCTTCGTTCTTATATATAAGTCTTTGGAGAGATTCCACTATGGACCACATACGGAGTAAAATGAGTGAATCTACAATCTAAAATGCAACTATATACATCCGTATGTGGTTCATAGTGGAACCTCTACAAAGACTTATATTTAGGAACGGAGGGAGTAGATCACTTGGTGCTAGACACGTTGCCGTGGTTGCAAAAGAAGAGTTGCAGTTGTGAGTTCTTCACGGTGAGAGGCAAATTACGCACGAGCACCCTAAAAGTAGGCTGTTAATGTCTCTTCGTGTGAGCGATGTGTGTTGGCCTAGTAACCAGAGTCGGCTGCCGCTTCAGCTCTTGACCTTCAACGCCCTCTCATTGAGTTCTTGATGTAGGAAAATGAATATAAATTTAATATAAATTAATCAATATGAGATGCTTATGAAGAGTCTTGAGGTTAAGATATAAACTCCTGATGTGGCGATAATTTTAACTCGTATTATTTGTCAAACATATATACCTGAATTGGAGCAATAGCTTGTTGGGGTACCTCCAATTGTAGTCAAGATTGTTTTGATGACCGAATTACCAATCCTTGATATTGTCATCGACGAGGTTGCACCTGAACACACCAACCTCTCTTCATGTGGCAAGGCGAAGTAGACACACCTGCCGTCCCTACCACCCAGCCGTGAGGCATCCATGGCGAAGCTGTTGGGCCACCCGAGGAACAGCACGCGGTCGGTCAGGCTATGGCCATGTTTCCTCACCCATCGTGTCTTCTTCTCCGGTGACGTTGTCACCTCCCCTAGCGCGTGCACAACCACTGAGAGCGCAGATCGATATGATGCCAGTCGTACAAGGGTACCTATCAAAGTTTTAAATAGCCCGCTACAGCTCGCTATAGCATGCTATAGCTTTTAGAAGAAGTTCCACGCTAAATGCATTTTGTCCAATCAAATGAGCGAACATTTTAAATTGCCCGCTATAGCATGCTATAGCATTTAGAAGAGGTCCGCGTTAAGAGGCTTAGCGCGCTATTTAAAACTTTGGTACCTACAGAATTGGACCTCGACAACTACCCACAAAAGCTCGCCACGAGACTCGAGGACATGGCTGTACCGGCACTAGTAGGGCCCTTTCTCCCACCGCAAATGTGGCGGCCTTGGCACCAATACGTCGTGACCACCATCGGGCATTCAGGCGTGACTACGTGCCACTGGCCAGCTTCAACGGCCACCATGATCTTGCCACTATGGTACATGGCGCAGAACTCACCATGATCAGGTGCTTGAATGGTCCTCTGGACGGCCGTCCACTGGGAATCACCGGGACGCAGGAGAGCCGCCCTGAACCATTCACTATAATTACCACCGACAATCAGATAGCTGATGTTGTACAGGAAAGTAGTCCCGTCTTGGTAGATGACGCCGCAGGGGTCAAACTCCTCCCATGGGAAGTTGGGCAGGTGGGCGACAGCTCCGGCGAGAGGATCGTGGAGGGTAGGGTGGAAGTGTTCATCGACGGCCAGATACCATACGCCGGCGCCGTCCGTGCTGCACACCCAGTTTCCCCGGGGCACGGGCGACTGGGACACCACGCAGTAGCTGGCCTTGGAGAAGACGCACCTGAACTTCAAGTGGCGGGGTTCTTCGTCCGGCGGCGCGAGGAGCCATGGCAGGAATTGGGTCCTCGCCCGCTGGGACAGCGGGTCGCGCGAGCCGCGCCATTGCTTGCAGACGGCGTGGAAGCTAACAAACACTACCAGAATCGCCCCCTATGCCGACGGCCAGGGCCGTCGGCATAGCCCTGAGTCCCGTCGGGACAGACCTATGCCGACGGCCCTCGTCGGCATAGGGCCGTCGGCAACATATACGTCGGCATAGCCTGGTTGGCCGTCGGCATAGAAAAGCTGTCGGCATATATGCTATGCCGACGGCGGCCGTACATCAATGCCGACGGCAACGGCCGTCGGCAAAGTCCGTGCCTAACGGCGCCCACAGCCGTCAAGTTCGCCCAGCGACGGGCCGCCACGTGGCATATGGCTATGCCGACGGCCTGCCGTCGGCATAGGGCTGCCACGTGGCGGCCTGGCGTTGCTCGTGGACCAGGGCTATGCCGACGGCAAGCCGTCGGCATAGTCTGCCACGTGGCCGCCCGGTGTTGCTCGCGGACCAGGGCTATGCCGACGGTCGTCGTCGGCATAGGCGTGCCACGTGGCTGCCTGCCGTTGGTCGTGGACCAGGCCTATGCCGACGGCCCGGCCGTCGGCATATATTGAATTATAAGTCGACGGCGAAGTCGTCGGCTTACTCATTCATACGCAGCTCCCAGTAGCTGACGCGTGGCAGGTATGCCGACGGCCAGGCCGTCGGCTTAGTACAAATTGTGTGCCGACGGTCAGGCCGTCGGCATAGCTGCCACGTGTCAGCTACTGGGAGCTCACAGCATCCCTATGCCGACGGCCTTGCCGTCGGCATAGTTTTCTTCAGCTTTTTTTTTCTGTTTTGTTTCAAATGAATTCAATTCAAACAACAGCACATATATATGATAGAATAGACATATATAACAGAATAAACATATAAACAACAGCACATATCATCCGGCACCATCACAACAATATATGCATAATTAAGCATCATCACACACAAATCTCTAAAAGATCATCATCACACACAAATCTCTAAAAGATCATCAACACAACCAACACTGCCGATAGTGATCACATAAGCATATAGATAAGCACGCAAGTCATCTAGGACTATCATCGAGCACCACGGAGGTCGTCACCGCCAAGACCGCCGAAGCCCAAGTCGTCACTGCTAGCAGCAGAGCCACCACCAAGACCGCCGAAGCCTCCACCTCCACCTCCGCCTCCGCCTCCGCCTCCGTGGATCGGAGTGGTCGGGCTCCGTGTCTCCGGAGTGCTGCGAAGACCACCGCCAATGGTAGATCCACCTGTTCCCTGGATGTTGAAAAGACATATTAACGGGATATATGACTATGTTGAAAGGCATGACATGCTTTGGATGAATAGATTGGGGATGAACTAACCGGCGAGGGGCCAGCGGTCTGTGCCACAAACTCCTCAAAGGTCAGCAGCACTGGTTGCGCTGGAGGGCATTGTGCTGGCTGCAACTGAGGACACCTGCCGGCCGCCATTTCCTGAAAAGCCTGCTGCATCTGGAGATCCCTCTGCACTTGGTGTTCATAAAGCCTCTTATGCCACGCCATGGTTTCCTGGCATGTGTACTCCAGGTAGGCCTACGGTATGCCATGATGGAACTCATAAAACTAATAAATGCGGAAAATAAAATGAGCAATGAAGATAAGAGGGAAAATACTTACAGATTGTTGCTCCTGGAAGAGGGACTGTGCACTGGTCACTGGCTGGCTCGTGCGCTGGCTCAGGCTCGGGTCGATCCGACGAAGCTGTGTGTAGGAGATACTAGGAGTGATCACAGCATCGAGAACCGCCTCCCGACCGTGCTCCTTGGGCCCCATGCTCACCACCGCCCTTTCGTCCAGAGGCGCCGCAATGGGGTCAGGTGTGTCAGGATGCAACTTTAAATAGGCTTCAGAGTAGGCTTGGATGTTCCCCGCGGTCTTCTTGCCGTAGTACTTGTTATCGCCAGGCTTGGGGTACTTCCGCGTATGGGCGATCTCCCACGCCTGCATGTCTGACAGCGGCCGCTTCAGTTTCTCCTCCTGCACCACCAAACAGAGGTTAGTCATACATAAGAATCTGATGGTAAATAGAAGAAGAATGTTTAATGGGGTTAGTCATACATTAACTGCCTTGTGGAGATAGTGGTTTCGGTTTCCCTGAGCATGTACTCCCTCCGTCCCTCGGTTAGCCTTATTTTTGGTTCTCATAGCCGCCCAGGCTCCAGCCTCATCACACCAAAGATCAACCAATGCCGCCCAGGACTCGTCTTTTCCATAACACCAATTTGGACACACCTACATAATAAAAGCATAATGGCATATAGGTGTGTCCAAATTGGTGTTATGGAAGCATAAAGCATAAAGCATAATAAAAGCATAATAAAAACATAATGGCATAATGAAAAGCATAATGGCATAATGGAAGCATAATGGCATAATGGAAAATCTTTTATACTTACCGCCAAGAACTCGGGCTTCTCCAAGGTAAAGCCCATCCTCCGCGCATCTTCCTTGGTCATCTTCACACCAAGAACGTCGTGGTAGTATGTGGAGATGGCCACATAGCGCACCTCGTACTGCAGCTGGCGGGCCTTCTTCTTGCATTGGCGCAGCACAATCCGGTCCGCTCTAGCCCTATGCTCCGGAAGAACTCGATAGAATTTCTACAAACATGCATGAAACAAGAATGGAAGAAGCCCTGAGTTAAATCATTCATGAAAGTAGAATGGACTTCTGAAGAGAACTCACCCAAAAAGTAGTGATCACGGCCTTGGCATGGGTGTCATGGTCCGCGTGGGGGGCCGCTTCCCAGTGGTCCCAGCTCGTGGCCAAAACCCGACGATCCGGCTGCCTGACTGGATCCGGACAGTACAACCCCGGCCAGTGTAACTTCAGCAAGACAGTGATGAGGCCGTTGGGAATACGGACCCCTTTAGAATATATCCAGTTGCTGCAAAAGAATGAATTATTAGCATGTGACAAGCAAAATATATAACAACCGGAATAAGCATGTGACAAGCAAAATAATGAAATTATTACAAAGTGGCGCTTACTCTTTTCCCGTGGGCTGAATGAGCCACTTCTGCTCCTCAGTAGCAGGAACCTGCTTTGGTAGCTTTGCGTTACCACGCAGCCACCCCTTGTTGTCAACCCCGGTCCCGTCACCACCATCATCCCCGCCACCACCCTCCTCCTCGCCTGCCTCGCCCTCCTCCTCCTCCTCCTCCTCCTCGCCTGCCTCCTCCGCCACCTCCTCCTCCTCCTCCTCCACCTCCACCTCCTCCTCCTCCTCCCTAGAGTGTACCTCACTAGAGGAGGGTACCTCACTAGAGGAGGGCCTCGAAGACAACACCCCTAAGTCGGTGAGGGTGCGCTCTTTCTGGCCGCGACCCCCTGTAGTGGCTCTCCCCCCAGCACCTCGTCCTCTAGAGGATCTCCCTCCTCCTCCTCTAGGGGCACCTCTCCCTCGACCTCCCTGTGAGGAGTCATCGTCAAGTAGCCGAGGGGGGGGGATTACGTGCTCGACCACTCCGACTAGCCCCCCCGACGACCTTGCGTAGGAAACCCACGCCGTCGGCCTTCCCCTTGCCCATGTTCCACGAACCTGCATTGAAAAGAGAAAAAGCAATTAGTAAATTAATGAAATGAAGGAAAATGCATGATAATAAACACATTAATAAAAATGCATAAAAAGGCATATTCCTAAACTATAGAAAAAAAAATACTTGAAACGTACATCTGCTAGAACCCATATGAATCATCACTGTTGTAACCTCTTTCTCGGTCCGTCTCATCATCACTATCAATCATATCATCTTCGTTGTCCGACGGAGGTGGAGGCTCTTCCTCGTCGTCAGCGGCTTCGTTTAACTTTTCTAGCATAAGTATGTCATTTTCATTGACAATGGTCTCACCATCATTCCGTGTATCGTCGACGTTTGGGTCCACATCATCATCACCCAATGGTCTAGCGTCATCGTTTCTAACCACACCATCATCACCATCATCATCATCAGGTTGCTCTTGATAGAACACTCCCTCGTATGTCATGGGGTTAATGTTGTAGTAATCGTCTTCATTCGGGTCTGGCAGCTTACCATGTGGCGAAACCTTGAACACAACTTCCCAACCCTTTAGATACGCTTTCTGGCATGGGTAAGGCAGATAATATACTTGTGTAGCTTGGGTAGCCGCAATGAAGAGATCGGCTCCGGCATAGACGGTTGATGGTTTAACTTCTACCAAACCAATGGAAGGCGTATGTTTTACCCCCTCCCGCGGATCGAACCATCGACATTTGAACACAGGAAGACTTAGGGTCTCACGCCCCTGGCGGAATTTAACCTCGTATATATTTTGTACCCTTCCGTAGTAGTCTACTGAATTTTGACCGGGGGTGTACACTCCGGTATTTATAGTTTTGGGATCGGGGCGGCTGTTTTGGTGCTCCTCTGTATGGAAGCGATACCCATTCACATCATACTTTTTACATGTCATGACGGCAGGGTCAAAACCCATGGAAACCCATCTCAATTCATCATCCATAGATATGTTCGGATCTTTTCCCTACAAGTATAATGGAAATTGTTGCGTGCATTAGTTTGTTAACTAATAAATGTTGAAGTAGGTATTTAATAGGGGAGTGTGGAAAATTACTTTCTCCATGAACCAAGCAACAAAATTTTTACGTCCAGGGTTTCCATGACGGAGAAGAGTAAGTGCCTCTGCCTCAGTAGGAGGATTCACTCCCGTCCATTCCACTTGAACGAAATCACTAAAAATAAGAAAAGCGGTGTTAGACCGGGACTAAGTGAACATGGAACATGATGATGTGGAAGACATAAAGGAATGGTGTAGTGGTATTACCTCATCCACACTTCCTCAACTTCCTTGATGTTGTGCAAGATATAGAACATGAGGTCCTCCCACTCTTGTCGTGGCATGTTATAAGATTTCGAGGCCCCAGCCCTCCCACCTTGCGTGTTGAATAGATCGAGCCTGGGTTGATACTTGGGCTCTTCTATATTGTATCGAGGCACCTTGTTATGCAGATGGGGAACATGGTCTGGATAGTATGATGTCCTGAGGTCTGACGCCTCCTCTAGGATAACCGCCTCAGCTATGGAAGCTTCAATCTTAGCTTTGTTTCCACATTTCCGTCGGAGATGCTTGTTCTGCCTCTCAGGGCCGTACTGCCAGCGATTCTGCACAGGCCCCCCCAACAATACCTCGTTCGCGAGGTGCAGAATGAGATGTGTCATCGGAGTAAAGAAGCCTGGCGGAAAGATTTTCTCTAGCTTGACTATCAACTCCGGTTCCTTCTTATGCAATTTTTCAATCACCTCTTTACTTACTTCTTTAGCACAGAGTGTGCGGAAGAAATGGCTAAGCTCGGCAAGCACTCACCAGACATGCTCGGGGACATAGCCTCGAACCATCACCGGCATTATCCGCTCAATCCATACATGGTAGTCATGACTCTTCAGGCCGGTCACTTTGCCCGTTGAAAGATTGACTCCCTTACTTATATTCGATGCATAACCATCGGGGAACTTCAAAATTTGTTTCAGCCAGATAAGTACTTCTTTTTTTCCCGGCGGTTTAAGGACAAAGTCAGCATCTGGCTTGAACCAGTTTTTTCGACCGCCTGTGGGAGGCTTCATGTTCAGCCGTGGTCTATCACAAATTCTCTGTTGATCGGCTCTAGCTTTAACGTTATCCTTCGTCTTATCAGTAATGTTGAGGATCGTTGTGAAAAGGGACTCTGCCACATTCTTTTCGGTGTGCATCACATCAATATTGTAAGGAAGTTTGAGGTCATTGAAATAGGGAAGCTGCGAGAACGGGGTAATGTGAGTCCAGTTGTGCGTCTCACCATATCCCTCGAAGCCTTTGCCTTTGCCTTTGCCTTTGCCTTTGCCTTTAGGCTTGAGAGCTTTTAGCTGAGCAAGAACATCTGTCCCCGAAAATGTTGGAATCTCGGTTACTTCATGAACAACCCGGCCTTTCGTGAAGTTCTTCTTGTCTTCCCTGTCTGGATGGTCTGGAGGGAGGAACTGTCGATGCAGGTCAAAGGCTACATACTTGCCACCCTTACTCAGCCAAATCATTCGCAGAGCCTGCATGCACACTGGGCATGGCATCTTACCACTTGTACACCATCCGCAGAATAGAGCATAGCCGGGAAAGTCATGCATGCAATAGTGCAACCAAACTTTCATCAAGAAATTTCTCTACAGATCTCGGTCGTATGTCAACCTCGGAAAGTACCAAGAATGGTGCAAAGCATCCACAAGCGGCTGCATAAACACACCCAATTGCTTCCCCGGGTAGTCAGGCCCCGGAATGATGAGCGACAAGAACATGGTCTTCCGTTGCATTAGGGCACCGGGAGGAAGATTGAGCGGAATTACAAACACAGGCCAGCAGCTGTATGGATTGGACGACATACCATATGGATTCAACCCATCACCTGATATGGCTATTCTGACATTCCCAGCCTCGGCTGCTTCCTCGGGGTATTCTTCATCGAATGACTTCCATGCTTCCCCTCCCGATGGATGTACGATTTTATTTGGATTGTACCTTATACTTTCCTTGTGCCACTTCATCATTTTGGCAGACTCCTTCGTGATGAAAAGGCGCTGCAGTCTTTTTATAAAATCAAGATACCGAAGAACCTTAACGGGGATGGTTAGCTGCTTTTTCTCACCATCCTCACCGACCACCTCAATGTACCGAGACGAACCGCACTTACTACAGTACTTGTCATCCGCATACTCGTGCCTAAACAAAAGGCAATTCTTCGGGCAAACATCTATTTTCTCATAATCCATAGAGAGTGCCTTCATGATTTTCTTTGTATCGTACATGCTTTTCGGCAGTTCATGACCCTCAGGGAGGCTGTTAGCCCATACTCCCAGGAATGCTTCGAAGCATTTCTGGCTACAGCCGTACTCAGCCTTGACTGCAATCAGTTGCGAGATGGCATCCAGCTGAGATATTTTCGCACCCGCATAAAGAGGTTTCTTCGACGAGGCCAAGACCTCCAAGAAGGCCTTTG
>LR738713.1:673582102-673613384 GCA_902687465.1 Secale cereale | reverse complement strand
GGGGGAGGGGCGGCGCGGCGTCGGGGCGGGGCGGCGCAGGCGGCGGCGGGCTCGGGGCGGCCGGAGAGGGGGCGGGGAGGCGCGGGGACGGCGGCGGGCGTCGGAGGTGGTGGGCGGCGGCGCGGGCCGGTGTGGGTCGGGGAGAAACGAGATGGGGAATGGGTGGTCGGGGCGAACCGCAAGGGGATAAGGTCGCCCTATGCCGACGGCCTGGCCGTCGGCATAGGCCTCCCCTTTGCCACGTCATCGATCCGTGGACATGTGCACAGATATGCCGACGGCCTTGCCGTCGGCATAGGTGTATTTTACTTTTTTTTTTATATTTTCACTTTGCTTTGTTATTTTTCCTTTATTTTTCCTTTATTTTAGTTTGTGTTTTTTTTATTTTCACTTTGCTTTGTTATTTTTCCTTTATTTTTCCTTTATTTTAGTTTGTGTTTTTTTTATTTTCACTTTGCTTTGTTATTTTGCCCCTTTGCTTTGTTATTTTGCCACGCGTCCGTTTCCCCCCTCCCGGTGCCGGCGGCGGCGCCATCCGTGAGGGGGGGCACACACCGGACACGCGTCTCGCCTCTTTGGACATGCCACCACACCACCACGCATGTATGAGGGCCCGGTGCGACGCTCCGGTGGCATTGCTACCCCCAGTGCCCCCGTCCCGCCTAACCCTGTAGCGTTGGACCACGGGATCTAGCCCTTTGACTTTGCGCGGACGGGCTTTGACCAGTGGACCTCCCCGCCCGGTTGTGTTAGGTCAGCCCATAGGAACAGCCTGGAGAAACATCCGGGACAGATCCACAGCAAGATCCCCTCCGTGTAGACCCCACGCGTCCGTTTCCCCCCTCCAGGTGCCGGCGGCGGCGCCGTCCGTGAGGGGGGGCACACACCGGACACGCGTCCCGCCTCTTCGGACATGCCACCACACCACCACGCATGTATGAGGGCCCGGTGCGACGCTCCGGTGGCATTGCTACCCCCCAGTGCCCCCGTCCCGCCTAACCCTGTAGCGTTGGACCACGGGATCTAGCCCTTTGACTTTGCGCGGACGGGCTTTGACCAGTGGACCTCCCCACCCGGTTGTGTTAGGTCAGCCCATAGGAACAGTCTGGAGAAACATCCGGGACAGATCCACAGCAAGATCCCCTCCGTGTAGACCCCACGCGTCCGTTTCCCCCCTCCAGCTGGTGCCGGCGGCGGCGCCGTCCGTGAGGGGGGGCACACACCGGACACGCGTCCCGCCTCTTCGGACATGCCACCACTGTTGGAAATATGCCCTAGAGGCAATAATAAAAGAGTTATTATTATATTTCCTTGTTCATGATAATCGTTTATTATCCATGCTATAATTGTATTGATTGGAAACTCAAATACATGTGTGGATAAATAGACAAACTTGAGGTCCCTAGTAAGCCTCTTCAGGACTAGCTCGTTGATCAAAGATGACCGCGGTTTCCAGGTCATAGACATGAGTTGTCATTTGATAACGGGATCACATAATTAGGAGAATGATGTGATGGACGAGACCCAAACGTTAAACATAGCTTTTGATCGTATCAGTTATCGCTATAGTTTTCTGCATGTCAAGTATAAGTTCCTATGACCATGAGATCATGTAACTCACTGACGCTGTAGGAGTGCTTTGTGTGTGCCAAACGTCGCAACGTAACTGGGTGACTATAAAGGTACTCTACAGGTATCTCCGAAGGTGTCTGTTGAGTTGACATGGATCGAGACTGGGATTTGTCACTCCGTGTGACGGAGAGGTATCTCCGGGCCCACTCGGTAATACATCATCTCAATGAGCTCAAAGTGACTAAGTAGTTAGTCACGGGATTATGTATTACGGAACGAGTAAAGAGACTTGCCGGTAACGAGATTGAACTAGGTATAGAGATACCGACGATCGAATCTCGGGCAAGTAACATACCGACGAGACAAAGGGAACTGTATACGGGATTGCCTGAATCCTTGACATCGTGGTTCATCCGATGAGATCATCAAGGAACGTGTGGGAACCAATATGGGTATCCAGATCCCGCTATTGGTTATTGACCTGGGAGTGTCTCGGTCATGTCTACATGGTTTCCGAACCCGCAGGGTCTACACACTTAAGGTTCGGTGACGCTAGGGTTGTTAGTGAGAACAGTGCATGGTTACCGAAGGTTGTTCGGAGTCCCGGATGAGATCCCGGACGTGACGAGGGTCTCCGGAATGGTCCGGGGACAAAGATTGATATATAGGATGAAAGGTTTCGGAGTCCGGAAGTGTTCCGGGGAGCATCGGGAAATCGGCGGATTACCGAAAAGGGTTTCGGGGGTCCCGGAAGTGGTTCTGGGCCTAATGGGCCACAAAGGGGGGACACCACAGCCCTCATAGGGCTGTGCGCCCCCCCTGGGCCCTCTCCTATGGCGCATGGGGGGCTGGCCCCTCCTAGGGCAGCCGCACCCCCTGGCTTGGGGGGCAAGGCACCTAGGGGGGGGGGAACCCTAGGGCCTGGCGCAGCCCTTGGCCGCCGCCCCCCTCTGCCCTGGCCGCCGGCCCCCCTAGGGGAAACCCTAGGGCGCCCCCCTCTCCTCCTTCCCCCTATATATAGAGAGGTAGAGGGAGGGCAGCGAACACACGTTTGTGCCTCGGTGCTGCCCTCCCTCTCCCACAACATATTCGTCTTCCCGCGGTGCTTAGGCGAAGCCCTGCTGGAATCCTCCTCCACCATCACCACCACGCCGTCGTGCTGCCGGTCTATCCATCAACCTCTCCTCCACCCCTTGCTGGATCAAGAAGGAGGAGACGTCCCCGAGCCGTACGTGTGAAGAACGTGGAGGCACCGTTGCTTCGGTGCTAGGATCTTCGGCGATCTGAATCGCGGCGAGTACGACTCCATCAACCGCGTTCTTAACGCTTCCGCTTAGCGATCTACAAGGGTACGTGGATCCAACTCTCCTCTCGTAGTAGCATCTCCTAGATTGATCTTGGTGAACGTAGGAAAATTTTTGTTTCCCATGCAACGTTCCCCATCAGTGGTATCAGAGCTAGGATCTTGCGTAGATGCTTTCTCGAGTAGAACACAAAAGGGTTTGTGGGCGTTGATGTTTAAATTGCTGCCCTCCTTAGTCTTTCTTGATTCAGCGGTATTATGGGATGAAGCGGCCCGGACCAACTTTACATGTCCACGTACATGAGACCGGTTCCATCGACAGACATGTGACTTTTGTTGCATAAGATGGCTGGCGGGTGTCTGTCTCTCCTATCTTAGTTGAATCGGAATAGAACAAGGCGGTCCTTGTAGAAGGTTAAATAGCAACTTGAATATCACCGTTGTGGCTTTGCGTAGGTAAGAAGCGTTCTTGCTAGATACCCATAGCAGCCACGTAAAACATGCAACAACAAATTAGAGGACGTCTAACTTGTTTTTGCAGGGTATGTATGTGATATGATATGGCCAATGACATGATGAGATATATTTGATGTATGAGATGGTCATGTTGTAATAGTTAATATCGACTTGCATGTCGATGCATACGGCAACCGGCAGGAGCCATAGGGTTGTCTTTAATTTTTGTATGACCTGCGTGTCAATCATTAAGCGCTTTGTAATGCTTTACTTTATCGCTAAGCGGTAGCAATAGTAGTAAGAGCATGGTGGGCGCGCGACAACCCCGATGGCGACACGATGATGGAGATCATGATGATGGGGATCATGGCGTGGCGCCGGTGACGATGGAGATCATGCCGGTGCTTTGGAGATGGAGATCAAAAGCACGAGTTGATGGCCATATCATGTCACTTATGATTTGCATGTGATGTTAATCCTTTTATGCATCTTATTTTGCTTAGGACGGCGGTAGCATTATAAGATGATCCCTCACTAAAATTTCAAGATGAAATTGTGTTCCCCCCGAGTGTGCGCCGTTGCGAAGGTTCGTCGTTTCGAAGCACCACGTGATGATCGGGTGTGATAGACTCTACGTTCGCATACAACGGGTGCAAGCCAGTTTTGCACATGCAGAACACTCGGGTTAGACTTGACGAGCCTAGCATGTACAGACATGGCCTCGGAACACGGAAGACCGAAAGGTCGAGCATGAGTCATATAGTAGATATGATCAACATGAAGATGTTCACCATTGACACCACCTCATCTCACGTGATGATCGGACTTGGGTTAGTGGATTGGGATCATGTCACGCTCGGATGACCAGAGGGATGTCAATTTGAGTGGGAGTTATAAGTAATTTGATTAGTTAAAACTCACTTGTCATGAACAATAGTCTAAGTTGTCTTTGCAAATTATGTTGTAGACCAATAACTGCTTTGTAGCTCACTGTTTAATACGATCCTGTAGGATCGAAAGTAGGTCTAGAGGGGGGGTGATTAGACTACTTGACAATATAAAAAATCTGCCTTTAGATCATGCAATATTTTTGGCAGTTTCACAAACAAGATCAGTTCAAGTAACACCCTACACATGCAATTCTAGAGTTTATGCAGCGGAAAGTAAATTGCACATGTAAAAGAGAGGTGGAGAAGATCAAACGCAGTTTGGTGACACGGAGATTTTTGTCGTGGTTCCGATAGGTGGTGCTATCGTACATCCACGTTGATGGAGACTTCAACCCACGGAGGGTAACGGCTGCGCGAGTCCACGGAGGGCTCCACCCACGAAGGGTCCACGAAGAAGCAACCTTGTCTATTCCATCACGGCCTACGCCCACGGAGGACTAGCCTTACTCGGGGTAGATCTTCACGAAGTAGGCGATCTCCTTGCCCTTACAAACTTCTTGGTTCAACTCCACATCTCAAAGATGGAGGCTCCCAAGCGACACCTAACCAATCTAGGAGGCACCACCCCCCAAAAGGTAATAGACGGTGTTGATGATGATGAACTCCTTGCTCTTGTGCTTCAGATGATAATCTCCCCAACACTCAACTCTCCTCACTGATATGGCTGTGGTGGAAGAAAGATTTGAGTGGAAAGCAACTTGGGAAGGCTAGAGATCAAGTTTCATATGGTAGGAATGGAATGGCTTGATCTCAACACAAGGGTAGGTGGTTCACTTCTCAGAAAGTGTGTGGTAGAAGTGGTGGTACTTTCTGATGGCTCTCCTCACGAATGAGGAGGGGGTGGAGGGGTATATATAGCCTCCACACAAAATCCAACCGTTACACACACATTTGACCAATCTCGGTCAGACCGAAGTGAAAACTCGGTTAGACCGAAAGTTCAAATATAGTGAACGTTGGGATTTTCGGTGGGACCGAAAATACCATCTCGGTGAGACCGAAGTGAGTCAAAGGTTAGGGTTTGCCATTTCGGTGAGACCGAAAATATAAACACGGATATTCCGAATTGATGTGAAGTGATCACAGAAGGTTGGCAGCCCTTTTTCGGTGAGACCGAAACTCAGAATCGGTTTGACCGAGAATCTAGGGTTTGGAGAAACAACTGAAGTGGTTCATCTCGGTGGGACTGAGTTGGAGAAATCGGTGTGACCGAGATTACTTATGGGTGTGTGTTAAGTAGTGAATAGTGCTGATAGTTGAGGGAGTTAGATCACCAAGCACTTGAGCAACAAGAACATTAACACAACCTCATCCCCTTTTAATAGTATTGGCTTTCCTATGGACTCAATGTGATCTTTGATCACTAAACCAAAAATGGAGTCTTGAGCTTTTGCCAATGCTTGTCTTAGCATTTTGAGGGGTCCACTTCTTCAGACATTTCCATACCCACATCATCGAACTTTTCTGAAATGATTCTCAAGAGAATATTAGTTCAATGATATATATGTTGTTATTAATTACCAAAACCACCCGGGGATTAGTTGCACTTTCATTCGGGCTAGCCGAATATTTGCCAATGAGAGAAAATGTAAAAGAGAAAAGGAGACAAAATAAAGGATAAAAGACAAGACCTAACTTGAAAGGAGGAAAATATTGCTACCGAACTATCCATAAAATCGTCGGAGCCTAGCAGCGTTCCACGAGTTCGGCTCAAGGCGGTTGTCCTATGCATTCCGAAGGCGATAGGCTCCACCGGTGAGTACTTCGTCGATAATGAAGGGGCCCTCCCATTTTGGTTTGAGCGTGTCCTATTTCTTCTCCGGGGGGCGTAAAACGAGTTCGCCGATGTTGTATGTCTTGGCCCGCACTTCTCTGCTCTGGTATCGCCTGGCCTGTTGTTGATAAAATGCGGAACGGGCTTGCGCTGTATCGCGCTCCTCTTCAAGTACATATAGGTCGTCATGTCGATCTAGCTCGGCTTCTCTCTCTTCGTACATGCGCACTCGAGGTGAGTCATGAATAATGTCGCAGGGCAGAACAGCCTCTGCGCCGTACACCATGAAAAAAGGTGTGTATCTGATCGTTTGATTAGGTGTGGTTCGCAGCCCCCAGAGTACGGAGTCAAGCTCTTCGACCCAGTGTTTATCAGACTCCCGTAGGGAGCACACTAGTCGGGGTTTAATGCCGCTCATTATCAGACCATTGGCTCTTTCTTCTTGACCGTTTGTTTGAGGATGGTATACAGAAGCGTAGTCAAGTTTAATACCTAGCTTTGCGCACCAAGTTTTTACCTCGTCAGCTGTGAAGTTGGTGCCATTATCTGTGATAATACTGTGCGGGACACCGTAACGGTGTAATACGCCGGATATAAAATCTATCACAGGCCCTGCCTCATCTGTTTTTACTGGCTTGGCTTCTATCCATTTAGTGAATTTATCTACCATCACCAGTAAGTATTTCTTTTTATGGTTTCCCCCTTTAAGGGGTCCGACCATATCGAGCCCCCAGACCGCAAAATTCCAAGTAATGGGGGTTGTTCTCAGAGCGGTGGGAGGCATGTGACTTTGATTTGCAAAAAGCTGGCAACCAACGCAGTGTTGGACTAAGGTTTGGGCATCTGCTCGGGCAGTGGGCCAAAAAAAGTCAGCTCGAAAAGCTTTGCCTACGAGCGCCCGGGCTGCGGCATGGTGGCTACCCATTCCAGCGTGTATTTCAGTGAGAATTTTTCTTCCCTCCTCTTCGGAGATGCACCTTTGTAGAACACCAGTAGTGCTTTTCTTATCATCTGGATCCTCTGGGAACCGGAGCAGTCTGGCGATGAGAGTCCTGGACTATATCATCCTGCATAAGCTCTGCTCTCTCCTGCCTAGTCTCCTCCATGTCTGCCTCAAGCTTGTTGACAGACACCTGAATCTCAGTCAGCTTCACGTCCAGAGCGTGGATCTTGTCCTCGACGATCCTCTCAAGGCTCTCCTGAGATTGCTCAATGCTGGCCAGGCGTTGTTCAATTCTCCGGGTTGCTTCAAGAATCTGATCTCCGAAGCTCTTTGGCTTAGCTGCTGCTGCTGCTGCCTCTCTGTCAGCTTTGGCTTTCTTTGCAGCTTCGATCTTGGCTTGCCCTTCAACTGAGGTGGGATCCTCTTCATCCATCACAACTACGTTGTCCTCATGCTCTGGCTGCAGTGGTAAGTGCTTCCTATCCAACATGAATTTGCCCGTGCCAAACTTGGCGTTGATAAGCATCTGTATCTGCGGTGCAAACCCACACGACCTCTTCTGGTCAGCTGCAGTCCTCTTAATGGTCTCTACCATCAAGTCCATCACCTTAAAAGGTGCCTTCTCATCGAGAATGTGCAGCATGTTGATAGAATAGCCTCGTATCATCCGGTGGTCACCTGACTTAGGCATCAAAGTATGCCTCAGGATAGTGTTAGTAGTGGTCAGACATGCCTGGAGATAATACACTGAGCCGAGTTTCCATCCCTCCAAATCAGCAGCTGGGATCTCCTTGTACATATTCTTCATGGAATCATGACTCTTCTTAGGAATCCCATAGACATCAATGTCGTCCTCTCTCTGCACTGGAGCGTTCAGAAGTTCTGCCCATTCTGCAACAGTTGAAGAAAACCGTTGACCTTCAGTCATCCATGTGATCTTGCCATCGGGGTAGAAATGGGCTGTGGCATAGAACTGCATGATCATCTCGTCGTTCCATGCTGTCAGTTCTTGACCCACAAAGTCAGCAACTCCACATGCAGTAAAGCTCTCATGCACATGGGGAAAGAAGTCCCGATGCTCTCTGCTGTCAATGTACTTCCAGTCAACATACCTGGTGTCAGCAACAATGGGCTTCTTATCCATTAGCACGGTCTCATAGAAATCCTGCTGCTCTTTGGTGTGGAATCTGGGGTCCACAGCAGTCCTTCTTCTTACGGCATATGGATCAGACTGTCTCCATAGCCTGAGACCTTTGTCCTTTCTTGCCTTCATATCCTCAGCTTGAGGATGAGCATCATTGTGGAGTGGCAACTTGGGACGGAGCTTGAGCAACACATGCTCTTCATCTGACTCAGAAGGTGGCATCTCACCTTTGTTCTTCTCAGAAGCTGGAATGCTTCTGGTTGTCCTCTTGGGCTTGGAGGAGGCTTGAGCCCGAATAGCATCACCCATGAACTTAGCTTTCTGAGGAGGAGGCTGGGGTGCATCTTCTTCTTCTTCTTCAGCAGCATCAACTTGAGGTTCAGCATAAACAACTCTCTTCCTCTTGGAAGTCTTCTTCACCTTACTTGGAGCAGGCTCTTCCAAGTTGAGCTTCTTGGCAACTGCAGACTGCTTCACTTTGCTCGTGCCTTTCTTTGGCTGCTGCCCTTGGAGCTCTTTGGCAACCACTTGCCTCTTTGGCTTGGAGGTAACTTCCTCAGCAACAAAGTCGGAATCCTCAGAATCAGAAGTTCTCTTCTTCCTGGTTCTCGTAGCAGCAGGAGGTAGACCACTAGGGGTGCTCCTCTCACCATCATCACTAGAGCTGCTAGCCTCAGGACTTGTACCTGCCTCTGGAATCTCAGCAAACGGTGACTCAGACCTGTTCTGGCTGTCACTGACATCTGACATGGCTGAAAAAACCTGTGAATAGATAAGGTATAGGCAGAGTAGAAGAGTTATCACAACTGCAGAAGTTTTTGCAAAGAAAATGAGTTAAAAACTTAGTTTTGAGTTTTCACAGAATGTATTTCGGTCAAACCGATTTCAAGTTTCGGTGTAACCGAAGTGTTCAACAGAACCTACACACCACTTTCGGTCAGACCGAAATGGGTTTCGGTCCTACCGAAAACTTAGGGTTTCACAGAAACTTCAATTCGGACATTCCGATTTTCACAACTCGGTCAGACCAAGCTATGTAGTGCAATGGTCAGAGACCAAATCGGTCAGTCCGAGTTTCAGGAATCGGCTTCACCGAGATGCATTCCGTGGAAACCTAAACCTAAGAATTTTCCTCGAGACTAAACGATCTGAACAATGTATTGGGAACATATCAAACGTGGATTGAATCAGGGCAGTCCTATCATGCAAGAACCAGAAGTGGAGCATGAATAGGGATCGGGACACACCCTAACTTGGTGGTGTCCCTCTACGGCGGCAACGGAGGAGAAGATTACCGTTGACGGCGGCGGAGACCTGCGGCAAGGGCACACAGGCGACGAAGGCGACGATCCTTAGATCAGGGCGGCGGCAGCAGGGGTCTTGGAGGGCGAACGATTTGAAAGGAATAGATCGCGCGCAGCCCTCAGTATATATAACCCCGTACTGTCGGTGGGACCGAGTTGAAAAACTCGGTGTCACCGAGATGTATTTCTGCTGTGCAGTTACACATATCGGTCAGACCGAGATTTTGAACTCGGTTTCACCGAGATGAAACCTAGATCAATCTAAGTGTTTCGGTTGGACCGAGATTAAGAAGCCGGTCAGACCGAAATAGACTTAGAAGGTTTTGGAAGTCAGCCTTAGACGAATCGGTGGTTCCGAGTGCTCCTCACTCGGACTGTCCGAAAAAGACTTGTTCAAAGTTGTGATATAAGCATGAATAGAATTTTGAGACAAGATAGCATAGATAGCTAGGGAAAGTGCTTAGGCATTCTTGTCCATCCATTTGGCCAGAAAAAGAAACCAAAACAATCAAAACAACAAATGGATGTCCTTGAATGGATAAAATCATGCATCCAACATGCTCACACAATAAGATAGCAACTGAAATATGTGTCAAACATGCACAACCAAAACTCTAGCTACTAGCACACAAATTGTCGATGACTAGGTCATCTATATATGAGTATATTGACTTAGGAGTCAAATGAGAACATTTGATCATAGGTCATACTCATCGTTTAAGCACAAGTGGGATTACCACTTTTACATAAAGCATTTATGTGTTCACATCATTTGGAGATGCTTTAGCTCATTTTTAGAGCAAAGCTCCCCCTAGATATGAGAACCCCTTTTAAAGGGTCAAACTAACCTTGGGTTGTCGTAGAAGACTTCATGTAGATGTTGAAGATGTGGATGCTCAATGTTGATGTAAACCATCAAGAGTTGGGAGCAATCCTTTGGATTAGGGCACTTTCAATACCTACATGGGTTAGTCCCACAAGGAACAAACAAGAATATCCATGGACATAGAGTGAAGTGCACAAAAGATGATGTCCATGAAAGCAATGATTACCTTGTCCCTTGACTTACCAACAAGAGGGTTTGTGACTCCATGAACAAGTGCATGATGTGGAAGTTGATTGCACAAGTTCTTGCCAAAATGAATATGAGTGAAGTTTGTTGGCGGAGTCACCCTCAAGAACCTACTAGTTCTTCTTCTTTGGGATCCACATCATCTTGATGGGAATCCTTGGTGTTGTAGTTGAGCTTGACGAAGTAGAACTTGATGTGTCCTTGGGAACCCACTTGACCATGGCTTGAGGTGCTTCAATGAATGCATCAATCTCTTCTTGAAGCTTGTCCTTGGCCTTTAGCTTGTGGTCTTGTGGTGGAAGATCATCTTGAGCTTGTTCCACATTGGAAGAAGTAGGATCATACTTCTCCTTTTGTGAGACAAACTGTGGAGTAGGGTATTGACCTTCTTCCCACTCAACACCTTTGGCGTTGAACTTTCGCTCAAAACCAATCCCTTGATTCTTCCGGTGTCTTCCTTGTTTGCGAACAATCTCCTCAAAGTTCTTGCTTCCGGCAAGACTCTTGTAGACACCTTTCTCTATGATTTCCTTCAATAAGCTATTTTCTTGCTCAAGTGTAACTTGGCTTGAAACATTGTTAGTGGAATCAAGAGAACTACTAGAAGTAACAACATTAGATTTAACATTGTTATTGTTACTACTAGAGGAAGAATTTTTCTTATGCTTGTCATGCTTAGTCTTAATAGGTGGCAAGAAATTAGACAAGAGAAGTCGTTTGGCAAGATATGAAGAACTCTTCTTTCGAAGATCGTTATTGATCGCTTTTAGAAACTCATGTTCTTGCTCTAGAGTGAGCTTCTCGAAGCGTAGCTTCTCATGAGATCTTAGGAGCTCTCTATGATCTTCTTGAGTTGTTTCATGAGCTAACTTAAGAGTGTTTAATTCTTTAGTTAGACGCTCAATCTCCTTCATAGCATTGTCACTCGACTCTTCTCGACTATAAAGACTACTAGCATTTTCATCATTACTAAGCTCACTAGATTTATCATGCAAGAGCTCATCTTCACCAAGTAAGTCATCCTCATCACTATCAAAGTCAATGAATTCAGGGTGTGTTACCTTGGGGCCTTTAGCCATGAAGCATCTTCCAATTCCCTCATTTGGTGAATCAAATAAGTCGTAGGAGTTGGAGTTGGAGGATACGAGTGCAAGTCCGGCAACACCTTCATCTTGACTATAGTCGGAGTCGGAGTGATAGCTTCCATCGGATTGACTGTCAGAGTCGGAGCCGGAGACCCATTCACCAACATGAGCTTGATGTCTTCTTCTTGTATAGCTCCTTGATGACTTGTCTTTCCTCTCCGAGTCCTTGCTTCTCCGAGAAGGTCTTCGTTCATAACGATCATCTCTACTCCTTCTCTCTCTCTCCGAGGTGACTCATCTCTTGCTTTCCTTCTTGGAGACTCTTCTCTTCTCTTGTGGGGAGCCGTACACTCATTTGAGAAGTGTCCGGGTCTTCCACAATTGTAGCAGTTTCGATCACGACTAGAAGATCTCTTTCCATCATATGATCTAGACTTTGAGCTTCTTTCTTTGCCTCTATTCTTGTAGAACTTGTTGAAGTTCCTGACCATTAGGCTTATGTCTTCATTGGAAACTAACTTGTCACTTGAGGTAGTAGGAGCATCACTTGTAGCTTTGTATGCACCACTTGACTTGTTGTGAAGCTCTTCCTTATCCTTAAGTGTCATCTCATGAGCAACAATCCTTCCAATGACTTCAGTTGGCTTGAGAGTCTTGTAATTTGGCATCATTTGGATCAAAGTGCACACGGTGTCATACTTTCCATCCAAAGCTCTGAGAATCTTCTTAATGATGAAACGGTCGGTCATTTCTTCGCTTCCTAAGCCAGCAATCTCATTTGTGATGAGAGCAAGCCTAGAGTACATTTCAGCGACTCCTTCACCATCCTTCATCTTGAACTTGTCAAGTTGACCTTGAAGAATATCTAGCTTTGATTCCTTCACAGATTCAGTACCCTCGTGCATTTCAACCAAAGTATCCCAAATCTCTTTAGCATTCTCAAGACGGCTGATTTTGTTGAACTCTTCGGGACACAAAGCATTGAAGAGAATGTCACAAGCTTGAGCATTGTTTTGCAACATCTTCAGTTCTTCGGGTGTAGCTTCGCGATCCGGAACTTTTCCTTCTTCAAAGAAGTCACCTTGCATGCCAACACAAATAATGCCCCATGCGGCTGGGTTATGACCAAGAATATGCATTTTCATTTTATGCTTCCAACTAGCAAAATTTGTACCATCAAAGTAAGGACCTCTACGATAATTACCCTCACTAGACGCCATACTCTCCTAGGTTGTGAAACCAAGCTTATGGAGTCCAATGCAATGGAAACCAAGTCAATGGAGACCAAAGCTCTGATACCACTTGTAGGATCGAAGTAGGTCTAGAGGGGGGGTGATTAGACTACTTGACAATATAAAAAATCTGCCTTTAGGTCATGCAATGTTTTTGGCAGTTTCACAAACAAGATCAGTTCAAGTAACACCCTACACATGCAATTCTAGAGTTTATGCAGCGGAAAGTAAATTGCACATGTAAAAGAGAGGTGGAGAAGATCAAACGCAGTTTGGTGACACGGAGATTTTTGTCGTGGTTCCGATAGGTGGTGCTATCGTACATCCACGTTGATGGAGACTTCAACCCACGGAGGGTAACGGCTGCGCGAGTCCACGGAGGGCTCCACCCACGAAGGGTCCACGAAGAAGCAACCTTGTCTATTCCATCACGGCCTACGCCCACGGAGGACTAGCCTTACTCGGGGTAGATCTTCACGAAGTAGGCGATCTCCTTGCCCTTACAAACATCTTGGTTCAACTCCACATTATCAAGACGGAGGCTCCCAAGCGACACCTAACCAATCTAGGAGGCACCACCCCCCAAAAGGTAATAGACGGTGTTGATGATGATGAACTCCTTGCTCTTGTGCTTCAAGTGATAAACTCCCCAACACTCAACTCTCCTCACTGATATGGCTGTGGTGGAAGAAAGATTTGAGTGGAAAGCAACTTGGGAAGGCTAGAGATCAAGTTTCATATGGTAGGAATGGAATGGCTTGATCTCAACACAAGGGTAGGTGGTTCACTTCTCAGAAAGTGTATGATAGAAGTGGTGGTACTTTCTGATGGCTCTCCTCACGAATGAGGAGGGGGTGGAGGGGTATATATAGCCTCCACACAAAATCCAACCGTTACACACACATTTGACCAATCTCGGTGAGACCGAAGTTAAAACTCGGTCAGACCGAAAGTTCAAATATAGTGAACGTTGGGATTTTCGGTGGGACCGAAAATACCATCTCGGTGAGACCGAAGTGAGTCAAAGGTTAGGTTTTGCCATTTCGGTGAGACCGAAAGTATAAACTCGGATATTCCGAATTGATGTCAACTGATCACAGAAGGTTGGCAGCCCTTTTTCGGTGAGACCGAAACTCAGAATCGGTTTGACCGAGAAGCTAGGGTTTGGAGAAACAACTGAAGTGGTTCATCTCGGTGGGACTGAGTTGGAGAAATCGGTGTGACCGAGATTACTTATGGGTGTGTGTTAAGTAGTGAGTAGTGCTGATAGTTGAGGGAGTTAGATCACCAAGCACTTGAGCAACAAGAACATTAACACAACCTCATCCCCTTTTAATAGTATTGGCTTTCCTATGGACTCAATGTGATCTTTGATCACTAAACCAAAAAGGAGTCTTGAGCTTTTGCCAATGCTTGTCTTAGCATTTTGAGGGGTCCACTTCTTCAGACATTTCCATACCCATATCATCGAACTTTTCTGAAATGATTCTCAAGAGAATATTAGTTCAATGATATATATGTTGTTGTTAATTACCAAAACCACCCGGGGATTAGTTGCACTTTCACGCACGACTAGGGGCCCACCTCCCCATGCGCCTAGGGTTGAAACCCTAGGGGGGAGGGGGCGCCCCACTTGCCTTGGGGGGCAAGGACACCCCCCTGGCCGCCGCCCCCCCTGCAGATTGGATCTGCAGGGCCCTGGCGCACCCCCTGGTCCCCTATATATATGTGTGGGGGGGGGGGAGAGGGCAGCCGCACCCTTGCCCTGGCGCCTCTCCCCCTCCCGTCACACCTCCATACTCCCAACGCAGGGCGCCCGGCGAAGCCCTGCTGCGATCTCCACTGCATCCACCACCACGCCGTTGTGCTGCTGGATCTCTGACGACTTCTCCTCCCCCCTTGCTGGATCAAGAAGGAGGTGACGTTGCTGCACCATACGTGTGTTGAACGCGGAGGTGCCGTCCGTTCGGCGCTAGATCATCGGTGACGAAGAACGCGAAGAGTACGACTACTTCATCCACGCTTCTTCGAAAGCTTCCGCACGCGATCTACATAACGGTATGTAGATGCACTCTTACTTGCTTGTTGCTAGATGTCTCCTTAGTTGGATCTTGGTGAAAGCGTAAATTTTTTTTGAATTCTGCTGCGTTCCCCAACTGTGGCATCTGAGCTAGGTTTTATGCGTAGCATCTTGCACGAGTAGAACACAAAGCAGTTGTGGGCGTTTGAGTTTGTTCAACTTTCTTACCGTTACTAGTCAATCTTGATTCGGCGGTATTGTGGGATGAAGCGGCCCGGACCGACTTTACACGTACGCTTACGTGAGACTGGTTCCACCGACAGACATGCACTAGATGCATAAGGTGGCTGGCGGGTGTCTGTCTCTCCTACTTTAGTCGGATCGGATTCGATGAAAAGGGTCCTTATGAAGGGTAAATAGAAGTTGAAAAATCACGTTGTGTTTTTGGCGTAGGTAAGAAACGTTCTTGCTAGAAATCCTATAGAAGCCACGTAAAACTTGCAACAACAATTAGAGGACGTCTAACTTGTTTTTGCAGCATGTGCTATGTGACGTGGTATGGCCAAAACGAAGATGTGATGAATGATATATGTGATGTATGAGATTGATCATGTTTTTGTAATAGGGAATCACGACTTTCATGTCGATGAACTTGACAACCGGCAGGAGCCATAGGAGTTGTCTTAATTATTGTATGACCTGCGTGTCACTGAATAACGCCATGTAATTACTTTACTTCATTGCTAAACGTTAGCTATAGTAGTAGAAGTAATAGTTGGCGTGACGACTTCTTCAAGACACGATGATGAAGATCATGGTGTCGAGCCGGTGACAAGATGATCATGGTGCCCCGAAGATGGAGATCCAAGGAGCAAGATGATATTGACCATATCATGTCACTTTAATTGATTGCATGTGATGTTTATCATGTTTATGCATCTTGTTTACTTAGAACGATGGTAGTAAATAAGATGATCTCTCACTAAAATTTCGAGAATTGTGTTTCCCCTAACTGTGCACCGTTGCTAAAGTTCGTTGCTCCGAAGCACCACGTGATGATCGGGTGTGATAGGTTCTAACGTTCGCATAGAACGGGTGTAAGCCAGATTTACACACGCGATACACTTAGGGTTCACTTGACGAGCCTAGCATGTACAGACATGGCCTCGGAACACGGAAGACCGAAAGGTCGAACACGAGTCGTATAGAAGATACGATCAACATGAAGATGTTCACCGTTGATGACTAGTCCGTCTCATGTGATGATCGGACACGGGCTAGTCAATTCGGATCGTGTATCACTTAGATGACTAGAGAGATGTCATTCTGAGTGGGAGTTCATTGAAATTTGATTAAGATGAACTTAATTATCATTAACTTAGTCTAAATTCTTTACAATATCTCTTGTAGATCAAATGGCCCACGCTCAGGTTTCCCTCAACTTCAACGCGTTCCTAGAGAAAACCAAGCTGAAAGACGATGGTAGCAACTATACGGATTGGGTCCGTAACCTGAGGATTATCTTCATAGCTGCCAAGAGATCATATGTCCTAGAAGCACCGCTAGGTGATGCACCCGTTCTCCCGGCGACCCAAGACGTTATGAACGCCTGGCAGTCGCGTTGTGATGCTTACTCCCTGGTTCAGTGCGGCATGCTTTACAGTTTAGAATCGGGGCTCCAAAAGCGTTTTGAGCACCACGGGGCATATGAGATGTTCCAAGAGCTGAAAATGGTTTTCCAAGCTCATGCCCGAGTCGAGAGATATGATGTCTCCGACGCATTCTACAGCTGTAAGATGGAGGAAAACAGTTCTGTCAGTGAGCACATCCTCAAGATTTCAGGATTGCACAACCGCTTGTCTCAGCTGGGAATGAATCTCCCAGATGAAGCGGTCGTTGACAAGATCCTCCAGTCGCTCCCACCAAGCTTCAAGAGCTTCGTGTTGAACTTCAATATGCAGGGGATGGAGAGGTCCATTCCCGAGGTGTATTCGATGCTGAAATCAGCGGAGGTGGATATCAAGAAAGAACATCAAGTGTTGATGGTCAATAAAACCACTAAGTTCAAGAAAGGCAAGGGTAAGAAGAACTTCAAGAAGGACAGCAAAGGAGTTGCCACGCCCGGTAAGCCAGTTGCCGGGAAGAAGCCAAAGTATGGACCCAAGCCTGAGACTGAGTGTTTTCATTGCAAGGGAACGGGGCACTGGAAGCGGAACTGCCCCAAATATTTAGCAGACAAGAAGGCCGGCAACGTCAAAGGTATATTTTATATACTTGTTATTGATGTGTACCTTACCAGCGCTCGTAGTAGCTCCTGGGTATTTGATACCGGTGCATTTGCTCACATTTGTAACTCAAAACAGGAGCTGCGGAATAAACGGAGACTGGCGAAGGATGAGGTGACGATGCGCGTCGGGAATGGTTCCAAGGTCGATGTGATCGCCGTCGGCACGCTGCCTCTACATCTACCCTCGGGATTAGTTTTAAACCTCAATAATTGTTATTTAGTACCAGCTTTGAGCATGAACATTGTTTCTGGATCTCGTCTTATGCGAGATGGCTACTTTTTCAAATCGGAGAATAATGGTTGTTCTATTTATTTGAGAGATATGTTTTATGGTCATGCCCCACTGGTCAATGGTTTATTTTTGATTAATCTCGAACGTGATGATACACATATTCATAGTGTAGATGCCAAAAGATGTAAAGTTGATAATGATAGTCCCACATACTTGTGGCATTGCCGCCTTGGTCATATTGGTGTCAAACGTATGAAGAAGCTCTATTCAGATGGACTTCTAGAGTCTCTTGATTATGAATTATTTGACACGTGCGAACCATGCCTCTTGGGCAAGATGACCAAGACTCCGTTCTCCGGAACAATGGAGCGAGCAACCAACTTGTTGGAAATCATACATACCGATGTGTGCGGTCCAATGAGTGTTGAGGCTCGCGGAGGCTACCGTTATGTTCTCACCCTCACGGATGACTTGAGTAGATACGGGTATACCTATTTGATGAAACACAAGTCTGAGACCTTTGAAAAGTTCAAGGAATTTTAGAATGAGGTTGAGAATCAACGTGACAGAAAAATAAAGTTCTTGCGATCGGATCGTGGGGGTGAATATTTAATTCATGAATTTGGCACACACCTTAGGAGCTGTGGAATTGTTTCACAATTGACACCGCCCGGAACACCTCAACGTAACGGTGTGTCCGAACGTCGAAATCGTACTCTGTTGGACATGGTGCGATCTATGATGTCCCTCACCGATTTACCGCTATCTTTTTGGGGTTATGCTTTAGAGACTGCCGCATTCACTTTAAATAGGGCTCCGTCGAAATCCGTTGAGATGACTCCATATGAACTTTGGTTTGGCAAGAAACCGAAGCTGTCGTTTCTAAAAGTTTGGGGTTGCGATGCTTATGTCAAGAAACTTCAACCTGAAAAGCTCAAACCCAAATCGGAGAAATGTGTCTTCATAGGATACCCAAAGGAAACAATTGGGTACACCTTCTACCACAGATCCGAAGGCAAAGTCTTTGTTGCCAAGAATGGATGCTTTCTGGAGAAAGAGTTTCTCTCGAAAGAAGTGAGTGGGAGGAAAGTAGAACTTGATGAGGTGACAGTCACCCCTCCTGTACCGGAAAGTAGCGCAGCGCAGGAAACTGTTCCTGAGGTGCCTGCACCGACAAGGGAGGAAGTTGATGATAATGATCATGAAGAAACAGATCAAGTTACTACTGAACTTCGAAGGTCCACAAGGGCACGTTCCGCACCAGAGTGGTACGGCAACCCTGTACTGGAAATCATGTTATTAGACAACGGTGAACCTTCGAACTATGAAGAAGCGATGGCGGGCCCGGATTCCAATAAATGGCTTGGAGCCATGAAATCCGAGATAGAATCCATGTATGAAAACAAAGTATGGACCTTGGTGGACTTGCCTGATGATAGGCACGCCATAGAAAACAAATGGATATTAAAGAAGAAGACATACGCAGATGGTAATGTGACCATCTATAAGGCTCGGCTTGTCGCTAAGGGTTATCGACAAGTTCAAGGGATTGACTACGACGAGACTTTCTCTCCCGTAGCGATGCTGAAGTCAGTCAGAACCATATTAGCTATTGCCGCATTCTATGATTATGAGATATGGCAAATGGACGTCAAAACAGGATTCCTTAATGGCTTCCTCAAGGAAGAGTTGTATATGATGCAACCGGAAGGTTTTGTCGATCCAGAGAACGCTAACAAGGTATGCAAGCTCCAACGCTCGATTTACGGGCTGGTGCAAGCATCTCGGAGTAGGAATATTCGCTTTGATGAAGTGATCAAAGCGTTTGGATTTATACAGACTTATGGAGAAGCCTGTATTTACAAGAAAGTGAGTGGGAGCTCTGTGGCATTTCTCATATTATATGTGGATGACATATTGCTGATGGGAAATGATATATAATTCTTGGAAAATGTAAAGGCCTACTTGAATAAAAGTTTTTCAATGAAGGACCTTGGAGAAGCTGCTTACATATTAGGCATCAAAATCTATAGAGATAGATCAAGACGCCTCATTGGTCTTTCACAAAGTACATACCTTGACAAAATATTGAAGAAGTTCAATATGGATCAGTCAAAGAAAGGATTCTTGCCTGTTTTGCAAGGTATGAGATTGAGCAAGGCTCAGTCGCCGACCACGGCAGAAGATAGAGAAAAGATGAGTGTCATTCCCTATGCCTCGGCCATAGGTTCTATCATGTATGCCATGCTGTGTACCAGACCTGATGTGAACCTTGCCATAAGTTTGGTAGGGAGGTACCAAAGTGATCCCGGTACGGAACACTGGACAGCGGTCAAGAACATCCTAAAGTACCTGAAAAGGACTAAGGATATGTTTCTCGTTTATGGAGGTGACGAAGAGCTCGTCGTAAAGGGTTACGTCGATGCTAGCTTCGACACAGATCTGGATGACTCTAAGTCTCAAACCGGATACATGTATATTTTGAACGGAGGGGCAGTCAGCTGGTGCAGTTGCAAGCAAAGCGTCGTGGCAGCATCTACATGTGAAGCGGAGTACATAGCTGCTTCCGAAGCAGCGCAGGAAGGAGTCTGGATGAAGGAGTTCATCACCGACCTAGGAGTCATTCCAAGCGCGTCAAGCCCGATGACTCTCTTCTGTGACAACACTGGTGCTATTGCCATTACCAAGGAGCCCAGGTTTCACAAGAAGACCAAGAACATCAAGCGCCGTTTCAACTCCATCCGGAATTATGTTCAGGATGGAGACATAGATATTTGTAAAGTGAATACGGATCTGAATGTAGCAGACTCGTTGACTAAACCTCTTTCATGGGCAAAACATGATCAACACCAGAACTCTATGGGTGTTCGATTCATCACAATGTAACTAGATTATTGACTCTAGTGCAAGTGGGAGACTGTTGGAAATATGCCCTAGAGGCAATAATAAAAGTATTATTATTATATTTCCTTGTTCATGATAATCGTCTGTTATTCATGCTTGAATTGTATTGTATGGAAACAGCGATACATGTGTGAATACATAGACCAAAATGAGTCCCTGGTAGGCCTCTAGTTACCAGCTCGTTGATCAACAGATGGTCACGGTTTCCTGACCATGGACATGGGATGTCGGTGATAACGGGATCACATCATTAGGAGAATGATGTGATGGACAAGACCCAATCTTGAGCATAGCACGAGATCGTATAGTTCGTAATGCATAAGCTTTTCAGTGTCAAGTATTTATTCCTTAGACCATGAGGTTGTACAACTCCCGGATGCCGTAGGAATACTTTGGGTGTACCAAACGTCACAACGTAACTGGGTGGCTATAAAGGTACGCATCGGGTATCTCCGAAAGTGTCTATTGAGTTGGTACGAACCGAGACTGGGATGTTGTCACTCCATATGACGGAGAGGTACCTCTGGGCCCACTCGGTAAGACATCATCATAATGAGCTCAATGTGACTAAGTAGTTAGTCACGGGATGATGGATTACGGATCGAGTAAAGAGACTTGCCATGACGAGATTGAACAAGGTATCGGGAATACCGACGATCGAATCTCAGGCAAGTACCGTACCGATGGACAAAGGGAATAACATACGGGATTGAGTGAATCCTTGACACGGTGGTTCATCCGATGAAGATCATCGAGGAACACGTGGGAACCAACATGGGTATCCAGATCCCGCTGTTGGTTATTGACCGGAGAGTGGTCTCGGTCATGTCTACGTGTCTCCCGAACCCGTAGGGTCTACACACTTAAGGTTCGGTAACGCTAGGGTCGTAGAGATACATGCACGTGGAAACCCGAAAGTTGTTCGAAGTCCCGGATGAGATCCCGGACGTCACGAGGAGTTCCGGAATGGTCCGGAGGTAAAGATTGATATATAGGACGTCAGGTTTCGGCCATCGGGTGATCTCCGGGGGTCACCGAGAGCGACCCGGGACCACCGGAGGGGCCCGAGGGGTCCACCGGGTGGGGCCACCCATCCCGGTGGGGCCCCTAGGCCGCGAGAAGAAGTGTCCAGCCCTAATGGGCTGGCGCACCACTAGGGGCCCACCTCCCCATGCGCCTAGGGTTGAAACCCTAGGGGGAGGGGGCGCCCCACTTGCCTTGGGGGGCAAGGACACCCCCCTGGCCGCCGCCCCCTGCAGATTGGATCTACAGGGCCATGGCGCACCCCCCTGGTCCCCTATATATATGTGGGGGGGAGAGGGCAGCCGCACCCTTGCCCTGGCGCCTCTCCCCCTCCCGTCACACCTCCATACTCCCAACGCAGGGCGCCCGGCGAAGCCCTGCTGCGATCTCCACTGCATCCACCACCACGCCGTTGTGCTGCTGGATCTCTGACGACTTCTCCCCCCCCCCCTTGCTGGATCAAGAAGGAGGTGACGTTGCTGCACCGTACGTGTGTTGAACGCGGAGGTGCCGTCCGTTCGGCGCTAGATCATCGGTGACGAAGAACGCGAAGAGTACGACTACTTCATCCACGCTTCTTCGAAAGCTTCCGCACGCGATCTACATAACGGTATGTAGATGCACTCTTACTTGCTTGTTGCTAGATGTCTCCTTAGTTGGATCTTGGTGAAAGCGTAGAATTTTTTTGAATTCTGCTGCGTTCCCCAACACCATCAACTGTTACACTTTTGTTGAATATCATGTGAGTTGCTATGCATGTTCGTCTTGTCTAAAGTAAGGGTGATTTGCCATGGGTTGAATGGTTTGAGTATGCATATTGTTAGAGAAAAACATTGGGCCGCCAACCAAAGCCATGTATCATGGTGGAAGTTTTAGCTTGGATATTAATCCTCAATCTCTTATGAGAATATGCTTAAGAATTAAAGAGGAGTCCATTATCTATTTTCTATGTTGTCCCGGTATGGATGTCCTCAAGTTGAGATCTATCAAAAATGAGAAATCAAATGCGATCTATCTCCTTGGACCTTTGTACAGGTGACATAGAGGTACCCCTTTGTGACACTTGGTTGAAACATATGTAATGCAATGACAATCCATGGAAATCCGAGCTAATTAGGACAAGGTGCGAGCACTATTGGTATTCGATGCATGAGGCTTGCAACTTATAGGATGTCTTATGCATAACACATATGAAGTACTACTACCGTTGACAAAATTGTTTCTATGTTTTCAAAATAAAAAGCTCTAGCACATGAGTAATCCCTGCTTCCCTCTGCGAAGGGCCATTCTTTTACTTTTATGTTGAGTCTCCACCTTCTTTTAAAAGCACCAACTACTGAGAGCATGATTGTCATTCTGAGTGTAATGTGCATTGTCCCAAAGTAGCATTGTCTTTTGCATGATTGTGATATCGTTTATTTTGAAATCATTGTATCTAGTCATCACTTAAACCTTGAAGGTGCCCCTGCATTTATGTTTTGCTTCACTAAAGGGGGCAAGCTAGATATCACTTTATCATATTTGCACATCATGTTCATTGCAAATCTATTTGATGTTTCAGTATCATATTGTAAAATTTTCAGTTCTTTGTGATTTTCTCATGAGGCAACTTAATTACTACAGATTCATTGTCTCAGTAAGCTTTTGCCATATGACTATGAAAAAGTCCTATATGGTTAATAGCATGTCACCACAGAAATTATTCTTGTTATCATTTACCTACTCGAGGACGAGCAGGAATTAAGCTTGGGGATATTGATACGTCCAAAACGTACCTATAATTTCTGCTTGCTCCATGCCTCTTTTGGGTGATATTGCTATGATATTTATACACTTCCATACACTTTTGATCATATTTGGACTAACCTATTAACTCAGTGCACCCCAGTGCCAGTTTCTGTTTTCGGCTGTTTTTGTATTTCAGGTTTTCACGTTGCGAGAACGGCCAGGAAAAATCCAGAAAAATTATATAAAAAATCAGCGTTCCAGAAACTACCGTGCGCCCGAAGGACAGCCGGGGGGGGGGGGGGCACCAGGGCTCCAGGCGCCCTGGCGGCGCGCCCCCCCTGGGCCGCGCCGAGGGGGCGCCTGGGCCCCCCGAGGCCCCTCCGATGCCCCCCTTTGGCATATATTTAAAGCGTCTTCCGAAACCCTCGAGGGAGGAACTCTTTTCGCGATCTCATCTCTGTTCCGCCGCCGCTGCCGCTTCCAAGATCGGGAGCACCAGGAGAGCTCTTCCCGGCACCCTGCCGGAGGGGAGGATCACCACCGGGAGCCTCTCCACCACCATGGATGCCTCCCGGATGAGTTGTGAGTAGTCTCCCTTGGACCATGAGTCCATGATCAGTAGCTATGTGATGTTCTCCTCCCGTTCTTGTGCTTCACTAATTAGTCCTCGTGAGCTGCCCTACATGATCGAGGCACATATGTAATCCTTATGCTGTTGCTATGATGAGTTTGCTAGGATCCGATGGATTATGAGATTATGTTCAGATTGTGCTTGAGTAATATATGATCTACCTCTTTTATATTTATGTTCGTAAGTAATTCTTGCATGTTCTCCGTTGTTATTTATTGCTTTGGCCATGTAATAGGTAGTGACTCCAAGAGGGAACGTTATGCTTGATTGTGGGTTCATGCCCCTCGATGACTAGTTTGAGTGACAGAAACATGAGTCTAGGGGATGTGCTGTTGCCACAAGGGGGAAAACAACGGTGCTTGTGCCCGCGGGTGGGACTCGCATTGACGCAAAGTTCTTTTAATGCAGTTGTCTGTTGCATTGAGTTTACACTATGGGTGGCACTCGCAACTTAATACCAGCGAGATGTTCTGGATAGATATCTCAAGGTGGATGATTAGTAGTAGATATTGATGGATTTCGGTCTACTTACTTTGGCGTACCGCCCATGCTTTGAACCTCAACCTTTCTTGCAATGTAGTCAGCATTTGTTTGCGCACATGGTCCTATCAATTGCCCAGCTGTAATTCGTTTACCTCACATAGCTGTTTTATCGTCTTTTGGAAGAGAAACATCACTAGTGAACATCATGAGACTCCGGTCCATATTACCATCATTGATCACATCCGCTATTTACTTTTCGCTTTTATTTACTATTGCAATTATATCTATCACTACTATCACTTGCGTTTAATCCTTTGTGAACTACAAGGCCGGAGGGATTGACAACCTCTCTGTACTCGTTGGGAGCAAAGTTATTTGTATCTGTGTGCAGGTCCACGTTGATTGCTAATATCTGGCGCCGTAGCAGTTGACACCTTCTTGTTGAACCTAGGAGTCTCTGGGGATTCGATCCTTGGTATCTTTGCCAAGGGAAAAACTTCTGCAACACTATATCTCACACCTTCCACTTGGGGTAACCAACGAGGGGCGAGAAGCCTAGCAACGGCCGTCCTGGTCACCACAGCTGCGGCGCCTCCAACGGCCACCACGCCACTTCCGACATGCCCCGCGCCCCCCCCCCCCATCGTCACCAGCCTTTCACGCCATGCCCACACCTCCCATGCATGTCGGCGCCTCTGCCGGAATGCCACTCCACGTCTCGTCTGGTGACGACGGGCCAGATGGCAACGACCATCCCGTCGTCAACATCTCTTCAGACAGCGACTCAGCCCCTCCATCACAACTGGCGTCTCCTCCCGCGGCGTTCTCTGCCTCAACCTTCATCAGATCCTCCATCACGTCGGCCACCATCCGCCGCCCCTCGCCGCGACCCGCCGCTGCTGTCGGCGGGATCAACCTAACCACACCACCACCCTCCCCGGACGGCTACAACCAAGACAACCTTGACGATCTCCCTCCACCCAATGCCGTGCAGCTGCCATCGGCATTCAGTCCGTACGACAGCTCCAACTCCCCTGGCCTTCACATAGATGTTTCCAGCTTTGCCTTCTCCGCTGGAGCGTCGTCCTCTGGTATGGCCTCTGAACAGCCGTGTCTCACTCCCTCCCCTATATGCAAACCTGATCATAGCCTAACCATGCTCACCCCCGCAACAAAAACTGCAGACTCTCACCTCCATGAATCCGTGCTTCGCAAACTGCGCCGCAGCGCCAAGCGCTCGGCGGACAAGACAATGAGCTTGCGCCGAAGCTCTCGCCTGGCTGCCAAGGAGCCGCGAGTCTTCACCGACATGACCACTAAGGCTGTCCGCGCCAAAGCTAAACGCCTCACTGCCACCGACGTCGCAAAGGCGCTCAAAGACGCCATTCTCCATACCCAGCTCGACATCCCCGACGCTCCGCCAGCTCCTGCTGCCTACACCTCGGACAACGGTGCTGCCGACGTCGAGCCATGATGTGCCCAATCAATCATGCATGCCCATGCGGCGTCCCGACGGCGACCGGCCGTCCATATCGCGACTCTACATCAAGGGTCTATTTATTCCACCACACGTGTGCCCGGAGCAATCACCTGTTTTGCTTCAATTATCTGCTAGCATCCAAAATGTATCCCCTAGCTATTTGTACCCTGTTAAGTCTAGGTGCCCGCCTGTTTCTCCATGAGTAGTACAACTCTATCTATCTGCTCGCGAAATGTAAGAGGCCTAGGCGAGGAATCTAAGTGCGCTGATATCCTTTCCGAACTAATCAGTATCAACCCTCATTGTGCACTCTTACAAGAATCTAAGCTAAACGACATTAACGACCGAAAATTCAACTCCTTCCTACCACGATCTCTAGACCAAAGAATTTTCTTACCTGCGAACGGGTCGGCTGGCGGAATGATTTCGGCCGTAAATAAAAACTATTTCTCCCTAATCTCCTACTCCCATCATATGTACGCCACATCCATCAAACTCACGTCACTCGCTCACCCCCTCCCCTTTGTCATCACAAACATCTATGCCCCCTCAAATCGCAACCTCAAACAGGCATTCCTAGATGAGCTCAATCTAATTAAGGAGGATGACCAAACCCCTTGGCTAATTGTCGGTGATATCAACCTCATCCGTTTCTCCCACGAAAAAAATAAACGCAGTTTCCACCAACGGGAAGCTGACGCCTTCAACGCCACGATCAACGACCAAGCACTAATCGAACTACCCCTACTAGACAGACGCTTTACTTGGACCAACAAACGAGCTTCACCAACCCTCGAACGGCTAGACCGAGCCTTCTTCAATCTGGCTTGGAACAGCGTCTTCCCAAATACAACTTTGTCATCCTTGCCAAGATTTACATCTGACAATGTCCCACTAATTCTAAACATCCAAACAACTGTCCCAAAGCCACGCCACTTTAGATTCGAATCAGCTTGGACTCTATCCACTGCTTGCCAGAAAATAATACAAAAATGTTGGGCCCAAACCACCGCTCAACCCAACGACTAACATCCGCCGCTGCCCTTGCAAAAGCTCTAAAAATAACAAGGTATAACCTAAAAAATTGGGCCTCCAAGCGTTCGCCAGCACACCTTCGCGAGGCGGCTGCAAAACAAATCATCAATCTCATCGATCTAAAGGAAGAGGCTCGACCTCTCTCCAACGCCGAAAAAATGCTACGATTTGTTCTCTCTGATACCCTGCACTCAGCTATTGCTGAAAAAATAGCCTTCTGGAAACAAAGAGGTAAAGTACGTGCTGCAATTGATGGAGAGGAAAACACACAATATTTTCACGCTGCCGCGTCACAGCGCCTCCGCAAGAATACTATAACTTCTCTACTAGCCGATGACACTGAATTCCACTCTCATGCTCAAAAAGCGACCATTCTCAAAGACCATTTCACAGCAATTATCGGGTCAGCACCACACACCTTCTGGTCCTTCGATCCTCAAAAGTACTACCCACAAACGTTATCACAACTTAGCTCGCTTGACTCCCCCTTCACACTAGATGAAATTAAAAATGCATTCTTCCAAATGAACCCCCTAGCTAGCCCAGGACCGGACGGCTTCGGCCCGCTGTTTTACAGAAAATACTGGAACTTGCTTAAGGCTCACATCCACTCCTTCATGACAGACTTCCAAAACCTCAACACGCAAACTGAAAGCCTTAACAGAGCCCACCTCATTCTACTACCCAAAAAAGACCATGCCAACACTCCCTACGCCTACCGTCTGATCTCCCTTCAAAATTGTCCCATCAAAGCCGTTGCAAAGGTGCTTACCAACAGACTAAAACCAATAATACCACTGCTTGTCCATGGCAACCAAACTGGTTTCATTCCAGGGCATAGCATAGCTGAAAATTTTATCTTCGCTGCAGACCTCATAAGTGCCTGTCACACCAGAAAAGCCCCAACCATGGTCATTAAATTGGACTTTAGCAAAGCCTTCGACTCCCTCTCTTGGGACTCTCTTGCTTCCATCTTACGCTGCCGCGGATTCCCGCCAAAATTCTCAGCTTGGGTTCATGACCTCCTATCAACTGGAAAAACTGCCATTATGCTTAATGGGATCCCCGGAAACTGGATAAATTGCAAAAATGGGCTCAGACAGGGAGACCCTATCTCACCCTACCTCTTCATCATTGTTGCTGATCTCCTACAACAAATGATCCAACAAGACTGCGACCTAGCTCATCTCAGCCACCCCCTCTTCTCGCATCTCCCGCCAAACGTTCTACAATATGCTGACGACACCCTCATCATCGCCAAGGCATCCAATGACGCTGCTCAGCAGTTAAAAAAATCCTTCATGAATTCGCCATGGCCACTAGCCTCACTATCAACTTCGCAAAAACAACTGTCGTACCCATGCACGTCAGCACTGCCATGACAGACTCCATTGCCTCCACCTTGCAATGCCCAACCTCAACCTTTCCGCAAATCTACCTAGGCCTCCCCCTAACACCCACACGACTACCTACAAATGCCTTCCTACCCATCATTGAACGTTGCCGTAAATTCTTGACGGGTTGGCGCGCAAAAATCCTCTCCAAAGGGGATAGGCTCATCCTATTATTGGCTGTCCTCGACTCCCTTCTAGTCTACTTCATGTCAATCTTCCCCATTCCCAAAAGTGTTATAAAAACCCTAGACGCTATTCGACGAGCTTTTTTTTGGGCTACGAAGGAAACTTGCACTGGTGCTCAATGCTTAGTTGCCGGGAAAAATGTGTGTAAACCAAAGAACTGTGGTGGTCTAGGTCTAAAAAATCTTCATCAGCAAAACAAATGCTTACTTATGAAATTTGTTGTAAAAGCTCTCTTACCAGCAAAAACACCTTGGTTAGACTGGATCGCCTTGCAACACCCGAATGCCCTCATTGCTCCATAAAATAGCCACTCCTTCATCTGCCGAACAATAAATCAACAGCTGCCAACACTCCATGCCATCTCGTTTGTACTCACACACTCAGGCACTAATACGTACTTCTGGCTAGATACTTGGATACACAACCAACCCCTTGCTACTTTATTCCCCTGCCTATATTCACACACCACTATACCACTAGCTCGTATGGCTGCTGTCCTGAATCACGGTTTGGACTAACATCTGATGCTGCTACCGAGTTGTGCTCTTTGTTGTCTCTCTTGCAGGATTTCCAGTTGTCGCCAGGACCGGACGAGCGCTACCTTAATGGTGGCCTGCGCTTCTCCACGAGGGCAGCATACGCGCTAACCATGGGCTCCAACGACGACGACGACATGCATGCCGTTGCCATCTGGTCTTCATGCGTTCCAAATCGCGTGAAGATCTTTGCATGGCTCCTGTTTCGGGATCGACTCAACTCAAAAAACAACCTTCAGCGCAAGCATATCGTCACCGACTCACTATGCCCGCGCTGCGGACATGATGGTGAAACCAGCTCACACATATTCCTGGATTGTCCGCTTTCCCAACGTATATGGCAACGGATCGGCCTCTCTCCTTCAAGTGACATTGATGGACTATGGGACTGCCGTCTACCTACACAGGTCGATGCGGTAATCTGGCACTCCGTCCTCCTCATCATCCTATGGAAGATTTGGGATTCCAGAAACGCTATGACCTTCAAGCAACAAAATCATCACAGTATCCTCACCCTCAGGCGAATCGTGGATGACCTCATGCTCTGGACGCACCGGATGAAAAAACCGGTGCACAAGCAGGCCGCCTCCTCCTGGCGTTCCTACCTCTTATCACGACTACACGTGCTTATGTAATTCCCCTTTGTAATCAGTCTGACGATGGGTTACAAAATTGAGAAATATATTCAGGTGGGGAGCTCCCCCCCGGTGATTTTTCAAAAAAAAAAAAACAAAGATATTAGGCGTACATGTGCTCGTACTCTTAGTAGCACTTTTGATGCTTAATACTAGTATATACTCTAAAGAATATGGAGGGAGTATATAGGAGTTTCCCTTTTTATTCGTCCCTTTTCGGCTATCCATCAGCCGTTGTTGAACTATACCCGGGCCTGCATAGGAGGTGATCTAAGAGGTCCTCGCCACAAAAATAGGGAGTATGTATTTTTTACGGGGTCCTGGTCTTGTGTTTACGTGCGTGTACGTAATTCACAAAAAACAACAAAACTGGCATGAGAAAAAAGAAACTCTAGTTGTTGCTCTTGTTTTTTTGTGAGACAGGGCTCTCGCTGTTTCTGCCGATGAAACTCGCTGCCGCTTGGTTGGGCTCAAACAGGGTGGGCTGCACCTGCACGTTTGAAGGCTCAACGGCCCATAGTTACGCCCATCACCGACTCAAACAAGACGCCATCATATCTCTTGTCCATTTCTCTCTTAAGAAGTCAAGATGGCATCTGGAAGCCGCGGCGACATGGACGACAGGAGGCGATGGTCGGACGGACCTCCCGGCGGACGTGCTCCGAGAGATATCTGGCCGCGTGCGCGACGCCGCCGACTTTCACTACCAGAAAAACAGGGTTTGCCGACGGCCAAATATATGCCGACGGCTGCCGTCGGCATCTAGAGACCTATGCCGACGGCCAAGGGTAGGCCGTAGGCGTACAAAGGCCGTCGGCATACATCCATCTATGCCGACGGCCCCGTCGGCATAGAGGAGGCCGTCGGGACCGCAAGAGCTACGCCTACGGGTGCCGTCGGCATAGTATAGGCCGTCGGCATAGACCTGGCCCACCTGCCCGGTCAGCGCAGACCACGTGACGGCGTTGACCCTACGCCGACGGGCCGTAACGGCGCCCGTCGGCATATCTGTGGCAGAGGTATGCCGACGGTCTGGCCGTCGGCATAGGCCCCTCTGCCACGTCCACGATCCGTGCGCCAAGCCACGTCATCGATCCGTGAGACGAAGGCTGATATGCCGACGGCCAGGCCGTCGGCATACATTTATTTTAATTATTTTTTTAATTCCATTTCTGTTATCTGTGGCAGAGGTATGCCGACGGCACGGCCGTCGGCACAGGCTCACTCGCCACGTCATCGATCCCTGCGCCACGCCACGTCATCGATCCGCGGCACAACCTGCGTGGGGTGTAATGGTATGCCGACGGCTCGGCATAGGTGTACTTTACTTTATTTTTATTTTTAGTTTGCTTTGTTGTTTTTACTTTGCTTTGTTGTTTTTACTTTATTTTAGTTTTTGTTTTGCATAAGATAATTATGCCTTATCTAAAAAAATTCCCGATGTATATTGATTGCCGCCCCCCCCCCCGGTAACGAACGTCCGGTGTGTGCCCCCCTCACGTACGGCGCCGCCGCCGGCACCTGGAGGGGGGAAACGGACGCGTGGGGTCTACACGGAGGGGATCTTGCTGTGGATCTGTCCCGGATGTTTCTCCAGGCTGTTCCTATGGGCTGACCTAACACAACCGGGCGGGGAGGTCCACTGGTCAAAGCCCGTCCGCGCAAAGTCAAAGGGCTAGATCCCGTGGTCCAACGCTACAGGGTTAGGCGGGACGGGGGCACTGCGGGGGTAGCAATGCCACCGGAGCGTCGCACCGGGACCTCATCCATGCGTGGTGGTGTGGTGGCATGTCCGAAGAGGCGGGACGCGTGTCCGGTGTGTGCCCCCCCCCCTCACGGACGGCGCCGCCGCCAGCACCTGGAGGGGGGAAAC
>LR738713.1:673556127-673576339 GCA_902687465.1 Secale cereale | reverse complement strand
GGGAGCCTCCGTCTTGATGATGTGGAGTTGAACCAAGATGTTTGTAAGGGCAAGGAGATCGCCTACTTCGTGAAGATCTACCCCGAGTAAGGCTAGTCCTCCGTGGGCGTAGGCCGTGATGGAATAGACAAGGTTGCTTCTTCGTGGACCCTTCGTGGGTGGAGCCCTCCGTGGACTCGCGCAGCCGTTACCCTCCGTGGGTTGAAGTCTCCATCAACGTGGATGTACGATAGCACCACCTATCGGAACCACGACAAAAATCTCCGTGTCACCAAACTGTGTTTGATCTTCTCCACCTCTCTTTTACATGTGCAATTTACTTTCCGCTGCATAAACTCTAGAATTGCATGTGTAGGGTGTTACTTGAACTGATCTTGTTTGTGAAACTGCCAAAAACATTGCATGACCTAAAGGCAGATTTTTTATATTGTCAAGTAGTCTAATCACCCCCCCTCTAGACCTACTTCGATCCTACAGTGCGCCAGCCCATTAGGGCTGGACACTTCCCCTCGCGGCCTAGGGGCCCCACCGGGATGGGTGGCCCCACCCGATGGACCCCCGGGGCCCCTCCGGTGGTCCCGGGAAGCTCTCGGTGACCCCCGGAGATCACCCGATGGCCGAAACCTGACGTCCTATATATCAATCTTTACCTCCGGACCATTCCGGAACTCCTCGTGATGTCCGGGATCTCATCCGGGACTTCGAACAACTTTCGGGTTTCCACGTGCATGTATCTCTACGACCCTAGCGTTACCGAACCTTAAGTGTGTAGACCCTACGGGTTCGGGAGACACGTAGACATGACCGAGACCACTCTCCGGTCAATAACCAACAATGGGATCTGGATACCCATGTTGGTTCCCACGTGTTCCTCGATGATCTTCATCGGACGAACCACCGTGTCAAGGATTCACTCAATCCCGTATGTTATTCCCTTTGTCCATCGGTACGGTACTTGCCCGAGATTCGATCGTCGGTATTCCCGATACCTTGTTCAATCTCGTCATGGCAAGTCTCTTTACTCGATCCGTAATCCATCATCCCGTGACTAACTACTTAGTCACATTGAGCTCATTATGATGATGTCTTACCGAGTGGGCCCAGAGGCACCTCTCTGTCATATGGAGTGACAACATCCCAGTCTCGGTTCGTACCAACTCAATAGACACTTTCGGAGATACCCGATGCGTACCTTTATAGCCACCCAGTTACGTTGTGACGTTTGGCACACCCAAAGTATTCCTACGGCATCCGGTAGTTGTACAACCTCATGGTCTAAGGAATAAATACTTGACACTGAAAAGCTTATACATTACGAACTATACGATCTCGTGCTATGCTCAGGATTGGGTCTTGTCCATCACATCATTCTCCTAATGATGTGATCCCGTTATCACCGACATCCCATGTCCATGGTCAGGAAATCGTGACCATCTGTTGATCAGCGAGCTGGTAACTAGAGGCCTACCAGGGACTCATTTTGGTCTATGTATTCACACATGTATCGCTGTTTCCATACAATACAATTCAAGCATGAATAACAGACGATTACCATGAACAAGGAAATATAATAATAATACTTTTATTATTGCCTCTAGGGCATATTTCCAACAGATGGCGTCCCCATAAACATGGTTACCGCTCAGCAAGCAACTTATAAGAAAATAAGATACATAAGCAACATATTCTTTACCACAATAGTTTTTAAGCTACTTTCCCATGAGCTATGTATTGCAAAAACTGAAGGTTTTTAAAGGTAGCACATGTAAATTTACTTGGAGTGGCGGTGAAATACCACATATAGGTAGGTATGGTGGACTCATATGGCATAACTGGTTTAAAAGGATGTGGATGCACAAGCAGTCAGTCCGCTTAGTACAGGTGGAGGTTAGCAAGAGACTGGGAGCGACCAACTAAGAGAGCAATGACGGTCATAATCATGCAGAGCGACAAAGCAACATTGAATCAGGCATGGAAGTTATATCGCTACTCAGAAACAAAAGATCATCAAGGCTTGACAGACTTTCTTTACAGTCTTAAATATGCGTGAGCATACGCCAAGTCAATCAAAATAAATTCTTGAAGGAATATATTACTAAACCATACCACATCATTGGCAAACAAATCATGTTGGTACTCCAATAACACATTGGGAATCCCCCAGCTATTTGAGACTAACCACAAGAAAACCTGAACTACTAAGCGGCATTATGCACGTAGCATCTTTATCATAGACATATTAACCAATGCAACGGAAGCAAACTCTCTTAATAAGATAAGCATGATAATTAAAGAGAGTTTAAGCAACCAACTAAACACAAGCTCTTTAAAAAGATAAGCATGAATACTAAGAGCAGAGCATGATAGTAGCTATTAAAAGACAAAGAACACACACAGCAAAGATAGTCATGAAAATTCTATGTTATGTTCTAGGTAGAAGTGGAGCGTGTTTCTCTCCCACATAAAGAACGCTGAGTTCCGACTCGTTATAAAAAACTAAAAAGGAAACTAAAAGCAAGACGCTCCAAGCATAGCACATAACACATGAAGTGATTAAAATATAGTGGAACGAAAGACGAACTAATAATGTTGATGGAGAAGGGGATGCACGGGGGCATCCCCAAGCTTAGACGCTTGAGTCTCCTTGAATATTTCTTGGGGGTGCACGGGGGCATCCCCAAGCTTGAGCTCTTGACACTCTTGAATCTTTTTATCATCTTCCCTCGAACACTTGAAAACTCCCTTCATACATAACTCATCATAATCTGATTAGCGAGGTTAGTACCCATAATAAAATAATTGTACCTTGCTGGAAATAAAGATATTCTTGAAGGTCTACTGTTTCTCAAGATTGCCAAAAGGTTTTTGCAAAGAAAAAGCAAGCTCTAGGTTTGCAAAATGAAGGAAAGGCAAAACAGGACAGAATCTGTGAAAAACAGAACAGCAGGTAGTAAATGATTTGTTCGGGGCACTTCTGCAACTCAAATCAAAAAACTCAGAACAGACGCACGAAAGACAATTATATGGAGCACGCTGTCGAATAAATTCAGACCAAAAAGATGATCTGGTGATTTTATACAAATTTTTCTATCCAAGGACAGAATCTGTTTCCTGGACAGCACCTCATAACTTTTGAACTTTCTAGCAATCAGAGGCTACACTTGGCACAAAATTGAAAAGCAAAGATACAATGATGATGCTACAGTAGTAACAACATCAAGACACAACAAAAGCAAAATAAATTTATTCATGTGGGTTGCCTCCCAAAAGCGCTTTCTTTTATGCATTTAAGCTAGGCATAATGCATATAGATCAAGTTTTATCAAGAGTAAAAGAATAGCTAGCCCGTACAACGGACTCAAAAGGTAACTTGATCTTCTTTCGAGGGAAGTGTTCCATCCCTTTCTTGAGAGGAAACTGAAATTTTATATTCCCCTCTTTCATGTCAATGATAGCACCAACGGTGCGTAAAAAGGGACGTCCCAAAATAATTGGACAAGAAGGCTCACATTCAATATCCATAATAGTAAAATCAACGGGAACATAATTATCATTGACAACGATAAGAACATCGTCGATCCTCCCCAAAGGTTTCTTTATGGAAGAATCAACGAGACGAACACCAAAAGAACAAGAATCATAAGGTTTCAATTTAAGCATATCATATATTCTTTTGGGCATAACAGAGGTACTAGCTCCAACATCACATAATGCATAGCAAGAGAAGTCATTCAATTTAATTTTTATCATAGGAACCCAACCATCTTCTAGCTTTCTAGGTATGGAGGCTTCTACTCTAAGTTTCTCCTCCCTAGCTTTGATGAGAGCATTAGTGATATGCTCAGTGAAGGCAAGGTTAAGCGTGCTAGTGCGGGGATCTCTAGACATCTTGTGAAGGAAATCAATAACTTCGGTAAGAGTGCAATTATCAAAATCAAGGTCACTAGCATCAAGTAAAGTGGTAGTGGTGTCCTTTAGGTTCACATGTTTGGTAGTTTCTATAGTCATAGCATCACCATTAATAGGTCCAATGGGACCAGGAGTACATTGGGTGCTAAGAGTTTGGATATCCTCAACAACTTGGATAGTAGCAACAGTGTGGTGGGTAGGAAGGCTCTTAATTCTATCCTCTTCCTCCCTTTCTCTAGCCCATCTTTCTTTAAGTTTAGCCATCATCCTAATATTCTCATTAATTTGCACTTGAGTAGCATTAATAGGAGTGACCTTCCTCTCCTCAAGAGGAGAAGTTTTAATTTTAAGCAATTCTATCTCATTGGCTAAATGGTCTACCTTCAAAGAGAGATCATCTAGTTTATGTAGTTTTTCTTCTACACTCTTATTAAAGGCTTTTTGGGTAGTGATGAAATCTTTAAGCATAATCTCTAGTTCATTATTGGAGTTATTGGTGCTAGGATAAGCATTGTTGTTCCCATAAGAATTAGAGGGGAACGGTCTAGGATTGCTACCAAAATTACTCCTATAAGCATTGTTGTTAAAATTGTTTCTAGAGATAAAGTTCACATCTACCTGTTCTTGAGCAATCAAAGAATTTAAAGGAACATCACGAGGATCAACAGAGGATTTCTTCAAAAGTAGAGACATGATCAAGTCAACTTTTTCATTAAGGGAGGAAACTTCCTCGACAGAGTTTACATTCCTACCTGTTGGAGCGTGTTCGGTGTGCCATTGGGAATAGTTGGTCATCATCTCATCGAGAAGCTTCGTGGCAGCACCAAGTGTAGTTGACATAAAGGTTCCTCCCGCGGCCGAATCTAACAAGTTCCGCGAGGTAAAGTTCAAGCCTGCATAAAAAGTTTGGATAACCATCCAAGTAGTCAAACCGTGAGTAGGGCAGTTCTTGATAAGAGATTTCATACGTTCCCAAGCTTGGGCAACGTGTTCATTATCCAATTGTTTAAAATTCATTATGTTACTTCTCAGTTGGATAATTTTAGCAGGTGGATAGTATTTTCCGATAAAAGCATCTTTGCACTTGTCCCATGAATCTATGCTATTTCTAGGCAAAGACTGAAACCAAATTTTAGCTCCTCCTCTCAAGGAGAAAGGAAAAAGCTTAAGCTTAACAATATTACCATCTATTTCTTGGTACTTTTGAATATCACAAAGTTCAACAAAGTTGTTCAAGTGTAAAGCAGCATCATCTCCAGCACCGGAGAATTGATCTTGCATAACTAGATTCAGTAAAGCACGTTTAATTTCATATGAAGGTGCTGAAGTGGCAGGTGTAGTGATAGGTGTGCTGATAAAGTCATCGTTGTTGTGACTAGTGAAGTCACACAACTTGGTGTTCTCGGTGGAACCCATAGTAGCAAGCAAGCAAGATAACTATTTTTGTGATTTTCGATAAAAAGGTACTAAAGCAGAAACTGAAAGGTAAACTAACAAGACTAAAAGCAAAGGTAAAAGATAGCGTGCAACTCCCCTATCTTGAAGAGTGGAGTCCCCGGCAACGGCGCCAGAAAAACTCTTGCTAGGCTTCTCGCCCCTCGTTGGTTACCCCAAGTGGAAGGTGTGAGATGTAGTGTTGCGGAAGTTTTTCCCTTGGCAAAGATACCAAGGATCGAATCCCCAGAGACTCCTAGGTTCACCAAGAAGGTGTCAACTGCTACGGCGCCAGATATTAGCAATCAACGTGGACCTGCACACAGATACAAATAACTTTGCTCCCAACGAGTACAGAGAGGTTGTCAATCCCTCCGGCCTTGTAGTTCACAAAGGATTAAACGCAAGTGATAGTAGTGATAGATATAATTGCAATAGTAAATAAAAGCGAAAAGTAAATAGCGGATGTGATCAATGATGGTAATATGGACCGGAGTCTCATGATGTTCACTAGTGATGTCTCTCTCCCAAAAGACGATAAAATAGCTATGTGAGGTAAACGAATTACAGCTGGGCAATCGACAGGACCATGTGCGCAAACCAATGCTGACTACATTGCAAGAAAGGTTGAGGTTCAAAGCATGGGCGGTACGCCAAAGTAAGTAGACCGAAATCCATCAATATCTACTACTAATCATCCACCTTGAGATATCTATCCAGAACATCTCGCTGGTATTAAGTTGCGAGTCCCACCCATAGTGTAAACTCAATGCAACAGACAACTGCATTAAAAGAACTTTGCGTAAAGTAAACAATCCTTGCACCCGCGGGCACAAGCACCGTTGTTTTCCCCCTTGTGGCAACAGCACATCCCCTAGACTCATGTTTCTGTCACTCAAACTAGTCATCGAGGGGCATGAACCCACAATCAAGCATAACGTTCCCTCTTGGAGTCACTACCTATTACTTGGCCAAAGCAATAAATAACAACGGAGAACATGCAAGAATTACTTACGAACATAAATATAAAAGAGGTAGATCAAATATATTACTCAAGCACAATCTGAACATAATCTCATAATCCATGGGATCCCAGCAAACTCATCATAGCAATAGCATAAGGATTACATATGTGCCTCGATCATGTAGGGCAGCTCACGAGGACTAATTAGTGAAGCACAAGAACGGGAGGAGAACATCACATAGCTACTGGTCATGGACTCATGGTCCAAGGGAGACTACGCACAACTCATCCGGGAGGCGTCCATGGTGGTGGAGAGGCTCCCGGTGGTGATCCTCCCCTCCGGCAGGGTGCCGGGAAGAGTTCTCCTGGTGCTCCCGATCTTGGAAGCGGCGGCGGCGGTGGAACAGAGATGAGATCGCGAAAAGAGTTCCTCCCTCGAGGGTTTCGGGAGATGCTTTAAATATATGCCAAAGGGGGGCATCGGAGGAGCCTCGGGGGGCCCAGGCGCCCCCCCGGCGCGGCCCAGGGGGGCGCGCCGCCAGGGCACCCGGAGCCCTGGTGCCCCCCCCCCCCGGCTGTCCTTCGGGCGCACGGTAGTTTCTGGAACGCTGATTTTTTATATAATTTTTCTGGATTTTTCCTGGCAGTTCTCATAACATGAAAACCTGAAATACAAAAACAGCCGAAAACAGAAACTGGCACTGGGGTGCACTGAGTTAATAGGTTAGTCCAAATATGATCAAAAGTGTATGGAAGTGTATAAATATCATAGCAATATCACCCAAAAGAGGCATGGAGCAAGCAGAAATTATAGATACGTTTTGGACGTATCAGCCGTTCGAGTCCGAGTCGGAGTCAGAGGAGAACGGCGACGGGTCGAGCGGCCCCGTCCGATCAAGGACCGTGGCGAGCCTGGCGATCTTTACGACCTTGATGTCGTTAGATGGGGGGTTGCTGAATGGGCAGGGTGTCCGAAAGCCGCCGGCGTCGGTCGACCATGATGAGGGCGCGGACGGCCGTGTAGTCGCGGCCCTCGACGCAGTAGTGGTCGACAGAGCAGACATCACCAAGGTGGCTTAGCGCCCGCCTGATGCCTGCGTCGTGCCAAAGCTCATGTGGGAACTCCGAGGCTTTAACCTTGATGAGCTGGTCGAAGACAGGCGACGCGCGGTCAGCCAGCTCAACCGGCTCGAAGGAGATGTGGTTGCCTCGAAAGTCGATGGAGCCAAGGGCGACGAGGTAGTCCCGCACACTCGCGGACTCGTAGGTGACGCAGGCTGCTCCGCGCCATGAGCCAGCAACGCTGAAGCTTGGGTTGCCGGCGTGCGCGAGAATCGCGTCGTAGATGAGTGTTGCCGGGTTGTGGACGGGAGAGCGAAGGTGTGCGAAGGCGATATGGCTGACATTGTTGACGAGGCATGGGGGCGCGACGATGGTAGGCGCGAGCTCGACGGGCAACCCGAAGCAACGTCCATGGCGAGCGCGCTCAGCGTTCGGAGGAGACGGGCTGAATGCTGCAGCAGCCCTAGCCTCGTTGAGGCTTGCGCGAAGCGCCTCGAGGTCAACAGGGTGGGAGAGTGGTGGAGGAGCGGGAGCAGGGTAGGTCATGGTGTCTATTGTGGAGGAGAGCGGGATGATGCGAGCGACCGGGATGCCGAGGAGTGGTGCCGCTGGCCCATTTCCGGCACGGGGCCAAGGGTTGGGGGCAGCGGCGAAGTCAGCTGGGGTAGGTGCAGATGAGTTAGCCATGGCTGGAGTCGGCGTTGGGTTGGGGTGAAGAGAGAATGCTGGGTTGGCGACTGGAGTTTGTGGAAGGCGAGCGAAGAAAGGGAGGAGGCGGACCGCCCGGCACCGGCTGGCTTTGTGGCCGGAGCACCAGCAGCGAGCACACCTGATGGGGTCCCGGCAGTGCTGCACTTGGTGATCCAGTGCAAGGCAGCGAAAGCAACGGCGTTTGGAGAGGATAGGTGAGTGAGGGCGTTGGTGTGGAGTGAGATGGAATGCGTTGCATGAGGTATATATAGGAGTGTCGTAGTGTGGTGAGGGTGCATGCTGGGAGGAGGAGAGAAGAGCGTCCCGATAGGACATGGGGGGCGGAGACCCATCTATGTGTGGCGTCATGCATGTGGTCAAAGGGCTGGCCGGGGTACTGTTATCGGATGGAGCGAGCAGGTTTTGCAGGTGGGCAGGGCATGGATGAGTCGTGGTTGACGCAAGCCTTGGAGTGATTCTTCTCTGCCCAGGTTCTTGGGGCCCCAGTGGAGCATGCATGCATGCAAACGGGAGTGGACGGTCCGCTCGGTGCTCTTGTTTCGTGGGTGGGGGCCGAGGCGCAGAGAGGTGCGGTGCATAGGCCGGCTCCGCCGAGACCACGGTGGAGGGCAGTTGAGAGTGCTGGTGGGCATGCGTGTCGAGTGTCACGGGTTCTATAGAAGGAATGTATGGGTGGAATTTGTCTGTATCTAGATCGTGCGCGAGGCTCTGTCCCTCGGTTTCAGCGTTGGTCAAAAGCAAAGCGGCAGAGGGAGTGCATGTACTGGAGGTAGGATGGTGGTAGGTAGCTGTTGGGGACGTGCTTGAGGGGAGTGTGCAGGCAGGGATTGATCCGTTGTGTATTTGGTTGTGTTCCTGGTTATTTGATTTGTTTAAAAGAGAGCGTTGCATGCATAGTGTGGAGGGGTGTGGGCCGAGGATGGAGATAGGCATAGTATGCTTTTCTGCGCGGCCTGGCTTGATCGTGTCCGGTCCGCGTGCCTGGAGAAGGAGCTGCTCATGAGCAGTGGCGGTGGAAAACTGGTCAAAGAAGTAGAGAGAGAAGCATTTGAAAACTAGCGGCGAGCTCTTGAGGATTTCAAATCTGACCTCTTTGGTTATAACCGAGGAGTGAAACACAAATTGTGACAGCTTAGCTACCTGGAAAACTGGTTTTACCGAGAAGTAGTGGTCTAGAGCGTTTGTTATGAGCATAATATTGGGGTTAACAGTCTTTGAATGGCATAGGATCCAAAAAGAGACCGTTGGTGCATGGCGAGGTGGGAAAATATGACGTGTGATCTCGGTGTGGTACATGTTTAGAATCCGGTTAAAGAATTTGAATCCATGGCGGAAAGGCCTAATCTCTTTTGGGGCGTCGAGCGGCGTTGCTGTCGGTTCCGGCAGGATTCCCGAGTCTGGAAGGAGCGCGGGGGGAGCAAACACCTCCGTAGGTATTTGTTGGCTGATGGAGCACGGGCGTCGAGGCAAGGCGGGGCGCAGTGAAGCATTGGCGGTGGTGGCGGTTGAGTTGACGACGATGATCGTTGCGAAGAAGAAGGGTGTCGAGACGGGAGAGCAAGCGGTGATGGCAGCCTGCGCGGCCATTGAGGCGACGCGGAAGGAGAATGCTGAGGTGGATATTTTTTGGACATCGAATTTTTTTGCCCTACCCCCAAACCTAGTTTGTAGCAGAGCAGCGACGAGGAAGCAGTCGAGGGGAAGGCGACAGTTGTGGAAGAATATGATGGTATGATGGGTGTTTGCCGAAACATGGCGTGGCGGTGAGACCATGGATCGTTTTGCCTGCCAGAGGTCAGCTTGAAATGAGAGACCAACCGCGGAGTCGAGGCAAAGTGTTTGAGATATGAATCGAAAGGCGTGTTGCAGGCGATCGCCGATGTCCAACGTGAGTGGGGCGGCGTGTATGGGAGTTGGCGTTTGCCGTGGTAGTGGTGAGGGAGGCGAGGGTGGAAGGCGATGGGCGATGGAGGCGGGAGAGTCTCTCTCAGCATCCACGGGCGGGCAAACGAAGAAGGAGATGTGGATGCGGGGCGATGCGATTTCCTTCTCCCGGAGGATAGCCAGGGCGACCGGGGTCGAGGAGACAGTGAAGCGGAATTCTGAAGGCGAAAGCTGAAGGACCATGAACATGTCAGGCTGACCTCCGAGGCAACCTTGGAGGTAGCATGCAAGCATGAGGCAATCAATCTCCATGGCGGCACGCACAACTTTGACAACAAGGTGGATGCCTGAGTTTTTGTGGCGAAATGGAGTGATTGGCTGCGAGATGGCAGACCAAACCTGAACCTCAAAATCCGCCCCCATGGCGTTTCCAACGGCAAGCGCGCCGCGAACGGCAGCCTGGATCGGAGAGTCTTCCAGCCAGCAGTCCGGCGGGAGCGGGGGTGAGGTGAAAGTGGCTATGGTGAGGCTAGGTGGTGGTGGAGTTGGGATCGAAGGTGGCCGAGGTTGGGGCAGGGACGGTGGTGGTGGAGGAGCGGCTGGAGGTGGGAGCGGAGGCGGAGCGGGAGCCATCCTTAATGCTATCAATGAGGACGATGATATTATTATTGGTGCCTAATATCTTTGTTGTTGCCTTCCTTGGAGATGTTCGTTCGAACTAGTATAGGCTCAGGTTTAGGCGGACTTCACACAGTTCGGCCGGTCACACTCGCTCCCACGCACTGGGTTGTGGATCACAGGTGTCACCTCGGACGCATCGGCAGGCCCACAGACCGCCCACCTCCTCTCCCTTATCTCTTCGTAGTCACACCCCAGATCCACTCCATTTCCTTCCCTTCCTTTCTCTTCTTTCTTTTTTCCACACTAGCCGGCGTCGCGAGGAGGGGAAGGCATCACCTGTGATACAAGCTGCCGTGGCGGTGCTGCTGGGGACGACCGTGTCTCCGGCGAGCTTCGGAGTCGTGCTAATCGATGGTGCTTCATCGGGGGAAAATGTAAGCACCGACGGGGTGGGAGCAGCTGCCGGTGATAGAGACGGGGAGGGCTTCGGTGCTGCAATCGGAATCTGTACATGCTAGAACCAGAGGCCATGCTTGTTGCAACCAACAGCTGTTGGTGGCGAAGAAGACGGGCTCTGGTGCTGCAACCCCGATCTTCTTTTGCTGGGATCTGGCGGCAGAAAAGCTGCAACCACTTTTTGCCGGTGCTGCAGACGGACGGCGTCGAGTTTGTTTTTGCTGGAACCGGAAAAAGGAAAAAATCATGGCACATGCAAGATTTTTGTTGCGTGTGCATATGAGAGGTTTTGTTGTGAATGGCGGCGGCGGCTTGCTTTTGCTGGAATCAAGGATTTTTTTTCCTAGAACCGGCATGCGCTTTTGCTGCTACCGGCAAACCAATGAAGTTTTTGTTTTGGCTGAGATTTTTTTTATAGGGGAACTCGGTGATCCGAGCGGACAACAGTGATGAGCGAAGGCGTCATCTTAGGGGGATGCTGCAACCGTTATGGCCATGAGCTAGACCCGGCCAGCGGGTGAGCTGCAGTCATCAATGTCAGAAGCATGTCAGCCGAGGGACGAGCACGATTGGCAAGGGTGGTTGGCGAGCACGAGCTGCAAAACGGCAGGCACTAGTGGCCTAGGGTTGCCTGGGAGCGTATCAGTGAGGGGACGAACACGGCGGCCGGCAAACACGGGGGGACTCACTTGTTCCTAGGTTGCGTGCGTTGACACAAGAGAGGAAGGAGAGAGGAACCGGATCTGACGGTTGTAACGGGACAAATCAGTTGATAGCGCGTCGACCGGCCCAAATTCCTTAGGGCTTTCTTCTCAAACGTGCATTTTTGATTGATCCAAAAAACTACATGTAATGTTGTATACTTTAGCAAGGTTCGCGTTGTTCTGCCGAAGTTGCTATACCAAATCATGCAGGGGGCTGTTCTGCCGAAGCTGGTTTAGCAAATTACGGTTGGAAACATCGATATGCTTGTGGGAAGGGAAGGCCAGTGTATTATCTGCCCGAACATTGAAGATAGTGAATGGTTGTGCTGCTCACAGTTATCTGCTACATACCAGAGCCTAGAGCATCTTCAACAGACACGCTATATAAACGCCGCGCTGAAAAATAAGTGTTTTTTGCGTGTGCGCTACCGCTCCGGGCGCTCCAGCGGAAGTGCAAAAATCGCGCGCGCGGCATAACTAGTTCAGCACGGGGATCCAAATGCCATCGCGGGCCGTTTATTTGCTGCGCCCGCTCCCGCGCGCTGGACACTCGAGCGTCCGCTCACAACTCCACCTCCCCATCCAGCCGCTGGCGCCGTCGCCGCCCGCACCACCCCATTTCTTTCTACGACCATTCCAGCGCTTCTCAGGCCTATCCCCGCGCCACCGCTGCTACTTCCGTCTCCCTCTAGACCTCACCGCCGCCCCTCGCGCGCGGCAGTCCTCCGACGAATAGCGTCTGGCCGCCCACTACTGCTCGGCGCCCGCAAGGTGTTCGACAAAACGCCCGCAAGGTATGTATTGCTTCCAACTTCACATTTTTTACATGAACATTATAGTTTTTATAGCCTAGTTTAAATTGAACATTGTAGATGAGTTCGTCATATGATTCTTCCGAATAAGAATTTTGATATTGAAGTGGAGGAGGATCTTGCAATGATCCTAGCTATGCACATCGATAAAAAACCGAAGCACGGTGGTTCGGTTATGGGACGGCAGAAAATTTGGAGGGATAGCATCGATGCCCACAACAGATTGATCAGGCACTATTTTGCGGATAATCCCGTGTGCCTCGAGTCTTACTACCGGCGCTGGTTTAGGATGAGCACTGAGTTGTTTGGCTAGTTTTTTAGCGTTTGGCCAGATTGTGCAAGTATTTGGCCAGGAGTATTTGAGAATGAGTGTGACCAAGATGTAGACTACTCTCAGTATGAGCTATTGGGACATCACGTACGAGTGCGGCGGACGGCTGCCAGGGTGACTCGTTTTGTTGCCTCCTATCATGCCATTCGACGTGCCAAAACGCATGATGATCTTTAGAAGGGTCTCATTGAGGAGTGGTGGACATGGTGTGACACCCCGAGACCGATGCGCCAGGTGTCAGCCAGTTATTCGTCACCATTGCCATGTCATATGCTTGTGTGTGCATTTTGCCATGTCATCGAGTGCATTGCATCAGCATGTTTTCAAAGTTTGCATCCGTCCGAGTCCACCCGTCCTTTCCGTTGTCCGTTCTGAACCCAGACACACTCGCACGCGCCCGCGGCATCTCCGAATATTTATTTTATGAATGGCCGGAAAATGTTCTCGGAATGGGATGAAACTTGGCGTGTGGTCTTATTATAGTGTAGACAGGCCGCCTGTCAAATTTCATCGCATTCGGAGTTCGTTTGATAGCCCAACCATTAAATATAGCGGCACTAGTCGCCGGTTAATTTCGTCGGACGTTTCGGTCTCTGAGATTGCCGCCGGGCCTCTCTTCTTCCTTCTCTTCTTAGCCTGAGGCCTCTCCCCACAGCCCACTAGCCCCACCTGCAGCCCACCTAACCCCCCTTGCGACCGGTGCCGTCCGATCGGCATTGGAAGGTCCAAAACACCCCCCCACACACAAACCCTAGCCCTCCTACTATATGTGGACAGTCCCCTTGCCATTTTAGGCCTTCCCCTACCTCCCCCTCAATTTCCGCGCCCCCCAATCCTCCACACAGCCAGCCGCCGCCCCCCACCTCCATTTCCGCGTCGGCGTCCGAAGCCCCGCCACTTGGCGCACACTGGTTGGCTGCGCCGCCACCCGCAGCCAACAGGAGGCCGCCATCTGGCCCTCCACATCGCCCAGGCCTCCCTCCGCGCCACGCCCATCATGCAGCTCCTCACCGAGCGTGCAGCCGCCCCGACTCCCGCCGGCGAGCCTCTACGCAGCGCCGCCGCCGGCTCCGTCCCGCCTCCAGCGCCCCAGCCTCGCCCACTCCGGCGGCCGCGCCGCCCGGAGCCGCCGCTCCCCTGCTCCGCCCCTCGCTTGAGCACCCGAACCGACGCCGCCTCGCCCGACAGCTCGCCGCCGGCGGCCTCTGCGTCGCCGCCTAGGTCGTCCTCCGGCCAGATCAGGCCGCCGGCGACCGGATCCGGCCTCCCCCGACCTCCTCCGCCCCTCGCCTGGCTCCCCTTCGTCGGAGAGTCACCGCCGGCGTCCCGCTCGTCGCCGGGAACCACCGCGGCCATGGCTCCCCGCGCCGCGCCGGACATGTCCGAAGCTGACGGACATGTCCGAAGCTGACGGACATGTCCAACCTCCCCTCTCTGTGAGCCACTGCCAGTGGGCCCAGCCGCCCGGACGTGTCCGCCGGACCCGGACAAAGTCCACCCCAAGGTTGCCTCATTTTCCACTAAGTCCCTGGCTCTTTTGTAAAAATGTTGCATGTTTGAGTGGCTGTAACTTTTTGTGTGGTGATCCAAATTGAGTATATGATATGTCAAAATGATCGTTGGGATATGCTCTTCATTTTGTTCCATTGTGGCATGCTTGTTTGACTTCATCAAGATGACCTAATCATCGTTGCAAGAGTGCTACTTGTTTAAAACTGTTGGTAACTATAATTTTGTTAGCATGTTTGAGATGTGATAACTTTGTGCATGTTGGTCCAAATGGAGCATATGATATGTCAAAATGTTCATTGTGAAGTGCTCTACATGTTGGTTGCTGTAGCATTCATGTTAGGTGTCATATTGCCATGTTAATCTCTGTTGCAAAAGTGCATTTTGCTGTTAAGTGCTGAAACTTGTTATGAGATGCTGATTTCACTTGCTCATTGCTATTGGTGTGTTTGTCCTCATGCCACATGTCAATATGTTTTAGAAGCACAATCATATGGACTTTATTGTGGTGCAATTAACTTTCCATGACATGCCTTGAGGTGACTTAAACAAGCTTGTAAACATGTCATGCCAATGTTGTTGTTTTATACTTAGTGAAAAAACTGCTAAGTCTGGAATCTGTTAAACCTGATGCTGTGTTTGCTTGATGCCCTAGTCAAGTCCATGCTTGTTTTACTATGTCAAATGATCATGTCTTGTTGTACATGTTATTGTCTATCCATCCATGCCCTTGTTTGCATATATGGCCTGCTGTAGCTTATTTATTTCTTGCTCTCAAGTTGCTATAAAATTTACCTGTCAGCTTGCTATCAGCATGATCAATTTGGTGAAGCTTGTTGTTATTGATCCATGCCTCCTATGGAGATGCTCCAATGTAATTGTTTGATGTATGATATGTCTATTACATGTCCATGCTCTTTATATACCTAGTAGAGTTGATATGCTTGTTGTTTTGTGTCTCCGAAGGCAGCATCAGTGATGATGTTTTTGCCTTCCCAGATTTTGACGGAGTCTGGATAAATTTATTGCAACTTGCCATGCTTGGTTAATTGTATTCCAACAAGCTTTTGGGTGTGTTCTAAGTTCATGATTGTTAAGTATCATGTCTACTTCACATCCATGACTCTTGTTATCATGTTTGGGTGTTGTAGCATATATATACCTTGCTCCAAAGTTGATATGTTGCTGATTTTGGACAGCTTGTTCTTATATCTTGTTTCATGTGTATGTATTGAACCGTTGCTCCGTTTTGAGAGTGTCCTATATGAAACTTGTGTGATTTTGCATGTAGAAGCATAATATAATATTATTTTCATGTTTGGAGTGTGTTTGCTTGTTGGTTGGATGCATCTTGCATAGTTGACATGCTTGTCTTGTTTTGCTCATATCTTCTAGGCTGTAGCTCTGAATCTAAACTTGACTAGAATTTCGTGTTGGTCATCATGGTGCATGTTAACTTGCTGTTTAACAACTTTAACTTAAGGTTTGTTCAGATATGGACCCATTTCCAAATATGCATATGAGGACTTACCGAAATTGCTATATGTGGATTCCGGCCTCATTTAAACTTGTTGGTTTGTGTTGTTCTTGTGTGCTTCATCCCTTACCATGAAGTGCATCATATAGACTTGTCTTGCATCATACTTGGTTGAACATATTGTCATGTTCTTGTGATGTGTGTTTACCATGTTGTGTGCTTTCTTCTCGCTAGTTCTTTTCCGTTGCGATCGTGAGGATTCATTCGTCTACGCTTGGTTCGTCTTCAAGGCTTCTTCTTCGTCTACTTCATGGACTCATTCTTCTTCTTTGCGGGATCTCAGGCAAGATGACCATCACCTTGGATACCTTTACTATCATTGCTATGCTAGATGTCTCGATGCTATCGTTATATGTCGCGCTACCCATCATTGTTGTCAGCCCCTCTCCTTGTTGTCATGAAACCTCTAACATTTGACACCTTCCCAGCAAACCATTGTTTGGCTATGTTACCCGCTTGCTCAGCCCCTCTTATAGCGTTGTTAGTTGCAGGTGAAGATGAAGATCGTTCCATATTGGAACTTGTTGTTGGAATATCACAATATGTCTTATATTTATTAACACACCTATATACTTGGCAATGGGTGGAAGGCTTGGCATTTTGCTCGGTGTTTTGTTCCACTCATGCCACCTTAGGAGCCGATAAACCGGCGTTATGTTCCTTGATTTTGCGTTCCTTACACGGTTGGGTATATGGGGACCCCTTGACAGTTCGTCTTTGAATAAAACTCCTCCAGCAAGGCCCAACATTGGTTTTAATTTGATCATAATAAAAACTTAATTAATTAATTAATTGCATAGGGAGTTAGCGCTACCCGAGGATTCTTTCTACATAGCAGGGGGGCAGTGCTGATGGTGTTGGTCCCAAACGGGGAGCCTGCGGGGCCACCTCGGGGAAACTCGAGGGCTGGTTTTACCTGTAGCATCGCCCATCCGGTCGTGGCCTGAGACGAGATACGCGCGGCTACTATCAGGGTGTCGACACATCGGGAGGTCTTGCTGGACTTGTTTTACCATTGTCGAAATGTCTTGTGCACCTGGAATTCCGAGTTTGATCGGGCTTTCCCTAAGATAAGGGGTAATATTATTATTACTTCTGCTGATCATGAGAGCTTGTGATGGGCTAAGTTGGGACACCCCTGCAGGGTTATGATCTTTCGAAATCCGTGCCCGCGGTTTTGTGGCAGATTGGAATTTGTTAATTTCCGGTTGTAGAAAACTTGACAAAGGATCCGAAGTAAAATACACAACTGCGTGAGTAACCGTGACTGTCTCTTTTCACTTTGAGAAGAAAATACGGTGGGGTTATGTTTGACTCGTAGGTAGTTCAGGATCTTTAGCGATCACTACTAGTTTGTGACCGCTTGCGTAGATGCTCATCTTATTCTTGTACTCGTAAGTTAGCCACCACATATTGCTTAGACGCTGCTGCAACCTCACCACTTTACCTCTTCCTGCCCTTTAAGCTTTGCTAGTCTTGATACCCATGGTTATGGGATTGCTGAGTCCTCGTGGCTCACAGATACTACAACAACAGTTGCAGGTGCATGTTTCCGATGACTTGACGTGAGAGCGATGTCCTTTGTGTTGGAGTTCTTTCTTCTTCTTCTTCTTCTTCTTCTTCTTCTTCTTCTTCTTCTTCTTCTTCTTCTTCTTCTTCTTCTTCTTCAGTCTTGGGTTAGGTTCCGGGTCGGCAGCCTGGGATAGCAGATGGATGTCGTGTGCTTTTCATGTTTGCATCCGTAGTCGGATGTCTTGTATTGATGTTGTTGTATTCAAATGCCTTATATGTATTGTTGTATCCCCCATGTATGTATGTAATGGTACGATGTAATAATATCCATCTTGCTAAGCGCCCGAAATGCGGTTGTGCCCCAATCACGTAAGTGTCACGTGATCGGGATAGAATCGCATCTTGGGCCTGACACATGGGATGGCCGATAAAGAACATCATGATTTGTGCGTTTGATATTGTATTGTTGAACTATTTGTTGTATTGAGAGATAAACTATTTTTTTGAGTTGTAATAATGAAATTGAACTATTTATTGTTGATTTATTATGTTTGTGTTTGATCTCTTTGCTTGTGTTTGGAGCGCATATGTTGTTTGTGCGAGAGCGCACGCGCTGCATTTTAGCGTACCTGCTGGAGCTACGCGCGCGCTAAAGTTTACATCGGCCGCTGGAGCCAGTGCTCCCCGCCGTGACAAAACAGACGATCGACGCGTTGCAAACGCATTTTTAGCACGCTGTGTGTTGGGTGGCTATTGAAGATGCTCTTATGACCTAGTGTTCTCAACAATTGGTTTGTACAAAAGCATCGAAGCTTGCTCCCATGTACAAATGTTGTATTTAAAAAAAACTACTACCATTATGGCACAAACCATCAATACATACATGCATTTCAAAGGTTAACTTGGTCGATGAGTAGTGTTTGTGATACAAGACCAGAGTTACCACAAGAAGACCGTTCTTGTATTCAATTTATCTCACCGTGCTTAAATAAAGAATAGGAGATTGAACAAGTGAAGCAACATAACGCCGATTAAGTACACGAGGATAGGCAAGTTCATGCAGAGTAGCAAATGTTCTTTACATGCTCTGTTGTGGAGCCTTTTTTTTTGCGAGAAAATTTTCGATCTATTCATCTTCAATCATGGCAGTACAACGAACATTAGATTTAATAGAAATTATATCCAGATCCGTAGACCACGTAGCGACAACTACCAGCACTGAAGCGAACCGAAGGCGCGCCACCGTCATCGCCCCTCCATCGCCGGAGTCGGGAACAACTTGTTATAGTAGACAGTCGAGAAGTCATCGTGCTAAGGCCCCGTAGGACCAGTGCACCAGAACAGCTATTGGTGTGGAGCCTATTACAATGTACTTTGAATCTTAGTTCTAACCAACTGAAGTCAATCATTATTTTGGGAATTGGCTGAGAAGTTTTGACAAAAAAAATAGAAACCTATGGTGACTTGCGATTTCTTCAATATTTTGGGCTATATAGAGACGTTGAAATGATTCCTTCTTCAGAGATAAGAGAATCAATAGTTCTTTCGCATTCCGTCTGATTTGTCACTACTAGATTCCTGCTTCAATGATGAGAGATCCAATAATTCCTTCACATAGATTCGAGAATTGGTAGGATACCGTTGCTCCCTGAAGTTCTATTTTAGAAATGGAGGATGGCCTTCGGCCTCTGCATCTGAACGATGCATGCAGTCACTTTATTAATTATTTACATAAGACCTTACAAAGACATACAATAATAAGACTAAAGCCACCGTCTAGGCAACATCTGTCGCTACTCCTATCCAGTTGATGTAGAGATGTTGATAGTCTGGTCCTAATACCAAACAGACCTCGCAGCCAAACCTAACATCTAAGACCTGAGGTTCCAACCAGGACGCCTGCCGGGTATGGGACACCCACCAGTTCGGCGCACTCCTCAACCAGGACGCCTGCCGGATATGAGGCCGCCGCAGCCACCTGCCATCAATCCATCTTCAGAGCTGTACTGTTGCATCTGCCGTATCAGGTCTCTATGCCATCGACGCCACCACGACGTCACACAGCGTCCTCCTCCTGCACGAGTCCATCCTCGTACATCGGGCGCCGAGCCCACTACGCCACGCCACCGAGATCCGCCGTCATCAATGTGTAGTATGAAGCACCGCTCCACCAAGAAAGCCGCCCACTGGTCCCTCGATCCCATGTACGCCTCCAAGAATGACGCCCCTAAGGAGGCAACGACACCAACGCGTCGCCGTCATCCGATCTACTGATCTAGGGTTTTCCCCGGAGGTAGCAGATAGTTGTCTTGAACTTCTCCTTGGCGATGCCTTCAAGAAGGAAACGCCGCATAACAGCACCGTCACCGCCGGCCTTGGCCAGGTTTTCACCCGGATATGAACAAATGGCCTCCATCAAGCAACTTGTACACGAACCGCCGCCATCGCTGCCGGGGACTGAACGAAGAATCCAGGCCGCCGCCGCCTGACCGGCCATGGCACCACCATCGTGCCTAGGCCGGTGTCGTCAGGCCCACCATGCCCGCTTGTAGACGCTTACCAGATCCGCCAGCTCGCCGAAGCCCATCTGGATATGGCGAGATCCACGATCTGGGCTGTCGCCACAGGGGCTCCTCTGCCGCGGTATCACGCCTGCGCCGACGCCGCTGTCACACTCGCCGAGAACCAGCCGCTCCACGCCGCTGGTGCCTCGCAGTTTCATGCGCAACCGCCGTCAGGGGAAGACGCAACCTCCACGCGCGGGGG
>LR738713.1:673532268-673555987 GCA_902687465.1 Secale cereale | reverse complement strand
GGGGGGGGGGGGGGGGGGGGGGGGGGGGGGGGGGAGCCCCACCGCAGCTGCCATCACTGGCCAGGCTACGGGCGTGGCCTCCGACGGCGGCAGGGGAGAGAGGATGGGGAAGGAGGCCTTTGGGCCGGCGGCGGCAGATCGCCCCCCGTGTCGCTTAGGTTAGGCGACGCGGGGGCATGGGGTTGGGAGTGTGTACTAACCAGCCCCCTAAAATTTAAGACGAGCATGTCGTCAAGATCGCGCCTGGTGCATGAACACGTCGTCCTCTTCATTGTGATGCTGTAGTTTCTTTGTCATATCTAGCTATCTAGTCTAAGTTGCCTTTTGTGTCGTAAGGTTGTGATGAAAATAACCGAATGATGTTTGGTTTCGTTTCTATTAAATGGAACTGGGGCGGGGCCCATTTCCATTGAAAAAACTGGATTAATTCTTGATTTTAGATGCTCGAGCGAATAGTAAGTGAGATCTACAGGGGATCGCGAGGTTGGCGTTGTGGAATGTTACAGATGACGCCAAGGCGGCTCCTTAATATGGCACTATTAAACTGAACCCTCTTGAAACCATTGGTAGAGCATCATTTTTTAGTTGTTTCTACCCTTTCCATCCGGAAATACTTATCATCAAAATAAATAAAACAGGGTGTATTTAGATATATTTTAGTTTTAGATACATTTTTATTATCCATTTTGATGACAAGTATTTTCGAATGGAGGGAGTATGTATTTTTCTCGAGCACATTATAGTTGTCGTGTATGCACACATTTTTTTCATGTGACGAAAAACAATTTTTATTGTGAAAGAAGCGTAGCATTCATTGTTTTTTTAGGGTGCATAGCATTCACTGTTGTTCTATATAAACAGTGAACAAGTTTAATTTTTTTTCCCCAAAACGTGTCACAAATTCATCATGCACTAGATCAAGTGATCCTTGGCAAATTTAGATGATGAAATTGCCTTCGCCAGTCCGCCGGTATATTCTACCGCTTCCTTCTCATTGGGCAGTGCATCAATTCAGTTTTTTCACATCAGCAACTACCGAGACAAAAATAAAAACAATATTTGTACTTATAATCAAAATTAATAATCTAGTAGTAGTAGTACTTTATCCATCTATGTGAATAAGTCATCTTATATTGTGCACCGCGGCGAAGGTGGAAAGGAAAATGAGAAAATTTAATATTTATTTATTAATTAATACCATTACATGCAACGAACTGACCACTGCATGTCATATTTGGTACTCCCTCCGTCACAGTTTACGGGGTGTCTAGCCCAGGTCGCTGGAACCAAGGTATGCAGTGATTGGCTCCATTTCCTCCATGTGTTCGACTGGAAAAAACTGCGTAGTTAATTGTATGCGCCTAATTAGCTGAGAAGTTAATGCTTCAGTAAACCCCACCTCCAATAAACGAGCAACCTCTTTGCGTGCATTGGTGGATACCAATTCCACACCACATTCACACCCGAATTTCCACCCACCTTAATCCTTCTTTATTCTGGAAATGCATGAAATCTGAAGGATGTCTTCTAAACTATGACGGAGGGAGTAGCCCCAAGTCATTAAAAACATACACACCCATATATCTTATTGCTTGATTTCTTTATTTATGTCAAAAACAAGAAACACTGTGAGAGTTAAAGCACCACGTCTATGTGTTTTGGGACTATTTAATTTTCGTAAGGTGACTTATACACCTAGCGGAGGAAGTACTAATAATTTTCAAAACGATATGTCTTTGGTAGATTTGCTTAGATCATCTACGTTCGTGTGTCTTCAGGTTGGATCTTCCGATCTACACTACTCTTCATCGACGTCAGGTGTTGTTCTGGTGCGTTGGCTCTCTAGGGCCTTAGCCCGACGACTTCCCAACTGTCTACTACCACAAGTTTTGCCCGGCCACAGCGAGGGAGGGACGATGACGGCGGTGTGCCTTCGGCTCGCTTCAGTGCTTCTAGTCGTCGCTGGGTGATGTATGAATCTGGATGTAATTTCTATTATTTTTTATGTTCGTTGTACTATCATGATTAAAGATGAATAGATCGGAAGTTTTCATGTAAAAAATTATAAATTCTCAAAAGGAAAAATGTTGCATCCAAACTGCCGATTTTCTAGTAAACACCACTTCTTTTTACTTTATTGATTTAGTCCCTTATACCGTATCAACTGAGTGCCATGCCTTTGCCTGTGAAACCATCCATTCTATCCCCCCTCTTCGACAAAAATCACAAAAACAGATCGTTTCGACAGGTGATGTTTCCATCGAGGAAGCGCCATGCTGGTGACATGGAGCCTAAGCGATGACCAGTTAATTCTTCAAGAGTTTCTGTCAAAAAAAAAAAATCTTCACGAGTTCCTTATCTCCTTTGCCCAGTTAGCGTCCTGGTCCTGGCCCTGGCCAGGAGCATTTATGCGTCATGTTCCATGTTCATGTCGTCAGGTCTAGAGGCAGGGACGAACTGAAAACTCTGTCCTTCGCCTTGAGAGCCTACAGAGGAGAAATGGAAGATGATGAGCCACACACTACAACTACAAGAATCCGAGACACCGAGAAGCCGACCAATGGAAATAGAGATTTTGGTTTGGTTTGATTTGCTTTGCCAACCTCTTTGTCCCAGTTGGTGCGCATGGTGATGGCCAGCAGCAGCAGCATCTGCGCGATTAAACCGCATATTATTCCGAACCACAGCCCCTGAAATTCAGACCCATAGGTTAGCTTTGAGAGGTCATTTTTGACATGTTTCTTCAGATCGATGAGAAATACAAGTGTGGTATGGGTGCTAAAATCAGTACCATTCCGCCAAGATGGTAGACAAAGGCAAAGCATAGCGCCGCTGGAATGCCAACGAGGTAGTATGCGCTGAGATTCACACAAGCACCAATCCTTTGCAAGCCACAGCCCCTGACAATACCTGGAATATACCAAGTGTATACCCCACGCTGCAATCAGTACCTTGACAGTAATGTTCATCGAAATGATACGTGACAAGAAGATAGACTAGAGTTGAAATTCAGGAAATGGTCTGCAGGTACCTGGAATTTGCGTTATTTGGCGCATCATCTATATTTACCAACGAAACAAATAGCGCGTTATTTCGACGTTTAAACTTCGCTATAGCGTATTTGAGAGTGTCACGTTATGTTTTAGCCATTTTACACGCTATGCCGCTATTCACGTTATAGCATGCTATAACGGCGCTAAAGGCAAAAATGTTTCAGCGTTTTTAGCGTGGAGCGATAGAAACACGGCATGCGCTCAGCCCATAGCAGCCCATCGGGCATCGGCCCAATGCAATGCAACAATAGGCCTATCTAGGATGGAAATATTGCATTTGTCTGGATGAAAACAAGAAGCATTCTCTTAAGTGCATCTAATGTCATAATATGTACACCAGTGGTATGCATTTATAGCTCCTAGAAAAAAAATTAGACGTTGAAATCCTTAATTTCAGTGATATATTTGACATTTATTTTGAAACGCTATTTTGAATATAGCACACAAATAGAACGCGATAACTTGTATAGCATTTGGAGAAGGACCACGCTATTTTAGATAGCGCGCTATTTTTGTTGTTGATATTTACCTGAAAGAACACACTGCATATTGACGAAAATGATCGACACCGAAAGAAGCGGCATCATTCTCGCAATGTATTCCACCACCTCCTTCTTGTTGCTGTATGCATACCCCCATAGATTGCGCACCGACAGCACAATAAGTCCTAACGACACACCCATCACGAGACCCAGAACCATATCACACGAGTAGCCAGACGGGCAGCTTCAGGCCGCCCAGCACCAAGCTCGTTTGAAACACGGGTGCTATGATAACAAGATACACAGTTTCATTGCCACAATGACTACCAGGGATAAAGTTGTAGTACAGGCATGGCAAAAGGTTACGAGTATTGTGTTGTTCGCTCATACCTTATGGCTGCCCCAAGCCCGGAGGGGATCATGAGTATTCAGCCGTGTTCAAGCTGCAGGCAGTTCCACATTTCCCATCAGAACAGGGCATACAGAATGTGAAATACTCCATGAAAAATGCAACTCACCAAATGGACAACACCGATGCCTGGAGCTTAGGATTTGCGAGAAGTCCGGAGAGAAGTACCAGCAGCTCAAACGACCACCACTCTAGACTGTACATGTAGGATCAGATTCAGTCGAAGATGGAACGCGAAAAAAATCTACCTGCAAATCTGAGGGGCACAAACTAAAACTAACCAAACCATCAGCGCAGATGGCACGGCAAGCTTCATGAAGCTAAGGATGCCGCGAAATGCCTCCTTTGAGAGGCCTGTCCAGGTGCTCCTGCAGGATGGAGAGACCCTGATGTAGATAGCCAAGATTGACACATTGGCCAGGTACGAGATGCCATTGGCCAGGGCAGCACCCTTCTTGCCCAGCCCAAGCTTGTACACCAGCAACCAGCACACAGGCACGTGGCTCAGCGCCGTGACACCTGCGCTCTCCATCACCGGGAGGACGATGTTCTGCGTCTGGAGGAACTGGACATGGCACTGCATCAGTCCGTAAGCAAACAGTGATGGAATCATCCACCGGATGTAGCTCCCTGCCCCCATGGCAATCTCCGGGTCCTGGCCGAAGAGCAGGAGGATCTGCCCGGTGTACGCCCAGACCACCGCGACCACAACGCTCACCAGAGTGAGCACGAGGATTGCCCTTTGCTTGTAGATGCCGAGCAGATGGTACCGTTTGGCCCCGAAGGCTTGCCCACACAGTGTGTCCAAGCTGCTCGCCATGCCAGACTAAGATGATCATCAACAAACACAAGAAAAAAACCATTCAGGTTAACGCCAGTTGTTCACCATGAGGATCAAAACGTGTAGGAGATGAATTGGCATACCATCAAGCTGAAGCCGGTGACATTCGCGAAGGAGGTGGCGATGGAGGCACTGGAGAGGGCGAGCTCGCCAAGATGGCCGACAAACATGACCGATATCATCTGCACGACGTTCTGCAGCAGGCATCCGGCGACAAGGGGCCCGGCAAGGCACAGCTGCTTCTTAAACTCAGTCAGCACTAAGCTCTCCTTTGGCCCTCCTGTCTCCACAGTGTTGTTGCACCCAACAAGGGGCTCCTCCATGGGTGGCAACATACTTGAAACTTGAAAGCTCACGCTCTGGCTCTGAAGATGGTGGGTGAGGTGAGGGTGTATTTATCACGTCTACTAATCAACGTCATCAATGCTGTATAGGCCCTTCACTCGAGGACTAATTCAGCAAGGAAGCCAAGCTGAAAACGTGCCCCTGAACCAGTCATTTTCAGCGTGCCTATAGCGGAGTAAGATCATCTACAACTGGACCCCCACGACCGCCCCAAATGCCCGAGCGAGCTGCGCACGAGTTTTGGCCACCCAACCAGGCTCCCCGTAGCCGGGCCAAACGTCTGGACTGAACGGCACTCTCCATATCCACCCAGACACGCCCGCGACGTTAGATTGACAGATAGGGCCTATACATGGATACGGGGAGGCCGCTGGTCCGCTGGGCGCCTCCTCCGCTCCATCCGTCGTGGCGCCACTCCGGCGTGCCGTCTAAGGGAGGAGGCCGGCTATTTAAGCTAGACGGTGGCAGCCAAAACCCAATCCGCCCCTTTCTCCGCTCTGCTCTCATCACACTATGTTGAGGCGCCGGATCACTGCCTACGTTATGCTCACTCCGGAGCGTCGTCTGCAAGGACATCCGGGCGAGGAGGAGGAGGAGATGGAGGCGTTGCCGGCTGCGGGCTTCACCATGGCAGATGCGGAGGCGGAGTACGAAGCCGCCCAAGCGATGAACATGACGGAGCAAACCACCATCCTCGAGTCCATCCAGGACAAGGCCTACGTTGAGGTCAGCCGGCAGTTCATCCGGCAAGAACAGACGGCGAGGGACGCGCTGCTCGTCGAGGTGGAGGCCGGATTGGACGCGAAGCCAGAGGGGGGAAGGAGCTGGAGCCTCGGCAGGTGCAGGAGCTGCCGTACTTGCCCGTCTACCAAGCACCGGGCACGAAGATTGTCGACATCTCCGACGATGAGTAGTTTTAATGATGCACCTAGATTTTTATTTGCATGGCTAGTATGAATTTGAGGTTATAAGGCTGGTGCCAACGCGGGCGGTAGTGGGGGCGGTACCGCCCGCGGTCGGGCGGTAGCGGGGCGAGAGAGGGGCGAGACGAGAGGGGCGGGCGGTGGATCCGTCGCCGGGCGAGAGCGGGCGCTATCGCCCCGCTCTCGCCCGCGTTGGCGGCGGGAGGCGGGCGATAGTGCGGCGGGAGGCGGGCGGTAGTGGGGCGGGGCGTTGGCACGGCGGGCGGTAGCGCGGGCGGTAGTGGCGGCGGCAACGGCTAGCTGACGTGGCGCGCTGTGATTCGTCCACGTCAGGATTAGAATGTATTATTTTTAAAATTATGTAATTTTTTATTTATTATGCAATTTTATTACTTATTATGTAATCAGTAAAAAATTTAGAATGTATTATTTTTTAAATTATGTAATTTTTTATTTATTATGCAATTTTATTACTTATTATGTAATCAGTAAAAAATTTAGTTGAATAAAATTATTTTCTTGCATTATTTAGAATGTCTCAAGAAATGCGAGTGAAATAACTAAATCTGAGGAGAGAGAATCTGACGTGGCTATAGCCTGCCACTACAGCCCGTGCACTGGCACCGTGAGGTGAGAGTGTGGTGAGAGTGGGGTGAGAGTGGGGGTAAAAGCTGACGTGGCGGGGCGGTAGTGGGGCGGTGCGTTGGCACCAGCCTAAGGTTGAAGTTTTGTGGTTATGGAAGAGATTTTTTATGTGCTCTGTCTATGATGTTTGGGGACCGACTTTTGATGCTTGTGGCTGTAGATGCTCTAAAGAATGTCATGTGAGGCAGACGCGGCAGCTTGGCAGCCAAGTTGAAGATATCAATCAAATATAATAAACTATGTGACGAGCAAGATTGCATGGAACAGTTAACAGCACATGCTCGATCATGGCCGGAGCCGGAACCTATTTATATAGTAAAAAAAGGTTGGAAAGCTACAAGCCTACAACTACTCCGTACGAGGTGATGCCGATGACATTGCATTGCAGGCAACCTTGACCCTGTCCACGCCTCGACTCTGTGTGTGGGTTTGTCAGGTCGGCCAGGGTGCCCTTCTTTGTGGGCGTGTTGTAACGGTTTTAGCCCGATTTTTCATAAATTAATCGGACAACTCTTTTCTCGTGATTTATTCATACGACATGGGTTCCTGAATTTCCTGAGCTCCTTGTTTTCCCAAAATCAGGCATGACAGCAACAAATTTGGAGTTTTTGCGAGAGAAGGCCAGAAAACAAATGGAATTCCACACACACAGAGACAACTCATGGGACATTGAATAAGAGGTAATCTGCAAAGATCGGGGAAGGGTCTGGATAAGAGCCGTACCGCAGCGGCGGCCCCGGAGAATGCCCCCGGCCGAGGAAGAAGGTGGCGACGGATCAGCACCCTCCAAATTCGTAGCGGATCCAGCAAGATGCTGCGGCTTGGGCTGGATCGGTCCAGCACGGTGGTGCCTCGGGCCAGTCGGCATGGCACGAGCGCCTCGCCGGAACGGCACGCAGCACGCCGTCGGCCGCTGAAAGGAGGGGTGGAGGTGGGAGACTGGGAGAGGAGAGGACGCGGTCGTGCCCCTCATCCCTGCAGCGCAGCTCCCGCCGTGGAGGGCATCGACGCCTCGCCGTGGTCCAGCGTCGATGATGAATGGTGTGGTCACAGGCCGACGGCGGCGGGGCTGAGCAGATTCGCGGCCGAGCTTAGGGGATCGAACAGCGGCGGGGTTGAGCAGATCGACGCCGGGGGATGTGCGACACTGCCGGTGTATCGGGCCAGTGGTGCGTTGACTTGACTTCCTCGTGTGCGTATCGGGAGAGTTTTTTCTCGGTGAAATAACTTTATTCAAGTCATATGCTGTTCACCGGAATACAATATCTAGTACACCCCTCCGTCCCAATTTTTTTTAGGAAAACGTTCATGGCCGATGCGCCGGCCGAACTTTCGGCCAGCTCATGCGCCAAGTTGGATCCTATGAGCCAGCCATGTTCACTCCCCATGCGTTATTTATGAGCCCTGCAAACCGCATCCATCTTACTCCTCCCTTATCCCTTTCAATCAGTTTTCCCCCAAATCAAACACGACCTGCTCTGCTCCGACGACGTCCGCCTTCATCTGCCCCGCACATTTCCGGCGAGCGGCCGCATCCACCTCGCCATGTGCTGCTCCGGCGACCTCCTCGCCTTCACCTGCCCCGTGCTGCTCTGACGAGCGGCTGCATCTACCTACCTCCACATTTCTCCAGTTGACCTGCCCCCACGTTGCTCCGGCGAGCGCCTCGCCCTCGACCTGTCGCCATGCCGCTCCGGCGAGCGTCCGTGCTCCACCCGTGCGGGAACGGTGACTATGTTGTGCACGAGTGGACGAGATGCTGGAACCGGTGTCGGCCGGAGCTTCAATCAGTGGTATTTTTTGCTACATCTGGCTTCTTGTTTTGCTGGAATCAGCAACATTTTTTTGCTAGGATCCACCTTGTTTGAGTGCCTTTTGCTGCAACCAGTCAAAAACTTTGCTACCATCATTTTGTTTTTTGCTACTACCGTTGTAGTCCATCTTTTGATATTTTTTTCTTAATTATATCCATCTTTTTGCTGGAACACTCTAACTTTTTGTTACCATGGTCTTTGATATTTGCTTCTGCCGTCTTAGTTTTTGCTACCACCATGTTTTTGACTTTTTGTTGGATCCATCTTATTTTTGCTGAACCACTTTAAGTTTTGCTACCATGGTCTTTGTATTTTGCTACCACCGTTTTTTGTTTTTGCTACTACCCCATTTTTGATTATTTTGTTGGATCATTTTTTTGCTGGAATCACACACAGAGAGAGAGAGAGAGAGAGAGAGGGGGGAGGAGGTTGTGAATGACATGGAGGGAGCTACAAACATTACCAAAAAATGCTACGACCAACGCCCTAGGAAGCTTCAATCGATGGTGATGGAATTTGGGACCGGCCGTGATGCAAGCGCAAAAGCTGGAACCGTGCATGAAAAAAGCTTCAACCGTTGTGTGAAAAAGCTTCAACCATGAAAAAGCTTCAACCGTTGTGTGAAACAGCAAATGGTCAAGTGTAGACATAATCTGAGTTTTTGCTGGAAATCAGCGCCAAATTATTGCATTTTGCTACAACTAGCGTTTTGATTTGCTGGAACCGGCTCCATTTTTTGGTACAACGGGTGTTTTTGGGTTTGCTGGAGCCATTTGCTGTTTTTGCTACCACGGCGAGCCATGGCGTCATCACCATCGATTTTGCTGGTGGGTGAGGGGGGAGGGGACGGGAAGGGGAGGGGGAGGGTGGGCAGCACCGGCGAGAGGCTACACGATGATGGGGGACAGACGCGTGCTGCACAATGCAGAGGAGGGGTGGGCAGCCGCCATGGCTCCCTGTGGTTTTTCTTCTCAAATTAGGCGACCGGAGACGACGGCGGCGAGGCAAGCCGCCGGGGAACTTCAATCTGTCAACGGGAGGGGGGCGCTTGCCCGATGCGAGCGGGCGGCGTTTTTGTTTTTGTTTCATGCGATGTGATGGGCGAGGGAAAGGAAGGAGACGATGTGGGATCCAATCGAGCGGCTATGGACGCATGCATCGGGCGGCTGGGGGCAGACCGGCCGAAACTTTCGGCCGGCGCACCGGCGCCCAGTAGTCGCCTTTTTTTAACACTCCGTCTCAACTTTATATTAATATTAGTATAAATTTATACTAAGATTAAGACACTTATTTTAAAACGAATGGAATATATCTTACCTATCAAATTCTAACGTACATACAGCTTTTGATGGTATGTTTTTTTTTTTTTGAGAAAACTTCCAATCTACTTCCTTTATTTTTAAATATAAATCTTGGTACATATTTCATTATGGACTACATGCGAATGTATATAGACATAATTTAGAGTGTAAATTCACTTATTTTGCTCCGTATGTAGTCTTTGCTTTATATATAAAAAGCGGGGCGAAAGCCTTTTTCGGTAATTCACTTATTTTGCTCCGTATGTAGTCTCGTATTGAAATTTTAGAAAAACTTGGAACCTAGGAAGTATTTATCTTCAATCATAACATAACAATATAACGAACACCAAAAATAATAAAAATTACATCCAGATCCATAGACCGCCTAGCGACGACTATAAGCACCGAAGCAAACCGAAGGTGCGCCGTCGTCATTGCCCCTCCCTCGCTGGAGCCGGGCAAACGTTATTGCAGTAGACAGTCGGGAAGTCGCTTGCTAAGGCCTCATAGGACTAGCGCAGCAGAACATCAACCGTCGTCGATGAAGAGTAACGTACATCGAAAGGATCCAACATGTAAACACATGAACGTAGATGAACTACCACCAGATCTGAGAAAATCCATCAAGGATAAATTCGTCGGAGACACACATTCACACGCCCACCAATGATACTAGACACACCATCGAGACGGAGGCTTGGTGGGGAGAACATTATTTCATCTTCAAGGAGCCGCCACCATCTCGTCTTCCTGAACGGGACACAAACACTAACAGAACGTGAGGAAACAAGTGAAAACAGAGGTCTCCCGCCGGCAAGGGCCGAGATCCACCGGGGCGCCATGACCCTAAGGCCACCACAGACAAGGTGGACCGACGACAGCGCCTGCGGGAGGAAACTCTAGAAGTTTGCCGGTCCTCGCAATGATTTCCGAAACATCAAGTTTCAAGTGATGGTATGTGCTTCAACATTGGATCACGCTTCTTTGTTGCGGGATATACATTTTTGTTGTACTCCCTCCTTTCCGGTTTATAGGGCATATCTCAAAATTTTAGATTTTCCGTTTTATAAGGCTCAATTTGATAGTTCCCATCACATGTTTAGATTTCAAGGTGCATTAAATCATTGCATGCAAAGATTAAGAAAAAATTGACTAATGCATGTACTTTATGTATGCATGCATTGCAATTAATGCATTGGTAAACATAAAATTTTGAGGAAAACGAGTGCATTAATTGTATGCCTTTGCAAAATACAAAAATTGTTCCACCACTCGCTATCTACCTTGGTTGGTGAGATATTTGAATTGAGTCCTATAAACCGGAAAGGAGGTAGTATTACTCAAGTAGCAAAGCTACCCTCGGGTATTCAATTTGGCTCTCAACTCTAGGTGATCTTGGAATCTGAACCACTGATTCCTATTGAGATAAACGCTGATTATTGTATTCTTTAGAGGAACCAATGAAAAACAGAAGCAATGGAGCAGAAGAGCATTAGACTAGCCACAATGGATAGTAACATAGAGTAGTAACATGCCCATGCTACTACTCTATGTTACTACCTCTATAGTGGGGAGTAACATATGTGTGGTAACATGGAAGACTTCATTTATTAGGCTATAGACTCATCTTACCTTGATATGTGTTATGTTACTCATACTAGTAGTAACTAGCTATGTTACCACATGCCTCTCTTTCTTCATTTATTGATTGCCACATCATCTATTTTATCTAGATATGTGTGATGTTACTACCTATGTTACTTCCATTGTGGGTAGTCTTAGTAAGTATGCATGATCATACCGCGTAGCAAGTTCAACTTACCACTACTTTGGTGTCATCCTACCACCACATTCAAAAAAGGGTGTAATCCTACCACCGCATGTTCGTGATCACCGTGAGATCCCTGAGCTTGGACGCGGTGATCCACCTCAGTCTCCACTCCCTCAAGTGGTTGTAGACCTGCGTCGAGGTGATCACCTGTCCATAAAACTCGAACACTTGCTTTGCAACAAGGTTCAAGTGCACCTCCTTAAAGCCCTTGATAGTCCTCACCCCCACTAGTTATGATCTGACACATCTTATTAAGTACCAAAGTGGAGACGAATGGCTGCCATTTAATGTTGTTCCCACTACCATTCTTCTTCTCCTTTGCGGCTGCCTTTTGAGCAGCAGCATGAGCAACAACATTGGTTTGAGCCAGCACAAATGGAGGAACGATAGGCGGCACCTCGAAAACGCCTGAATCGGGAGGTATCTGGTCGATGGAAGGCTAGGAGTCCTCTACGTACGACAGTGGGAACCGGCTCTCGTACATCACGAGGGCATGACTAAGCTCTTGTGTGGTCATGTCCTACAAACGTAAGCGTCATCAACACCACAAGACACTACACATGGACAGTATGAACTAGCAGTGCAGCATGGACAGATCGAGCTAGTAGTAACACATGCACACATGGATGATCTAGTTGAAGACAACACTACCAAATCCATCAAAGCATATCACAGCTCAACACAACATAACATAGTACTAATCATGGGCACATGGATGATCTCGTTCAACACTTGCACACTAGCATACCACACATCTAAGCATACTACCAATCCATCCATGACCACAAGCTACCAATGCTTGCCGACATGGAAACAACCACTAGCATGCTCCAAATCCATCACAACTAGCTACTACAACATCATAGTCAAACGGGGCGGAAGATCTTACGCTACCACATTGATAAATCTAGCTAGAACTACTAGAGAGGAGGGGTGATTGAACTTACAGACGCCACCGGAAGAGCCGCGGAGGAGGTCCCTGGCACGTCGAAGAAGAGGAGTAGTCGATCCGCCGCTGCAGTCAACCGGTCGCCGCTGTAGTTGTGTCGCTTACCTCGCCGTCGAAGTGGATCCGCGTCGGTGGGAAATCTCGAGAGGGGAAAAATGGTGGCGAGAGTTTTGCAGTGGCATTCACCCTGGCTATATAGGGCGACCAAATAATCGGCGGGCGGCAACTCAAATTCGTCCCGCCGCTTTTTTGAAGAAGTGCCATCGCTCCCTGTCCGCAGCTGCGTGGTGCGGCGTTCCCCTCCCTTGCATCCCTCGAGCCTGGCTCGCTGAAAATTGCCGATTCGGCCGTTCCTAACGGAGGAACGGGCCTGGCTGAGCGTTGCTTTGAGGTTCGTGCGGGCTAGGATTTAGATATGGACCAGGCAACCATACAGGCCAAAAATTGCCCGCACGGGTCTCACTGGACCTAACGCGAGCAACCAAACGCACCCATAGATTGTGTGAGCAGGTTCTTAAAGCAAGGTACTATCCTGAGGGGCGGCTCGAGGATAGTGTCTTCTCCGGCAACGCATCTCCGACATGGCAGGCTATCCAACATGGATTGGAACTGCTCAAGAAGGGAATCATATGGCGCGTAGGCGATGGGCAAAACATCCGTATTTGGAGGGACCGTTGGGTTCCCCGGGAACCCTCACGCCTCCCTATTACCCAGCAGGGCACCTGCCGCCTGCGCCGTGTGGCGGAGCTGCTGCACGCGGATGGCTCCTGGCGCCTCGACCTTCTCCGCCGCTACTTCCACCCGGCTGGCGTGGAGGTGATCACCTCCATTCACACATCAACACGCATCACGGATGACGTCATCGCGTGGGCGCCGGAAAAGAACGATATCTTCACCGTTCGGTCTGCCTACTGGTTTGCCATGGACGAGCGCGAACGTCCACTGGCCACCGCCACGAGCAGGGCACCGGATGGTCATCGCGCCATCTGGAAGACCATGTGGGGGTGCCCTGCTCCCCAAAAGGTTCGCGTGTTTGCTTGGCGGATTGTTACAAACTCGCTCGCTTCGTCGGCGAACAAGTTCTCTCGGCACCTTGAGGTTTCCGACCAGTGCCCCTTGTGCGGACTCGAACGGGAGGACGTGTTCCATGCCCTTTGCAGGTGTCCCTTGGCGGTAAATCTGTGGCGATCCATGGCGAGGGATTGGTGCATCCCGAAGGTGGAGGAGCTCCGGAACACGAGGCCTGACTGGCTCTTCACCGTGCTGGACCCCCTAGACGAGGTGACGAGGATGATAGTCCTCATGATCATGTGGAGGAACTGGCATGTCCGGAATGAGATCACTCATGCCAAGAAGCCGCCCCAACTGGGGCATCACGCCGGTTCCTACATGGGTATATGATGCGGGGTCAACCCGATCTAGGCCGATCTTTCACGAATAGGAGGGAAACCCACGATGAACACGAAGAACACAAAGGGGAGTACGGGGAAAAACACAAGAGGAACACTCAAATCAACACAAAGATGGTCACACAAGTGCTAGATCCACGATACATAACGAGACACATGATCCATGGTCAACAACGGCGGTACAAAGATAGTCTTCTCCGAAAGGAGGTCTTGGGGGTATCCCGTAGGATCTTCTCCATAGCGGAGGTCTTGAATTCGTGTGGATCTTCTCCGAAGAGGGCCACCATTACTCTCGAGGAGATGAACCACTAGATGAGCAAAGGCTCTAGGTATCAAATGAGCTATCCAAAAGCTAACCCTAGAAAAGAGGAGGAGAAGGAGTACTTATAGTCTAGGCAACGGAGTAGGGATACACGGGTCGAAACCCAAGTGGCTGCGCACAGGCAGGGCCAGATGTCCGGCGGTCGGGCTGGATGTCCGGGCGTTGGAGAGGCGCCGGATGTCCGGGCATCCCGCCGGATGTCCGGGCTAGCCGGGTCGCGCCTCGGTGTGCGTTTGTGATGTGGTGCCGGATTTCCGGGCCCGAGGCCGGATGTCCGGGGCCTGTCGGGCCGGATGTCCGGGCCCTATAGCTTCGGCTGCGGGGGCTGTTCTGTAGCTGCTGATCCAGGGGCCGAATGTCCGGGGCCTAGAACCTTCTTCAGCTTCTCTCGATGCAATGCTTTGTCCGTGAGCTTGGGGTCTTCTTGATACCTGAGCACACAAAGCACATCCGTCTGAGGTAGCAACCATGTCTCGCAAGATTCATATGGAAGTTGGACTAGGAGAGATGTCACCTCGGTCTCGAGAGCTCTAGCACGAGCACGTGTCATTGGTCCTTGGGGCGCTTGGTAAGGTGATGGCATGCCCATGGGGATGACCTTGGGATGCTCCGCATCATCTCCCCTCCCTTGGGAAAGATCCGACCTCGGATCGAAATCTTCATCACCATGGAAAGGAAAGAGATCCGTGACGTTGAATGTACCACTCGCATTGTACTTGTCGCGTGGAATGTCGATCTTATAGGCATTGTTGTTGTAGCGTGCTAGCACCTTGAAAGGTCCGTCGGCGTGTGATGGCTTCTCGCCCCTCGTTGGTTACCCCAAGTGGAAGGTTGAGATGTAGCGTAGCGGCAAATTTCCCTTGGCAAATATACCAAGGATCGAATCCCGTGAGACTCCGAGGGTCGACAAGTAGGTGTCAACGGCGCCAGAAACTTAGCGGTTGACAGGACCTGCACACAGATACAAATAACTTTGCTCCCAACGAGTACAGAGAGGTTGTCAATCCCTCCGGCCTTGTTGTTTACAAAGGATCAAACACAAGAGATAATAATGATAGCTATGACTGCAACTAGGAAATAAAAATAGGAAGTAAATAGAAGGTGTGATCAGTGATGGTAATATGGACCGGGGTCCCATGATGTTCACTAGTGATGTCTCTCTCCCAAAAGACGATAAAACAGCTAAGCGAGGTAAACAAATTACAGCTGGGCAATTGACAGGATTATGTGCGCAAACCAATGCTAACTATGCTGCAAAGAAAGGTAGAGGCTCAAAAGCATGGGCAGTACGCCAAGGCAAGTAGACCGAAATCCATCTGCATCTACTACTAATCATCCACCTTGAGATATCTATCCAGAACATCTCGCTGGTATTAAGTTGCGAATCCCACCCAAAGTGTAAACTCAAAGCAACAGACAACTGCATTAAAAGAACTTTGCGTAAAGTAAACAATCCTTGCACCCGCAAGTACAAGCACCATTGCTTTCCCCCTTGTGGCAATAGCACATCCCCTAGACTCATGTTTCTGTCACTCAAACTAGTCATCAGGGGGCATGAACCCACAATCAAGCATAACGCTCCCTCTTGGAGTTACTACCTACTACTCGGCCAAAGCAATAAACAGCAACGGAGAGCATGCAAGAATTACTCAAGAACATAAATATAAAAGAGGTGAATCAAATATATTACTCAAACACAATCTGAACATAGTCTCATAATCCATCAGATCCCAGCAAACTCAGCATAGCAACAGCAGAAATATTACATATGTGCCTCGATCATGTAGGGCAGCTCACGAGGTCTAAACCATGAAGAACAAAGAGGGGAGGAGAACATCACATAGCTACTGGTCATGGACCCATGGTCCAAGGGGGACTACTCACGACTCATCCGGGAAGCGTCCATGTTGGTGGAGAAGCTCCCGATGGTGGTTCTCCCCTCCGGCAGGGTGCCGGGAAGAGTTCTCCTGATGCTCCCGATCTTGGAAGCGCTGCGGCGGCGGAACAGAGGCGAGATCGCAAAAAAGGGTTTCGTCCTCGAGGGTTTCTGGACGAGAGGAATATATATGCGAAGGGGGGTCACCAGAGGCGGAGCCGGCGCCCCAGGCGCCCCCTGGCGCGGCCAGGGGTGGGGCCGCGCCAGCTGGCCGCCTGGGCCACCCCTCGCACCCCTCTGGCCCTGCTTTGGTTATTCGCGAAGCTTCCTGTACGTTGATTTTTCCTGTATTTTTCCCGGAATTTTTGGGGCACTTTTAATATGGGGGAAACCTGAAATAGAAAAACAGCAGAAAACAGGAACTGGCACTGTGGTGCACTGAGTTAATAAGTTAGTCCAAATATGATCAAAAGTGTATGGAAGTGCATCAATATCATAGCAATATCACACAAAAGAGGCATGGAGCAAGCAGAAATTATAGATACGTTTTGGACGTATCAACATCCCCAAGCTTAATTCCTGCTCGTCCTCGAGTAGGTAAATGATAACAAGCATAATTTCTGTGGTGACATGCTATCAACCATATAAGAACTTTTAAGTAAAGCAATCAAGGCATGTAATTCAATTCAAGTCATAACAAGCAAGAGTCTATATTAGCATTGTAACAAGCAACATAAGAACATAAAGGTGCAAGAGCTCTCGCTGTCCGTGACTCGAATGTCTCCAAATGGTGTTTGCATGCAAGAAAGGGGATAGGGATATACGAGAGAGTAAAACATAGTTTTTGTATTGTTGAGAACTTAATCTACTAAAGTTTCACACTTGGTCTTCTTTGGAATCTTATCTTGACTCATCCCCAGACCAACAGCCAGGTACAAGTCAAAATGATCCACTCCCTTTCGATATTTTGAGCACTCATGCAATGGATGAGCGTAAGCAAGAAAGCTGACACTTAGGATGGCAAAAAGAGAAAAATGATGGAGGGGGAAGACAAAAAAGGTGTGAAAGGCTCACATCAATGAGGACAATCATAGGCGAGAGAAAGCCAAATGATAGATATGATGTGAGGAGTAGGGATTGCCATGCAATGGATGCACATATGAGCTAAGGTAAGCTCTCCAATGGAACTAGTGGGGGTGCATCCAACTTGCTTGCTCAAGAAGACCTAGAGCTCTTTTGAGGAGGCTCATCATTGGAATATACAAGCCAAGTTCTATAGTGTGAAGGTCCCCACATAGCTATATGCATGAATGATAATCTCTATGGAGTACAAGGTATAAGATGGAGTATGAGTGTGGATCTCTCAAAAGGAATAGTGTGTGCCCCCTTCTCTCTTTTTATTTCTTTTTCTCTTTTTTTTCTATTTTTTTTTATTTTTTTTTGTGGCCTCAATGGCTTTTTCTATTGAACTCTCATTTGTCCTCTTTGGGATCTTTTGATTTTGTCCTCTTTGGGATCTTTTCCTCACTTTAGGGGCAACACTCTATGTATTACAAGAAGTATAGAAGATCTTTCACACTTTACAAAAGTACTCAACATAAAGAAAATGAAACTATCATGATGTATGCAAATGTATGCCTCTGCCGGTGTAGCAGGATATGCAATGATACTAGCGCGTCATGTAGCAATGATTAGGGCAAGGCCCGACTAGCATGCGGCTCATCGATCAAGCAAAAAGCATGTATGACATGAAGATAAAGTCATGAGAAGATGGATGTTGCATGGCAATGTATCTCGGAAAGGCTATGGAAATGCCTTGATAGGTAGGTATGGTGGCTGTTTTGAGGATGGATATAATGAGGCTTATGATGACAGAACGTATCGTGCCAAGGATTTGGATGCACCGGCGAAGTATGCGCCAACTCTCGAGGTGAGAAAGGGCAATGCACGGTACCAAAGAGGCTAGAAAAATATGGCTAGGTGGAAGTGTCAACTTTCGAATACTCACATTAGTCCGAAGAACTCATGCACTTATTATCGGTAACTCTCAATCTAATTAGGAGGTTCACAAAGAGACAAGTACCCCGAGGAGGAGTGTATGGGGGTTTGGTTATCCTTGCGCATCCTCGGCTCATGGTACGTGAGTGTACTCTAATATTCGATCCCTCCAAAGATTAGTGATCCATTTAGTAGCTAAAGTTCTCAACTATTTTGTAGGTTTTCGAAAATAAACACGGATTGCCCAAAATACGACATCTATCACTAATAGGCTAAAGCTCTTGACACCAAAAGTTCAGACATTACTCATGGCAATACCTCAAAACTATTGCAAGTTACTACTAAAATTAAATAGCAACCTCAATTACCTACTTTAAGTTAAGACACACAACTCAGTGCAACAGGCAAACTCTCTTAACAAGATAAACATGAAAACTCAAGAGAGCTCAGCAACCAACTAAACAAAAGCTCTTTAAAAAGAAAAGCATGAAAACTAAGAGCTAAACATGACAGCAGCTATGGAAAGACAAAGAACACACACAGCAAAGATAAGCATGAAAATCCTATGTTGTGTTCTAGGTTGAAGTGGAGCGTGTTTCTCTCCCACACAAAGAAAGCTGGGTTCTAACTTGTTATGAACAGCAAGCAAAGCTAAAGAAAACTAAAAAGGAAACTAAGAGCAAGACGCTCCAAGCATAGCACATAACGCATGAAGTGATTAAAATATAGTGGAACAAAAGACGAACTGATAATTGTTGATGGAGAAGGGGATGCATGGGGGCATCCCCAAGCTTAGACGCTTGAGTCTTCTTGAATATTTCTTGGGGTGCACGGGGGCATCCCCAAGCTTGAGCGTTTGACCCTCCTGAACCTTCTTTTATCATCTTCCCTCGCACACTTGAAAACTCCATTCGTACATAACTCATCATAATCTGATTAGCGAGGTTAGTACCCACAATAAAATAATTTTTCCCTACTGGAAATAAGGATAATCTTGAAGAGCTACTATTTCTCAAGATTTCCAAAAGGTTTTTGCAAAGAAAAAGCAAGCTCAAGGTTTGCAAAACGAAGAAAAGGCAAAACAGGACAGAATCTGTGAAAAACAGACCAGCAGGTAGTAAATAATTTTTTCGGGGCACTTCTGCAACTCAAATAAAAAAACTCAGAACAGACGCTCGAAAGCCAATTGTATAGAGCACGCTGTCAAAAAAATTCAGATCAAAAAGATGATCTGGTGATTTTATTCGAATTTTTCTGTCCAAGGACAGAATCTGTTTTCTGGACAGCACGTCACAACTTTTGAACTTTCTTGCAATCGGAGGCTAAACTTAGCACAAAGCTGAAAAGAAAAGATACAATGATGATGCTACTATAGTAACAAACATCAAGACACAACAAAAGCAAAAAATAAAACCTAATTCGTTGTGGGCTGCCTCCCAAAAGCGCTTTCTTTTATGCCTTTAAGCTAGGCATGATGCAAAAAGAGAAAATCAAGTTTTATCAAAAGTAATAGAATAGCTAGCCCGTGTAACGGACTCAAAAGGCAACTTAATATTCTTTCTAGGGAAGTGTTCCATCCCTTTCTTGAGAGGGAGTTGGAATTCTATATTCCCCTCTTTCATATCAATGATAGCACCAACGGTGCGAAGAAAAGGACGTCCCAAAATAATTGGACAAGAAGGTTCACATTCAATATCCATAATAGTAAAATCAACGGGAACATAATTGTCATTGACAATGATAAGAACATCGTCGACCTTCCCCAAGGGTTTCTTTACGGAAGAATCAACAAGACGAACACCAAAAGAACAAGGATCAAAAGGTTTCAATTCAAGCATATCATACATTCTTTTGGGCATAACGGAGGTACTAGCTCCAACATCACATAAAGCATAGCAAGAGAAGTTATTCAACTTAATTTTAATCATAGGATCCCAACCATCTTCTAGCTTTCTAGGTATGGAGGCTTCTACCCTAAGCTTCTCCTCCCTAGCTTTGATAAGAGCATTAGTGATATGCTCCGTGAAGGCAAGGTTAAGTGTGCTAGTGTGGGGATCTCTAGACATCTTGTGAAGAAAACCAATAACTTCAGAAAGGGTGCAATTATCAAAATCAAGGTCACTACTGTTGGGGAACGTAGCAGAATTCAAAAAAAATCTACGCTTTCACCAAGATCCAACTAAGGAGACATCTAGCAACGAGCAAATAAGAGTGCATCTACATACCGTTATGGAGATTGCGAGCGGAAGCTTTCGAAGAAGCGTGGATGAAGTAGTCGTACTCTTCGCGTTCTTCGTCACCGATGATCTAGCGCCGAACGGACGGCACCTCCGCGTTCAACACACGTCCGGTACAGCAACGTCACCTCCTTCTTGATCCAGCAAGGGGGGAGGAGAGGTCGTCGGAGATCCAGCAGCACAACGGCGTGGTGGTGGATGCAGTGGAGAATCCTGCAGGGCTTCGCCGGGCGCCCTGCGTTAAGGAGACGGAGGTGTGACGGGAGGGGGAGAGGCGTCGGGGCAAGGGTGCGGCTGCCCTCTCCCCCCCACATATATATAGGGGGCCAGGGGGGTGCGCCGGCCCTGCAGATGGGATCTGCAGGGTGGGGCGGCGGTCAGGGGGAATCCTTGCCCCCAAAGGCAAGTGGCGCCCCCTCCCCCCTAGGGTTTCAACCCTAGGCGCATGGGGAGGAGGGCCCATGTGGTGTGCCAGCCCATTAGGGCTGGCAACTTCCCCCTTGCGGCCTAGGGGCCCCACCGGGATGGGTGGCCCCACCCGGTGGACCCCCGGGGCCCCTCCGGTGGTCCCGGGACACTCCCGCTGACCCCCGGAGATCACCCGATAGCCGAAACTGGACTTCCTATATATCATTCTTTACCTCCGGACCATTCCGGAACTCCTCGGGATGTCCGGGATCTCATCCGGGACTCCGAACAACTTTCCGGTTTCCATGTGCATGTATCTCTACGACCCTACACTAGTAGATAAAGGGTCTTTAGCCCCGGTTCATTTGGGCCTTTTAGCCCCGGTTCTAGAACCGGGACAAGAGGGTCGGTACTAATGCTCTGACCCTTTAGTCCCGGTTCAATCCAGAACCGGGGCAGAAGGGTGTCCACGTGGCCTGTGCACCGAGTCCAGGCAGGAGGGGCTTTAGTCCCGGTTGGTGGTACCAACCGGGACCAAAAGGCTTCCACGCGTCAGCATTTCTGTGGCTGTGGTTTTTGTTTTTTTTGAAAGGGAGGGGGGGTTTAGGTTTTGGGGGGTTAATTTAGGTGTTTCATATATTGTGTTAGCTAGCTAATTAATAGAGAGAAGTGTTCTCTCTTATGTCCGTGCTTGGTCGACGCTACATACTACACATACGTATATAGAGAGGACTAGAGTCACGCTAGCGAGCTAGCTAGCTGCTAGCTACTAAGCAAACGAAGGAAACAGAAGATCGTATAATCAACATATATATATATGCATACAGAGAGAAGTAATATCGACCACCTCTCCTTCTCCGAGAGATTGGTCGAACAACAAGTTCTCGTATATCTATCCGACACTACCGGGCACATATATACAATAATTATCTCTTACAAAAATAATCTCCTAACACATGGATGCATGGTCCACATAGTATTCTCCGTCTTCAGCGATCACGTATTCAAGGAAGAATGCCGCCAATTCCTCTTGAATTGCTCGCAGTCGATCTGGTGTTAGGAGTTCATCCCGCATCCGAAACATCTAATTTGAAGTAGGGGGTCAATACATGAAATGATGCTATAAATTTGTGAATATTATTGATTGCTTACGCACTTCAAATTTTTCATCAGTGTAGCCCCGCTCACAGGTCGTGTGGCGGATGGACTCGCAAATGTAGTATCCACAATAATCATTCTCGGGTTCCTGCCACAACCACTTTACAAGAAATAGAGGTCAATCAAACTGATAAGCAAGAATGCCAAATTGGTATTGATGAAACTAGCGCTTGAATCAAGATATAGGAGATGCGCGCGCGGAACATGCTACTATATAGTACTTACTTTCGGGTATCTAAATTGTAGCTTCTTCGGCAGTCCCGGAGCTTTTTTGGTGAATTTTTTCCAAGCCCTGCCAGACAAAGAAAACAATTAGTTGATATCAGAAATGAAGTTGCTGATATATATGCATGGTGGATAATATTGATCGATTTAACTTACCTGGCTAGCATTTGAGTCATGTCCGCATACTCCTCGGGATCTTTACGTTTAGAGTCGAAGACAGTTACTACTCCCTTCTCAAGCTTAATCTCTAAGAGAATATAGTGGAAGCTGCTAACGAATGCATGAGATCATCAATTACATCACTATAACCTTGACTGATATATAAGGGAAACCAAATATGCACAAGACATTAACACTCACTTGAAGTTGTAAGGAAAGAGTATTATATCTTTGTTTTCATTTACCACCAACGATCGTAGCAAGTTGGTCTCGGTATCGTCGGGACGCAATTTAACCTCGGTTGCATCTATGAGGTATGTGTTAATAAACCCAATATCACCTACTTGTCTTTTCTTCATTTCGACTATCTTCAATCAGCATAATATAGTGAGGATAATTATAAATACATGCAATGAAGATCAGCTATATAGAGAAACTTAATGACAGAAGTAGTACTACTTACAGACAGTAGGAGGTGACCGTTGTTTTATCGAGGGCCAATTGATTGAAAAATTGATAGAACTCCTCAAATGGAACAGGCAACAGGTCAATTCCAACGAGGTCATGCTCCGGTTTAACTCTCAAATACAAGTTATTCCTCCCCCAAACTCTCTGCAGATTTTCAAGTACCAATCATGCAATCTTCGCATATTCGTTGATAGAGATCTTTCATTTTTGAAGAGAGGCTTCCCGTACTCGTCGGTGTCGTTGAGATACGACAAGACGGCATTTTGTCCGTGTGCGATTATGTCCATCAACATCGCTTCTTGTGCTAGGTCTCGGGTGTTGTCGTCCATTGTTTCTACAAATATTTACAACATGCCAATTATTATTCAAACATGACAGATGGATATATTAATGGCAAACGTAGAACTAGCTTCAACCCTCGACTGCTCGGCGATCCACAAACCCTAGACCCCCTCATGTCACATTTTGTCTAGCTAGTGCCAAAGGATTCAACAAAACCAATACTTCATCATTAGGCGAAAGTAACAGTAGCATGATGGTACGAAGCTCTCCAAAGTTGTTTTGGAACGGAGTCCCAGATAAGATAATTCGTAACAAAAGACGGATTATCCTATCAGGAACTCCGTTCCAAAATAACTTTGCATAACTTCGTACAAACATGCCCCGGTTACTTCTGGCAAATGATGAAGTCATGGAATTCTTCAATACTTTGACACTAGCTAGGCAACCTCTCTCGACCCCTCGACCCCCGACTTCTCGGCGATCCACAACCCTAGTCCCCCTCATGTCACCTTTTGTCTAGTGTCAAATGATTCAACAAAACCAATACTTCATCATTAGGCGAAAGTAACAGTAGCATGATGGTA
>LR738713.1:673513894-673529799 GCA_902687465.1 Secale cereale | reverse complement strand
AGCATGATGGTACGAAGCTCTCCAAAGTTGTTTTGGAACGAAGTCCCAGATAAGATAATCCGTAACAAAAGACGGATTATCCTATCAGGAACTCCGTTCCAGAACATCTTTGCATAACTTCGTACCAACATGCCCCGGTTACTTCTGGCAAATGATGAAGTCATGGAATTCTTCAATACTTTGACACTAGCTAGGCAACCTCTCTCGACCCCTCGACCCCCGACTGCTCGGCGATCCACAACCCTAGACCCCCTCATGTCACATTTTGTCGAGTGTCAAAGGATTCAACAAAACCAATACTTCATCATTAGGCGAAAGTAACAGTAGCATGATGGTACGAAGCTCTCCAAAGTTATTTTGGAACGGAGTCCCAGATAGGATAATTCGTAACAAAAGACGGATTATTCTATCAGGAACTCCGTTCCAGAATAATTTTGCATAACTTTGTACCAAAATGCCCCGGTTACTTCTGGCAAATGATGAAGTCATGGAATTCTTCAATACTTTGACCCCCGACTGCTCGGCGATCCACAACCCTAGCTAGACCCCCGACTGCTAGGCAACCTCTCGACCCCTCGACCTTCGGCCTCTCGGTCCCTCGACGACCCTCGACCCCTCGACCTTCGGCCTCTCGGTCCCTCGACGACCCTCGACCCCGCCCCCCCTAATGTCGAAGTTATCGGGGAGGGTGTATATCGACATAGACATATCCGATAAAAAAAAGAGGAAGAAGAAGAAAAAAGGAACCGCTAGAGGAGAAGATCGAAGAAAAAAAAGAAAAAAAAGGAGAAGAAGAAAGGAATAGAGGAGAAGAAGAGAAATTTTCTCTTCTTCTCCTCTATTCCTTTCTTCTTCTCCTCTTTTTTTCTTTTTTTTCTTCTTCTTATTTATTTCTCCTCTTCTTCCTCTCCTCTTCTTCTTTCTTTCCTAGCCTCTTTCTTATTTTCTTCTTTCCTATCCTTCTTTTTCTAAATTTGTAACTTTTGCATATATAAAACTTTCTATATATATTTAGCATATATAAAGAAAAAACTATATAGCCACATACACATATATATACATCACATATACACACATCACATATATACAGCAACTTCCTAAGAAAAAATATATTTATATACACATACATATATATTTAACATATATATTTAGCAAATTCCTAAGAAAAAAAAAGATATACACATACATATAAATACAGCAACTATATATACAGCAACTATATATACTGCAATTTATATAAACATAAAAAAAATATACACATATATACATATATACACAGCAACTATATATATATACAGCAATATTAAACATAAAAAAAAAGGGAGCCCCTCACATCGGCGGGGCTGGGCGGCGCGACGGCGGCGGGGCGGGGCGGCGACGAGGCGGCGTCGGGGCGCGGCGGCGCGACGGCGGCGGGGCGGGGCGCGCGGCGGCGTGGGGCGACGGGCCGGCCGGGGCGCGGCGACGGGGCGGGGCGGGGCGACGAGGCGGCGTCGGGGGCGACGGCGACGGCGACGGGGCGACGGGGGCGACGGCGACGGCGACGGGGGCGGGGAAGGAGAGGGAGGCGTCGGGGCGGGGAAGAAGAAAACTGCCCAAAATTTCGCAAGTCCTGGTTATATAGGAGGCGTATTAGTCCCGGTTTCAGCCACCAACCGGGACTAATGCCACCCTTTAGTCCCGGTTTCAGCCACCAACCGGGACCAAAGGCCCTGTGCTGGCGCGGGTGCGGTGGGATGTTTAGTCCCACCTCGCTAGCTGAGGGAGCTCGAGAGTGGTTTATAAGGGCTGCTGCTCCCACCCTCTCGAGCTCCTCTCAAATGCAGGCTTCTGGGCCTAACTCTGCGCGCTGCCCTGTGAGCTTGCTGGGCCTTATATTACAGGTGGATCCTGTGCTATAGGCCTTGCAGGCTCACTGGGCAGCGCCCAATATTTTTTTCCTTTTTTGCTTTATTTATTTCTAAGTTGTTTTTTGCTGTATTTAGAGTTGCTTTATTTATTTTATTTTCTTTGTTTATTTCTAAGTTGTTTTTTGCTGTATTTAGAGTTGCTTTATTTATTTTACTTCCTTTATTTATTTTCTTTGTTGCTTTATTTATTTTATTTTGTTTATACTTAATTACAACAAAATACTTATTGTTGCTATTTATTTCTAAGTTGTTTTTTGCTGTATTTAGAGTTGCTTTATTTATTTTATTTTCTTTGTTTATTTCTAAGTTGTTTTTTGCTGTATTTAGAGTTGCTTTATTTATTTTACTTTCTTTATTTATTTTCTTTGTTGCTTTATTTATTTTATTTTGTTTATACTTACAACAAAATACTTATTGTTGCTATTTATTTTTCAAGTTTTTTTTGTTTTGTTTTCTGCATTATTTATTTTCTTTTGTTATTTGCTTTATTTTTTTAATTCTTTCTGGTAAAACCAATTAAAAACTTTCTCTGTTAGTGCAAGTAGTATTGAAATTTGAATAGTATAAACGGACAATGGTATCATACTCGTTTGTTACAAAGTTGGCATGGTATCATCATAATAGTTGCGGAAAAAACTCTTCACTTTTTCTTCTCTTGTGTCATTTGCTTATTGCGCCGTAACCATGGATAATCTTCATCGTTTATCAGGATGCTTGGGTCAGCCTTGACTTTGAAGGGAGGAATTTCATGAAACTTTTCATAATCTTCAGACATGTCTGTCTTGCCCTCCACTCCCAGGATGTCCCTTTTTCCTGAAAGAACTATGTGGCGCTTTGGCTCATCGTATGATGTATTCGCTTCCTTATCTTTTCTTTTTCTCGGTCTGGTAGACATGTCCTTCACATAGATAACCTGTGCCACATCATTGGCTAGGACGAACGGTTCGTCAGTGTATCCAAGATTTTTCAGATCCACTGTTGTCATTCCGTACTGTGGGTCTACCTGTACCCCGCCTCTAGACAGATTGACCCATTTACACTTAAACAAAGGGACCTTAAAATCTTGTCCGTAGTCAAGTTCCCATATGTCCACTATGTGACCATAATATGTGTCCTTTCCCCTCTCGGTTGTTGCATCAAAGCGGACACCGCTGTTTTGGTTGGTGCTCTTTTGATCTTGGACAATCGTGTAAAATGTATTCCCATTTATCTCGTATCCTTTGTAAATCAATACAGTCGAAGATGGTCCCCTGGACAACAAGTACAACTCATCACAAACAGTGTTGTCACCTCTGAGACGTGTTTCCAACCAACTGCTGAAAGTCCTGATGTGTTCACGTGTAATCCAGTCGTCGCACTGCTCCGGGTGTTTGGAGCGCAGACTGTTCTTGTGTTCATCGACATACGGGGTCACCAATGTAGAGTTTTGTAGAACTGTGTAGTGTGCTTGAGACCAAGAATATCCGTCCCTGCATATTATTGAGTCCCTTCCAAGCGTGCCTTTTCCAGTCAGTCTCCCCTCGTACCGCGATTTAGGGAGACCTATCTTATTAAGGCCAGGAATGAAGTCAACACAAAACCCGATGACATCCTCTGTTTGATGGCCCATGGAGATGCTTCCTTCTGGCCTTGCGCGATTACGGACATATTTCTTTAGGACTCCCATGAACCTCTCAAAGGGGAACATATTGTGTAGAAATACGGGCCCCAGAATGACAATCTCGTCGACTAGATGAACTAGGACGTGTGTCATGATATTGAAGAAGGATGGTGGGAACACAAGCTCGAAACTGACAAGACATTGCGCCACATCACTCCTTAGCCTTGGTACGATTTCTGGATCGATCACCTTCTGAGAGATTGCATTGAGGAATGCACATAGCTTCACAATGGCTAATCGGACGTTTTCCGGTAGAAGCCCCCTCAATGCAACCGGAAGCAGTTGCGTCATAATCACATGGCAGTCATGAGACTTTAGGTTCTGGAACTTTTTCTCTGCCATATTTATTATTCCCTTTATATTCGACGAGAAGCCAGTCGGGACCTTCATACTGAGAAGGCATTCAAAGAAGATTTCTTTCTCTTCTTTCGTAAGAGCATAGCTGGCAGGACCTTCATACTGCTTCGGAGGGATGCCGTCTTTTTCGTGCAAACATTGCAGGTCCTCTCGTGCCTCAGCTGTATCTTTTGTCTTTCCATACACGCCCATGAAGCCTAGCAGGTTCACGCAAAGGTTCTTCGTCACGTGCATCACGTCGATTGAAGAGCGGACCTCTAGGTCTTTCCAGTAGGGTAGGTCCCAAAATATAGATTTCTTCTTCCACATGGGTGCGTGTCCCTCATCGTCATTCGGAACAGCTAGTGCGCCGGGGCCCTTTCCAAAGATTACGTGTAAATCATTGACCATAGCAAGTACGTGATCACCGGTACGCATGGCGGGCTTCTTCCGGTGATCTGCATCGCCTTTGAAATGCTTGCCTTTCTTTCGACATTGATGGTTGGTCGGAAGAAATCGACGATGGCCCAGGTACACATTCTTCCTGCACTTGTCCAGGTATATACTTTCAGTGTCATCTAAACAGTGCGTGCATGCGTGGTATCCTTTGTTTGTCTGTCCTGAAAGGTTACTGAGAGTGGGCCAATCGTTGATGGTCACGAATAGCAACGCCTTTAGGTCAAATTCCTCCTGTTTGTGCTCATCCCACGCACGTACACCGTTTCCATTCCACAGCTGTAAAAGTTCTTCAACTAATGGCCTTAGGTACACATCAATGTCGTTGCCGGGTTGCTTAGGGCCTTGGATGAGAACTGGCATCATAATGAACTTCCGCTTCATGCACATCCAAGGAGGAAGGTTATACATACATAGAGTCACGGGCCAGGTGCTGTGATTGCTGCTCTGCTCCCCGAAAGGATTAATGCCATCCGCGCTTAAAGCAAACCATACGTTCCTTGCGTCCTTTGCAAACTCCTCCCAGTACTTTCTCTCGATTTTTCTCCATTGCGACCCGTCAGCGGGTGCTCTCAACTTCCCGTCTTTCTTACGGTCCTCACTGTGCCATCGCATCAACTTGGCATGCTCTCTATTTCTAAACAAACGTTTCAACCGTGGTATTACAGGAGCATACCACATCACCTTCGCAGGAACCCTCTTCCTGGCGGGCTCGCCATCAACATCACTAGGGTCATCTCGTCTGATCTTATACCGCAATGCACCGCATACCGGGCATGCGTTCAGATCGTTGTATGCACCGCGGTAGAGGATGCAGTCATTAGGGCATGCATGTATCTTCTGCACCTCCAATCCTAGAGGGCATACGACCTTCTTTGCTGCGTATGTACTGTCGAGCAATTCGTTATCCTTCGGAAGCTTCTTCTTCAATATTTTCAGTAGCTTCTCAAATCCTTTGTCAGCCACAGCATTCTCTGCCTTCCACTGCAGCAATTCCAGTACGGTACCAAGCTTTGTGTTGCCATCTTCGCAATTGGGGTACAACCCTTTTTTGTGATCCTCTAACATGCGATCGAACTTCAGCTTCTCCTTTTGACTTTCGCATTGTGTCCTTGCATCGACAATGACCCAGCGAAGATCATCATTTGGTTCCTCTTGATCTTCAGTAGCTTCACCCGTTGCAGCATCATTGGGCACATCGTCTGGTTCCTCTTGATCTTCACCAGCTCCCCCCATTGCAGCATCACCGTATTCAGGGGGCACATAGTTGTCATCGTACTCTTCTTCTTCGCCGTCTTCCATCATAACCCCTATTTCTCCGTGCCTCGTCCAAACATTATAGTGTGGCATGAAACCCTTGTAAAGCAGGTGGGAGTGAAGGATTTTCCGGTTAGAGTAAGACATCGTATTCACACATTTAGTGCATGGACAACACATAAAACCATTCTGCTTGTTTGCCTCTGCCGCATTTAGAAACTCACGCACGCCCTTAATGTACTCAGAGGTGTGCCTGTCACCGTACATCCATTGGCGGTTCATCTGCGTGCATTTATATATAATTAAGTGTGTCAAAAACCATTACAGAACATCATAAATAGATAATTAAGTGACCAAATGGATAAAAGTTCATCATCACATTAAAACCAAAGTACATACATATATAGTTCTCATCTAACAACATATAGCTCTCCATACACATCGAAACTATGTAAAACATTTCAACGCGAAAACAAATGCTATCATAATCGCAACCAAGGTAACAATTGATCCAACGGCATAATGATACCAAGCCTCGGTATGAATGGCATATTTTCTAATCTTTTTAATCTTCAACCGCATTGCATCCATCTTGATCTTGTGATCATCGACGACATCCGCAACATGCAACTCCAATATCATCTTCTCGTCCACAATTTTTTTTATTTTTTCCTTCAATAATTTGTTTTCTTCTTCAACTAAATTTAACCTCTCGACAATAGGGTCCATCTTGATCTTGTGATCATCGATAACTTCCGCAACATGCAACTCCAATTCCATCTTCTCCTCCTCCATTTTTTCCAATTTTTTCTTTAACGAAATGTTTTCCTCTTCAACTAAATTTAACCTCTCCACAAGAGGGTCGGTTGGAATTTCCGGTTCAACTACCTCCTAGACATAATAAAACATCTATGCATGTCAGGTTGGTCGGCATAACTATCATAAGCACTAAAACAAATAGTTATAAATTAAAGATAATATACCACATCCGAATCGTAGACCGGACGAAGGCCTACGTGGGCGGATATCAAAACCATCGCACTATATAATAACAAGCAATAATAAACGTAAGAAAATTAGACAAACATCTATCTAAAGCAATAATAAAAGTAAGAAAAGCATGGACATAACAAGAGGCTCACCACGGTGGTGCCGATGACGAGATCGGCGAGGGCGATCGACGGCGGCGAAGACGGGGACGGGACGTGACGGACCGCTAAACCTAGACAAATCTCGGAGAAAATAGAACTTCGAGAGGAGAAAAGCTTAACTAGTGTGGCTCGGGCATTCCACCGAACACGTTGTGTGCATAGGAGGTGAGCTAGAGCACCACTAACCCCTCTCCTCCTCGGCCAGAAAAAAAAACAGAGCAGTGAGCTCTGCTCTTGAGTGAGGGGTTATATATAGGCACCTCATTGGTCCCGGTTGGTGCTATGAACCGGGGCTAAAGGGTTGCCTTTGGTCCCGGTTCATATCACTAACGGGGACCAATGGTGGTGGGCCAGGACCAAGAGCCATTGGTCCCGGTTTGTCGCTCCAACCGGGACCAAAAGGTCCAAACGAACCGGGACCAATGGCCCACATGGCCCGGCCGGCCCCCAGGGCTAACGAACCGGGTCCAGTACCCCCATTGGTCCCGGTTCTAGATTGAACCGGGGCTAATGGGCTGGACCAATGCCCTGTTTTCTACTAGTGCTAGCGTTACCGAACCTTAAGTGTGTAGACCCTACGGGTTCGGGAGACACGTAGACATGACCGAGGCCTCTCTCCGGTCAATAACCAACAACGGGATCTGGATACCCATGTTGGTTCCCACGTGTTCCTCGATGATCTTCATCGGATGAACCACCGTGTCAAGGATTCACTCAATCCCGTATGTCAATCCCTTTGTCCATCGGTACGGTACTTGCCCGAGATTCGATCGTCGGTATTTCCGATACCTTGTTCAATCTCGTCATGGCAAGTCTCTTTACTCGATCCGTAATCCATCATCCCGTGACTAACTACTTAGTCACATTGAGCTCATTATGATGATGTCTTACCGAGTGGGCCTAGAGGTACCTCTCCGTCATACGGAGTGACAACATCCCAGTCTCGGTTCGTACCAACTCAACAGACACTTTCGGTGATACCCGATGCGTACCTTTATAGCCACCCAGTTACGTTATGACGTTTGGCACACCCAAAGTATTCCTATGGTATCCGGGAGTTGTACAACCTCATGGTCTAAGGAATAAATACTTGACACCGAAAAGCTTATGCATTACGAACTATATGATCTTGTGCTATGCTCAGGATTGGGTCTTGTCCATCACATCATTCTCCTAATGATATGATCCCGTTATCACTGACATCACATGTCCATGATCAGGAAACCGTGATCATCTATTGATTAACGAGCTGGTAACTAGAAGCTTACCAGGGACTCATTGTGGTCTATGTATTCACACATGTATCGTTGTTTCCGTACAATACAATTCAAGCATGAATAACAGACGATTATCATGAACAAGGAAATATAATAATAATACTTTTATTATTGCCTCTAGGGCATATTTCCAACAGTCTCCCACTTGCACTAGAGTCAATAATCTAGCTACATTGTGATGAATCGAACACCCATAGAGTTCTGGTGTTGATCATGTTTTGCCCGTGGAAGAGGTTTAGTCAACGGGTCTGCAACATTCAGATCCGTATGCACTTTACAAATATCTATGTCTCCATCCTGAACATAATTCCTGATGGAGTTGAAACGGCGCTTGATGTGCTTGGTCTTCTTGTGAAACCTGGGCTCCTTGGAAATAGCAATAGCACCAGTGTTGTCACAGAAGAGAGTCATCGGGCTTGACGCGCTTGGAATGACTCCTAGGTTGGTGATGAACTCCTTCATCCAGAATCCTTCCTGTGCCGCTTCGCAAGCAGCTATGTACTCCGCTTCACATGTAGAATGCGCCACGACGCTCTGCTTGCAACTGCACCAGCTGACTGCCCCACCATTCAAAATATACACGTATCCGGTTTGAGACTTAGAGTCATCCAGATCTGTGTCGAAGCTAGCATCGACGTAACCCTTTACGACTAGCTCTTCGTCACCTCCATAAACGAGAAACATATCCTTAGTCCTTTTCAGGTACTTCAGGATGTTCTTGACCGCTGTCCAGTGTTCCATACCGGGATCACTTTGATACCTCCCTACCAAACTTATGGCAAGGTTCACATCAGGTCTGGTACACAGCATGGCATACATGATAGAACCTATGGCCGAGGCATAGGGAATGACACTCATCTTTTCTCTATCTTCTGCCGTGGTCGGCGACTGAGCCTTGCTCAATCTCATACCTTGCAAAACAGGCAAGAATCCCTTCTTGGACTGATCCATATTGAACTTCTTCAATATCTTGTCAAGGTATGTACTTTGTGAAAGACCAATGAGGCGTCTTGATCTATCTCTATAGATTTTGATGCCTAATATGTAAGCAGCTTCTCCAAGGTCCTTCATTGAAAAACTTTTATTCAAGTAGGCCTTTACATTTTCCAAGAATTCTATATCATTTCCCATCAGCAATATGTCATCCACATATAATATGAGAAATGCCACAGAGCTCCCACTCACTTTCTTGTAGATACAGGTGATGGGCCTCGAACCCCTCGTTGGTTACCCCAAGTGGAAGGTGTAAGATGCAGTATGTAGAAGTGTTTTCCCTTAGCAAAGATGCCAAGGATCGAATCCCCAGAGACTCCTAGGTTCAACAAGTAGGTGTCAACTGCTAACGGCGCGTATTAGCAATCAACGTGGACCTGCACACAGATACAAATAACTTTTCTCCCAACGAGTACAGAGAGGTTGTCAATCCCTCCGGCCTTGTAGTTCACAAAGGGTTAAAAGCAAATGATAGTAGTGATAGATAATGTTTTGCAATAGTAAGTAAAAGCGAAAAGTAAATAGCGGATGTGATCAATGATGGTAATATGGACCGGATTCTCATGATGTTCACTAGTGATGTCTCTCTCCCAAAAGACGATAAAACAGCTATGTGAGGTAAACAAATTACAGCTGGGCAATTGACAGGACCACGAACGCAAACCAATGCTGATTACATTGCAAGAAAGGTTGAGGTTCAAAGCATGGGCGGTACGCCAAAGTAAGTAGACCGAAATCCATCAATATCTACTACTAATCATCCACCTTGAGATATCTATCCAGAACATCTCGCTGGTATTAAGTTGCGAGTCCCACCCATAGTGTAAACTCAATGCAACAGACAACTGCATTAAAAGAACTTTGCGTAAAGTAAATAATCCTTGCACCCGTGGGCACAAGCACCGTTGTTTTCCCCCTTGTGGCAACAGCACATCCCCTAGACTCATGTTTCTGTCACTCAAACTAGTCATCGAGGGGCATGAACCCACAATCGAGCATAATGTTCCCTCTTGGAGTCACTACGTATTACTTGGCCAAAGCAATAAATAACAACGGAGAACATGCAAGAATTACTTATGAACATCAATATAAAAGAGGTAGATCAAATATATTACTCAAGATCAATCTGAACATAATCTCACAATCCATCGGATCCCAGCAAACTCAACATAGCAACAGCATAAGGATTACATATGTGCCTCGATCATGTAGGGCAGCTCACGAGGACTAATTAGTGAAGCACAAGAACGGGAGGAGAACATCACATAGCTACTGGTCATGGACTCATGGTCCAAGGGAGACTACTCACGACTCATCCGGGAGGCGTCCATGGTGGTGGAGAAGCTCCCGGTGGTGATCCTCCCCTCCGGCAGGGTGCCAGGAAGAGTTCTCCTGGTGCTCCCGATCTTGGAAGCGGCGGCGGCGGCGGAACAGAGATGGGATCGCGAAAAGAGTTCCTCTTCTGAGGGTTTCGGAGGACGCTTTAAATATATGCCAAAGGGGGGCATCGGGGAAGCTTCGGGGGGCCCAGGCGCCCCCCCCCCCCCCGGCGCGGCCCAGGGGCGGGGGTGCGCCGCCAGGGCGCCTGGAGCCCTGGTGCCCCCCCCCGGCTGCCCTTCGGACGCACGGTAGTTTCCGGAATTTTATATAATTTTTCTGGATTTTTCCTGGCAGTTCTCGTAACGTGAAAACCTGAAATACAAAAACAGCCGAAAACAGAAACTGGCACTGGGGTGCACTGGATTAGTAAGTTAGTCCAAATATGATCAAAAGTGTATGGAAGTGTATGAATATCATAGCAATATCACCCAAAAGTGGCATGGAGCAAGCAGAAATTATATATACGTTTTGGACGTATCAACATCCCCAGGCTTAATTCCTGCTCGTCCTCGAGTAGGTAAATGATAACAAGAATAATTTCTGTGGTGACATGCTATTAACCATATAGGACTTTTTATAGTCATATGACAAAAGCTTACCGAGACAATGATTCTATAGTAATTAAGTTGCCTCATGAGAAAATCACAAATGACTGAAAGTTTTACAACATGAAACTGAAACATCAAAAAGATTTGCAATGAACATGATGTGCAAATATGATAAAGTGATATCTAGCTTGCCCCCTTTAGTGAAGCAAAACATAAATGCAGGGGCACCTTCAAGGTTTAAGTGATGACTAGATACAATGATTTCAAAATAAACGATATCACAATCATGCAAAAGACAATGCTACTTTGGGACAATGCACATTACACTCAGAATGACAATCATGCTCTCAGTAGTTGGTGCTTGAAGAAACAAGGTGGAGACTCAACATAAAAGTAAAAGAATGGTTATGTGCTAGAGCTTTTTATTTTGAAAACATGGAAGCAATTTTGTCAACGGTAGTAGTACTTCATATGTGTCATGCATAAGACATCCTATAAGTTGCAAGCCTCATGCATCGAATACCAATAGTGCTCGCACCTTGTCCTAATTAGCTCGGATTTCCATGGGTCATCATTGCATTACATATGTTTCAACCAAGTGTCACAAAGGGGTACCTCTATGCCACCTGTACAAAGGTCCAAGGAGATAAATCACATTTGATTTCTCGTTTTTGATAGATCTCAACTTGAGGACATCCATACCGGGACAACATAGAAAATAGATGATGGACTCCTCTTAAATGCATAAGCATATTCTCATAAGAGATTGAGGATTAACGTCCAAGCTAAAACTTCCACCATGATACATGGCTTTGGTTGGCGGCCCAATGTTCTTCTCTAACAATATGCATACTCATTCAACCCATGGCAAATCACCCTTACTTCAGACAAGACGAACATGCATAGCAACTCACATGATATTCAACAAAAGTGTGACAGTTGATGGCGTCCCCAGAAACATGGTTACCGCTCAGCAAGCAACTTATAAGAAATAAGATACATAGGCAACATATTCTTTACCACAATAGTTTTTAAGCTAGTTTCCCATGAGCTATGTATTGCAAAGTTAGTTTGCTTAGTACAGGTGGAGGTTAGCAAAAGACTGGGAGCGACCAACTAAGAGAGCAATGACGGTCATAATCATGCAGAGCGACAAAGCAATATTGAATCAGGCATGGAAGTTATATCGCTACTCAGAAATAAAAGATCATCAAGGCTGGACAGACTTTCTTTACAGTCTTAGATATGCGAGAGCATACGCCAAGTCAATCAAAATAAATTCTCGAAGGAAGATATTACTAAACCATACCACATCATTGGCAAACAAATCAAGTTGGTACTCCAATAACACATTGGGAATCCCCCAGCTATTTGAGACTAACCATAAGAAACCTGAACTACTAAGCACCATTATGCACGTAGCATATTTATCATAAACATATTAACCAATGCAACGGAAGCAAGCTCTCTTAATAAGATGAGCATGGTAATTAAAGAGAGTTCAAGCAACCAACTAAACAAAAGCTCTTTGAAAAGATAAGCATGAATACTAAGAGCAGAGCATGATAGTAGCTATTAAAAGACAAAGAACACACACAGCAAAGATAGACATGAAAATTCTATGTTATGCTCTAGGTAGAAGTGGAGCGTGTTTCTCTCCCACATAAAGAATGCTGAGTTCCGACTCGTTATGAAAAACTAAAAAGAAAACTAAAAGCAAGACGCTCCAAGCATAGCACATAACACATGAAGTGATAAAAATATAGCGAAACGAAAGATGAACTGATAATGTTGATGGAGAAGGGGATGCACGGGGGCATCCCCAAGCTTAGACGCTTGAGTCTCCTTGAATATTTCTTGGGGGTGCACGGGGGCATCCCCAAGCTTGAGCGCTTGACACTCCTGAATCTTTTTATCATCTTCCCTCGCACACTTGAAAACTCCCTTCATACATAACTCATCATAATCTGATTAGCGAGGTTAGTACCCTTAATAAAATAATTATACCTTGCTGGAAATAAAGATATTCTTGAAGTTCTACTGTTTCTCAAGATTGCCAAAAGGTTTTTTTGCAAAGAAAAAGCAAGCTCTTGATTTGCAAAATGAAGGAAAGGCAAAACAGGACAGAATCTGTGAAAAACAGAACAGCAGGTAGTAATTGATCTGTTCGGGATACTTCTGCAACTCAAATCAAAAAACTCAGAACAGACGCACGGAAGACAATTATATAGAGAACGCTGTCGAAAAAATTCAGACCAAAAAGATGATCTGGTGATTTTATACGAATTTTTCTATCCAAGGACAGAATCTGTTTCCTGGACAGCACCTCACAACTTTTGAACTTTCTAGCAATCAGAGGCTATACTTGGCACAAATATGAAAAGCAAAGATACAATGATGATGCTACAGCAGTAAACAACATCAAGACACAACAAAAGCAAAAAAAATTATTCATGTTGGCTGCCTCCCAAAAGCGCTTTCTTTTATGCCTTTAAGCTAGGCATAATGCATAGAGATCAAGTTTTATCAAGAGTAAAAGAATAGCTAGCCCGTACAACGGACTCAGAAGGTAACTTGATCTTCTTACGAGGGAAGTGTTCCATCCCTTTCTTGAGAGGAAACTGAAATTTTATATTACCCTCTTTCATGTCAATGATAGCACCAACGGTGCGTAAAAAGGGACGTCCCAAAATAATTGGACATGAAGGATCACATTCAATATCCATAATATTGAAGTCAACGGGAACATAGTTGTCATTGACAACGATAAGAATATCGTCGATCCTCCCCAAAGGTTTCTTTATGGAAAAATCAACGAGACGAACACCAAAAGAACAAGAATCATAAGGTTTCAATTTAAGCATATCATATATTCTTTTGGGCATAACAGAGGTACTAGCTCCAACATCACATAAAGCATAGCACGAGAAGTTGTTTATCTTAATTTTAATCATAGGATCCCAACCATCTTCTAGCTTTCTAGGTATGGAGGCTTCTACTCTAAGTTTCTCCTCCCTAGCTTTGATAAGAGCATTAGTGACGTGCTCTGTGAAGGCAAGATTAAGCGTGCTAGTGTGGGGATCTTTGGCCATTCCTTGTAGAAAGGTGACAACTTCTGAAATACTACATTTATCAAAATCAATTTTATCATTAGTGGGCAGAATTGTAGTGTCATCCTCTTTGTTTGAATCGCTCTCTATTATAAGAGTTTGAACATCTTCCCAAGTTTGGGGAAGCTTAGGAGCAATTTTAAACTGAGGCTCATACTCTTTTCCTGGAAGACCATGCCATGGGCATAACCCTCCGTCAAGACTAATATAATCACAAGGTTTATCACTTTTGTAGATCCCGACAGTGGTAATTGGGGTAATGGAAGAAGGGGTGTACTCCTCCCATTTAGTGTTTTTGGTAAAACCCATAGTAGCAAGCAAGCAAGATAACTATTTTTGTGATTTTCGATAAAAGGTACTAAAGCAAAAAAACTGAAAGGTAAACTAACAAGACTAAAAGCAAAGGTAAAAGATAGTGTGCAACTCCCCTATCCTGAAGAGTGGAGTCCCCGGCAACGGCGCCAGAAAATACTCCTTGATGGGCCTCGAACCCCTCGTTGGTTACCCCAAGTGGAAGGTGTAAGATGCAGTATGTAGAAGTGTTTTCCCTTAGCAAAGATGCCAAGGATCGAATCCCCAGAGACTCCTAGGTTCAACAAGTAGGTGTCAACTGCTAACGGCGCGTATTAGCAATCAACGTGGACCTGCACACAGATACAAATAACTTTGCTCCCAACGAGTACAGAGAGGTTGTCAATCCCTCCGGCCTTGTAGTTCACAAAGGGTTAAAAGCAAATGATAGTAGTGATAGATAATGTTTTGCAATAGTAAGTAAAAGCGAAAAGTAAATAGCGGATGTGATCAATGATGGTAATATGGACCGGAGTCTCATGATGTTCACTAGTGATGTCTCTCACCCAAAATACGATAAAACAGCTATGTGAGGTAAACAAATTACAGCTGGGCAATTGACAGGACCACGAACGCAAACCAATGCTGATTACATTGCAAGAAAGGTTGAGGTTCAAAGCATGGGCGGTACGCCAAAGTAAGTAGACCGAAATCCATCAATATCTACTACTAATCATCCACCTTGAGATATCTATCCAGAACATCTCGTTGGTTTTAAGTTGCGAGTCCCACCCATAGTGTAAACTCAATGCAACAGACAACTGCATTAAAAGAACTTTGCGTAAAGTAAACAATCCTTGCACCCGCGGGCACAAGCACCGTTGTTTTCCCCCTTGTGGCAACAACACATCCCCTAGACTCATGTTTCTGTCACTCAAACTAGTCATCGAGGGGCATGAACCCACAATCGAGCATAACGTTCCCTCTTGGAGTCACTACGTATTACTTGGCCAAAGCAATAAATAACAACGGAGAACATGCAAGAATTACTTATGAACATAAATATAAAAGAGGTAGATCAAATATATTACTCAAGATCAATCTGAACATAATCTCACAATCCATCGGATCCCAGCAAACTCAACATAGCAACAGCATAAGGATTACATATGTGCCTCGATCATGTAGGGCAGCTCACGAGGACTAATTAGTGAAGCACAAGAACGGCAGGAGAACATCACATAGCTACTGGTCATGGACTCATGGTCCAAGGGAGACTACTCACGACTCATCCGGGAGGCGTCCATGGTGGTGGAGAAGCTCCCGGTGGTGCTCCTCCCCTCCGGCAGGGTGCCGGGAAGAGTTCTCCTGGTGCTCCCAATCTTGGAAGCGGCGGCGGCGGCGGAACAGAGATGGGATCGCGAAAAGAGTTCCTCTTCTGAGGGTTTCGGAGGACGCTTTAAATATATGCCAAAGGGGGGCATCGGGGAAGCTTCGGGGGTCCCAGGCGCCCCCCCCCCCCCCCCCCCCCCGCCC
>LR738713.1:673370269-673513726 GCA_902687465.1 Secale cereale | reverse complement strand
CCCCCCGGCTGCCCTTCGGACGCACGGTAGTTTCCGAAACGCTGATTTTTTATATAATTTTTCTGGATTTTTCCTTGCAGTTCTCGTAACGTGAAAACCTGAAATACAAAAACAACCGAAAACAGAAACTGGCACTGGGGTGCACTGGATTAGTAAGTTAGTCCAAATATGATCAAAAGTGTATGGAAGTGTATGAATATCATAGCAATATCACCCAAAAGTGGCATGGAGCAAGCAGAAATTATAGATACGTTTTGGACGTATCAACAGGCTTCTCCATAAGTCTGTATAAAGCCAAACGCTTTGATCACATCATTAAAGCGAATATTCCAACTCCGAGATGCTTGCACCAGCCCGTAAATCGAGCGCTGGAGCTTGCATACCTTGTTAGCGTTCTCTGGATCGACAAAACCTTCCGGCTGCATCATATACAACTCTTCCTTGAGGAAGCCATTCAGGAATGCTGTTTTGACGTCCATTTGCCATATTTCATAATCATAGAATGCGGCAATAGCTAACATGATTCTGACTGACTTCAGCATCGCTACGGGAGAGAAAGTCTCATCGTAGTCAATCCCTTGAACTTGTCGATAACCCTTAGCGACAAGCCGAGCCTTATAGATGGTCACATTACCATCCGCGTCTGTCTTCTTCTTAAATATCCATTTGTTTTCTATGGCGTGCCTATCAACAGGCAAGTCCACCAAAGTCCATACTTTGTTTTCATACATGGATTCTATCTCAGATTTCATGGCTCCAAGCCATTTATTGGAATCCGGGCCCGCCATCGCTTCTTCATAGTTCGAAGGTTCACCGTTGTCTAACAACATGATTTCCAGGACAGGGTTGCCGTACCACTCTGGTGCGGAACGTGCCCTCGTGGACCTTCGAAGTTCAGTAGTAACTTGATCTGTTTCTTCATGATCATTATCATCAACTTCCTCCCTTGTCGGTGCAGGCATCTCAGGAACGATTTCCTGCGCTGCGCTACTTTCCGGCTCAGGAGGGGTGACTGTCACCTCATCAAGTTCTACTTTCCTCCCACTCACTTCTTTCGAGAGAAACTCTTTCTCCAGAAAGCATCCATTCTTGGCAACAAAGACTCTGCCTTCGGATCTATGGTAGAAGGTGTACCCAATCGTTTCCTTTGGGTATCCTATGAAGACACATTTTTTCGATTTGGGTTCGAGCTTTTCAGGTTGAAGTTTCTTGACATAAGCATCGCAACCCCAAACTTTTAGAAACGACAGCTTCGGTTTCTTGCCAAACCAAAGTTCATACGGATTCGTCTCAACGGATTTCGACGGAGCCCTATTTAAAGTGAATGCGGCAGTCTCTAAAGCATAACCCCAAAAAGATAGCGGTAAATCGGTGAGGGACATCATAGATCGCACCATGTCCAACAGAGTACGATTTCGACGTTCGGACACACCGTTACGTTGAGGTGTTCCGGGCGGTGTCAATTGTGAAACAATTCCACAGCTCCTAAGGTGTGTGCCAAATTCATGACTTAAATATTCACCCCCCACGATCTGATCGTAAGAACTTTATTTTTCTGTCACGTTGATTCTCAACCTCATTCTGAAATTCCTTGAACTTTTCAAAGGTCTCACACTTGTGTTTCATCAAATAGATATACCCGTATCTACTCAAGTCATCTGTGAGGGTGAGAACATAACGATAGCTTCCGCGAGCCTCAACACTCATTGGACCGCACACATCGGTATGTATGATTTCCAATAAGTTGGTTGCTCGCTCCATTGTTCCTGAGAACGGATTCTTGGTCATCTTGCCCAATAGGCATGGTTCGCACGTGTCAAATGATTCATAATCAAGAGACTCTAGAAGTCCATCTGAATGGAGCTTCTTCATACGTTTGACACCAATATGACCAAGGCGGCAATGCCACAAGTATGCGGGACTATCATTATCAACTTTACAACTTTTGGCATCTACACTATGAATATGTGTATCATCACGTTCGAGATTCATCAAAAATAAACCATTGACCAGCGGGGCATGACCATAAAACATATCTCTCAAATAAATAGAACAACCATTGTTCTCCGATTTGAAAGAGTAGCCATCTCGCATAAGACGAGATCCAAATACAATGTTCATGCTCAAAGCTGGTACTAAATAACAATTATTAAGGTTTAAAACTAATCCCGAGGGTAGATGTAGAGGTAGCGTGCCGACGGCGATCACATCGACCTTGGAACCATTCCCGACGCGCATCGTCACCTCATCCTTCGCCAGTCTCCGCTTATTCCGCAGCTCCTGTTTTGAGTTACAAAAGTGAGCAACTGCACCGGTATCGAATACCCAGGAGCTACTACGAGTGCTGGTAAGGTACACATCAATAACATGTATATCATATATACCTTTGACGTTCCCGGCCTTCTTGTCTGCTAAGTATTTGGGGCAGTTCCGCTTCCAGTGACCCGTTCCCTTGCAATAAAAACACTCTGTCTCAGGCTTGGGTCCATACTTTGGCTTCTTCCCGGCAACAGGCTTACCGGGCGCGGCAACTCCCTTGCCGTCCTTCTTGAAGTTCTTCTTACCCTTGCATTTCTTGAACTTAGTGGTTTTATTGACCATCAACACTTGATGTTCTTTCTTGATGTCCACCTCCGCTGATTTCAGCATCGAATACACCTCGGGAATGGACTTCTCCATCCCCTGCATATTGAAGTTCAACACGAAGCTCTTGAAGCTTGGTGGGAGCGACTGGAGGATTCTGTCAACGACCGCTTCATCTGGGAGATTCATTCCCAGCTGAGACAAGCGGTTGTGCAATCCAGAAATCTTGAGGATGTGCTCACTGACAGAACTGTTTTCCTCCATCTTACAGCTATAGAATGCGTCGGAGACATCATATCTCTCGACTCGGGCATGAGCTTGGAAAACCATTTTCAGCTCTTCGAACATCTCATATGCTCCGTGGTGCTCAAAACGTTTTTGGAGCCCCGACTCTAAGCTGTAAAGCATGCCGCACTAAACCAGGGAGTAATCATCACTACGCGACTGCCAGACGTTCAAAACGTCTTGGGCCGCATCGGGAGCAGGTGCATCACCTAGCGGTGCTTCAAGGACATATGATCTCTTGGCAGCTATGAGGATAATCCTCAGGTTACGGACCCAATCCGTATAGTTGCTACCATCGTATTTCAGCTTGGTTTTCTCTAGGAACGCGTTGAAGTTGAGGGAAACTTGAGCGTGGGCCATTTGATCTACAAGAGATATTGTAAAGAATTTAGACTAAGTTCATGATAATTAAGTTCATCTTAATCAAATTTTAATGAACTCCCACTCAGAATGACATCTCTCTAGTCATCTAAGTGATACACTATCCGAATCGACTAGCCCGTGTCCGATCATCACGTGAGATGGACTAGTCATCAACGGTGAACATCTTCATGTTGATCGTATCTTTTATACGACTCGTGTTCGACCTTTCGGTCTTCCGTGTTCCGAGGTCATGTCTGTACATGCTAGGCTTGTCAAGTGAACCCTAAGTGTATCGCGTGTGTAAATCTGGCTTACACCCGTTGTATGCGAACGTTAGAACCTATCACACCCGATCATCACGTGGTGCTTCGGAGCAACGAACTTTAGCAACGGTGCACAGTTAGGGGGAACACAATTCTTAAAAAAATTTAGTGAGAGATCATCTTATTTACTACCGTCGTTCTAAGTAAACAAGATGCATAAACATGATAAACATCACATGCAATCAATTAAAGTGACATGACATGGCCAATATCATCTTGCTCCTTGGATCTCCATCTTCGGGGCACCATGATCATCTTGTCACCGGCTCGACACCATGATCTTCATCATCATGATCTCCATCATCGTGTCTTGAAGAAGTCGTCACGCCAACTATTACTTTTACTACTATGGCTAACGTTTAGCAATAAGGTAAAGTAATTACATAGCGTTTATTCAGTGACACACAGGTCATACAATAATTAAGACAACTCCTATGGCTCCTGCCGGTTGTCAAGTTCATCGACATGCAAGTCGTGATTCCCTATTACAAGAACATGATCAATCTCATACATCACATATATCATTCATCACATCTTCTTTTGGCCATACCACGTCACATAGCACATGCTGCAAAAACAAGTTAGACGTCCTCTAATTGTTGTTGCAAGTTTTACGTGGCTTCTATAGGTTTTCTAGCAAGAACGTTTCTTACCTACGCCAAAACCACAACGTGATTTGTCAATTTCTATTTACCCTTCATAAGGACCCTGTTCATCGAATCCGATCCGACTAAAGTAGAAGAGACAGACACCCGCCAGCCACCTTATGCAACTAGTGCATGTCTATCGGTGGAACCAGTCTCACGTAAGCGTACGTGTAAAGTCGGTCCGGGCCGCTTCATCCCACAATACCGCCGAATCAAGATTGACTAGTAACGGCAAGAAAGTTGAACAAACTCAAACGCCCACAACTGCTTTGTGTTCTACTCGTGCAAGATGCTACGCATAAGACCTAGCTCAGATGCCACTGTTGGGGAACGTAGCAGAATTCAAAAAAATTCTACGCTTTCACCAAGATCCAACTAAGGAGACATCTAGCAACGAGCAAATAAGAGTGCATCTAGATACCGTTATGGAGATTGCGAGCGGAAGCTTTCGAAGAAGCGTGGATGAAGTAGTCGTACTCTTCGCGTTCTTCGTCACCGATGATCTAGCACCGAACGGACGGCACCTCCGCGTTCAACACACGTCCGGTATAGCAACGTCGCCTCCTTCTCGATCCAGCAAGGTGGGAGAAGAGGTCATCGGAGATCCAGCAGCACAACGGCGTGGTGGTGGATGCAGTGGAGAATCCTGCAGGGCTTCGCCGGGCGCCCTGCGTTAAGGAGACGGAGGTGTGACGGGAGGGGGAGAGGTGCCGGGGCAAGGGTGCGGCTGCCCTCTCCCCCCCACATATATATAGGGGGCCAGGGGGGTGCGCCGGCCCTGCAGATGGGATCTGCAGGGTGGGGCGGCGGCCAGGGGGGAATCCTTGCCCCCAAAGGCAAGTGGCGCCCCCTCCCCCCTAGGGTTTCAACCCTAGGCGCATGGGGAGGAGGGCCCATGTGGTGCGCCAGCCCATTCGGGGTGGCCACTTCCCCCTTGCGGCCTAGGGGCCCCACCGGGATGGGTGGCCCCACCCGGTGGACCCCCGGGGCCCCTCCGGTGGTCCCGAGACACTCCCGATGACCCTCGGAGATCACCCGATAGCCGAAACTGGACTTCCTATATATCATTCTTTACCTCCGAACCATTCCGGAACTCCTTGGGATGTCCGGGATCTCATCCAGGACTCCGAACAACTTTTGGGTTTCCATGTGCATGTATCTCTACGACCCTAGCGTTACCGAACCTTAAGTGTGTAGACCCTACGGGTTCGGGAGACACGTAGACATGACCGAGACCTCTCTCCGTTCAATAACCAACAGCGGGATCTGGATACCCATGTTGGTTCCCACGTGTTCCTCGATGATCTTCATCGGATGAACCACCGTGTCAAGGATTCACTCAATCCCGTATGTCATTCCCTTTGTCCATCGGTACGGTACTTGCCCGAGATTCGATCGTCGGTATTCCCGATACCTTGTTCAATCTCGTCATGGCAAGTCTCTTTACTCGTTCCGTAATCCATCATCCCGTGACTAACTCTTTAGTCACTTTGAGCTCATTATGATGATGTCTTACCGAGTGGGCCTAGAGGTACCTCTCCGTCATACGGAGTGACAACATCCCAATCTCGGTTCGTACCAACTCAACAGACACTTTCGGTGATACCCGATGCGTACCTTTATAGCCACCCAGTTACGTTGTGACGTTTGGCACACCCAAAGTATTCCTACGGTATCCGGGAGTTGTACAACCTCATGGTCTAAGGAATAAATACTTGACACCGAAAAGCTTATGCATTACAAACTATACGATCTTGTGCTATGCTCAGGATTGGGTCTTGTCCATCACATCATTCTCCTAATGATATGATCCCGTTATCACTGACATCACATGTCCATGATCAGGAAACCGTGATCATCTGTTGATTAACGAGCTGGTAACTAGAGGCTTACCAGGGACTCATTGTGGTCTATGTATTCACACATGTATCGCTGTTTCCGTACAATACAATTCAAGCATGAATAACAGACGATTATCATGAACAAGGAAATATAATAATAATACTTTTAATATTGCCTCTAGGGCATATTTCCAACAACTACTATCAAGTAAAGTGGTAGTGGTGTCCTTTAGGCTCACTTGTTTGGTAGCTTCTATGGTCATGGGAGTTTCTTCTTCTACGGTTGAGGTCATAGCATCACCATTAATAGGTCCAATGGGACTAGGAGTGCATTGGGTGCTAAGAGTTTGGATATCCTCAACAACTTGGATAGTAGGAACAGTGTGGTGGGTAGGAAGGCTCTTAATTCTATCTTCTTCCTCCTTTTCTCTAGCCCATCTCTCTTTAAGTTTAGCCATCATCCTAATGTTTTCATTAATTTGCACTTGAATAGCATTCATAGGAGTGGTCTTCCTCTCCTCAAGAGGATAAGTTCTAATTTTAAGCAACTCTACCTCATGGGCTAAATTGTCTACCTTTGAAGAGAGATTATCTAGTTTGTCTAGTTTTTCTTCTACACTCTTATTGAAGGCCTTTTGGGTAGTGATGAAGTCTTTAAGCATAATCTCTAGTTCAGAAGTGGAGTTCTTGGTGCTAGGATAAGTATTGTTGTTCCCATAGGAATTAGAGGGGAACGGTCTAGGGTTGTTACCAAAATTACTCCTATAAGCATTGTTATTGAAATTGTTTCTAGAGATAAAGTTCACATCTATTTGATCTTGAGCAATCAAAGAATTTAAAGGAACATCATGAGGATCAATAGAAGATTGCTTGGAAAGTAGAGACATGATCAAGTCAACTTTTTCATTTAGGGAGGAAATCTCCTCGACAGAGTTTACCTTCCTACCTGGTGGAGCGCGTTCGGTGTGCCATTGGGAATAATTGGTCATCATCTCGTCGAGAAGCTTCGTGGCAGCACCAAGTGTAGTTGACATAAAGGTTCCTCCCGCGGCCGAATCTAACAAGTTCCGCGAGGTAAAGTTCAAGCCTGCATAAAAAGTTTGGATAACCATCCAAGTAGTCAAACCATGAGTAGGGCAGTTCTTGACAAGAGATTTCATGCGTTCCCAAGCTTGGGCAATGTGTTCATTATCCAATTGTTTAAAATTCGTTATGTTACTCCTTAATTGGATAATTTTAGCAGGGGGATAGTACTTCCCAATAAAGGCATCCTTGCACTTGTCCCAAGAATCTATACTATTCCTAGGCAAGGATTGAAACCAGATTTTAGCTCCTCCTCTCAAGGAGAAAGGAAAAGGCTTAAGCTTAACAATATCACCATCTATTTCTTGGTACTTTTGCATATCACAGAGCTCAACAAAATTATTTAAGTGCAAAGCAGCATCATCTCCAGCACCGGAGAATTGATCTTTCATAACTAGGTTCAGCAAAGCAGGTTTAATCTCATAAGAGGGTGCTGAAGTGGCAGGTGTAGTAATAGGCGTGCAGATAAAGTCATTGTTGTTATGACTAGTGAAGTCACACAACTTGGTGTTCTCGGTGGAACCCATAGCAGCAGCAAGCAGGATAACTATTTTTGTGTTTTTTGGTAAGGGACACTAAACAAAAACTGCAAGGTAAACTAACAAGACTAAAAAGCAAAGATAAAAGATAGCATGCAACTCCCCTATCTTGAAGAGTGGAGTCCCCGGCAACGGCGCCAGAAACTTGCTTGATGGCTTCTCGCCCCTCGTTGGTTACCCCAAGTGGAAGGTTGAGATGTAGCGTAGCGGCAAATTTCCCTTGGCAAAGATACCAAGGATCGAATCTCGTGAGACTCCGAGGGTCGACAAATAGGTGTCAACGGCGCCAGAAACTTAGCGGTTGACAGGACCTGCACACAGATACAAATAACTTTGCTCCCAACGAGTACAGAGAGGTTGTCAATCCCTCCGGCCTTGTTGTTTACAAAGGATCAAACACAAGAGATAATAATGATAGCTATGACTGCAACTAGGAAATAAAAATAGGAAGTAAATAGAAGGTGTGATCAGTGATGGTAATATGGACCGGGGTCCCATGATGTTCACTAGTGATGTCTCTCTCCGAAAAGACAATAAAACAGCTAAGCGAGGTAAACAAATTACAGCTGGGCAATTGACAGGATTATGTGCGCAAACCAATGCTAACTATGCTGCAAAGAAAGGTAGAGGCTCAAAAGCAAACCGCTTAAACGCAAGGTTTTACTTTTTCCAACTCTTCTTCATCCCAAGGCCGGACTTATACGCAAACCGCTTAAACCGTCTGATCCTAACTATCAGGAGACACCTTTATCATCTTCTGGTGAATCAACTGCCACACAGGTTCCCGTACTGAAGACCGTGCCTGGGTAAGTTCCTTTCAACATCCGGTTTACATTTGTGTTTGTTCCTTGATGATTCTCATTGTCCCTTCAATTTCCTTCATCAAGCCCAAGCCTAGCAAGATGGCGAAGGCCACTAAAGCGGCTACCGAGACTGCTACTGCTCATCCGGTGGCTGATCCGGACGAAGTCATCCCTCCAGAGAGCGATCCTGCAATTCAAATTGATGATCCTATTCCCATGGACCGTGATAACATCGTTGCTCCAGAGGACATGAATGTGGAAGATGTCATTGAACCGGCGAGTCCTGTCTGGGTTAGCCCACCTCGAACTAATCCAGCTCCTGCTAGTCCGGCTCCTACTGCTGCCCCTTCTCAGCCAACCACTGCCTCTTCTCCGGATGTTCAAATAACCGGGACAGGTTTTACCGCTCCTGCTGAGCCTATCATCTTGGCCAAGCACACTGCTAAAGCGGAGAAGCTTCAACAAGAGAAGGGCAAGTGGAGCACGGACTTGTCCAATTATGTCGAATTGAGTGCCCAAAACTTTATTCCGGGTATTTGAACCGGCTTCATACCAGCCGCGACTATGTTCCTTCACTTATCTTTGTTCTGCCTTCTTTATACTTCTGTCTTTATGCCATAGTAGCCCCCAAGTTCCGGTTTAGCTTCGTTGTAGGTGAACCGGTACTTCCAAATGTATGAAAAATGAACTTACATTAGCCACCAAGTGCCAAGGGCATAATTTGTTTTATGTGCGTGGGACTTGTCTGAATTTCTGTTTTGATACTTCAACTGCCCATTAGCCCCCAAGTGTCAAGTGGATAACTTGTTTATGTGCTTGAGACTTGTCTGAATTTCTGTTTTGATACTTCAACTGCCCATTAGCCCCCAAGTGTCAAGTGGATAACTTGTTCATGTGCTTGAGACTTGTCTAAATTGTCATCTACTCCACTTGATTTTCTTGTAGGCTGACTTGACCCGGAGGGCTGCAGAAATAACTGAGCTCCGGAATAGACTTGCTGTCGCTGAAACTACTTCTTCCAAAGCCAAAGATGATCTGGCACTGAGCTTAACCAATGCTGAAAAATTAAAAAAAGATTTTGAAGCGGAGCGATCAGTCTGGGAAGTGCAGAGGAACGCCCTTGAGAAAAGGGCAAAGGATGCGGAAGAGGCCCTTAATCCGGTAACGCAAGAGCTGACCGGCTTAAGGCAGCAAATAGAACTTATGACCTCTGCCATCTTTGGTGAGCACTTAATTTTCATATGCTTTCATCTCTGCAATTTTTATTCTGCTCCGGTTTAACTGTAATAATTATATGCAGGGCGACGCGTCACCCATCTTGGGGATGATCTCCGGAAGAAACTAAAGGCCTCTTATACTCTGGTTGAGCAGCTGTATTCTGGCGCTCAAAGGATTATAAGTGAGATGTCCCATTATAAAGCGGCCCCCACTACTATCCAAGGTACTTTGGAGAAGCTTTCTATACTGCATGTACGTTTGGAAGAAGTGAAGAAATCTGCTGCACGGGCCGGTTCTCTTGTAGCGCTAACAAGAGCCAAGGCGTGGGTTCCGGACTTTGATCCGGAGGAAGCTATGAACGGGTACCCCAGTAACAAGGAGGATGGATCTGCCTTCTCTGGCAAGGACCTTCATGCTTTGACTAAAGAAATGCGTCCTCTTGCCAGCAAGCTTGCTGATGAAGCGGACCTGACCAGGTATCATCTGGCATATGACTTAAAGAATGAGCGGGTGGACCGGCCGGTTTATAACACCGAGAATCTAATCCCACCAGTGCGCGCCCATACTTTCAACCCAGATGTTGATCCGTCCAATCTCATTACTGAAGAGATGTACTTCCGTGCATTATCCAAGATCGACTGGCGCGTTCCTGATTTTCAGCCGCTTCAAGAGGACGAAGAAGTTCCGGAACAAGTCGATCCTCAGCCTTCGCAGCAGGAAGAAGCATAAGTCGCTTCATTTTATTTTTATCTGTTGTAATCCGTTGCCGAAAAACTTTAATTCGTCCAGGCCTTCAAGTGCCTTGTAATAGGATAGCTCGAAACATTTTTTTATCTTAACTCGGATGTCATAACTTTGATTTGGCGTCTGCCAATTTGAATCCCTTGTCTGCTATAGTTAATCGCCTGTATCTGCATAGACAACGCTAAGAAAATGTCCTGGCGGTTTACCACCGGACCGATTAAAGTGCTCTCATAAGGCATATATATTGAACGAGTGTCTGCTTTATACCTTAAAAATACTTTCATACCTTTAATTAAGTATGCTTGACATCCTTAATCCGGTGGACATGTAAATTCTGAGGAAGCTCTTGGCTCTGTTGGTGTTTGCCCAATGATTATTCCGGGTTATAATAACTACCGGTTTAAATTATGCTGGTGCTCTATGACCCAGACTTTTTGTACTTACGTGGTCAACTTTGAAGTTGCCCAGTTCCAGATCAAAAAACCATAGAAAACTTTGAAAAAACACAAAACACAACACAGTTTGCAAATAAGACCATGTAGTCGAGGCTTTTTGCGAGCTGCCAGGCTCCATATGTGCCAATCAATGGGTGCGACCCAAAGGGCTATGATTTTTTTCTTTTGCCATCAAAGGATGTACTCCAAGGGGCAAGAACTGTTTCTTTTGCCATCAAAGGATGTACTCCAAGGGACAAGAACTTTTTCTTTTGCCATCAAAGGATGTATCGACCAAGGGGCAAGAATTTTTGCATTTGCCATCAAAGGAAGTACTCCAAGGGACAAGAACTTTTTCTTTTGCCATCAAAGGATGTATCAACCAAGGGGCAAGAATTTTTGCATTTGCCATCAAAGGAAGTACTCCAAGGGACAAGAACTTTTTCTTTTGCCATCAAAGGATGTATCAACCAAGGGGCAATAATTTTTGCATTTGCCATCAAAGGAAGTACTCCAAGGGACAAGAACATTTTTTGCCAATCAATGGATGTAATCCAAAGGGCGCTGATGTGAAGACAATCATGTAAACCGGACCAGAAGAGATTTAAGTGAGGGTTCACATGTGATCCGTAGCCCCCTAGTGATCCTGGAGGTAGGGTTCCTATGAAGGAGTTTGCACTTGAAAGGCAAGTCCTGTTTGGTCCCTTATAGCATTGTCCTGCATAACAAAATAGACTGTTCGAAGTATCTGTATTAACTTTCATAAGACATATATTTAGAAGAAAAAAGGCCGATCCCCCGGTTTACCAAGGGTGCCGGTTTATTTATTAATCATAATATATATAGGATACATGAAGCGGAGCTCATGGCTCAAGTATAGTAAGGCCGCAGGAGGGCAATGTTCCAGGGCCTCTTCGTCTCTTCTTCTGATGTCCGTGAATCTTTGTGTTCTCGAACATCCACCAGGTAGTATGAACCGTTGTGTAGGTTCTTGCTGACCACAAAGGGTCCTTCCCAAGGTGGGGATAGCTTGTGCATATCTGTCTGGTCCTGGATGAGCCGGAGTACTAAGTCCCCCTCCTGGAATGTCCTGGTTTTAACCCGGTGGCTGTGATATCTGCGCAGGTCCTGCTGATAAATTGCAGATCTTGCTGCTGCTATGTCACGCTCTTCATCCAGACGGTCCAAGCTGTCCTGCCTTGCTTGCTCATTGATTGCTTCAACATAAGCTGCCACCCGTGGTGAGTCATGGCGGATATCACTTGGAAGAACCGCTTCAGCATCGTACACCATGAAGAAAGGTGTATAACCTATGGACCTGTTTGGTGTAGTATTGATGCTCCAGAGGACAGAGGGCAATTCCTCAACCCAGCACCCTGGTGTTCTTTGTAGGGGAGTCATAAGCCGGGGCTTGATACCTCGCGAAATCTCTTGATTGGCCCTTTCAGCTTGACCATTGGATTGAGGGTGATCTACAGAAGACACATCTAGGCGAATATGCTCCCTTTGACAAAACTCTTCCATCTCTCCTTTAGATAGATTGGTGCCATTGTCAGTGATAATGCTGTGTGGAAAACCAAACCGGAAAATAACCTTCTTGATGAATTTAACCGTTGTTGCCGCATCACACTTGCTCACAGGCTCTGCCTCAAGCCACTTTGTAAACTTATCCACTGCGACCAACAGGTGAGTTTTTTTATCTTGGGATCGTTTAAAAGGCCCAACCATATCAAGCCCCCAAGTCGCAAACGGTCAAGTAATTGGAATCATCCGCAGCTCCTGTGCCGGAACAAGAGCACGTCGTGAAAATTTCTGACAGGCATCGCATTTCCGGACTAGATCCTTCGCATTAGCATGGGCTGTCAACCAGTAGAATCCATGACGGAAAGCTTTAGATACCAAAGATTTTGAACCGGCGTGATGACCACAATCCCCTTCATGAATCTCTCGAAGAATGTCATAGCCTTCCTCGGATGATACACATCGCTGAAATGCTCCAGAAACGCTGCGGTGATGAAGTTCCCCGTTTACAATTGTCATGGATTTGGACCGCCGGATTATCTGCCTTGCTTCAATCTCATCATCTGGCAACTCTCCTCGGCTCAGGTACGCCAAGTAAGGGAGTGTCCAATCCGGAATAACATGAAGTGCCGCCACCAGTTGTGCTTCGGGATCAGGAACAGCCAAATCTTCCTCCGATGGTACCTGAACTGACGAACTGTGTAGCTCGTCCAAAAAGGTATTCGGTGGCACCGGCTTACGCCGAGAACCCAGCCGGCTTAGAGCATCGGCCGCTTCATTTTTCCGCCGGTCTATGTGATCCACCTGGTATCCTTTGAAATATCCTGCAACTGCTTCAACTTCTCGTCTGTAAGCCGCCATGAGAGGGTCTTTAGAATCCCACTTGTCGGATACTTGTTGTGCCACTAAATCTGAATCACCAAAACACTTGACCCGGCTTAAGTTCATCTCCTTAGCCATCCGCGGGCCATGAAGCAGTGCCTCATATTCGGCCGCGTTATTAGTGCAAGGAAACATTAGGCGGAGGACATCACAAAATTTGTCACCTCGCGGGGAAGTTAACACAACTCCAGCCCCCAAGCCTTCTAATTGCTTTGAACCGTCAAAGTGAATAGTCCAGTACGTATGATCCGGCTTCTCCTCTGGTGCTTGCAATTTTGTCCAATCATTGATAAAATCTACCAATGCTTGGGATTTGATAGCAGTACGTGGCACATACTTCAACCCGTGCGGGCTAAGCTCAATGGCCCACTTTGCTACTCTGCCAGTGGCTTCTCTGTTCTGGATTATATCCCCCAACGGAGCTGAACTAACAACAGTGATTGGGTGGCCTTGAAAGTAGTGCTTCAGCTTCCGGTTTGCCATAAACACGCCATACACCAGTTTCTGCCAGTGTGGGTACCTTTGTTTGGATTCAATGAGAACCTCACTGACATAATAAACCGGACGCTGAACCAGATATTCCTTGCCTGCTTCTTTGCGCTCGACCACGATTGCCACGCTAACTGCCCGGGCATTGGCGGCCACATACAACAGCAGTGGCTCCTTATCAACGGGGGCAACAAGGACCGGTGGTTCTGCTAATTGTCGCTTCAAGTCCTCGAACGCGGTGTTTGCAGCATCGCTCCATATAAACTGGTCTGTTTTCTTCAGCATCTGATAAAGCGGGATTGCCTTCTCTCCCAAACGGCTGATGAATCGGCTTAATGTTGCAATCCAGCCAGCGATACGCTGGACATCATTGATACAAGCTGGCTTAGTCAAGGATGTGATCACTTTGATCTTCTCTGGATTGACCTCTATTCCTCTGTTTGACACCAAGAACCCAAGGAGCTTGCCAGCTGGAACACCAAAAGCACACTTCTCCGGATTAAGCATCATCTTATAGACCCGGAGGTTATCAAAGGTTTCCTTTAGGTCCTCTATCAGCGTTTCTTCCTTCCTCGACTTTACAACAATGTCATCCACATAAGCATGAACATTTTTCCCTATCTGCCCCTTAAGACAGTTCTGCACGCAACGCTGGTAAGTTGCTTGGGCACTCTTGAGCCCAAAAGGCATAGATACGTAGCAAAAGGCTCCAAAGGGAGTTATGAAGGTTGTCTTCTCCTGATCCTTAATTGCCATCTTGATCTGGTGATACCCTGAATATGCATCCAAAAAACTTAGCCGCTCACATCCAGCCATAGCATCAATGATCTGATCAATACGGGGGAGAGCAAAAGGATTGGTTGGACAAGCTTTGTTTAAGTCTGTGTAATCCACACACATCCTCCACTTCCCATTTTTCTTTAACACCAGAACCGGATTGGCCAACCACTCCGGGTGGAACACTTCAACTATGAACCCTGCGGCCAAAAGCCTGGCCACTTCTTCACCAATAGCCTTGCGCCTTTCTTCATTGAAGCGGCGCAAATACTGCTTAACCGGTTTAAACTTCGGATCAATATTAAGACTGTGCTCAGCGAGTTCCCTCGGTATACCTAGCATGTCAGAAGGTTTCCATGCAAAGATATCCCGGTTCTCACGGATGAACTCGATGAGCGCGCTTTCCTATTTGGGGTCAAGGTTAGCGCTGATAGTGAACTGCTTGGATGAGTCGCCAGGTACAAAGTCAACTTGCTTGGTTTCCTCTGCCGATTTAAACTTTAGCGCCGGATCATTCTCTGTAGTTGGTTTCTTTAAAGGGGACATATCTGCCGGATCAACGTTGTCTTTATAGAACTTCAACTCCTCCGTAGCACATACTGCCTCTGCATAAGCAGCGTCTCCTTCCTCGCACTCCAATGCGATGTTGCGACTTCCATGAACCGTGATGGTTCCTTTGTGACCCGGCATCTTGAGCTGTAGATAAACATAGCACGGTCTAGCCATAAACTTGGCATAAACCGGCCGTCCAAACAGGGCATGATATGGGCTCCGGATCTTTACAACTTCAAAGGTTATTGTTTCTGACCTGGAATCATGTTCATCTCCAAAGGTAACTTCTAGATCAATTTTCCCGACTGGGTAAGCCGATTTACCTGGCACCACTCCATGGAACACCGTGTTGGACTGTCTTAGCTTCTTGTCCGTTAACCCCATGCGACGGAACGTCTCGTAATACAAGATGTTGATGTTGCTGCCGCCGTCCATGAGTACCTTAGTGAATTTGTAGCCACCCACCTGCGGTGCCACCACTAAGGCCAACTGGCCCGGATTATCAACCCGCGGCGGGTGATCCTCTCTGCTCCACACAATAGGTTGTTCCGACCAGCGCAGGAAACGTGGTGTTGCCGGTTCAACTGTGTGTACCGCCCGCTTTAGGATTTTTTGATCTCGTTTGCACAAACTCGTAGTAAACACATGATACTGTCCACTACTCAGCTCCTTCGGATTACTCTGATATCCGGATTGCTGCTGCTGCTGACGTTGCTGATTGCCTTGGTTATTGTGATTACCCTGACCATGCTGGTGGTTACCTTGGTTATTGTAACCGCCTTGACCATGCTGGTGGTTGCCTTGGTTATTGTAACCGCCCTGACCATGCTGCTGGTGGTTTCCTTGGTTGTACCCATTGTTGCCGCCATGATACCCTGATCCGGAACCATTACCCCGGTGACCCGGACCATGAAATCCGGACCCTGAACCGCCGCCCGGTGATCCGTTGTTAAATTTGGCCCGGCTCATGGCCTCTACCATGACCCTGCATTGCCCCCATGTGTGGTTCCTCCATGCTATGCTCCGGGCAAGGCTCGTTCAACTGTTGATCCAGATTAATGAATCCTCCGCCGCTCCGTGGAGGTGGCCTACCCTTGTGGCGTTGAAAGTTTCCTTGAACATTGGTATTGGCCACAAAATCAGAGCTACCCTCTGCCTTTCGCTTACCATTGAAGTTTGTTCCTGCCGGATTAGCCTGCGCCGGTTTACCAGGCTTGTTTGCTTTTCCGGACTTGTCTCCATCCGCTTCTGGGTATTTAGTGTTGTCAGAGTCCCCATACTTCACCAGAGCACTCATGAGTGTCCCCATGTCATTACAATCCCGCTTGAGCCGTCCCAACTTCAACTTCAGAGACTCAAACCGGCAATTGTTCTCCAGTGTTACTATTGCCGTACTAGGATTGATACTATTAGAAGAGTGTAGGATTTCTGACACTCGCCGGACCCAGGTGCTCGTAGGCTCCTGTTCTCCTTGAACACATGTCGCCAAGTCCACTATTGACATCGATTGCTTGTACGTGTCTTTGAAATTTTTGATAAACTGGCGACGCAGCTTGTTGGAAATATGCCCTAGAGGCAATAATAAAAGTATTATTATTATATTTCCTTGTTCATGATAATCGTCTATTATTCAAGCTTGAATTGTATTGTACGGAAACAGCGATACATGTGTGAATATATAGACCATAATGAGTCCCTGGTAGGCCTCTAGTTACCAGCTCGTTGATCAACAGATGGTCACGGTTTCCTGACATGGACATAGGATGTCAGTGATAACGGGATCACATCATTAGGAGAATGATGTGATGGACAAGACCCAATCTTGAGCATAACACGAGATCGTATAGTTCGTAATGCATAAGCTTTTCGGTGTCAAGTATTTATTCCTTAGACCATGAGGTTGTACAACTCCCGGATGCCATAGGAATACTTTGGGTGTGCCAAACGTCACAATGTAACTGGGTGGCTATAAAGGTGCGCATCGGGTATCTCCGAAAGTGTCTGTTGAGTTGGTACGAACCGAGACTGGGATGTTGTCACTCCGTATGACGAGAGAGGTACCTCTGGGCCCACTCGGTAAGACATCATCATAATGAGCTCAAAGTGACTAAGGAGTTAGTCACGGGATGATGGATTACGGAACAAGTAAAGAGACTTGCCATGACGAGATTGAACAAGGTATCGGGAATACCGACGATCGAATCTCGGGCAAGTACCGTACCGATGGACAAAGGGAATAACATACGGGATTGAGTGAATCCTTGACACGGTGGTTCATCCGATGAAGATCATCGAGGAACATGTGGGAACCAACATGGGTATCCAGATCCCGCTGTTGGTTATTGACCGGAGAGTCGTCTCGGTCATGTCTACGTGTCTCCCGAACCCGTAGGGTCTACACACTTAAGGTTCGGTAACGCTAGGGTCGTAGAGATACATGCACGTGGAAACCCAAAAGTTGTTCGGAGTCCCGGATGAGATCCCGGACGTCACGAGGAGTTCCGGAATGGTCCGGAGGTAAAGAATGATATATAGGAAGTCCAGTTTCGGCCATCAGGTGATCTCCAGGGGTCACCGGGAGTGTCCCGGGACCACCGGAGGGGCCCCGGGGGTCCACCGGGTGGGGCCACCCATCCCGGTGGGGCCCCTAGGCCGCAAAGGGGGAGTGGCCAGCCCTAATGGGCTGGCACACCACATGGGCCCTCCTCCCCATGCGCCTAGGGTTGAAACCCGAGGGGGAGGGGGCGCCACTTGCCTTGGGGGGCAAGGATTCCCCCCTTGGCCGCCGCCCCACCCTGCAGATGCCATCTGCAGGGCCGGCGCACCCCCCTGGCAACCTATATATATGTGGGGGGAGAGGGCAGCCGCACCCTTGCCCTGGCGCCTCTCCCCCTCCCGTCACACCTCCGTCTCCTTAACGCAGGGCGCCCGGCGAAGCCCTGCAGGAATCTCCACTGCATCCACCACCACGCCGTTGTGCTGCTGGATCTCCGACGACCTCTCCTCCCCCCTTGCTGGATCAAGAAGGAGGTGACGTTGCTGCACCGGACGTGTGTTGAACGCGAAGGTGCCGTCCGTTCGGCGCTAGATCATCGGTGACGAAGAACGCGAAGAGTACGACTACTTCATCCATGCATCTTTGAAAGCTTCCGCTCGCGATCTACATAACGGTATGTAGATGCACTCTTATTCGCTCATTGCTAGATGTCTCCTTAGTTGGATCTTGGTGAAAGCGTAGAAATTTTTTGAATTCTGCTACGTTCCCCAACAGTGGCATCTGAGCTAGGTCTTATGCGTAGCATCTTGCACGAGTAGAACACAAAGCAGTTGTGGGCGTTTGAGTTTGTTCAACTTTCTTGCCGTTACTAGTCAATCTTGATTCGCCGGTATTGTGGGATGAAGCGGCCCGGACCGACTTTACACGTACGCTTACGTGAGACTGGTTCCACCGACAGACATGCACTAGATGCATAAGGTGGCTGGCGGGTGTCTGTCTCTCCTACTTTAGTCGGATCGGATTTGATGAAAAGGGTCCTTATGAAGGGTAAATAGAAATTGACAAATCACGTTGTGGTTTTGGCGTAGGTAAGAAACGTTCTTGCTAGAAAACCTATAGAAGCCACGTAAAAACTTGCAACAACAATTAGAGGACGTCTAACTTGTTTTTGCAGCATGTGCTATGTGACGTGGTATGGCCAAAAACGAAGATGTGATGAATAATATATGTGATGTATGAGATTGATCATGTTCTTGTAATAGGGAATCACGACTTGCATGTCGATGAACTTGACAACCGGCAGGAGCCATAGGAGTTGTCTTAATTATTGTATGACCTGCGTGTCACTGAATAACGCCATGTAATTACTTTACTTTATTGCTAAACGTTAGCTATAGTAGTAGAAGTAATAGTTGGCGTGACGACTTCTTCAAGACACGATGATGGAGATCATGATGATGAAGATCATGGTGTCGAGCCGGTGACAAGATGATCATGGTGCCCCGAAGATGGAGATCCAAGGAGCAAGATGATATTGGCCATATCATGTCACTTTAATTGATTGCATGTGATGTTTATCATGTTTATGCATCTTGTTTACTTAGAACGACGGTAGTAAATAAGATGATCTCTCACTAAAATTTCAAGAATTGTGTTTCCCCTAACTGTGCACCGTTGCTAAAGTTCGTTGCTCCGAAGCACCACGTGATGGTCGGGTGTGATAGGTTCTAAACGTTCGCATACAACGGGTGTAAGCCAGATTTACACACGCGATACACTTAGGGTTGACTTGACGAGCCTAGCATGTACATACATGGCCTCGGAACACGGAAGACCGAAAGGTCGAACACGAGTCGTATAGAAGATACGATCAACATGAAGATGTTCACCGTTGATGACTAGTCCGTCTCACGTGATGATCGGACACGGGCTAGTCGATTCGGATCGTGTATCACTTAGATGACTAGAGAGATGTCATTCTGAGTGGGAGTTCATTAATATTTGATTAAGATGAACTTAATTATCATGAACTTAGTCTAAATTCTTTACAATATCTCTTGTAGATCAAATGGCTCACGCACAGGTTTCCCTCAACTTCAACGCGTTCCTAGAGAAAACCAAGCTGAAAGACGATGGTAGCAACTATACGGATTGGGTGAGGATTATCCTCATAGCTGCCAAGAGATCATATGTCCTTGAAGCACCGCTAGGTGATGCACCTGCTCCCGATGCGGCCCAAGACGTTTTGAACGTCTGGCAGTCACGTAGTGATGATTACTCCCTGGTTCAGTGCGGCATGCTTTACAGCTTAGAGTCGGGGCTCCAAAAACGTTTTGAGCACCACGGAGCATATGAGATGTTCGAAGAGCTGAAAATGGTTTTCCAAGCTCATGCCCGAGTCGAGAGATATGATGTCTCCGACGCATTCTACAGCTGTAAGATGGAGGAGAACAGTTCTGTCAGTGAGCACATCCTCAAAATTTCTGGATTGCACAACCGCTTGTCTCAGCTGGGAATGAATCTCCCAGATGAAGCGGTCGTTGACAGAATCCTCCAGTCGCTCCCACCAAGCTTCAAGAGCTTCGTGTTGAACTTCAATATGCAGGGGATGGAGAAGTCCATTCCCGAGGTGTATTCGATGCTGAAATCAGCGGAGGTGGACATCAAGAAAGAACATCAAGTGTTGATGGTCAATAAAACCACTAAGTTCAAGAAAGGCAAGGGTAAGAAGAACTTCAAGAAGGACGGCAAGGGAGTTGCCGCGCCCGGCAAGCCTGTTGCCGGGAAGAAGCCAAAGTATGGACCCAAGCCTGAGACAGAGTGCTTTTATTGCAAGGGAACGGGTCACTGGAAGCGGAACTGCCCCAAATACTTAGCAGACAAGAAGGCCGGCAACGTCAAAGGTATATGTGATATACTTGTTATTGATGTGTACCTTACCAGCACTCGTAGTAGCTCTTGGGTATTTGATACCGGTGCAGTTGCTCACATTTGCAACTCAAAACAGGAGCTGCAGAATAAGCGGAGACTGGCGAAGGATGAGGTGACGATGCGCGTCTGGAATGGTTCCAAGGTCGATGTGATCGCCGTCGGCACGCTACCTCTACATCTACCCTCGGGATTAGTTTTAAACCTTAATAATTGTTATTTAGTACCAGCTTTGAGCATGAACATTGTATCTGGATCTCGTCTTATGCGAGATGGCTACTCTTTCAAATCGGAGAATAATGGTTGTTCTATTTATTTGAGAGATATGTTTTATGGTCATGCCCCGCTGGTCAATGGTTTATTTTTGATGAACCTCGAACGTGATGATACACATATTCATAGTGTAGATGCCAAAAGTTGTAAAGTTGATAATGATAGTCCCACATACTTGTGGCATTGCCGCCTTGGTCATATTGGTGTCAAACGTATGAAGAAGCTCCATTCAGATGGACTTCTAGAGTCTCTTGATTATGAATCATTTGACACGTGCGAACCATGCCTATTGGGCAAGATGACCAAGACTCCGTTCTCCGGAACAATGGAGCGAGCAACCAACTTATTGGAAATCATACATACCGATGTGTGCGGTCCAATGAGTATTGAGGCTCGCGGAGGCTATCGTTATGTTCTCACCCTCACGGATGACTTGAGTAGATATGGGTATATCTATTTGATGAAACACAAGTCTGAGACCTTTGAAAAGTTCAAGGAATTTCAGAATGCGGTTGAGAATCAACGTGACAGAAAAATAAAGTTCTTACGATCAGATCGTGGGGGAGAATATTTAAGTCATGAATTTGGCACGCACCTAAGGAAATGTGGAATTGTTTCACAACTGACCCCGCCCGGAACACCTCAACGTAACGGTGTGTCCGAACGTCGAAATCGTACTCTGTTGGACATGGTGCGATCTATGATGTCCCTCACCGATTTACCGCTATCTTTTTGGGGTTATGCTTTAGAGACTGCCGCATTCACTTTAAATAGGGCTCCATCGAAATCCGTTGAGACGACTCTGTATGAACTTTGGTTTGGCAAGAAACCAAAGTTATCGTTTCTAAAAGTTTGGGGTTGCGATGCTTATGTCAAGAAACTTCAACCTGAAAAGCTCGAACCCAAATCGAAAAAATGCGCCTTCATAGGATACCCAAAGGAAACGATTGGGTACACCTTCTACCACAGATCCGAAGGCAAAGTCTTTGTTGCCAAGAATGGATGCTTTCTGGAGAAAGAGTTTCTCTGGAAAGAAGTGAGTGGGAGGAAAGTAGAACTTGATGACGTGACAGTCACCCCTCCTGAACCGGAAAGTAGCGCAGCGCAGGAAACTGTTCCTGAGGTGCCTGCACCGACAAGGGAGGAAGCTAATGATGATGATCATGAAGAAACAGATCAAGTTACTACTGAACTTCGAAGGTCCACAAGGGCACGTTCCGCACCAGAGTGGTATGGCAACCCTGTCCTGGAAATCATGTTGTTAGACAACGGTGAACCTTCGAACTATGAAGAAGCGATGGCGGGCCCAGATTCCAATAAATGGCTTGGAGCCATGAAATCCGAGATAGAATCCATGTATGAAAACAAAGTATGGACTTTGGTGGACTTGCCTGATGATAGGCACGCCATAGAAAACAAATGGATATTTAAGAAGAAGACAGACGCGGATGGTAATGTGACCATCTATAAGGCTCGGCTTGTCGCTAAGGGTTATCGACAAGTTCAAGGGATTGACTACGACAAGACTTTCTCTCCCGGAGCGATGCTGAAGTCAGTCAGAATCATGTTAGCAATTGCCGCATTCTATGATTATGAAATATGGCAAATGGACGTCAAAACAGCATTCCTTAATGGCTTCCTCAAGGAAGAGTTGTATATGATGCAACCAGAAGGTTTTGTCGATCCAGAGAACGCTAACAAGGTATGCAAGCTCCATCGCTCGATTTACGGGCTGGTGCAAGCGTCTCGGAGTTGGAATATTCGCTTTAATGATGTGATCAAAGCGTTTGGATTTATACAGACTTATGGAGAAGCCTGTATTTACAAGAAAGTGAGTGGGAGCTCTGTGGCATTTCTCATATTATATGTGGATGACATATTGCTGATGGGAAATGATATAGAATTCTTGGAAAATGTAAAGGCCTACTTGAATAAAAGTTTTTCAATGAAGGACCTTGGAGAAGCTGCTTACATATTAGGCATCAAAATCTATAGAGATAGATCAAGACGCCTCATTGGTCTTTCACAAAGTACATACCTTGACAAGATATTGAAAAAGTTCAATATGGATCAGTCCAAGAAGGGATTCTTGCCTGTTTTGCAAGGTATGAGATTGAGCAAGGCTCAGTCGCCGACCACGGCAGAAGATAGAGAAAAGATGAGTGTCATTCCCTATGCCTCGGCCATAGGTTCTATCATGTATGTCATGCTGTGTACCAGACCTGATGTGAACCTTGCCATAAGTTTGGTAGGGAGGTACCAAAGTGATCCCGGTACGGAACACTGGACAGCGGTCAAGAACATCCTGAAGTACCTGAAAAGGACTAAGGATATGTTTCTCGTTTATGGAGGTGACGAAGAGCTCGTCGTAAAGGGTTACGTCGATGCTAGCTTCGATACAGATCTGGATGACTCTAAGTCTCAAACCGGATACGTGTATATTTTGAACGGAGGGGCAGTCAGCTGGTGTAGTTGCAAGCAAAGCGTCGTGGCAGCATCTACATGTGAAGCGGAGTACATAGCTACTTCCGAAGCAGCACAGGAAGGAGTCTGGATGAAGGAGTTCATCACCGACCTTGGAGTCATTCCAAGCGCGTCAAGCCCGATGACTCTCTTCTGTGACAACACTGGTGCTATTGCTATTACCAAGGAGCCCAGGTTTCACAAGAAGACCAAGCACATCAAGCGCTGCTTCAACTCCATCCGGAATTATGTTCAGGATGGAGATATAGATATTTGTAAAGTGCATACGAATCTGAATGTCGCAGACCCGTTGACTAAACCTCTTCCACGGGCAAAACATGATCAACACCAGAACTCTATGGGTGTTCGATTCATCACAATGTAACTAGATTATTGACTCTAGTGCAAGTGGGAGACTGTTGGAAATATGCCCTAGAGGCAATAATAAAAGTATTATTATTATATTTCCTTGTTCATGATAATCGTCTGTTATTCATGCTTGAATTGTATTGTACGGAAACAGCGATACATGTGTGAATATATAGACCACAATGAGTCCCTGGTAGGCCTCTAGTTACCAGCTCGTTGATCAACAGATGGTCACGGTTTCCTGACCATGGACATAGGATGTCAGTGATAACGGGATCACATCATTAGGAGAATGATGTGATGGACAAGACCCAATCTTGAGCATAACACGAGATCGTATAGTTCGTAATGCATAAGCTTTTCGGTGTCAAGTATTTATTCCTTAGACCATGAGGTTGTACAACTCCCGGATGCCGTAGGAATACTTTGGGTGTGCCAAACGTCACAACGTAACTGGGTGGCTATAAAGGTACACATCGGGTATCTCCGAAAGTGTCTGTTGAGTTGGTACGAACCGAGACTGGGATGTTGTCACTCCGTATGACGAGAGAGGTACCTCTGGGCCCACTCGGTAAGACATCATCATAATGAGCTCAAAGTGACTAAGGAGTTAGTCACGGGATGATGGATTACGGAACGAGTAAAGAGACTTGTCATGACGAGATTGAACAAGGTATCGGGAATACCGACGATCGAATCTCGGGCAAGTACCGTACCGATGGACAAAGGGAATAACATACGGGATTGAGTGAATCCTTGACATGGTGGTTCATCCGATGAAGATCATCGAGGAACACGTGGGAACCAACATGGGTATCCAGATCCCGCTGTTGGTTATTGACCGGAGAGTCATCTCGGTCATGTCTACGTGTCTCCCGAACCCGTAGGGTCTACACACTTAAGGTTCGGTAACGCTAGGGTCGTAGAGATACATGCACGTGGAAACCCGAAAGTTGTTCGGAGTCCCGGATGAGATCCCGGACGTCACGAGGAGTTCCGGAATGGTCCGGAGGTAAAGAATGATATATAGGAAGTCCAGTTTCGGCCATCGGGTGATCTCCGGGGGTCACCGGGACCACCGGAGGGGCCCCGGGGGTCCACCGGGTGGGGCCACCCATCCCGGTGGGGCTCCTAGGCCGCAAAGGGGGAGTGGCCAGCCCTAATGGGCTGGCGCATCATACGTCCAAAACGTATCTATAATTTCTGCTTGCTCCATGCGACTTTTGGGTGATATTGCTATGATATTCATACACTTTCATACACTTTTGATCATATTTGGACTAACTTACTAATCTAGTGCACCCCAGTGCCAGTTTCTGTTTTCGGCTGTTTTTGTATTTTAGGTTTTCACGTTACGAGAACTGCCAGGAAAAATCCAGAAAAATTATATAAAAAATCAGCGTTCCGGAAACAACCGTGCGTCCGAAGGGCAGCCGGGGGGGCACCAGGGCTCCAGGCGCCCTGGCGGCGCCCCCCCCCCCCCCTGGGCCGCGCCGGGGGGGCGCCTGGCCCCCCCGAAGCTTCCCCGATGCTCCCCTTTGGCATATATTTAAAGCGTCCTCCGAAACCCTCAGAACAGGAACTCTTTTCGCGATCCCATCTCTGTTCCGCCGCTACCGCCGCTTCCAAGATCGGGAGCACCAGGAGAACTCTTCCCGGCACCCTGCCGGATGGGAGGATCACCACCGGGAGCTTCTCCACCACCATGGACGCCTCCCGGATGACTCGTGAGTAGCCTCCCTTGGACCATGAGTCCATGACCAGTAGCTATGTGATGTTCTCCTCCCGTTCTTGTGCTTCACTAATTAGTCCTCGTGAGCTGCCCTACATGATCGAGGCACATATGTAATCCTTATGTTGTTGCTATGTTGAGTTTGCTGGGATCCGATGGATTATGGGATTATGTTCAGATTGATCTTGAGTAATATATTTGATCTACCTCTTTTATATTTATGTTCATAAGTAATTCTTGCATGTTCTCCGTTGTTATTTATTGCTTTGGCCAAGTAATACGTAGTGACTCCAAGAGGGAACGTTATGCTCGATTGTGGGTACATGCCCCTCGATGACTAGCTTGTGTGACAAAAACATGAGTCTAGGGGATGTGTTGTTGCCACAAGGGGGAAAACAACGGTGCTTGTGCCCGCGGGTGCAAGGATTGTTTACTTTACGCAAAGTTCTTTTAATGCAGTTGTCTGTTGCATTGAGTTTACACTATGGGTGGGACTCGCAACTTAATACCAGCGAGATGTTCTGGATAGATATCTCAAGGTGGATGATTAGTAGTAGATATTGATGGATTTCGGTCTACTTATTTTGGCGTACCGCCCATGCTTTGAACCTCAACCTTTCTGCAATGTAATCAACATTGGTTTGCATTCGTAGTCCTGTCAATTGCCCAGCTGTAATTTGTTTACCTCACATAGCTGTTTTATCGTCTTTTGGGAGAGAGACATCACTAGTGAACATCATGAGACTCCGGTCCATATTACCATCATTGATCACACCCGCTATTTACTTTTCGCTATTTATTTACTATTGCAAAACACTATCTATTACTACTATCATTTGCTTTTAACCCTTTGTGAACTACAAGGCCGGAGGGATTGACAACCTCTCTGTACTCGTTGGGAGCAAAGTTATTTGTATCTGTGTGCAGGTCCACGTTGATTGCTAATTTGCGCCGTTAGCAGTTGACACCTACTTGTTGAACCTAGGAGTCTCTGGGGATTCGATCCTTGGCATCTTTGCTAAGGGAAAACACTTCTACATACTGCATCTTACACCTTCCACTTGGGGTAACCAACGAGGGGTTCGAGGCCCATCAAGGAGTATTTCCTGGCGCCGTTGCCGGGGACTCCACTCTTCAGGATAGGGGAGTTGCACGCTATCTTTTACCTTTGCTTTTTAGTCTTGTTAGTTTACCTTTCAGTTTTTGCTTTAGTACCTTTTTATCGAAAATCACAAAAATAGTTATCTTGCTTGCTACTATGGGTTCCACCGAGAACACCAAGTTGTGTGACTTCACTAGTCACAACAACGATGACTTTATCAGCACACCTATCACTACACCTGCCACTTCAGCACCTTCATATGAAATTAAACCTGCTTTACTGAACTTAGTCATGAAAGATCAATTCTCCGGTGCTGGAGATGATGCTGCTTTACACTTAAACAACTTTGTTGAACTTTGTGATATGCAAAAGTACCAAGAAATATATGGTAATATTGTTAAGCTTAAGCTTTTTCCTTTCTCCTTGAGAGGAGGAGCTAAAATATGGTTTCAGTCTTTGCCTAGAAATAGCATAGATTCATGGGACAAGTGCAAAGATGCTTTTATTGGAAAATACTATCCACCTGCTAAAATTATCCAACTTAGAAGTAACATAATGAATTTTAAACAAATGGATAATGAACACGTTGCCCAAGCTTGGGAACGTATGAAATCTCTTATCAAGAACTGCCCTACTCACGGTTTGACTACTTGGATGGTTATCCAAACTTTTTATGCAGGCTTGAACTTTACCTCGCGGAACTTGTTAGATTCGACCGCAGGAGGAACTTTTATGTCAACTACACTTGGTGCTGCCACAAAGCTTCTCGATGAGATGATGACCAACTATTCCCAATGGCACACCGAACGCGCTCCAACAGGTAGGAAGGTAAACTCTGTCGAGGAGATTTCCTCCTTAAATGAAAAAGTTGACTTGATCATGTCTCTACTTTCGAAGCAATCTTCTGATGTTCCTTTAAATTCTTTGATTGCTCAAGAACAAGTAGATGTGAACTTTATCTCTAGAAACAATTTTAACAACAATGCTTATAGGAGTAACTTTGGTAACAATCCTAGACCGTTCCCCTCTAATTCTTATGGGAACAACAATGCTTATCCTAGTACCAAGAACTCCACTACTGAACTAGAGATTATGCTTAAAGATTTCATCACTACCCAAAAAACCTTTAATAAGAGTGTAGAAGAGAAACTACATAAACTAGATGATCTTTCTTTTAAGGTAGACCATTTAGCCAATGAGGTAAAATTGCTAAAAATTGAAACTTCTCCTCTTAAGGAGAGGGAAGTCATTCCTATTAATGCTACTCAAGTGCAAATTAATGAAAATATTAGGATGATGGCTAAACTTAAAGAAAGATGGGCTAGAGAAAGGGAGGAAGAGGATAGAATTAAGAGCCTTCCTACCCACCACACTGTTGCTACTATCAAAGTTGTTAAGGATGTCCAAACTCTTAGCACCCAATGTACTCCTGGTCCCAATGGACCTATTAATGGTGATGCTATGACTATAGAAACTACCAAACAAGTGAACCTAAAGGACACTACTACCACTTTACTTGATGCTCGTGACCTTGATTTTGATAATTGCACTCTTACCGAAGTTATTGATTTCCTTCACAAGATGTCTAGAGATCCCCGCACTAGGACGCTTAACCTTGCCTTCACAGAGCATATCACTAATGCTCTCATCAAAGCTAGTGAGGAGAAACTTAGAGTAGAAGCCTCCATACCTAGAAAGCTAGAAGATGGTTGGGATCCTATGATAAAAATTAAATTGAATGACTTCTCTTGTTATGCATTATGTGATGTTGGAGCTAGTACCTCTGTTATGCCCAAAAGGATATATGATATGCTTAAATTGAAACCTTATGATTCTTGTTCTTTTGGTGTTCGTCTCGTTGATTCTTCCATAAAGAAACCTTTGAGGAGGATCGACGATGTTCTTATCATTGTGAATGATAATTATGTTCCCGTTGATTTCACTATTATGGATATTGAATGTGATCCTTCATGTCCAATTATTTTGGGACGTCCCTTTTTACGCACCGTTGGTGCTATCATTGACATGAAAGAGGGTAATATAAAATTTCAGTTTCCTCTCAAGAAAGGGATGGAACACTTCCCTCGGAAGAAGATCAAGTTACCTTTTGAGTCCGTTGTACGGGCTAGCTATTCTTTTACCCTTGATAAAACTTGATCTCTATGCATTATGCCTAGCTTAAAGGCATAAAAGAAAGCGCTTTTGGGAGGCAGCCCACACGAATAAACTTTTTGCTTTTGTTGTGTCTTGATGTTGTTTACTGCTGTAGCATCATCATTGTATCTTTGCTTTTCATATTTGTGCCAAGTATAGCCTCTGATTGCTAGAAAGTTCAAAAGTTGTGAGGTGCTGTCCAGGAAACAGATTCTGTCCTTGGATAGAAAAATTCGTATAAAATCACCAGATCATCTTTTTGGTCTGAATTGTTTCGACAGCGTTCTCTATATGATTGTCTTTCGTGCGTCTGTTCTGAGTTTTTTGATTTGAGTTGCAGAAGTATCCCGAACAGATCGATTACTACCTGCTGTTCTGTTTTTCACAGATTCTGTCCTGTTTTGCCTTTCCTTCATTCTGCAAATCAAGAGCTTGCTTTTTCTTTGCAAAAACCTTTTGGCAATCTTGAGAAACAGTAGAACTTCAAGAATATCTTTATTTCCAGCAAGGTATAATTATTTTATTAAGGGTACTAACCTCGCTAATCAGATTATGATGAGTTATGTATGAAGGGAGTTTTCAAGTGTGCGAGGGAAGATGATAAAAAGATTCAGGAGTGTCAAGCGCTCAAGCTTGGGGATGCCCCCGTGCACCCCCAAGAAATATTCAAGGAGACTCAAGCGTCTAAGCTTGGGGATGCCCCCGTGCATCCCCTTCTCCATCAACATTATCAGTACGTCTTTCGTTTCGCTATATTTTTATCACTTCATGTGTTATGTGCTATGCTTGGAGCGTCTTGCTTTTAGTTTTCTTTTTAGTTTTTCATAACGAGTCGGAACTCAGCATTCTTTATGTGGGAGAGAAACACGCTCCACTTCTACCTAGAACATAACATAGAATTTTCATGTCTACCTTTGCTGTGTGTGTTCTTTGTCTTTTAATAGCTACTATCATGCTCTGCTCTTAGTATTCATGCTTATCTTTTCAAAGAGCTTTTGTTTAGTTGGTTGCTTGAACTCTCTTTAATTATCATGCTCACCTTATTAAGAGAGTTTGCTTCCGTTGCATTGGTTAATATGTCTATGATAAATATGCTACGTGCATAATGGTGCTTAGTAGTTCAGGTTTTCTTATGGTTAATCTCAAATAGCTGGGGGATTCCCAATGTGTTATTGGAGTACCAACATGATTTGTTTGCTGATGATGTGGTATGGTTTAGTAATATCTTCCTTCGAGAATTTAATTTGATTGACTTGGCGTATGCTCACGCATATTTAAAGACTGTAAAGAAAGTCTGTCAAGCCTTGATGATCTTTTATTTCTGACTAGTGATATAACTACCATGCCTGATTCAATATTGCTTTGTCGCTCTGCATGATTATGACCGTCATTGCTCTCTTAGTTGGTCGCTCCCAATCTTTTGCTAACCTCCACCTGTACTACGCAGACTAACCTTGCAATACATAGCTCATGGGAAAGTAGCTTAAAAACTATTGTGGTAAAGAATATGTTGCTTATGTATCTTATTTCTTATAAGTTGCTTGCTGAGCGGTAACCATGTTTCTGGGGACGCCATCAACCGTCACACGGTTGAATATCATGTGAGTTGCTATGCATGTTCGTCTTGTCTGAAGTAAGGGTGATTTACCATGGGTTGAATGAATATGCATATTGTTAGAGAAGAACATTGGGCCGCCAACCAAAGCCATGCATCATGGTGGAAGTTTTAGCTTGGACATAATCCTCAATCTCTTATGAGAATATGCTTATGCATTAAAGAGGAGTCCATCATCTATTTTCTATGTTGTCCCGGTATGGATGTCCTCAAGTTGAGATCTATCAAAAACGAGAAATCAAATGTGATTTATCTCCTTGGACCTTTGTACAGGTGGCATAGAGGTACCCCTTTGTGACACTTGGTTGAAACATATGTAATGCAATGATAACCCATGGAAATCCGAGCTAATTAGGACAAGGAGCAAGCACTATTGGTATTCGATGCATGAGGCTTGCAACTTATAGGATGTCTTATGCATGACACATATGAAGTACTACTACCGTTGACAAAATTGCCTCCATGTTTTCAAAATAAAAAAAGCTCTAGCACATAACCATTCTTTTACTTTTATGTTGAGTCTCCACCTTCTTTTAAAAGCACCAACTAATGAGAGCATGATTGTCATTCTGAGTGTAATATGCATTGTCCCAAAGTAGCATTGTCTTTTGCATGATTGTGATATCGTTTATTTTGAAATCATTGTATCTAATCATCACTTAAACCTTGAAGGTGCCCCTGCATTTATGTTTTGCTTCACTAAAGGGGGCAAGCTAGATATCACTTTATCATATTTGCACATCATATTCATTGCAAATCTTTTTGATGCTTCAATGTCATGTTGTAAAACTTTTAGTCATTTGTGATTTTCTCTTGAGGCAACTTAATTACTATAGAATCATTGTCTCAGTAAGCTTTTGTCATATGACTATGAAAAAGTCCTATATGGTTAATAGCATGTCACCACAGAAATTATTCTTGTTATCATTTACCTACTCGAGGACGAGCAGGAATTAAGCTTGGGGATGTTGATACGTCCAAAACGTATCTATAATTTCTGCTTGCTCCATGCCACTTTTGGGTGATATTGCTATGATATTCATACACTTCCATACACTTTTGATCATATTTGGACTAACTTACTAATCCAGTGCACCCCAGTGCCAGTTTCTGTTTTCGGCTGTTTTTGTATTTCAGGTTTTCACGTTACGAGAACTGCCAGGAAAAATCCAGAAAAATTATATAAAAAATCAGCGTTCCGGAAACAATCGTGCGTCCGAAGGGCAGCCGGGGGGGGCCACCAGGGCTCCAGGCGCCCTGGCGGCACGCCCCCCCCCCCTGGGCCGCGCCGGGGGGGCGCCTGGGCCCCCCGAAGCTTCCCCGATGCTCCCCTTTGGCATATATTTAAAGCGTCCTCCGAAACCCTCAGAACAGGAACTCTTTTCGCGATCCCATCTCTGTTCCGCCGCCGCCGCCGCTTCCAAGATCGGGAGCACCAGGAGAACTCTTCCCGGCACCCTGCCGGAGGGGAGGATCACCACCGGGAGCTTCTCCACCACCATGGACGCCTCCCGGATGACTCGTGAGTAGTCTCCCTTGGACCATGAGTCCATGACCAGTAGCTATGTGATGTTCTCCTCCCGTTCTTGTGCTTCACTAATTAGTCCTCGTGAGCTGCCCTACATGATCGAGGCACATATGTAATCCTTATGCTGTTGCTATGTTGAGTTTGCTGGGATCCGATGGATTATGGGATTATGTTCAGATTGATCTTGAGTAATATATTTGATCTACCTATTTTATATTTATGTTCATAAGTAATTCTTGCATGTTCTCCGTTGTTATTTATTGCTTTGGCCAAGTAATACGTAGTGACTCCAAGAGGGAACGTTATGCTCGATTGTGGGTTCATGCCCCTCGATGACTAGCTTGAGTGACAGAAACATGAGTCTAGGGGATGTGCTGTTGCCACAAGGGGGAAAACAACGGTGCTTGTGCCCTTAGTATTCATGCTTATCTTTTCAAAGAGCTTTTGTTTAGTTGGTTGCTTGAACTCTCTTTAATTATCATGATCACCTTATTAAGAGAGTTTGCTTCCGTTGCATTGGTTAATATGCCTATGATAAAGATGCTACGTGCATAATGGTGCTTAGTAGTTCAGGTTTTCTTATGGTTAGTCTCAAATAGCTGGGGGATTCCCAATGTGTTATTGGAATACCAACTTGATTTGTTTGCCTATGATGTGGTATGGTTTAGTAATATCTTCCTTCGAGAATTTATTTTGATTGACTTGGCGTATGCTCACGCATATTTAAGACTGTAAAGAAAGTCTGTCAAGCCTTGATGATCTTTTATTTCTGAGTAGCGATATAACTTCCATGCCTGATTCAATATTGCTTTGTCGCTCTGCATGATTATGACCGTCATTGCTCTCTTAGTTGGTCGCTCCCAGTCTTTTGCTAACCTCCACCTGTACTAAGACTAACCTTGCAATACATAGCTCATGGGAAAGTAGCTTAAAAACTATTGTGGTAAAGAATATGTTGCCTATGTATCTTATTTCTTATAAGTTGCTTGCTGAGCGGTAACCATGTTTCTGGGGATGCCATCAACTGTCACACTTTTGTTGAATATCATGTGAGTTGCTATGCATGTTCGTCTTGTCCGAAGTAAGGGTGATTTGCCGTGGGTTGAATGAATATGCATATTGTTAGAGAAAAACATTGGGCCGCCAACCAAAGCCATGCATCATGGTGGAAGTTTTAGCTTGGACTTAATCCTCAATCTCTTATGAGAATATGCTTATGCATTTAAGAGGAGTCCATCATCTATTTTCTATGTTGTCCCGGTATGGATGTCCTCAAGTTGATATCTATCAAAAACGAGAAATCAAATGCGATTTATCTCCTTGGACCTTTGTACAGGTGGCATAGAGGTACCCCTTTGTGACAGTTGGTTGAAACATATGTAATGCAATGATAACCCATGGAAATCCGAGCTAATCAGGACAAGGTGCGAGCACTATTGGTATTCGATGCATGAGGCTTGCAACTTATAGGAGGTCTTATACATGACACATATGAAGTACTACTACCGTTGACAAAATTGCTTCCATGTTTTCAAAATAAAAAGCTCTAGCACATAACCATCTTTTACTTTTATGTTGAGTCTCCACCTTCTTTTAAAAGCACCAACTACTGAGAGCATGATTGTCATTCTGAGTGTAATGTGCATTGTCCCAAAGTAGCATTGTCTATTGCATGATTGTGATATCGTTTATTTTGAAATCATTGTATCTAGTCATCACTTAAACCTTGAAGGTGCCCCTGCATTTATGTTTTGCTTCACTAAAGGGGGCAAGCTAGATATCACTTTATCATATTTGCACGTCATGTTCATTGCAAATCTATTTGATGCTTCAATGTCATGTTGTAAAACTTTCAGTCATTTGTGATTTTCTCATGAGGCAACTTAATTACTATAGAATCATTGTCTCAGTAAGCTTTTGTCATATGACTATGAATAAGTCCTATATGGTTAATAGCATGTCACCACAGAAATTATTCTTGTTATCATTTACCTACTCGAGGACGAGCAGGAATTAAGCTTGGGGATGTTGATACGTCCAAAACGTATCTATAATTTCTGCTTGCTCCATGCCACTTTTGGGTGATATTGCTATGATATTCATACACTTCCATACACTTTTGATCATATTTGGACTAACTTACTAATCCAGTGCACCCCAGTGCCAGTTTCTGTTTTCGGCTGTTTTTGTATTTCAGGTTTTCAGGTTACGAGAACTGCCAGGAAAAATCCAGAAAAATTATATAAAAAATCAGCGTTTCGGAAACAACCTTGCGTCCGAAGGACAGCCGGGGGGGGGGGGGCACCAGGGCTCCAGGCGCCCTGGCGGCGCCTGGGCCCCCCGAAGCTTCCCCGACGCTCCCCTTTGGCATATATTTAAAGCGTCCTTCGAAACCCTCAGAACAGGAACTCTTTTCGCGATCCCATCTCTGTTCCGCCGCCACCGCCGCTTCCAAGATCGGGAGCACCAGGAGAACTCTTCCCGGCACCCTGCCGGAGGGGAGGATCACCACCGGGAGCTTCTCCACCACCATGGACGCCTCCCGGATGACTCGTGAGTAGTCTCCCTTGGACCATGGGTCCATGACCAGTAGCTATGTGATGTTCTCCTCCCGTTCTTGTGCTTCACTAATTAGTCCTCGTGAGCTGCCCTACATGATCGAGGCACATATGTAATCCTTATGCTGTTGCTATGTTGAGTTTGCTGGGATCCGATGGATTATGGGATTATGTTCAGATTGATCTTGAGTAATATATTTGATCTACCTCTTTTATATTTATGTTCATAAGTAATTCTTGCATGTTCTCCGTTGTTATTTATTGCTTTGGCCAAGTAATACGTAGTGACTCCAAGAGGGAACGTTATGCTCGATTGTGGGTTCATGCCCCTCGATGACTAGCTTGAGTGACAGAAACATGAGTCTAGGGGATGTGATGTTGCCACAAGGGGGAAAACAACGGTGCTTGTGCCCGCGGGTGCAAGGATTGTTTACTTTACGCAAAGTTCTTTTAATGCAGTTGTCTGTTGCATTGAGTTTACACTATGGGTGGGACTCGCAACTTAATACCAGCGAGATGTTCTGGATAGATATCTCAAGGTGCATGATTAGTAGTAGATATTGATGGATTTCGTTCTACTTATTTTGGCGTACCGCCCATGCTTTGAACCTCAACCTTTCTGCAATGTAATCAACATTGGTTTGCGTTCGTGGTCCTGTCAATTGCCCAGCTGTAATTTGTTTACCTCACATAGTTGTTTTATCGTCTTTTGGGAGAGAGACATCACTAGTGAACATCATGAGACTCCGGTCCATATTACCATCATTGATCACACCCGCTATTTACTTTTCGCTATTTATTTACTATTGCAAAACACTATCTATTACTACTATCATTTGCTTTTAACCCTTTGTGAACTACAAGGCCGGAGGGATTGACAACCTCTCTGTACTCGTTGGGAGCAAAGTTATTTGTATCTGTGTGCAGGTCCACATTGATTGCTAATTTGCGCCGTTAGCAGTTGACACCTACTTGTTGAACCTAGGAGTCTCTGGGGATTCGATCCTTGGCATCTTTGCTAAGGGAAAACACTTCTACATACTGCATCTTACACCTTCCACTTGGGGTAACCTACGAGGGGTTCGAGGCCCATCAGCGCACCACATGGGCCCTCCTCCCCATGCGCCTAGGGTTGAAACCCTAGGGGGGAGGGGGCGCCACTTGCCTTGGGGGGCAAGGATTCCCCCCTTGGCCGCCGCCCCACCCTGCAGATGCCATCTGCAGGGCCGGCGCACCCCCCCTGGCCCCCTATATATATGTGGGGGGTGAGAGGGCAGCCGCACCCTTGCCCTGGCGCCTCTCCCCCTCCCGTCACACCTCCGTCTCCTTAACGCAGGGCGCCCGGCGAAACCCTGCAGGAATCTCCACTGCATCCACCACCACGCCGTTGTGCTGCTGGATCTCCAACGACCTCTCCTCCCCCCTTGCTGGATCAAGAAGGAGGTGACGTTGCTGCACCGGACGTGTGTTGAACGCGGAGGTGCCGTCCGTTCGGCGCTAGATCATCGGTGACGAAGAACGCGAAGAGTACGACTACTTCATCCACGCTTCTTCGAAAGCTTCCGCTCGCGATCTACATAACGGTATGTAGATGCACTCTTATTGGCTCGTTGCTAGATGTCTCCTTAGTTGGATCTTGGTGAAAGCGTAGAATTTTTTTGAATTCTGCTACGTTCCCCAACACAGCTCACCCCATGATCCGATGGAGTTAGGTGGTAAGCCCTTTAACCACGCCCGGGCCGTACCCTCGAGCATCATGGTAAAATACTTTGCGCATGCCGCTTCATCCACCTCTAGCATCTCCATGGCCATCTCATAGCTCTCAATCAAAGCCTCTGGAGCTAGATCTGTCGTATAGTTGGGCACCTTGCGTGGTCCTTTGAAGTCCTTGGGTAACCTTACGCTTCGTAAAGCGGGAACAAGACACGGTACTCCAAAATAACTCGTCGTGACCCCCGTCTCTGCTGTGATTGGGTGAACCGGCGTCGTCTGTCTGGTATCCTCGCGGGCAGTAGGTCTAGCTCGGTTTATCGCCTCCTGGGCGTGCGCCTCTGCTCCCGCCGGATTATCTTGCCTGTGACGGTGACGTCTCCGCTCGCTGCTGGACACCTCCGGTTCATCCCAATGCCTAGTGTAACTCCTGCTGTGGCAGGGTGCTGAATGAAGTCTGTCCCTGTTGTAGGAGTACGCCTGCTGCTGTGTCAACGCTGTGTCCAGCAATTCCTTGACCCTGCGTGCTTCCATCGCCACGGGGGATGTTCCCTCAATGGGTAAAGCGGCCAGCCGTGAAGCGGTGGCAACGATGTTATCCAGTGGGTTTGAGTAATGGCCCGGAGGTGTGGGGACGTGCGGTGTGGGTATAATCCGACGATTCTGTCCGCGGTTGGCTGTTGAACCGGTGCGCTTGTTGCTGGGGCTCCCCTCCGGTTTACCTCGAGGTTATTGCTGGCTCCCGCTCCTGGTGTGCCAAAGAGATTCATCGCCTCATAGACCGGCGGTAGACGAGTCTGATACCTTCTGTTCCTTACTTCCTGCGCAGAGACCTGATCCATCCTGAGCCGGAAAGCTTGGGAATCCAGATCTGCTTGCCTTGTTACTATCGTAGCTTTCTCTGCATCCAGATCCCGTTTGGCTTGTTCGATCCGGCCCTTTAACTGAAGGATTTCTGCATCATGTTGCGCCTTGTCAGCGGGAGCCACCACTGCTACTGCACGGGCTGTCAACTCCTCCACCAAGGCGGATAGAGCGTCAGAGGGTGAGGGGGCTTGGCTGCTCCCCCCTACACCAGCTACCTCTGCTGTGAACGCCCCGGTCACCGTGGGCTGCTGCGCAGATTGCGATCCGGCCATAAAGACAGCCACCCGGTTTGGCGGATCAAAGGGGTCCGGAATACTATCACCATCGGATACACCCCCGGATCGACCGTCCCGCAACAGATACAAAGATTCAGTCTCTCCGGATGAAGATTCATCGTCGGAATAGACAACTGTCTCGCCACCAGAATCTGATCCGTCCTCGGCTTGGACTCCATGTATTGCTCCAACGAAAACGCGCTTCATGGCAGGCTGAATCCGGGCCGGTCTCGCATGTTGAGCCGGTTCGACGATGTTGGGGAAGATGTCCAGCTCAGGTCTCGGTTCACCAATCTTGCCGATGAAGACGTGGATGCCGCCGAAGGGGACCCGGTACCCGTATTCGATTGAATCGGCCTCAGGTCCCCAGCCTGCGTCGTCGATGTAGATCCGACCGCGGCGACTCTTGGTCATCCGGCCAACCGCGTAACCCTTGAGTCCTTCAAAGCTGCCCTTCAAGAACTCGAAACCATCGTGCGATAGCCCCACGGTGGGCGCCAACTGTCGTGGAATTAGCACGGCAGATGTCCGGTTTAGAGGACTTAGATGTGGAGCCATCGCGCGGGTTAGCTTGAAGAGGTTAAAGCACACAAAGAACATAGAGGGTTTATACTAGTTCGGCCCCTTCGATGAAGGTAAAAGCCTACGTCTAGTTTGGTTTGGTATTGCTTGGGCGTCGATGAACAGGGAGCGGATTGCTTGTCTGTGTCTCGACGGTTCGTTGCTTGTCCCTGAACCGTCGCCGGGTCGTTCCTTTATATAGGAGGCAACGCCCGGTCCGGTTTACAGAGTCCCGAGGCCGGCTCATAATCGTGTCCGCCTCGGTCTCTACTATTTATTCCTTGTACCTCAAGTTACATGATAGGACGGTTTATAAACCGTAAACTTTACACATGGGCCCTAAGCCTTCATGGGCCGTAACCTCTACTGAACTTATAATAACACGGCTACATTAACGTAATCCGGATCTCCCTAGCCGGTTTATACCTGCTAGTAATATCCCTGACAGTAGCTGCTGATCCAGGGGCCGGATGTCCAGGGCATGGAACCTTCTTCAGCTTCTCTTGATGCAATGCTTCGTCCGTGAGCTTGGGGTCTTCTTGATACCTGAGCACACAAAGCACATCCGTCTGAGGTAGCAACCATGCCTCGCAAGATTCATATGGAAGTTGGACTAGGAGAGATGTCACCTCGGTCTCGAGAGCTCTAGCACGAGCACATGTCATTGGTCCTTGGGGCGCTTGGTGAGGTGATGGCATGCCCATGGGGATGACCTTGGGATGCTCCACATCAGTATATCAATTCCTTACTCTACATCCAACAGCACCCACATGCGGACATGATCAAGGGCAAGATGACGATCCTCCCTCCCCAGGCTACCAGTCGCCCCCATAAGGAAGCAAAGGAGGAGAGGGCATGGTATGCACCAAAGCCGGGCTTCACAAAGTTGAATACTGATGGTAGTTTCGTGATGTCGTCCGGAGCAGCCGGAGGAGGGATGATAATGTGGGATGACCGGGGAGAGATTATCTACTCTACATGCAGAGAACTACACACATGCAATACTACGCTTGGTGCTGAACTGGCGGCGTGTAAGGAGGGCCTGGAATTGGCCCTGCACCGAACTGTGCTACCGATCGTGGTGGAGCTAGATTGTGCAGAGGCCGTGGCCATGATCGCAGGCCGCGAGGAGGACAGGTCAGTCTATCGCGGCCTTGTCTAGGAGATCAAAGAACTAGCTGCTGGTGCTGATAGAGAGGTCTCTTTTATTTCTTGCTCCCGCTCATAGAATAAATGTAGGCATGAACTTGCCTCTTATAGGCGTAGAACCCCCGGACCGCTGTGTGGTTCCTCTCGGGGATCGAGTCGGTTGTACGTTTGGCGGAGGCTGAGAAGCCACCCTAAGTAATGAGAAATCCTTTTTTCCCTCCGCAAAAAAAGAAAAAAAAAAAGAAAGGCTACCATTGTTGGGCTAGCGAGAGTAAGGATGACAATTTTACCCATGGACATGGATACCCATGGATATCCGAACCGTATGGACAGAGTTTGGATATGCTTTTGCGCCCATGGGCGGCGCCCAAACCCGACCCGATTACTCATGGGTAGGGCATGGACATAATATTGTACCCATGGATATATCCAAACCCGACCCGATAGTATGACTTAATGACAATATTTTGCTATCCCTACCCCACAGTCACATGTCCCACTGTAATTTCACAAATTATAATCTAAAACATTGAAAGCAAATTGCACAATCCCCGCCGTAAGTTTTATTAGTTGACATTCAATCCCTGCCATAATATTACTTCAGCCCCCTTCTCGTCTTTTATGTCGTTGTTAAATGACTCATCATTGAGTATCAAACCCATATCCTCTTCTTACTACTCCTGCATCCCTATAGATGGTCGACACTGTCAGCTGCTATCTCCATGTATGGTGGAGCACTTCAACAGCCACCACCACTGGCCTACGACAACGCAACTAAGTATCCCTTCGACCCATCCATCTCTGTTTTTTCACACGCACATTGATGCATGGATGCAACAACTTATGTACACATTGTGTTGTGTCTTATGTATATGTCTTGAGAGAACCCCATGGATATTCAACGGATATGGATATCCATTGGGTTTGGACATGGACACAATTTTTTGCCCATGAATTTTCCATGTGCGGATAGAGACTATCTTCATGGATATGGATATGGATTTGATATTGTTCAACCCGATGCAAACCCGACCCATTGTCATCCTTGAGCGAGAGGGGCTCATGTGTACTCCCTGAAGTTGATTTAAGATGAGCACGTGCCATGTGCTCAAGATCGTGCCTTCTGCATGAACACGTCGTTCTCTTCATTGTGATGCTTTAGTTTCTTTGTCATATATGCCTATGTGGGCTAAGTTGCTTTTTATATCATCAGACTTGTGTCATAAGGTTGTGTTCTGGTTTCCGCTGGGTATGCACCGCAGCCTAATTCCCCACGAGCTTGTGAGGAAAAAAATTTCACCTGAAAATAAAAACTGAATAATGTTTGGTTTCGTTTCTATGAAATGGAACTGAGGCGGGTGCCCACTTCCACTGAAAAAACTGGACTAATTCTTGATTTTGGATGCTCGAGTGAATAGTAAGACTACCCACAATGGGAGTAACATAGGTACTCCCTCCGTTTAAGTGAGTAAGTCATCTTACGAAAAAACAAATAATCCCAAAACACTTAGGCACGGTACATTAACTCCCACCTCGTTTTTTGTTTCTTGACATAAACAAATGAATCAACCAATAAAAGATATGGGGTGTGACTGCTTTTAATGATTTGAGGCTGCCAAACACGACATGCAGTGGTCAGTTCATTGCATGCCATGATATTAATTAGCAAATGAACATTAACTTCTCTTGTTTTCCCCTCTGCCTTGGTCACGGTGCACAACCTAAGATGACTTACTCACCTAGACGGAGGGAGTAGTAATATCACACATATCTAGATAAAATAAATGATATGACAAGCAATAAATGAAGAAAGAGAGGAATGTGGTAGCATCACACATATCAAGACAAGATGAGTCTATAGCCTAATAAATGAAGTGTTGCATGTTATCACACATATGTTACTCCCCACTATAGAGATAGTAGTAACGCAGGCTAGTCTAAGTGAGATATACAGGGAATCGCAACGTTGACTTCGTGGAATGATACAGATGAGTTGTTGATTTTGGGCTTTTGGCTGCACCATGGCGGCTCCTTAACATGGCACTGCTGTTGTTTTAACAGTGAACAGGTTTAACTATACTGTTAAACTTAACCCTTTTGGAACCGTTGGTAGAGCGTCATTTTTTTTAGTTGTTTGTACTTTATATGTATTTTTTTCTCTAGCACGGTATAGTTGTCGTGCATCATCGGTGCATGCACGCATTTTTCGGTCTCACGAAAAGCATTTTTTATTTTGAAAGAATCGAGTGGCACTGGTGTATAGTTGTTTGTACTTTATATGTATTTTTTTTCTCTAGCACGGTATAGTTGTCGTGCATGCACACATTTTCCGGTCTCACGAAAAACAATTTTTATTGTGAAAGAATCGAATGGCACTGGTGCAGAAGACAATACAGAAGCATAGCATTCATTGTTGAAATATAAACAGTGAACAGGTTTAGTTTGTTTTCCCCAAAACGTGTCACAAATTCATCATGTACTTGATCAAGTGATCCTTGGCAAATCTAGACGATGAATTTTCCTTGGCCTTCAGTTTTTCCACATAAGCGGCCACCGAGACAACACAACCTAAGATTTTGTACTTATAATCAAGAAAATAATAATTTACTCTACTAATAATCAAGAAAATAATAATCTACTCTACTAATAATAAATAAATTCTCAAAAAGAAAATGTTGCATCCATACTGCAGATTTTCTAGTAAACACCACTTTTTATTACTTAATTGGTTTATTCCCTTATGCCGTATCAACTGAGTGCCATGCTTTTGCCTGTGAAAACATCCATTCTATCTAACCTCTTGGACAAAAATCAAATCACCAAAACAGATGGTTTCGTCGGGTGACGTTTCCTTCGAGGAAGCGCCATGCTGGTGACATGGAGACGAACTGAAAACTCTGTCCAAGAGCAATTGTGCATCGTGTTCCATCTTCATGTTGTCATGTCTGTAGGCAGGGACGAACTGAAAACTCTGTCCTTTGCCTTGAGAGCCTACAGAGGAGAAGTGCAAGATGGTGAACCACACACTACAAGAATTCGAGACACCGAGAAGCCGACTGACGGAACAATACATATGCATGGCAGAGGTTTTGGTTTGATTTGCTTTGCCTACCTCTTTGTCCCAGTTGGTGCGCATGGTGATGGCCAGCAGCAGCAGCATCTGCACGATCAATCCGCAGATTATTCCGAACCACAGCCCCTGAAATTCAGACCCATAGGTTAGCTTTGAGAGGTTTCTTCAGACGAGGAATACAAGTGAAACTGCAACTTTCTTCTGTATGGTATGGTATGGAATGTGGGTGGTGAAATCAGTACCATTCCGCCAAGATGGAAGACAAAGGCAAAGCATAGCGCCGCTGGAACGCCGACAAGGTAGTATGCGCTGAGATTCACACAAGCACCAATCTTCTGCAGACCACAGCCCCTAACAATACCTGAAACATATCAAGTATATACCCCACGTTGTTGCAATCAGTATCTTGAGAGCAATGTTCACCAAGATGCTACATATCGTTCACCAATGATGTTCATCGAAATGATACGAGACAAGAGGACAAGACTAGAGTTGAAACTCAGGAAATGGTCGGCAAGCACGTACTTGAAATTTGCGTTATTTAGTGCATCGTCTATATTTACCTGAAAGAACGCATTGCAGATCATCGAAAATGATCGACACGGAAAGAAGCGGCATCATTCTCGCAATGTACTCCACCACCTCCTTCTCATTGCTGTACGCATACCCCCATAGATTGCGCACCGAGATCATAATAAGTCCCAACGACACACCCGTCGCGAGGCCCAGAACCATGGTCACACGAGTAGCCAGACGGGCAGCTTCAGGTCGCCCAGCACCAAGCTCGTTCGAAACACGCGTGCTACAATGGCAAGATACAGGATGAAATTCATTGCCGCAATGACTGTACGATAGAGTTGTAGTGCAGCCATGGCAAAAGGTTAATTAGCCTACAATATCAGATCCCTAGAACACAGTCCACATATTCCCTTTCGTCCCAACACAAGATCAATTAACTAGACACAAAAGAAACTTGCACACATCAGCCTTGAAAAAATTATAATATCCCCAGACGACAGATCAAGCATTACTCTTAAGATAATAGGAATGCGTTGAAAACTTGAAACGGCGCTGCCAAATGAGGCTGAGTTGTTCAGTCGTACCTTATGGCTGCCCCAAGCCCGAAGGGGATCATGAATGTTAATGAAGCCGTGTTTAAGCTGCAAGCAGATCCACATTTCCCATCAGAACAGGGCATACAGAATGTGAAATACTCCATGAAAAATGCAACTCACCAAATGGACAACACCGATGCCTCGAGCTTAGGATTTGCGAGAAGTCCGGAGAGAAGTACCAGCAGCTCAAACGACCACCACTCCAAGCTGTGTACATGTAGGATTGGATTCAGTCCAAGATGGATCGCCAAAATAAATATACCTGCAAATCCGAGGGGCGCAAACTAAAACTCACCAAACCATGAGCGCCGATGGCACGGCAAGCTTCATGAAGCTAAGGATGTCGCGAAATGCCTCCTTTGAGAGGCCTGTCCAAGTGCTTTTGCAGGATGGAGAGACCCTGATGTAGAGAGCCAAGATCGACACGTTGGCCAGGTAGGAGATGGCATTGGCCAGGGCAGCGCCCTTGTTGCCCAGCCCAAGCTTGTACACCAGCAGCCAGCACACAAGCACGTGGCTCAGCGCCGTAATACCCGAGCTCGCCATCACCGGGATGACGATGTTCTGCGTCTGAAGGAACCGGACATGGCACTGCAGCAGTCCGTAAGCGAACAGTGCCGGAATCATCCACCGGATGTAGCTCCCCGCCCCCATGGCAATCTCCGGGTCCTGGCCGAAGAGCAGGAGGATCTGCCCGGTGTACACCCAGACCACCGCGACCACAACGCTCACCAGAGTTAGCACGAGGATCGCCCTCTGCTTGTAGATGCCGAGCAGATGGTATCGTTTTGCCCCGAAGGCTTGCCCACACAGCGTGTCCAAGCTGCTCGCCATGCCAGACTAAGATGATCATGAACAGACACAAAGGAATAAAAGATTCAGGCTGACATCAGTAGTTGTTCATCCATGAGGATCAAAACATGTAGGAGACGAATTCACATACCATCAAGCTGAAGCCGGTGACATTGGCGAAGGAGGTGGCGATGGAGGCACTGGAAAGAGCGAGCTCGCCGAGATGGCCGACGAACATGACCGAGATCATCTGCACGACGTTCTGCAGCAGGCATCCGGCGATGAGGGGCCCGGCGAGGTACAGCTGCTTCTTCACCTCAATCACCACCAGGCTCTCCTTTGGCCCTCCTGCCTTGTCGGTGCTGATGTTGCCCCCAACAAGGGGCTCCTCCATGGCTGGTACCAAGGGAGTACTTGAAATCTCACGATCTGGTTCTGAAGAAGGTGGGTGAGATGATGGTGTATTTATCACGTCTGTGAAAGGATTAACGATATACAGTACTACAAAATAATCAACCTCATCAATGCTGTATAGGCCCGGCACTCGAGGAGTAATTCAGTAAGGAAGCCATGAGGAAAGCAGAGGCACTCCCTTGGCAGCCAAGTTGAACTTGAACGTGCCTCTGAACCAGTCATTTTCAGCGTGCCTGGGTCAAGTGGATGGAGTAAAGAATGTCATGCGAGGGAAACGCGGCAGCTTGGCAGCCAAGTTCAAGATATCTGACATAATAAACTATCTGACGAGCAAGATTGAATGGAGCAGTTAACAGCACATGCTCGATCATGGCCGGATCTGGGGCCTATATATACATAACATTATAGTCAAAATTGGAAAGCTACAAGCGTAGATGATTGCACTATTGTTAGTCAAAGGCTGGAAAGCTACAAGCGTAGATGATCTCGTCTCATAGGTAACCAAATGAATCACGGCCGGAGCCGGCCGGCCGATCTCGTTGTCGTGTGTCATATCTGAACCCTGACGTGCAACCACCTACTTCTTCATTTTTTTCCATGAAAGGGCGGATTTTATCGGCTTAAAATGGAGCATCAAGAGGATACAAACATAAGCATAATAAGCACGCCCACAGACACCCGACCTCTGCATAAGCTACGCCCAAACGAATACTGTACAATAAAGGGGATTGTCATCAAGGTATCAGCTAACCACCACCCCATGGTTTATTCATACGAGGTTCAGGATGGTTTGTTCCTGATGCTCGTTGTGTTTTTCCTGAATCAGATGAGGCAGTGCAGCAGAAAGATGAGGAAAGGGTGTGGATAAGATTAGAACCGTACCGCGGCAGCGGCTCCGGCGGCCCCGGGGACGAAGGCGGCCAGCGATTGATGCTGCGGCTCGGGCTAGCACGGCACGGCCCCGTCGTGCCTCGGGCCACGTCGGGCTCGGGCCCGGCCCGCCGCGCCGTGCCGGCATGGCACGGGCGCCTCACCGGAGCGTCCAAGCACGGCACGCAGCACGCCGGGCCGCCATGGACGGCATCGACGCCTCGCCGTGGTCCAGCGTCGACAATGGCTGGTGTGGTGACGGCCGACGGCGGCGGGGCCGTGGAGGTTAGGGGAGAAGAGACGGAGGCAGAGTGCGGCACCGCGTCTCGGGTGAGAGAGGTCGGGAGGTGTTGACCAACTTTTTTTTCCTTGAGTCCGGTTTTTTCTGGATGGGCGGAAATTACCGGTAATTTGGTAAATTTCGGATATTCTGATTTTTTTTCGTTTGGACGAATGCAAACGATTTTTTGAATTGAAAATCTTTTGCATCAAAATATAAAAGTTTGACCTTACTAGTTAAGACATACAGTTCATTGTCGTATTATTTGCATAACGGTACTATTTGCCACCGTGCTAGAGTTTAAATTCAAAATAAAGGACAGCCTGGTGCATGTTGCTCCCGCTTCCGCATGGTTCATGAAAGGGTCCAACCACTTTAGGTTTATTGTACACCGTCTTTTCCCTCTATTTTTGCAAGAGGTTGTTTTAAGGACTTGAACCCGTGACCTCGTCGTCACAAGACAACAACTTTACCATTGCGCCAAGGCTCCTATTTCAAAATATTCAAATAATTTCGAACAGTGACCTTTTTTGAGGTTGCCCAAAATTCCGGTAACTGAGCGGTTACCGAAAATTCTGATCAGAATTTAAAACCTTGTGGTTGACTACCTCGTGTGCGTGTATTGGGAGATATTTTTTTAGTGGTGAAAAATTGTATTCAAGTCATGATGTTCACCGGAATACAGATAATCTACCAAATTCTATTGTAGGCGCAGCTTTTGCTAGACCATGTGCTTCAATATTCATATCACGCTTCTCATATATAATCATCGAAGCAAAACTATTTGTGATCCATCTTTCTTTTTTGTGGGAAGGTCGCCATGACTAGCTTTATTGATTACTAGATCATTGATAAGACGCATTGTTGCATCCGTCTATTTTGAATGTTGTATCATAGTGTTATAAATAAATATAAACTTGGATTCCAAGTTTAAAAATGAAGCGAAAAGAATAAAAAAAGAATGAACTGAAAAGAGTGAAGAAAAAATGTCTTCTAGATTTGTGTAGAAACTTCGTAGGGCTATTTAGAAAGAATGAAGTGGAAAAGAAATCAATGCACCAATGTAACGACGTAGAAAAATGAACAAAAAGTACAACGAATGAACGAAATAATGATCTAAGATAGGGAGCAAATTTATAGAAATTCAAATCTGAAATATAATGCAAGAGAAGAAGAAACAAAGACTTTACAAAGGATGTCATATATAAAATGCACATAAAGTACAACAAATAATGATCCAAGATGACGAACAAATGTACAGAAAGTCCAAATCTGAAATCTAATGCAAGAGAAGAAGAAAGAAAGACTTGACAGAATGGGCCAGAGGAACTTCTGAAGTCTAAAGCCCATATCTGAAATCTGACGTCGTAGTATTTCTCCATGCACCATAAGAAAGTTGTATCCATGTCTCAAATTAAACGCATTAAGCTACGCTAAAAGGGCGTTTGCTCGCGATAGACACGTCATCAGGGGCACTGTGTCGATGGGAGAAAAAAAAAGAGAAGGGTGCTCGCTGAGGGAGGGGTTACTTGACACGTTTTTATCGTCACCCTTCCTTACGAAGTCACAAATCAAACCACATCGCGGGTACCTAGGGTTGGCGCCGCCGCCGCCGCCGCTACGTCCGCCGCCGTCGGCACCGCCGTCGCTACCTCCGCCGCCGCCGCCGCCTCCCTATCCATCCAGCTCCGTCGACGCCGGCCACTAGACAAGGTGTCCTCCTTAGTTCCTCTTCACCCCCAAACCTTCTGGTCTTCACGTTCCACTAGGCCGCCATGATGATTGCAGAGGAGGGGAGGAACGGGATGGCATGGAGGTTCTGATGGAGGCCCTAGCTCGAGGCGGCGAGTTGCACAGGTGCGGTGGTTCCTCTCATTCTTAGATCGTTTTATGTTAAGATCTTGCCCCGTCTCTGAACTTTTTGATTTTGTAGGGTTCTTGCGGATTACGCTGGTCATTCAGCACGTCCGGGGCGTTGGAGGGGGCCAACTACCTGCTGACGGGAAAGATGGAGGTGCTCTCTGAGCAGCAGTTTGTCCGTTGTGACCATGATGTGAGGCTCCTTTTCTTTCTTTTGTCTTCTTTTTTGTGATATGTTGATTGGTTCCAAGATAAGTTGGAATTTTGTTGCATATCGCCATGTTTTGTCTGTTGATCACTTGATCTACAACTTTTCCTATTTTATTATGGGTTTCTAATTGGGAAACACACCAAATAAAAGGTAATTTGATTGGTGAGTTATGAGTAGCAAGGTCCTGTGAGATATCTATACTTAACAAGCAACAAAAGTATATGTGAAGAGCCACCCAATTAATCAGCATACTAATCCTTGTTCGACATCAAGAGGTAAGAGACCGCTGTCTCCAGGTGACATTATTCTCTGAAATGCATCAGTTCTTCAAGAAATCTCTTTGATATCATATTCATTCTGGAATTGGCCTAATAGTTTGCATGATTTCAGGTTGCGAAGGGGCTATCCAAGGACGCGAAAGATCGCATTGCAGCACTTGCTTGAAGGTGAGTACTTCTTTGTCAGATAAATTGTAAAATGTTCAGTTAGTTTCATGTTTTGCCAATCGGTGCGTTGACGTCACTGCTAATTTTTTTGATGAACAGATCGATCCGTGGTACAGGTACGGTCACAACCTTCACTACTACTATGACCGCTGACTGTGATGCGAGCCTTCTTCTATTGTTGAGTGTTACGCTCAAGGCTCAACCGATCATGGTTGTTAGAACTTCTGAATCTTTTATCAGATCATGAGATGATCAAGCTATATAACCTTATAGACGGATTGCCATATTTGGTTATTTAGGCTTGACGCCAGAGAGGGCAAGGGGATCAACCTCTAGGACGGTGCCCATGGTCGAAGCTTCTCACTTCTCAGCCCAGTGCATCAGGTAGTTGGAAATCTCATCCATTGCATCAGGTAGTTGAAAATCTCAGCCATTGCATCATGTAGTTGACAATCCACTTGGTAAATAATTCACACATTTGAGGTTTGTTGATTGTTTCACTTCCAGGATGTGAGTGCAGACATAATTCTGTAGTTGCAAATCACTATCTGAATGTTGGACTATACTATGTGTTCACAAAAGGAAGTTTAATTAGCAGAAGAGTTTTGAATCAAGTCTACTAGGATCTTATATTTTAACTCGTATATTTTTTTCTAGAACCGCTCATGTATAATTTTAAATGTTTGCAATCGTTCTTAAAAAAGGATGCATGTGTGAACATGGCTACTTTTATCTAAAAAGGACTGCTACCAGTATGACTAAAACTGATAGGGACAGTTAAACTTTTTTTGTTTTGGCCGATGATTGATTCCATTATAAGATTGTTATTTCTGCTTCCACATGTACCATCCTTGTTTGAATCGATCCTTGTAGTGACGATGTTAGGTGAGAGAAGCAATGTGTATACACCAACGAGGCCTTATGCAGTTAGTGATTGTCCACCATGTTTTAAGTTCAGACACACAACATACACACATGGAGCCCAGATGACATTTTGACATTTCTGTTAATTTACTGGGGTGAGCAAAGTATAATATATTTGGTATTTTCATTGGAGAAACTAGGTAAGTTGATTAGGAAATGTGGTGTCATACTGGTTCATGACAGATCAGCTGAAATTGTTAGCACTGTAGGAACAATGGTGTGATAGGCAGGCTCCTGTCAACCAAGTAAAATCGAGAATGCACATGAAGCATGAGGGCGCAGTGAAGAGACAAAGGGAACCGCTTATGCTCATTCTCACCAGGTATATGTTGAACCAATGAGAGATCTCTAATACTACGTACACACCTTAAATTTGAGGCTGAATTGTTGCTCCTGTTTATTTATGTCCTTCATTTTATTTATTTTCGCTTATAATTCTTTCATCATCGGAGTTCAAGATACAGTGGAAGGCCAAGCTCCCTGGTTACATGGGATAAATGTAGAGAATGGCATGTGAACTGGTTGAGTGGTATAAATTGGTACTCATCATCGGCTGTACGAGTTGCTTTCGTCTTATGTCTCCGGTTGTACGATCTCCGCAGATTGTTGCTTCGTTATTCTGCTGGTGCAGGTTCAGTGTATCATTGCAAGTTCCTTACAGCGCAGTGTATCATTGCAAGTTCCTTACACCGGTAAATTCAGTGTCTTTTTGTATTTTTGTCAATGCAAACCTGTTCGACTATAAAATAGCAGAGATTTCTTTTCTTGCAAAGTCTAATCCTTTTTTGATGCTTTGCAGCTTTGCTATCAAACACTAAAAAAGGAAAATCAACTTTATTCTAATTTTTGGAGAACCTTCCTGCAGAGTCACTATGTCAACAGAGACAAATATGCAATCGAGAATATATTCAATGGGATTTCAGGCAAAGCATGGAGGATATTTTTATAGGTTCAACGCTTGCTTTATTGCTTTCTTACCTTTCATTCTTGAAGACAATATTTTCCTAGCAGTTCTCGATAACTTTAAATCCATCTTTTTGTTCTTTGCATTATCACAAAACAGTGTTGTTCTATCCTTTTGTTTTTTGATTGATCATCAGCAACGACAATGCAACCTACAAGTAACTATTATATTCTTTACCAAAACATTATCCCGCAAAAAAAAACTCATACAATTTTGAAGACAACATGAACTGGATATATAATGCGCTGACATTCTTCAGAGTATGGTATATTTAGTGGGAAAGAATGACATTTTGTCAAGGAAGAAACGGCCTTAACTCCCTTATGATAAGCATGCGGTTGATCTGGGTGCAACTCATGTGCACCAGCATACTCATGTGCAATCTTGAAAGGCGGTGCGCTCACTGCCGCTTGACCACGGCATGCCCGCTGATGCTGATGAGCTCAGCCTTGGTGGCGACGGGCTCCTGGACCACCTCGAGCAGGCACCTGCTATGGCGGCCGACATGTGAGGTGTGTTGTTTGGTACCAGCTCTTCATTCTCGACATCCGGCTGTGCACGTTCCTCATATTGTCTCCAAATACCGGTGTGAAAAGACTTTATTCCTCATATTGTCTCCAAATACCGGTGTGAAAAGGCTTTTTTGCTAGACCTGTTCATTATGCTTCTCCAAATACAATACATTCAATGATATTGTAGTTTTTGTGGGCTTGTTCTTTATAAGAAAATAATTGTACACATAGCATTGTAGTTAGAAGCATGTCTGCGAAGGCATGGCTTCAAAATTACATATACATGTTTTGTTCCTTTTATTTTCCATATCTATGGTTTTCATACTAATTTATGTTTTCCCCTCAAGGGAGGACATGTGTATTTGAGAGAGAGAGAGAGAGAGATAGAGTTATGGAAAAGAGGGGGCTGGACTAAGAGGAAGGAGTGGAATCACATGATGTGCATTGCATTTCTGTCTTTGTGCAGTCCAGTTATATACTGTTAAGGGTTTATACAATAGTAAGCTCCCTATCTGTTCAACGCTACAATTAGTACACAGGCACAAGTTATTTCCGACAATTGAAGATCAAACAAACAATACTGCAGAATTATGCCAATATAAGTTTTTGATGTACATTGAACTTGTCAGTTTTACTATCACCTTTCATTTTGGAGACATGGCTAACTATTTTCTCCACTATTTGGCATCTTCCCATGTTCATCTTCATAGTCTGGTTTTTTGTGATCTTGTTTTCTATTTGCAGGGGCAAATTATATTTCAATGATACAAACGGCTGATGTTGGTTTTGGTATATGTGGTCAAGAAGTTTGTGAAGTAGTGATGGCCTCAGATTTGTTATGGGGAAGTTTTGTTTTTCTAATAGATCGCTTCTTGCGCACAACCACTGGAACCATCGGTCTATGACATACATGATTCTCTACAACTTCTACCAGAATGCTTTGTTTGTGCTAATGCTCTTCTGGTACGTATTCCCTCCTCTCTGTGTTTCTCATATGATGTAAGCTAAGTATTTCTGTGTTATCTTTGTAACTTGTCACCTACAAATTTGACTATCCAAATGTATGAATATATAGAAGCATCATTAGAAGAATCATCCTGCACTCACTTTTGGCCTTTTTCAGACCTCTTGTAATGTAGGCTGGTCTAATTAAGTTCTTAATGAATTTATTTAGGCACACTACATATTATGTAACTCTTGTGCTGATAGATTAGAGTACTGCTTTCTGTTCCATTATCTACACATCAGTTCCCACAGTAGTGGTTGATATTCTAGAGGACTTACTCATAATAGTCATAATACCCTTCTTTATTGTCTGAGACTATTGAGGCATACCTTCAAAATGAGGGCTACAACATGACACTCTTCCGAAACATAATGGTGGATACCTTGTAATAAAGCCTTGTCCTTTCCTATGTACATTTCTTCACATATAATATCAGTACGATGGCATATGGAGTATGGGATTCTTGATACGTCACCATTTGACAAAAAAGAATTAGAATGTGATATCGACAATGTAAGCCTTTTAATACTTAGCACTTACATATTCGTATGTGTTTTCTCCCACTAATATTTGAATGCATGTACCTTTGCGTTTTGCAGGTTCACCTAATTATTTGAGTTAACCTTCGCAAACTATGTCAGATGTTCCACTAGATGGCCTGATGGTCCGGTTTAGTTCTGTTTCATGTAGCAATCTACTTTGTTAGTTATGTTCCATGTTTCTGTTTACATGTACATTAATTATTTTTCTGTTTGAATCCCCTTAATTAGTAAGGTGAGCTCAAAATCTTGGGTCCTGAGCCACAAGAACTCGAGAAAGGCATCATACATTCCTTCCGCAGGACACTAGCAACTTCGGATACAAGTACCCGTGTTGGTTTCTCTGTTCTTAGGAGACATGTTGAAGACTGTCTTCCTTCGATGGTTAGCATTGAAAACATTTTTTGACTCCACTTGATGTTTACACACTTTCTGGTTTATTGAATGGTATGGTTACTTGCAGGACATGTCGTAGATTGAATACCCTTTCGTGGTGATTTTAATTTGAGCATTCAGCTTGAATACCCTTTAAACTTTCCCTCATTGTGCTCTTATTGTTTTGTTGTAGAACTTCATGTCACAATTGAATGTTGAATTCTGAGCACTGTAGATATTTGCAACATATACTGATTCATAAGATACTGAGATGTGTGAGCTCTTTGTCTTTCTGGTTCTACCTCATACCTTCCAGTGTTTTGTGTTTCAGATGCCCTAATCTCCTTGTATACGAGTGTCATTTATTTAACTATTCCGAAATTTGTCACGCAACTTCTTACAATGCCATGTACATGTGTTACTAATATAGCAAGAAGGTGCTTCCAACCCGGCACCGCCCAGATTCCTCTCAAGAGGCGCCACCAGGTGGCGCCCCAACCCCTAGTTTATGATCTGCTACACTTCCACAAGGCTCAGCTGGAATTTAGAAACTAAATGGGAATGACCAAAAGAGTTGAATGCCAATATACAAAAGTATGTAGCCGAAGCAAAGGCGAAAGTTGCTACTCTCATGTGACGACCCGTGCCATTATTAATATAGATAATGACACTAGTCCTTGGATTATTTCTTGACAAAATCTTGTCTTGTCAAATAATAATCCATGTCAGAGATTTGCAACAGGGAAATAGCTAGAGATGGTCATTATATTACAATACCATGCCACACAGGGCTAAAAGTCTCAAGTAGGCTATCACATGTTTGCCATATTATTACATCTCCTAACACTGGAGTTCCAACTAGCAGTACTAGATAGATGGTGATAAATAGTTCCTGGATTACAAAGCTAGATCATAGTTACTTATTCATCCCAACCCCCATATGTGGCATCCAGATCATACATGGCACTAGATGGATCCACATCTAGGTCCCCTGTGTAGTTGTAGCCATCACCTTTGCTCTCCTCACTTGGTCCAGTAGGATTCTCATATAAGCTTTGCTCTAAGAAAGAGATGATTAATAGCCAGAGTGAGTACAAAGTACTCAGCAAGCTCAAAAGCAGAATGCAACACTCATGTCAGCTCAATATAAATCAACAAGTCCTACCTCAAGTCAACACTTTTCAAAATAAACATTTGTTACAGAAGTTCATTTTTAATTTATAAAAGCTATCAAACACTCTATTGCGAGATAGACCACCAATAGGTCCCCAATAGGTCCCCGTAGTCTCCAATCCAAGAGACTGGCATGAATTCATGATTTTCTTTAACTCTGCAGAGTCTGTACCACTTTACCCATAGAGCTCGAAAACCATAACTATCATCTGCATTTCCTTAGATGTGAGGCATGGTCATGAACATAAGCTTTTCCTCGTTTATGTATATTATATCTCCACCCGGCTAGTGTCACTAGCCGTTGTGTCGAGATTAGGAACCCGCACTCCACCAACGCTTAATATATAGCGCTTGCTAATGCACCCATCCGACATTAGCTTGGGACTCATCGTCCATCCTATTTCTACTTACCCATGTGGAGATTATAATAACTTGATGGGTATTGGGCTCAACCCGTCTTAGACGAGACCATGGTTGATACGGTTGTAGTACGGCACATAAAACGAGATTTTTTTTAAATCAAATACCATAGCCATATGTAGAGGGCCCCACCTTCCAGTATGTCCATTTCGGGCACCCTCTACCCACCAAATAATTCAAAACAAAACTGGTTTAGCTGCTCCATCAGCTAACCCAATTATTTGCTAACACTCACTCCACACAATTTTATTTAAAAACATTTTTGCAAGTTGATGATAAGAGATAGCAGAGAATAGTGTTTTTGGGAAAATATTTCTACTCAGCATGATCGAGGAGAGCTTGCCTGAGTTCTTGTACTCAGACCCGAACTCAGCTTGCTTCTGTAGCGCTTCCTTCTTCTGACAGTACTCGCTTCCTGCAGTTCGGTGAATATATATACCGAGGCTAAGTCGAGTGAATAACTTTGGAATAAATAAATAATATATATATATATATATATATATATATATATATATATATATATATATATATATATATATATATATATATATATATATATATATATATATATATATATATATATATATATATATATATATACGTCGGTGCAGTGTGGTCATCCTACAGTCAAATATTATTATTTCTTTTCTTATTTTGAATTCATTTTTTTAATATTCATCTTGAATTCTTTTTACTAAGCTTGCATTAGTAGATGGATTTAGAATAGATGATTGTTAGATATGCACCTGTGTACTTACTACTACTAGAAACCTCCACGTGCCTCTCCCTTTCTCAATTTCTAAGTCTCTCTCTCCTGTACTAGTCTTCCACCGAACACCACACACACTAGTACTAGTCCACCAAGAACACAGAATACACGTACAGGCTGATGCTCCTCTGCTCCTTGCCCAAATCGGCGGCGCGGCCAGCGACGGGAAGGATGCTGCTGCTAGATCCTCCACACTCTCTCTCACCTGATGTGAATCCCCATGAATTTCAGCCTCAACTCCCTAACCCCCCTCTGTGTGTGTTATTTTTGGCTTGCAGGTCAAACCCTATTGGGGATGTGATTTCCCTACTCCAGATTGAAGTGGTCGGCGTTGGTGGTCGCCGTGGTGCTGGATAGTGCAGGTTAGAGCTCTTGTGCGTGGCCATGGAGCAGATCGAACATATGTGCTGGTTAGTGATGCCCTTGTTCCTCTCCCTGATCCTCTTTTTTTTTTGCTCAAGTTCTCAGATTTAGTAAATAAATTGGTCTCAGGTGTATGTGCGTGGGACGTGTGTACCGAGCAAGTCCATCCCAGTGCAAGATGTTGGTGTACTCATGCTGTACATTATCTTGCTCCATTTTATTTTACTTATTTGAGGTTGTATCCCCGTTCATCCTCATACTTTTATTTCCTAAACTGAGATGTGATGCTACTGTGATGGCTTATCTTTTATGTGCATCTGTGAAAATCCACTGAAGAATATTCTGGGTGCGTCTGGGTTAGGCCTCTTTGTGTATGTGAGTACTAAGAACTGGCAGAAGAGGAAGAACTCACCTTTCTTCTTCTGCTCTCTCTGTTGGCCCTACTCTTGCTCCTCCTACGCTCCAGACCCCAGTCCAGTAGGCTAGTTTCTTGCTCCAGCATGTCCTCTTCAGTCTACTGATGATTTCTCAGGTCACCATCTTCACTTATTGATCTTTGTTGGTTGTGAACAGGGGAATGGAAATACTACTGAAAAGAAGAAGAGAGCTTGGTCTGGCTACTTGGACGCAGAGTGAAGAGTGTGCTACGATGAAACCTCAGCCAGGTTACTCCTCCTCTCTTTCTAGTACCTACCTAGTTGTGGCTGCCCATCCCTGCTGTACAGTGTAGTCATTTGTGGAGTCTCTCTGTTGGCTAGGAGTTGCAGCCCATGCCTAGACCAACTGTTGGTCAATTGACTACTGATATACATATTATGCACGTGATGGTGGTGGTCAAACGTGTATCTCAAATGTGTCCTCATGTCCTGGTTGACGCACAGATATTTTTGTGTTGGTCTAAGTTTGGTGTGACATTGTTGTATAGCTTAGCATAGTCTGGTCTTCCTATATATTTTTTTCCAAAGATTTGTAATACAACTGTACAGCTGTACTGTTTGAGGTGTGTGAATATAAATATATATTTGAGTTGTTATGCTGGTGGAAGAAATCCGAAATGTATTTGCTTAATATATTCTACTTAATTATCTAGTTAAGGATGGAATTACTATGTTAAAAAATACGGGTCGTTACATCCTACTCTCCTTAGAAAAAGATTTCGTCCTCGAAATCAAAAACTTACTTAAAAAGGTTGGGGTAGGTTACTCGTAGGTCTTCCTCCTTCTCCGACGTTGCCTCACGAACCGAGTGGTTCTTCCATTGCACTTTGCAGAACCGAATGGTTCTTGTCCTGAGCTTGCGGTCTTCAACTTCTAGTATCTTCAATGGTCGTCTTCATAGGTCAGGTCTGGTTGTAATTTAATCTCCAAGTCTGACACTTGTGTTGGTGGCTTGTTGCATTTCTTGAGTTGAGATATGTGGAAGACATTGTGAATTCTGGATAAATGTTCTGGTAACTCCAACTTATAAGCAAATGTCCCCTTCTCCTCTAAAATTATAAATGGCCCAACATACCTAGGACTCAACTTTCCTTTGATTCCAAAGCGTTGAACCCCTCTCATAGGTGATACTTTTAGATAAACCAAGTCTCCTACTGCCAATTGCATAACCCTCCTTTTCCGGTCAGCATAGCTCTTCTGCCTACTTTGTGCAATCTGGAGTCGCTCTTTGATTAGTTGGATCTTCTCATCATTCTCTCTCACTATGTCAGGACCAAGTAATGGTCTCTCTCCAACTTCATACCAGCATATAGGTGATCTGCATTTCCTCCCATACAATGCCTCATATGGAGCCATTTGTATGCTGGATTGATAACTATTATTGCAAGCAAATTCTGCTATGTGTAGATGCTTATCCCATGACTCTCCAAAATTCATTACACACGCTCTCAACATATCCTCAATGATCTGATTTACCCGCTCTGTATGGCCATCGGTTTGGGGATGATAAGCCGTGCTAAAGTGGAGCTCAGTTCCAAGAGACTTCTGTAGGCTCTTCCAAAAGCTTGATGTAAACACGGAACCTCGGTCAGATGTTATGGTCTTTGGCACACCATGGAGGGCAACTATTCTCTCTAAGTACAGCTCAGCCAACTTATCGAAGGAATATTTCTGGTTTGTAGCAATGAAGTGTGTTGACTTTGTGAGTCGGTCGACCACAACCCATATGGCATCCTTCTTCTTTGGTGTCATAGGTAAACCAGTAATAAAATCCATACAAAGATCTTCCCATTTCCAATCTGGTGTCTCTAGTGGCTTTAATAACCCGACAGGCCTTTGATGTTCCGCTTTTACCCTCTGACAAGTGTCGCACTTGCTGACATATTCTGCGATTTCCCTCTTCATACCAGGCCACCAAAAATTTCCCTTCACATCCTTATACATCTTCGTGCTCCAGGATGGATAGTGTACAAAGTGTCATGAGCTTCATGCAAAATAATTTCCTTGATTTGTAGATCATCTGGCACACATATCCTGCTATGATTCCAAAGAACTCCTTCCTGGTCCAACCTGAATTGTGAAGGCTGTCCCGCTTGAATTCTTCTCGTTTCCTCCTTGATGAATGCATCCATTGCTTGCTTTTCCTTAATTTGATCGAGCAATGTGGGGTGAAATGTCATGGCTGCTATATTAGCACTAGAAGTGGCCTCTCTCAGCTCTATTCCCATCTTTGCAAGATCATGCAGTAGCTCTTTGCCATACCCTTCAATTGATATGTGGTTGCATTGCTTCTTTCTACTAAGTGCATTTGCTAATTCAAATATGCTAGAGCAGAAAGAATACAAGGAATCTGTTGATACACTTGAGGAAAGAAAGGCTATAAGAATCAGAATGTTGTCTAGCTTCAAGATTGTAAGGCTATTTACAACCTAAGTCACATCAACGTGATCTTTCCAGATGTAAAGAGTCTGTCTTGAACAACATTGTACAGTGTGTGCAGTTTATAATTCTTATGGAATTTAAAATTAAGTATATTTGAATTAGCGAGCCAGGATCAAATTCCAAATTACCTACTCTATCAACTATACAGTTCAAGACTGAACCAGTATCTGCTTTTGTGACACTTCCCTAAACATAACCGTAAAGCAAGTTGTAAGTGCATCTAGTGCCATCCCTAGTTGGTTTTGGAGTATTGACGACAAACCTGGTTGAGGGACTAATGTGTTTGTGAGAATTGCAGGATAACACAGGTAGTAGTCCCTCATTGATTCGGTTAACCTACCGGAGATGACCCCTAAAAATGTATGAAGACATTGACATCAGTGGTGGTATATGAAGATAATCATATTGAAGACTATGACATGAGAAGACATTGTGTGAAGACTATGGAAAGCGAAGACGTAGATGTTTCGTTGTTTCCTTTTTCTTCTTTGTTGAGTCATAGGAACCACCGAACTGCTAAGTGGGGTCCAAGTGAACTAAGTCAGAGTGACTGAAGTGATGCTCAACCAAATCCTATGTCTTCGAGCGAAGACTATGAGAGCAAATCTTATCCAGAGTCGGATGAGTCAACTTTACTTGTAGCTCAAGTAAAGTTGCCGTGTGTGTTTGAAATCTGACCGTTGGAACACGTGTCAGTTCCTTAGTGACCCAGGGTCACTTCGGACAAATCAGGTCGGGTTGCCCAGTGGCTATAAATAGCCCACCCCTACACCATAAATTGGTGGCTGCTCAGAGTTATTGCACGGCTTTTGTCGTTAGAGAGCAACCCACCTCCAAAGCATTTGAGAGAGAAATCCTTGCGAGGACAAAGCCCAAACACCCAGAGCCAAAGAGTGTTAGGCATCACTGAAGTCTTTCTGTCTGTGTGACCTGAAGACTTATTACACTTGAGGATTGTGTTTCCTCCAGCCGGTTAGGCGTCGCGTTCTGAGCATCCAAGAGTCATTGTGGATCGCCGGTGAACGAAGTCTGTGAAGGTTTGGAATTCTACCTTGAAGACCTACTAGAGTGATTGGGCGAGGACTAGGTGTTCTTAGCTCAAGGGGAACAAGGTGAAGACGCGGTATTCTGAGTTAAATCTCAGCCTTCCTAACCAGACGTACAGTTGTCACAGCAACTGGAACTGGTCTAACAAATCATTGTCTTCCCCGAGCTACTGGTTCTATCCTCCCCTCCCTTTACTTACTGCCATAAGTTGTGAAGTCATTGCATGCTTGCCTTATCTGATTGTCTTCACTGAGTATCTACTTGTTGTGATTGGCTTCATTCCTTCTTCCTTTATGATCCCTACTGCCTAGCTGCTATTAGTCTTCGTGCTTTCACTTCATTGAATACATGACTATAGCTTATCTAGTGTAGTCCACTTTCCGCTGCATACTAATAGGATTGAGTTTATCGTTTGTCTTTGAAACTACCATGTTTTGAAGCATTTCATAAAAATCGCCTATTCACCCCCTCTAGTCGATATACTACACTTTCAATTGGTATCAGAGCAAGGTACTCCCTTGTTCTGTGTGATTCGGTTTAACCACCTGAAGTTTTAGCTATGTCGACCGCAGGAATGAAGACAGTGTCTTGCCCCATGTTTGACGGTCACGAGTATCCCAAGTGGAAGGCCATGATGAAGAAACGGCTCATGGCGATTAACAGTGAGCTATGGACAGTCACGGAGATTGGTCTTACCGATCTATGCAAGAGGGCAGAAGCTGATGACATTTGCAAGTTCACTCTTCTCAATCTCACAGCGAAGGACGTCATCTGCTCCTGTCTGTCTCAAGATCAGTTAAGGAACATCATCCATCTTGATCATGCGAAGCTTATCTGGGACCGTCTCTCTGAAGTCTATGAAGGTCATCGAACTCGTGATGATTCTGGGTTTGAGGAATTCAAGGAATCTCTCAAGATGATGACTTTCGATCCAGAACCATTATCCTCTGCACCATGCCTTATGGCAAAAGGTGCCAAGGTAACCGAATGCTATTCATCTGAATCTAGTGATGAATTTGGACCTAGCTATGTCAAGCTTCCTTACCTTGCCACTAAACAACAAATTGCTCTGGAAAAGGCTCAAAAAATGCTTAATAAGAGCAATGATATGTTGGGTGAAGAAATGGATCAGTCGAAAAACTTAGCTGAAAGTCTTCAGAGGATTCATGCTAAGTTAACTACGCTTCAAAGTCTTCATAACACTCTTTTATCCGATCATGAAAAGTTAAAAGGATGTTATGAAGATCTTCAGAAGGAGCATAATTCATTACTTGCTCAACATGTTAGTGCTTCTCACGAAGAATTTGAACCACCATGTCTAAAATGCATTGAACGTGATAATGCTACATCTGTTGCTGGTTGTTCTACTGCTATCACTGTTGCAATATCTTCAACTACTGATGTGGTAATTAACCCCTCTCCTGAGGATACCACTACTATTGCTGATGAAAATGCTAGGTTGAAGACTTTGCTTGAAACAGGGATGTACAAAAGCCTCAAAGGGCATCAGACTCTATGTGATGTCCTCAAAAAGCAGATACTGAACCGAAACCCTGGGAAAGAGGGTGTTGGGTGCGACATGAAAATGAATGTTGATGGTTCATACTGGAAGCCTGAGCAGTATCCCAAAACCACATGGGTTGCTGCAAAGGAACCTTCAGTGGATTCATCTACCTTATCTGGCTTCACTTGTGCTAATCCTGTTATCATTGATGAATCATTTGATGCAAACTATAAACTATTTAAGAATCAAAATGGTGAAGTGTTTGCCAGGTATATTGGTACTAACTGCAGGAACGGACCACCTATGAAGAAGATCTGAGTACCCAAAGGTTGTCTTGAGAAGCTTCCAGCAAATATTATCCTGACACCTCCTGGGATGAAGACAAACCCCAGACCAAAGGCTTCATATGGTCCTAAGGCTTCATACAGACAAAGGACTCATCTGAGTCACCCTAACACGAATGTTTTGCAGGGAAACCGTACTCAGACCCATGAATATGAGCGTGTTTCTTCAAACCGCTATGTTCATAAATCCAAGAATTTTTCTGCCTATTCTTATGAGTATTATTCTCCTCCTGCAAGACTATTTGCTAGGGCCCCAAAGCCAAAATTCTCAGATGCTGCTCTTAGACTCATTGCTTCTAAGCCACCTCTGAAAATATGGGTGGTTAAGAAGAACTAACTTTCTCTTGCAGGGAAAGGTCTCCAGCCGATAATCAAAGGCTTCTGATGCTATTGCTGGGGACCTAAAACACTTGTAGGGCTCTCATAATGACTTACTGCTCATACTATTCATAAATCACTTGCTGAACATCTTATCAGTCCTAACCTTCATCTAAGCTCTCATAATCCACTTATGCATCAAATTTTTGTGCTTCATAATGGCTTTTGGTGAAGCCTATCCTCCTAACTGCATTGTAGGGAGTGACACCAAAGTCTTCAGAATGGATTATGGATAGCGGATGCACAAATCATATGACTGGTGATCGAAAACTTCTCATGGACTCAACCTTACGTCCATCTAACAAGAGCCACATCACATTTGCTGATACTGGTAAAAGCAAAGTGTTGGGTCTAGGTAGAGTTGCAATCTCAAGAGATCAACACATGGATAAAGTCATGCTTGTTGAATCTCTTGGCTTCAACTTAATGTCTGTCTCAATGCTTTGTGACTTAAACATGATTCTGATCTTTGGTAAATTTCGTTGCCTTGTACTAATGGAATCTGACAAGTCTTTAGTATTTGAAGGATACAGAAAAGGTGATCTGTATATGGTAGATTTCTCAGCTGGACCATAGATGGCCGCATGTCTTCTAGCAAAAGCTTCAGAGTGCTGGCTCTGGCATCGGAGGCTAGGACATGCTGGCATGAGAAACTTGCACACTCTCGCAAAGAAGAAGCATGTCATAGGCATCGAGGAAGTCAAGTTCAAGAAAGATCATCTATGTGGTGCCTGTGAAGCTGGGAAGATGACTAGAGCCAAGCACCCCTCGAAGACAATCATGACGACATCCAAACCCTTCGAGCTGCTTCACATGGACTTATTTGGCCCTACTCACTACTCCACATTCTCTACCACAGCCTGTCTCTATGGCTTCGTCATTGTTGATGATTATTCAAGATACACATGGGTGCACATAATACTCTACAAGACTGAAGTACAAGATGTCTTCAGACGCTTCGCCAACCGTGCCATGAACAACTATGGCATCAAGATCAAGCATATCAGAAGTGACAACGGCACTGAGTTCAAGAACACTGGCCTTGATCTTTATCTGGATGAAATGGGAATCACTCATGAATTCTCAGCCCCATATACACCCCAGCAAAATGGGATCGTTGAGCGCAAGAACAGAACTCTAATTGAGATGGCTCGAACGATGCTCGATGAATACAAAACACCAAGAAGGTTCTGGCCCGAAGCTATTGATACTGCATGCCATATCATCAACCGTGTTTATCTTCACAAGCTTCTGAAGAAAACATCCTATGAACTCCTCACTGGAAAGAAGCCTAACGTAAGTTACTTCAGAGTATTTGGAGCTAAGTGCTGGATCAAGGATCCTCATCACAAGTCAAAATTTGCACCCAAAGCACACGAAGGCTTCATGCTCGGATATGGAAAGGATTCACACTCCTACAGAGTCTTCAACATCTTTCTCTATAAAACTGTTGAAACTGTGGATGTGCGATTTGATGAGACAAATGGTTCACAAAGAGAGATCTTACCAACTGTGCTAGATGAAGCTTCACCAAATGAATCTATCAAGCTTATGGGAACCAGTGAGATCATGCCTTCTGAAGCACAACCTGACGAGGAACTCATCATCTCTGCTCCAAATCAACCTGACGACAATACTCAGCCTGAAGACAACACTCCTGATGATGACAATGTACAACAAGAGCAAAATCTTGGTCCAGCTCATCCTCGTGTTGCAAATGAAGTACAAGTTGAAAATATAATTGATAGCATAAATGCTCCTGGTCCTCTGACTCGCTCAAGAGCAACACAGCTTGCAAATTTCTGTGGGCACTTTGCTTTTGTCTCAATATCTGAACCCAAGAAAGTTGCTGAAGCTTTTATGGAAACTGAATGGATTCAAGCAATGCAAGAAGAGCTTCAACAGTTTGAGCTGAACAATGTATGGGAACTTGTCAAGCGTCCTGATCCTCGCAAGCACAACATAATAGGCACAAAATGGATCTATCGCAACAAGCAAGATGAGCATGGTCAGAAACAAAGCTCGTCTCGTTGCTCAAGGATACACTCAAGTCAAAGGGATTGACTTCGATGAAACATTTGCTCCTGTGGCTAGGCTTGAAGCTATTCGTATACTGCTAGCCTATGCAAATCATCACAACATACTTTTATATCAAATGAATGTAAAGAGTGCCTTTCTCAATGGAAGGATTGAAGAAGAAGTGTATGTTGCACAACCACCTGGCTTTGAAGACCCAAAACGTCCTGATATGGTATACAAGCTCAACAAGGCACTGTATGGCCTCAAACAAGCACCTCGTGCTTGGTATGACACACTCAAAGACTTCCTGAAGAGCAAAGGCTTCAAACCTGGATCACTAGACCCCACACTCTTCACGAAGACATATGATAATGAGCTATTTGTGTGCCAAATCTATGTGGATGACATTATCTTCGGCTGCACGGACAAGAAATACAGTGATGAGTTTGGTCACATGATGCAAGAGCAATATCAAATGTCCATGATGGGTGAACTGAAGTTCTTCCTTGGTCTTCAAATTCGTCAGCAAAGCAACGACATCTTCATATCTCAAGAAAAGCACCTTAAAGATTGCCTGAAGAAGTTTGGAATGCAAGACTGCAAAGGGTACTCGACGCCAACGCCTGCTAAACATCATCTGGGTCCCGACGCCAATGGTAAAGAGTTCGATCAATAGATATACCGCTCCATGATTGGTTCTTTACTTTATTTATGTGCATCTAGGCCAGATATTATGCTTAGTGTTTGCATGTGTGCTCGATATCAAGCTACACCAAAGGAGTCGCATCACTTAGCTGTGAAGCGAATACTTCGATATTTGGCTTACACCCCAACACTAGGGTTATGGTATCCAAAGGGCTCAGAGTTTGATCTAGTAGGATTTTTAGATGCTGATTATGTTGGTGACAAAGTCGATCGCAAGTCCACATCAGGCACATGTCACTTTCTAGGACGATCACTTGTTTGTTGGTCTTCAAAGAAGCAGAACTGTGTATCACTCTCCACTGCTGAATCTGAATACATTGCTGCTGGATCTTGCTGCGCTCAGCTTCTCTGGATGAAGCAAACACTCAAGGACTATGGAGTCCATCTGAAGCATGTGCCACTCTACTGTGATAATGAAAGCGCTATCAAGATTGCCAACAACCCAGTTCAGCACTCGAAGACAAAGCACATTGAAATTCGTCATCACTTTCTCAGAGATCATGTTATGAAGGAAGATATTAATATCATACACATCAACACTGAAGAGCAACTGGCAGATATCTTCACAAAGCCCTTGGATGAGAAAAGGTTTTGCAAGTTGCGGTGTGAGCTAAATATCTTAGAATCCTCAAATGTCATGTAATCAGGCACACATCCTAACACTTATGCATATTGATGACTTCGATGTGCAACACACGAAGTAAAGTATATCTTCAATCAATGAAGACTTACATTCTAAGTATGAATACATTAACATGGAATTTGACTTTGGAGCGCCACAATAATTGTGCGCTGTGTCTGGGTCTAATACTTCCTATACGGTGGGTAACGCCACCACCACATTCTTGTTTGAAGTGTTTCTCGTGGCGTTACATTTGCAAAGTCTTCGCATTTGGTTTATCTTTAAATAGGACATATATATATAGTTGTGTTCTGTCCTCAACAGCATTCACTTATAGCTATGTCTTCATATTTGAACCTTTTGGACTAAGTGAATGTGATCGGACCCTAACCTCTCTATGCTTTCTCACCTCACATTCTGTCTGTCCAAATCATATGCATTCTGTTGAAACTGTCGAATATCTTCTCTGCGTCCTTGTCAGTAGAAGATACGGAGACAAACTTTAAATCTGATTTTAATGCTCCATCCCTTATGCCTGAAACCCGGAGAAGGCAGAACGACCACTCCGACAGTCGTGGTGAACGTGGGATCGTGGGACAACTCCCAATGCGTTACATGACCGCCACGTGTCACTCGTACGTGAACCGTCAGGGGCACCTGCATAATTGCGATGTGCCGTCTCCCATGCCTATAAATGCACGTCCCATCATGGTCAAAAGTTCTTCTACCACCTCTCCACCTCGACCAACCCTAGCGCCTCCGCTAGCTTTCGGCGACGCCGGCGACGAAGCGCTTTGCTGCCGCAACCTCGTCGACGCTGTCCTCACGCCGGTCGCGGACATCTTCTACTCCGTCGTCGCCGTAGCTGTCCTCCGTCGCCAAGTTAGGGCACGGAAGACCAAACTGTTGGGCATCCAACTCCTCTCCGTCTAAGCAGTTCATCGTGTGGTAAATAAAACTTGCTTTTTACCATCTTGTAGATCCACAAAGATTCATCTATTTTACCACAAGAAGTTTCTGCCTACTTAGATATATAGATCTATCATGTCTGCATCTCATATCTTGCCTAGTACATTCACATATGCTTCAACCATAGTTAGATTCCTCACTTGTACCTATTTGTGGATTCGTACAAATCTAGAACCAACTCTCATGAGTGAATGTCTTCGCGCTATGAGTTCAAAGTCTTCAAAACTGTTTTAATCTTCAAAACTTCTGAGAATGCATATGACCTCTTCCCCTTCCCTCGCATCTCTAATGCCGTCACAGGTACATGTCCGTGGGAGAATCCCTTGGTTCTCATAGTCTGCATTCGTTTGCAGAGTTTTTGCAGCGTCACATTCACTCCCCTGAAGACAGTTTCTGTCTGACCAGCAGACCGAAGCATTTGCCTGTTTTGAAGCCATTCAGTTTGAAGCCCTTCAGGTTGAAGCAAATGGCAACTGACAAGACAATTAGAAAGGGTGGCAGACAGCGCCGTGGCAACACCTCCATTGATTTGCCTCCTGATCTCACTGAGATATACAAGACTGATCCAGAGGAGGATTATAATCAAAGGAAGACACGAATCCAATGGATTCGAAGATACTGGGTTGAACAGTGGTTTAAGTACAGGTTCGTGACCCAAGAGTATGCTGAGAAGAACGCCATCAAGCATCCATGGGGAGATATCACTTATAAAAATCTTCCCCCCAAGACTCGTGCTGAAGCCATTGCTCAAGGCTTCTATCCTTGCATGGTCAGAGGGCCTCAGCCTGCTGATGCTGATCCAAGCTCTCTGCTCTGGTGTCGCGACGACAATCTGTTCAAGCAAAATCTTCAGTACGCCAAGAACTCGGCCAAAGAGAACAAGAAGCATTGGGGATTAGACTTCAATCCTGGCCCCTCTGCACCCCGCGCTGATGGCACGCGCGAAGCTGAACCAAATCTAGTTGGGCCCTTCTACAACTTAGAAGGCCTCATCAGTCACATAAGGGTTCAAGGGGCGGATGTGGATCAGCTTGAAGCAGATGCTGATTCTGAAGAAGCACCTGCAACGCCGAAGCCCAAGAAGAAGAAATCAAAGGCTTCGAAGACCACTCCATCAATTGCTTCTAGAGTGAAGCCTTTGGCCACTGCTCCACCTGCACCAAGTGTGCAATCTGAGGAACACTCTCGTATCTCCAAGAGCAGACAGCTGAAGAGGAAGCCATCACGCAACCCCAGTCCAGCTCTCACTCCTGATGTTGTTCTGAAGACTGCCAATGATGCCCTTGATCTCTCAAGTGATGAAGATCTTGGTGATGATGCTGAAATCTTCAATGATTAGCCGCTCTTTGACGTTGAAGTGCTCAATAACTTCATTGATGAATGGTTTGACACACCCAACCTGAGCTTTGACGATCTTCAACTTCCAGTTGGCCTCAGCGTCTCCTTCCATGGCGGCATTGCTTCTGAGCTGGCTCTGGCTCAAAGAATTGTCGAGCTGAAGCAAAAGATAGACTATGAAAAGGCTCAGTTCAAGAAGCATGTGGACAAGCTCAGCGTGCAATAAATTCAAAACTTCAAGGTTATGATGCATGAGCTCAAGGAAGCCTTTCGCCAGAGGCGTGATGAAGCCAAAGGTTCTCGTGAGCGAATCAAGGACTTGGCTGCCAAATGCGTCCAAGCATTCAATGAAGCTGAAAAGTGCAAGGCACTTGGGCGTCCTGGTATTGACCCAAGGATGGCTGCCAAGAAGAAGAAGAAGCAACCTGTGCCCGAAGCTGAAGAATCAGGGCAGGAAATGCCTCGCATAGTCTTCCCTGCTAGCATGACTGGCACGAAGCCTAAGGCAACCCCAACCGCTTCAAAGCTCAAGAAGACAAAGGTGGCTGAAGCTGAAGCTCGCAAGCGCAAGCAATCTACTGATGAAGCTCCACCCATCAAGAAGCGCAAAACCAAGAAGGATAAGGCTGCTTCCAAAGAGCCTATCTTTGTCGAGCCAATCTCAGTTGCTCGCCCTGCATCTGCCCAGAGAGAACGTCGACTGACTGTTCGTGAGCCTGCTTCCACAAAGGCTGAAGACATTCCAGCTATTGACCCCACCGCAGCTGAAGACATTGGTCCTCATGACAATGTTGAAGATGATGAAGTCCTTCCTCAGATCGAATACAACATTGAATCTTCGCCCGTTCTTACGAACAGCGAACGCATCAGCATTGGTCGTCCATTGACGCCAATTGCACAGGATGACTCGTGGGCTGATCACCCACAGGATACACCAGCCACACCTCAGCCAACTCAAGACACCAGTTCGGTGCTTGAAGATGAAGACTTTGAGGCCCCACAACCTCCATCTCCTCAGGCGTCGCCAGCTTTTCGCAGGCTTCGCAAAGGACCAAGGCCTCAAGTCGTCGCCCCAAGTGTTAAAGAAGGAGTAGAGCAACCATCTGTACCTGATGCTGCTCCTACTGTGAACTCCTCAGAATCTGAAGCCAAAGCGGTTGAAGATATTCCGGCAGCATCAGCCGAAGAAGAACCACCCCGAGAAGAAGAACAACCCCAAGTTGAAGAGGAACGTTCTGCCACAACCCCTGTTCTCAAGGAGAACGTGTCCGACCCTCCAGCTCCTGAAATGGAGGCTACAAATTCAAAGGCTGCCACCATCAACACTGAAGCCAATGATGTGGTCATGGCTGAAGCTAATGTGGCACTTGAAGACATAGCTGCGTCTGAAGTGACTGCTACTGAAGTCAGTGCTGCGCCTGAAGCCAGTGCTGCACCTGACGCTAATGCTGCACCTGAAGCAAATCTGCAGCCTGAAGATAATGCCTCTGCTCCTGTTCCGCCTCCCAGGCCCCATACCATTGAGCAAGCATACAACAAGGATGATCAGCTTGTTACTGTCCGGTGGCCCATTCTGATTCCACCACCTACCTCTAGACCGCATGCTGCTGGCCCTCAGTTTGATCATCACGTTGAGCACATGCCCCAAGTTCAGAAGCCTAAGCCAAGACTGCCAAGATTTCCAGGTATTGCAACCTCTTCAGGGTCATTCAATGCCAATAGCTTCACTGCGCACAACACCTTCTTTGACAGCGCCAAGAACCCATATTCCAAGCCAAGAATATCATCAGATAGGTTCTGGAGCCATCAGCAGCGCAGCTAATACTCAAGAGTACTCTATGATCAAGGGCGCATTTTCCCTCATATGCGTCTTGACACTGAAGCTATTGCTGGTCTACCTTGCATGGAGGAAGCTCTTGACTGCTTCCGTGATGCTGGCCTGCTCAATTTTGTAATTGATAAAGAGCATTGGAATGAAGAGCTGCTTCTGCAATTCTATGCAACCCTCCACATCTGAGGCTACAGCGGGGATCCGAAGACATGGGTCCTTGAGTGGATGACAGGCAATGTCCATCATGAAGCTAAAGCCTTTGATCTCATTGAGCTTACTGGCCTGCCCACTCCAGGAGATCTGTATGAGCCTGGCTATCAATTGCACTCTGAAGTCTTGGAAAGTATATTTCAGAAGCTGTAATGCCCAGGATGGGACTATATCTCCCACGTGTCGAGGCACGACTTAGAGACATAACCCCATGCTGGAATGATCGCAAGTCTGGTATCTTTGCACAACTCATGTAAAAGATGGGGATGAAAAACATAAAATAGTTGGCTTACACTCGCCACGTCACACAAATGCAATACATGTCCAAATCATCATCCAATAAAACATCACAGCCCTCTAAGGGTAAAATCCAAATGACAAGATACCAAACATAATTTAAATCCACAGGTTGGATCGAATCCTAGTAGAAGTCTCCACTACTGATCATCAGGATAACGAACATAGTATCGACTACGCTCCTCGTCATACTCCCAGTCTAGCTCGGTGCCATCACCTGGATAGCTCACCATCGGACCTGCATCTGGTGTGGTGAAGTAACTGTGAGCCACAGAGGACTCAGCAATCCAGTTCCCGGGTAACAAGACTATTTAAGCCTTGGGAGAGGATAAGGCTGAAGAAAAGAATAAGTGTCTGCAGCATCAACTAGCACTAGCTTACGTGATAGAGTGCGAGAAGAGAAGTGCCTCGGTCGAGAGATGATCACGAAGTGATCCTAGCTAAAGCTCAACAAACATAACCCCACCGTGTTCAACTCCCGAATCCCTATTCGGAAATTGACAGTCACGGTACACACGCTGGTAGTGTATTGGAACAATGTGTCAAGTTTTCTACAACCGGATATTAACAAGCTCCCATCTGCCACATAACCGCGGGCACGGCTTTCGAAAGTTCATAACCCTGCAGGGGTGTTCCAACTTGGCCCATGACAAGCCCACGATCCACGGAGTCGCAACTCCAAGGTGGGAAGACCCAGTATTCTCGGAATCCCGTGCTCAAGATACTCCGAACTAAGGTAAGGCTAATCCAGCAAATCCTCCCGGCGTGCCGACACCCTGATGGTAGCCGCGCGTATCTCGTCTCAGGCCACGACCGGATGGGTGATGCTACGGGTTTTTACCAGACCTCGAGTTTCCTTGAGGTGGCCCCGAGGACCCCCAGTTCGGACCAACACTCATGTGGAGCACTGGCCCGGGGTTGTTGATTAAGAAAGAGGGTTAATTACTCCCTATGCAAGTTTATTTAGTTATTAGGCAAATAGTACCAATGTTGGGACTTGCTGGAAAAGACTTAGCACTTAGCGGATTATCGAGGGGTCCCATACACCCCAACCGTGTTAGGAACGCATAATCAAGGAACATAACACCGGTTTAAACGGTTCCTAACGGCATGAGTGGAACAAATCACCAAGCAAAAGGCTTAGCCTTCCACCCTTGCCAATATATAGATGATTTCATTTTAAGCATTTATATAGTGTGATATAACCCAACAAACTTCAACATGAAGCAAGCATCTTCAATCTTCACCTGCAACTAGCAATGCTATAAGAAGGGCTGAGCGAAGCGTACTTAGCCAAGCAACGGTTTGCATAGGTAGGGTGGTTAAACATGGTCATGGTTACAAGTAGGAGGCTGACAGGGAAAACATGGGCATCGAGGCAAAACTATAGAGCGTTACTCTAGCAATAGGCAAAGATAGTAATGTTATCGGGGTTCGGTCATCTTGCCTGAAGAGTAGTCGTTCGGATCGTAAGAAGGGTCCTCGTGCTCAACCTCGTTGGTAACCTCGTGCTCGTACTCGTACTCGGTCTCAGCTTCCGGCTCTAAACAATACAACCACACAAGGCACGAATCAACAAGATGCAATGCGCACACCAAAATGATGGATGCATGATGGATGCACTAAGAGAGCACACATAGCACGGAAAATAGCACTCACGCAAAAAGCTTCAAAACATGATAACAATAGGAGATTATGAATCTACACGGAAAATCAATCAAGTTTCGTATAAGACTCGCTGAAAACGGAGCTACGGGCTAAAAGTTATGCCCGAAACAAGAAATATGCGAAAGCTGAAAATTACAGCAACATAGCAACTTCGGAGCACAAGATAATTAAGCTACAGCACTCAAACACCATGGCAAAGAGCATGAACATAAACTAGACATATCCTACAGCAAATAAGTCCAAAGGTGCACCCCCAAAGGAGCCACGGATCAATAGCAACAAGCTTGGCCATATTGAACTTGACAACAAAATCCTGACAGCAGAATTTTATTGAAACTTTGGAGCAAAAGTTAAATATGCTACAGCCACTTAAATAGGCATGTGAGAACATGAATGGAAAGCCAACAATATAACTACAAGGAACCATCAAGATCCACCCCAAAACTATCATGGATTGTCCTAGAACAGCAAGCAAATATGGCATCGGAACATTACAGATTCCAGACTTAGTGAAAATCCACTAAGTGTTAAAACAGCAGTTTCATCATGGCATCTTTGAGAGCAAGTTTAAGTCACCTCGAAACTAAACATGGCAAGTGGTAAGCACCACATCAAAGTACACATGATGGTGATTCCGAAACATACAAGCATGCATCATGGAGATAAACACAACGATAGCAATGAGATCAACAAGATGGCATTTCATGACAAGTTAAATAACTAAACAGCCACATAGCACTTTGCAACGAGGATAACCATGGCAAGATTAAATCTATCATGCAACCTAACACAAACAACATGTAGCGCATGGCAAGACGAACACGTGGACATGTCATTTGCATCATTCGGATAAACGAGCTAAAAGTTACCACTATGCAAAGATGGCATAAAAACAACACATAGCAGCAGTTTATAACGGGATGCACTCTTACAACAGAAAAATAAGCACCTAGATGATCTCAAACATGCATGGCACAAAGGAATGAAGCGTAGTGCTAGTCACCACGAACGTCTGGACATGTCATTTGCGCAAAACGGAGCAACACACAAAAAGATATCATCATTTGAAAAATGCATCAGACACTAACAAATCTGGGACTTGGCGAAAAAAAACTACCTCCGGGTCAAAGAAGTCAAACGGGCCGAAACTGGAGCGGATCGGGTCGGGGTGGCCCGATCTGGGGCGGGGCCCTCCGGATCCGGCGAAGGGCGGCGGAACTAGGGCGGCATGAGTGGATGGTGAGGTGGGATGAGGATTCCGGCGAGGTGGGATGAGGATTCCGGCGAGGTGGAGCTCCGGCGAGGGTCCGACGGTGCTCCGGCGAGGTGCTCCGGCGAGCTCCGGCCGGAGTGGAGAGCGGAGAGGCTAGAGGTAGGGGATGAAGTGGGGCTAGGGTTTCCTTGTTTTGGGGCACAAATTTGGGGAAGTGGGCAAATATATAGGCACAAGGAGCTAGGGTTGCCCAAATGGAGTGCGGTTTTCGGCCACAGGATCAGATTTGGATGGCCTAGATGATAGAAGTGGCTAGGAGTGGTTGGTGGGCTGTTGGAGGGGGTGTCTTGGGCCTCAAAGTGGAGGCACTTTGAGCCCACGAGAATAACTGTTGGGGTAGCCAACGGACTCGAAACGCGACGAGATTTGATAGGCGGGTTACACACAACAAAACAACAACACACGACAAGTCTCGCGCCAAACCGGTAACGTTACACGGCCAAACACCAAAGTAGGCCTACGGGACGCCACTGACACGTGAGGGAGCTCCGGAACACGAAACAGACAACGGGAAGGAACGCGTGGAACCGGATGCAAACGACAACACAAATGCAATGCGATGCACATGACTACATGATATGAATGAATGCCACACACGCACACAACAAAACGACGAAAAACCCCAAAGACAAAGAACCCGGAATGGAATAGATGAAGCCAGAGATATATTATATGCCCAAAAGGGAAAGTATTACATCCGGGGCATTACAAACTCTCCTCTACTACAAAAAGATCTCGTCCCGAGATCTAGGACTGGAAAAAGGAAGGGTACTCGGAACGAAGATGATCTTCTCGTTCCCACGTAGCTTCTCGGTCGGTGTGATGTGACCACTTGACCTTCAAGAATTTGATGGACTTGTTGCTGGTCTTGCGCTCGGTCTCTTCGAGAATAGCAACGGGATGCTCTCGGTAAGACAGGTCTTGTTGAAGATCAATCTCCTCAATCGGAATCATGCGTTCAGGTGCCTTGAAGCATTTGAGGAGTTGAGACACATGGAACACATCATGAACATTGGCGAAGTTGGAAGGGAGCTCAAGTTGATAGGCTAGATCGCCTCTTTTGCCAAGAATCTTGAAAGGCCCGACGTATCTAGGAGCAAGCTTTCCTTTGATACCGAATTTTTGGGTGCCTTTCATCGGAGACACACGGAGATAAACATGATCACCAATGTTGAAGGCCAAATCACGATGCTTGCCGTCATAGTAACTCTTCTGACGCGACTGAGCGGCCTTGAGATTCTCACGTATGACTTTGCACATTTCTTCGGCTTCTGAGATCAAGTCATTGTCAAGAAGTTGACGTTCGCCTGTTTCAGACCAGTTGAGAGGCGTACGGCACTTTCTGCCATAGAGGATTTCAAATGGAGCTTTGCCTGCACTTGCTTGAAAGCTGTTGTTGTAAGAGAACTCGGCAAATGGAAGGCAGTCTTCCCATTTCATTCCAAAAGATATGACACAGGCTCTGAGCATGTCTTCTAGAATCTGATTCACTCGCTCGACTTGACCACTAGTCTGAGGGTGAAAAGCAGTGCTGAACCTGATCTTAGTGCCCATGGCGGACTGAAAGGAGTCCCAGAACTTGGATGTGAACAAACTTCCACGGTCTGAGGAGATAACTTGAGGAATGCCATGTAAGGACACAATTCTGGAAGTGTACAACTCTGCCAATTGAGCTGCATTGATTGATTCTTTGACTGGAAGGAAGTGAGCGACTTTGGTAAGCTTGTCAATCACCACGAAGATAGAATAATTCCCTCTCTTGGACTTAGGAAAGCCAGTGACGAAATCCATTTCAATGTGGTCGAATTTCCACTCGGGAATAGGAAGAGGTTGGAGAAGACCGGCTGGACGTTGATGTTCTGCCTTCACTCTTCTGCAGACATCACATTCGTTCACGAATTGGGCAATCTCCCTTTTCATGTGTGTCCACCAGTAAGATTTCTTGAGGTCTTGGTACATCTTGGAGCTGCCAGGATGAATGGAAAGGAGAGAATCATGTGCTTCTTCCATTATGAGCTTCCTGAGATCACCTTTAGGAACAACGAGTCTGTCCTCGAAGAACAAGGTATCTCTCTCATCAACACGAAAGCACTTGTATTTAGGAGTGCCCTTTGCAATACCATGTTTCACCTTCTGCACCATGGCATCACTGAGTTGGGCCTCACGGACCTGATCTTCCAAGGTAGGAGCAATTTGAAGATTTGCAAGAAAACCCTGCGGAACAACTTGGAGGTTGAGTTTCCTGAATGCTTCACAAAGCTCAGGCTGGAACGGCTTGATAAGAAGGCTGTTGCAATATGCCTTTCTGCTCAAAGCATCTGCAATCACATTCGCCTTGCCAGGAGTGTATTCAATGCTGGGATCATACTCTTGGATCATTTCAACCCAACGAGTCTGGCGGAGGTTCAGATTAGGCTGTGTGAAGATGTACTTCAAGCTCTTGTGATCAGTGAAGATGTCGACTTTTCTGCCCAACAACAGATGTCTCCACGTAATCAAAGCATGTACCACAGCTGCTAGCTCGAGATCATGTGTGGGATAGTTCTTCTCACTTGGCTTGAGCTGACGAGAAGTATTTGCCACAATTCTCTTATCTTGCATAAGCACACCACCAAGTCCTTGAAGAGAAGCATCACAGAATACTTCATAGGGCTTCGACTCATGTGGAGGAGTAAGAACTGGAGTAGAGACGAGCTTTTCTTTGAGAGTTCTGAATGCCACTTCACACTCTGGAGACCAAAAGTATTTGACATTCTTCTGAAGCAAGTTGGAAAGAGGCTTGGCAATCTTGGAGAAGTTCTCAACGAACCTTCTGCAATAGCTGGCAAGACCCAGAAAACTGCGGAGTTGCTTGACGTTCTGAGGAGCTTCCCAGTTGACAATTGCTTCAACTTTCTCGAGATTTACCGCAATGCCGTCAGCTGAGATGATATGGCCCAGGTACAAAACCTTATCGAGCCAAAATTCGCACTTGGAGAACTTGGCATAGAACTTATGCTCACGGAGTCGATCAAGAACCAGACGTAAGTGCTTTTCGTGATCTTCTTCATTCTTGGAAAACACCAGAATATCATCCAGATACACAAGCACAAACTCGCCGGTATAGGGGTTGAAGATGTAGTGCATCATTCTCGAAAAGGTAGGAGGAGCATTGGCGAGACCAAAGGACATGACCGTATACTCGTATGAGCCGTAGCTCGTTCTGAAGGCCGTCTTGGGAATGTCTTGCTCGCGAATGCGAATTTGGTGATAGCCCATTCGGAGGTCAAGCTTAGAGAACACTTTAGCTCCTTTGAGCTGCTCGAAGAGTTCGTTGATGTTGGGGAGCGGATATTTGTTCTTTATTGTCTTCTTGTTCAATGACCGGTAATCAACACAGAGACGCTCCGTGCCATCCTTCTTCTTGACAAATAAGACACCACAGCCCCAAGGAGACGTACTAGGCCTGATGAGACCCATACGCTCCTGTTCATGAAGCTGCTTCTTCAATTCCTTCAATTCTTTAGGAGAGAGCTTGTACGGACGCCGGCATGCTGGCTCAGTACCCGGCTCGAGTTCAATGACGAATTCCACCTGACGGTGTGGAGGCATGCCTGGAAGTTCTTCAGGAAAGACGTCTTGATATTCGTTTACCACCGGAATTTGAGATATGGCATTAATTTCGCCCTTATCATTGAGAGAGAAAAGCCTGATAGTGTTATCCCTGGAGGCGAAGATAATCACATCTTCATCAGGATGAGTCATCTTGACTTCTTTCTGTGCACAATCAATGTGAGCATCATGCTGAGAAAGCCAATCCATCCCGAGGATGAGGTCAATGTCAGAATTGCCAAGAACCACCGGATTAGCCAGAAATCGATAATCACCCATGCGAATGGAAACATTCGGAGCCATCAAATTTGAAGTCATGCACTTGCCCGGAGAAATAATTTGCAACTTCTTATCAAGAAATGCCGAATTGAAATTATGCTTGGTAAAGAATGGCCTTGATATGAAGCTGAGAGAAGCACCAGAATCGAATAACACTTTAGCAGGTATAGAGTTAACTGAAAGGTTACCCAATATGACATCAGAAGAATTCTCCGCTTCAGCTGCATTCATCTTATTGACCCTTGCTTGCTTGGGATTATGCTTGACAATAGCTGAACTCACAGGTGGAGGAGGTGGAAGACGCTTCGGGTTCAGACATCTGTTGGCATAGTGACCTTTCTGAGTGCATTTGTTGCAAGTCACTTCTGAGAGAGGACGGAAATGAGAACCACTTGACATGGAACCTTGAGACTGAAACTGGTTCTTCGACTGGTTGCTCGGGTTGGGTGGGTGGGAGAAACCACGTCCATCGGAGTTCTTGTTGCTGTTGGAGTTGTTGGAGTTGTTGTAAGGAGCTCGAATCACTGGAGGAGGAGGAAGCCAAAATTTCTGTTGCTTCGAGACCATCTGAGACGATGAGGAGGAGTGAACGGCATCTCAAATCCTCTTCTTAGAAGCCTCCATCTTAAGCTGAGCTGCCTCTTGTTTCAAAGCCATGTTATAGAATTTGTCGAATTCATCGGGCTCGAACAAGGTGAGAGCAAGTTGAAGTTCATCTTTGAGACCTCCACGGAACTGATAGATTTTGCTCTTGGCGTCAGGAATGTCTTGCTTAGCATAGCGGGCGAGGTTTTGGAACTTGACATTACTGGTAGACTGTCATAGAGCCCTGCTTCAGGTTGCGGAATTGCTCACGCATACCCTCGATGACACTTGTAGGAATGTGGTGAGAGCGAAAGTCCTTGCAGAAATCCTCCCAAGAGATCACACGACCTGGCCTGGAGTCTTTGTACTGCTGCCACCAGTCAGCTGCTTGGTCTTTGAGTTGGAAGGCTGCAAACTTCACATAATCCTCTTCCTTCACGTTACTGCACTCAAAATGCTTCTTTATGTCGGTTAACCAATCTTCAGCATCAAGAGGGTCGACACAGTAACTGAAAGCTTTTGGATTATTGGCCAAGAACTGGTTGAGAGTAGCATGGTGCTGCTAGTTGAAGAAGTTGCCTTGATTCCCTGGAACACCCTGATTAGCTTGATTAGCTTGCATCTGCTGCATCATCTGCATCAACATCTGGGTGTTCTGAGTTGTAGTCTGCATAATCGCTCTCCAAGCCTCAGACGGAGGAGGAGGGGAAGGAGGACGATCTGGAACCTCTTCACCCTCTGGGTTAGCATTGGGAACCCGTTTCGGAGCCATCCTGAAAGAGATGACCACGAATCAGCAATTGATTGACAGAAGGTATAAGCTGAATCAATGGAATGAATTGCAACAAGTCTTCACAATAATCATTCGAACAATAGGAACGAATAAAAACATTCGAACAAGAGGAACGAATGAAATTCTCAGTTAAATGATAACATCAATCTTCACGAGAAGCCACATAGGGGACAAAAGGTAAATAAGAAAAAACACAAGGTACGTATGGAAACAAACACAAGATAGGAGCTTCGTTCTAACATCTTTGTGCTGAAAGCTTATGAACGCGTTACAAAAGGGTTTTGCAATCCCCGGATCAGCATAGCCAAGGACCCTTTAAGATGCAACTCCCGATCGGAACATCGGTCATAAACCACTTCACTCAAAGTAGAACCCCGAACTCGCTAACCTGCATTCGTTGGAAGAATGCCTACGATCTACTGGATAAACCCACCTATTAATTTCCGAAAGATTCCAGTTATGCAATCGGGTGTTGGGGATACAGGGGAAGCACCGCGCAATCAACTCTAAACCTACATCCGGCTGTATCCATCCTTCAACACATAACCAGTCTTTCTCGGAAACTGTCTACCTCGGACCTTCGAAAAGCATCCACTATAACAAGCTATGGCAATACTCCCAAACTACCTCCCCAGTACTGGGTGATGTCGGGGTTATCTTGCCACTAACCGTATAGGAGAGATTTTCGATGTCGGCCGTCTTAAGTATTTAGTACTGCCGCGATATGCTTGTGACGACAATACCCCGAAGCTCAACTCCCCGGGACACTGCCACAACCCCTAATGTCAGGAGGCATCGAGAACAATATTCTCGTCACAAGAACATCGAAACAATCCCACAATACTCGCGAGATTCCTAAAAACATTTTGGTGCAATTTTTGAAAGTAGAAGAGGCAAGAGTAGTCGTCAGGAGTCCTCACCAGAGAGAAAGGAGATGAGAAGCGAACAAATCCTACTCTCCGATATAATATATAGGACTCAAAATATTTTCAGTGTGTGCCTAGACTCGACCGTCAACGATTCGATCAATCAGTGGGGGCTCCTAGGTCGGAGAAGGCTCTGAATACCAACTTGTAATGCCCAGGATGGGACTATATCTCCTACGTGTCGAGGCACGACTTAGAGACATAACCCCATGCTGGAATGATCGCAAGTCTGGTATCTTTGCACAACTCATGTAAAAGATGGGGATGGAAAACATAAAATAGTTGGCTTACACTCGCCACGTCACACAAATACAATGCATGTCCAAATCATCATCCAATAAAACATCACAGCCCTCTAAGGGTAAAATCCAAATGACAAGATACCAAACATAATTTAAATCCACAGGTCGGATCGAATCCTAGTAGAAGTCTCCACTACTGATCATCAGGATAACGAACATAGTATCGACTACGCTCCTCGTCATACTCCCAGTCTAGCTCGGTGCCATCACCTGGATAGCTCACCATCGGACCTGCATCTGGTGTGGTGAAGTAACTGTGAGCCACAGAGGACTCAGCAATCCCGTTCCCGGGTAACAAGACTATTTAAGCCTTGGGAGAGGATAAGGCTAAAGAAAAGAATAAGTGTCTGCAGCAGCAACTAGCACTAGCTTACGTGATAGAGTGCGAGAAGAGAAGTGCCTCGGTCGAGAGATGATCACGAAGTGATCCTAGCTAAAGCTCAACAAACATAACCCCACCGTGTTCAACTCCCGAATCCCTATTCGGAAATTGACAGTCACGGTACACACGCTGGTAGTGTATTGGAACAATGTGTCAAGTTTTCTACAACCGGATATTAACAAGCTCCCATCTGCCACATAACCGCGGGCACGGCTTTCGAAAGTTCATAACCCTGCAGGGGTGTTCCAACTTGGCCCATGACAAGCCCACGATCCGCGGAGTCGCAACTCCAAGGTGGGAAGACCCGAGTATTCTCGGAATCCCGTGCTCAAGATACTCCGAACTAAGGTAAGGCTAATCCAGCAAATCCTCCCGGCGTGCCGACACCCTGATAGTAGCCGCGCGTATCTCGTCTCAGGCCACGACCGGATGGGTGATGCTACGGGTTTTTACCAGACCTCGAGTTTCCTTGAGGTGGCCCCGCAGGACCCCCAGTTCGGACCAACACTCATGTGGAGCACTGGCCCGGGGTTGTTGATTAAGAAAGAGGGTTAATTACTCCCTATGCAAGTTTATTTAGTTATTAGGCAAATAGTACCAATGTTGGGACTTGCTGGAAAAGACTTAGCACTTAGCGGTTTATCGAGGGGTCCCATACACCCCAACCGTGTTAGGAACGCATAATCAAGGAACATAACACCGGTTTAAACGGTTCCTAACGGCATGAGTGGAACAAATCACCAAGCAAAAGGCTTAGCCTTCCACCCTTGCCAATATATAGATGATTTCATTTTAAGCATTTATATAGTGTGATATAACCCAACAAACTTCAACATGAAGCAAGCATCTTCAATCTTCACCTGCAACTAGCAATGCTATAAGAAGGGCTGAGCGAAGCGTACTTAGCCAAGCAACGGTTTGCATAGGTAGGGTGGTTAAACATGGTCATGGTTACAAGTAGGAGGCTGACAGGTAAAACATGGGCATCGAGGCAAAACTATAGAGCGTTACTCTAGCAATAGGCAAAGATAGTAATGTTATCGGGGTTCGGTCATCTTGCCTGAAGAGTAGTCGTTCGGATCGTAAGAAGGGTCCTCGTGCTCAACCTCGTTGGTAACCTCGTGCTCGTACTCGTACTCGGTCTCAGCTTCCGGCTCTAAACAATACAACCACACAAGGCACGAATCAACAAGATGCAATGCGCACACCAAAATGATGGATGCATGATGGATGCACTAAGAGAGCACACGGAGCACGGAAAATAGCACTCACGCAAAAAGCTTCAAAACATGATAACAATAGGAGATTATGAATCTACACGGAAAATCAATCAAGTTTCATATAAGACTCGCTGAAAACGGAGCTACGGGCTAAAAGTTATGCCCGAAACAAGAAATATGCGAAAGCTGAAAATTACAGCAACATAGCAACTTCGGAGCATAAGGTAATTAAGCTACATCACTCAAACACCATGGCAAAGAGCATGAACATAAACTAGACATATCCTATAGCAAATAAGTCCAAAGGTGCACCCCCAAAGGAGCCACGGATCAATAGCAACAAGCTTGGCCATATTGAACTTGACAACAAAATCCTGACAACAGAATTTTATTGAAACTTTGGAGCAAAAGTTAAATATGCTACAGCCACTTAAATAGGCATGTGAGAACATGAATGGAAAGCCAACAATATAAACTACAAGGAACCATCAAAATCCACCCCAAAACTATCATGGATTGTCCTAGAACAGCAAGCAAATATGGCATCGGAACATTACAGATTCCAGACTTAGTGAAAATCCACTAAGTGTTAAAACAGCAGTTTCATCATGGCATCTTTGAGAGTAAGTTTAAGTCACCTCGAAACTAAACATGGCAAGTGGTAAGCACCACATCAAAGTACACATGATGGTGATTCCGAAACATACAAGCATGCATCATGGAGATAAACACAACGATAGCAATGAGCTCAACAAGATGGCATTTCATGACAAGTTAAATAACTAAACAGCCACATAGCACTTTGCAACGAGGATAACCATGGCAAGATTAAATCTATCATGCAACCTAACACAAACAACATGTAGCGCATGGCAAGACGAACACGTGGACATGTCATTTGCATCATTCGGATAAACGAGCTAAAAGTTACCACTATGCAAAGATGGCATAAAAACAACACATAGCAGCAGTTTATAACGGGATGCACTCTTGCAACAGAAAAATAAGCACCAAGATGATCTCAAACATGCATGGCACAAAGGAATGAAGCGTAGTGCTAGTCACCACGAACGTCTGGACATGTCATTTGCGCAAAACGGAGCAACACACAAAAAGATATCATCATTTGAAAAATGCATCAGACACTAACAAATCTGGGACTTAGCGAAAAAAAACTACCTCCGGGTCCAAGAAGTCAAACGGGCCGAAACTGGAGCGGATCGGGTCGGGGTGGCCCGATCTGGGGTGGGGCCCTCCGGATCCGGCGAAGGGCGGCGGAACTAGGGCGGCATGAGTGGATGGTGAGGTGGGATGAGGATTCCGGCGAGGTGGAGCTCCGGCGAGGGTCCGGCGGTGCTCCGGCGAGGTGCTCCGGCGAGCTCCGGCCGGAGTGCACAGAGGAGAGGCTAGAGGTAGGGGATGAAGTGGGGCTAGGGTTTCCTTGTTTTGGGGCACAAATTTGGGGAAGTGGACAAATATATAGGCACAAGGAGCTAGGGTTGCCCAAATGGAGTGCGGTTTTCGGCCACATGATCAGATTTGGATGGCCTAGATGATAGAAGTGGCTAGGAGTGGTTGGTGGGCTGTTGGAGGGGGTGTCTTGGGCCTCAAAGTGGAGGCACTTTGAGCCCACGAGAATAACTGTTGGGGTAGCCAACGGACTCGAAACGCGATGAGATTTGACAGGCGGGTTACACACAACAAAACAACAACACACGACAAGTCTCGCGCCAAACCGGTAACGTTACACGGCCAAACACCAAAGTAGGCCTACGGGACGCCACGGACACGTGAGGGAGCTCCGGAACGCGAAACGGACAACGGGAAGGAACGCGTGGAACCGGATGCAAACGACAACACAAATGCAATGCGATGCACATGACTACATGATATGAATGAATGCCACACACGCACACAACAAAACGACGAAAAACCCGAAAGACAAAGAACCCGGAATGGAATAGATGAAGCCGGAGATATATTATATGCCCAAAAGGGAAAGTATTACATCCGGGGCATTACAGAAGCGCAAGCCCAACATGAGCCAAATGCTAAGCATGATGAAGCCTCTGCCAAATGATGCTGAATATCCTAAGGAATTCTTTGTTGAAGACCTAGAGTACCTGCCGCGCACCATCTATCATATCATCAGGCGTACTCTATGGCCCATCAAAGGACATTCTTCATCTGCCAAGCTTGAAGGCACTATGAAGACTTTGGTCTTCTATATCTTCAATGGCATCAGCTTCAATGCTCAAGATTTCTTCATTAGGCAAATGGCTATGTCTGGAGTTGATCTATTTGGTCTGAAATTTTATGCCCCTTGGATAATGCGCCTCATCAAGCTGCATTCAGCTGTCACCTATCAGCCCTCTGCTCGCAACCATCAAATCTTCTTGCCTGAGTTTGATATGTCAGCTGAAGCTATCTACCAAGAGCCTGCCAAAGAGCCAGTTAGTCTTCACAACGCTGATCACCAGAGCTTCACTCAGCAGATTGAAGGAGTTCCAGCAGTCTCACGTGTTTATCCTCTGGCTGGCCGTACTCGTCTACCTCGACACGCTGAAACCGAAGCCACTGAGAGCACCATCGCCCAAAGGCCTCAGAAGCGATCTCGTGTCCTGAATAACCGAGAGCTTCTGGTAGCCCTTCATCAGAAACAGGACAAGCATCACCTCTGGTTAAAGCGTCAGATGCAAAGCCTCTTGATGGATGTCAATCGCATTCGCAATCTTGCCACCAAGAATGCTTTTGTTGCTCATGAAACATGTCGGAAGTCTTGGAAGAGTTTGACCTTGCTGAGTGCTGAAGCGGATCTTCAAGATGATGGCTTTACAGAGAGATTCAAGTTTGACAACACTCCTCCAAGGACTGCTGTTATGCGTCGAACTCCATCTCTTGAAGATTCTGAATACTCCTCCTCCGCTGCAACAATTGACGCCAGGGTGATCGATGATCAAGATGATGCTACTTCACCGCCTCCTACTTCAGCGCGCATCGACACTGCACCAACTACTTCTGCACCGCCAAACACCAACACCGACCCTGCGTCCTCTCCTGCTCCAACTGGGAACGAGTAGAGGCTCTATGTCTTCAAACCTTTTTGGTCCTTACTGACAAAAGGGGGAGAAGCATATGAGTTGATAGTCTTCAAGCGGGTCCATATGGACGGGTGCTTTATAATTTGCCTAGTGTTTACAACTCTCGTTTTGCTACATTTGGTTCTTTGAGTTGTAACACTTAAACTGATGGTCGTCTGCTACGTTTTTATGCTACTCTGTAATGCGATGATAAATTCCGCATCTGCTATCTTATATTCTGCACTTAGTCATTATTGCAGACATCCATTTTTCATTATGCATGTCATTATCTTCGACATATCAATTGTGCATGATGAATTGTCTTCGTAAGTTGAAGAGGATCTCCACAAGTACAACATGCCATGTGCATTTGCATTCAAAGGCAAATCAACTATATGCACATCTTCAGGGGGAGCCTCTTGCTACTTACGAAGACAATACCTTTATCCTTTACAATTTCACATATCTTTATCCCTGTTGAAAACTTCAACCAGTTTGTCATCAATCACCAAAAAGGGGGAGATTGTAAGTGCATCTAGTGCCACCCCTAGTTGGTTTTGGAGTATTGACGACAAACCTGGTTGAGGGACTAATGTGTTTGTGAGAATTGCAGGATAACACAGGTAGTAGTCCCTCATTGATTCGGTTAACCTACCGGAGATGACCCCTAAAAATGTATGAAGACATTGACATCAGTGGTGGTATATGAAGATAATCATATTGAAGACTATGACATGAGAAGACATTGTGTGAAGACTATGGAAAGCGAAGACGTAGATGTTTCGTTGTTTCCTTTTTCTTCTTTGTTGAGTCATAGGAACCACCGAACTGCTAAGTGGGGTCCAAGTGAACTAAGTCAGAGTGACTGAAGTGATGCTCAACCAAATCCTATGTCTTCGAGCGAAGACTATGAGAGCAAATCTTATCCAGAGTCAGATGAGTCAGCTTTACTTGTAGCTCAAGTAAAGTTGACGTGTGTGTTTGAAATCTGACCGTTGGAACACATGTCAGTTCCTTAGTGACCCAGGGTCACTTCGGACAAATCAGGTCGGGTTGCCCAGTGGCTATAAATAGCCCACCCCTACACCATAAATTGGTGGCTACTCAGAGTTATTGCACGGCTTTTGTCGTTAGAGAGCAACCCACCTCCAAAGCATTTGAGAGAGAAATCCTTGCGAGGACAAAGCCCAAACACCCAGAGCCAAAGAGTGTTAGGCATCACTGAAGTCTTTCTGTCTGTGTGACCAGAAGACTTATTACACTTGAGGACTGTGTTTCCTCCAGCCGGTTAGGCGTCGCATTCTGAGCATCCAAGAGTCATTGTGGATCGCCGGTGAACGAAGTCTGTGAAGGTTTGAAAGTCTACCTTGAAGACTTACCAGAGTGATTGGGCGAGGACTAGGTGTTCTTAGCTCAAGGGGAACAAGGTGAAGACGCGGTCTTCTGAGTTAAATCTCAGCCTCCCTAACTAGACGTACAGTTGTCACAGCAACTGGAACTGGTCTAACAAATCACTATCTTCCCCGAGCTACTGGTTCTATCCTTCCCTCCCTTTACTTACTGCCATAAGTTGTGAAGTCATTGCATGCTTGCCTTATCGGATTGTCTTCACTGAGTATCTACTTGTTGTGATTGGCTTCATTCCTTCTTCCTTTATGATCCCTACTGCCTAGCTGCTATTAGTCTTCGTGCTTTCACTTCATTGAATACATGACTATAGCTTATCTAGTGTAGTCCACTTTCCGATGCATACTAATAGGATTGAGTTTATCGTTTGTCTTCGAAACTACCATGTTTTGAAGCATTTCATAAAAATCGCCTATTCACACCCCCCCCCTCTAGTCGATATACTGCACTTTCACAAGTCATCCCTCTTCACTTTGTTTTCGTAGAAACTGTTTTTTTCTTACTAACATCAGTGCAACTATTCTTTTCACTTCACTTTTCCTAGATGCCCACTCCCTGCAGATTACCATGTCCATCGGTAGAAAGAAATTAATGTAACATCAGAGATCACAAATAACAAGAGAAAAATAGCATGGGAGAAGAGAGGGAGAGCAAGATCGTTCACCAGAGAGGGCATACATGCAGACTTGCAATATATTCTGGGATGCAGGGTGGCAAATCGGGACAAGGTGGACAGGTTGCACCTGCGAAGGTGTCGCCTCACATCCGGTCTTCCCTGTTCTCCGTTCGCTAGCTCTCGCACTCGAACTGATCATCGAACTTGTCCATCTCGAGATGGCAAAGTGAGAAGAAGAGCTAGGGATTTGGCAGGATTTGGGTGAATTGTGGATTTTGACCGAGACACGATGGCCATTTCGTGAAAAAAAAACAATAACCCACAGGGCCGCATTGAATAAAACGAGTCCCTCCTGCGGCAAAATTTCGTGTTTTGACCCTTTTCTGAAAGTAAATCGAGATCTGACCCTAGTTTGTAAAAATTTCGGGATCTGACCCTTTCTTACTGCCAAGGCCCTTGGCGGTAGGCAGTATAACAGCCTACCGCCAAGGGCCTTGACGGTAGGCAGTATAACAGCCTACCGCCAAGGGCCTTGACGGTAGGAAACACCCCTACCGCCAAACAAGCTGGCGGTAGCCTGTACAACCCTACCGCCAAGGGCCTTGGCGGTAGGTGCGAGCATGCACTGTTTTCCGTACTTAGAAAAAAAAAACAACCCTACCGCCAGGAGCCTTGGAGGTATGTTGTTATACCTTACCGCCAAGGGCCTTAGCGGTAGGATGTTATACCCGACCGCCAGAGGCTTTGGCGGTAAGAAAAGGGTCAGATCCCGAATTTTTTGCAAAGTAGGGTCAGATCTCGAATAAGTTTCGAAAAAAGGGTCAAAACACGAAAATTAGCCCCCTCCTGTACGATTTTTCCTACCCGAAAAAATTCTGACAGTGGGACCCACATTGAGTCAGCAAGCCACATCAGCTCGTTAAGGCTGGAAACGGGGAACTGACCCATTCACTCATGAAACAAACCAAAGTGACAATTTTTACACATTTTGGGACATGTGTGACCAATGTGCTCATCCGGCGAGAGTCCATTGACGAATGGTGTGTTTATCTCGCGGACTTTCTAGTAAACACCACATTTTTACTTTAATGATTTATTCCCTTGTACCATATCAAGTGAGTTTCATGCCTTTGCCTGCGAAAACATCCATCCCATCTCACGCCTTCGACAAAAACCACCAAAACAGATCATTTTGTGCGCCATTCTGGTGACATGGAGACGAAGCCGTGACCAATCCTAAATTCTTAACGAGTTCCCTGTCTCCTTTGCCCAGTTAGCGTCCTGGTCCTGGTCCTGGCCAAGAGCATTTATGCATCATGTTCCATGTTCATGTCGCCATGTCCAGAGGCAGGGACGAACTGAACACTCTGTTCTTTGCCTTGAGAGCCTGGAGAGGAGAAATGGAAGATGATGAGCCACACACTACAAGAATCCGAGAGACCAAGAAGCCAACCGATGAAATAATGCATAATGCGGGGCAGAGGCTTTGGTTTGATTTGCCTTACCTCTTTATCCCAGTTGGTGCGCATGGTAATGCCCAGCAGCAGCAGCATCTGTACCACTATCCCGCAGATTATTCCGAGCCACAGCCCCTGGAGTTCATACCATTACATAGGTTTTTGAGAGGTTTCTTCAGATGAGAAGGAAATGCAGGTGAAACTGCAACTTTCTGTATGCATGGTACGATATGGGTGGTAAAATCAGTACCATTCCGCCAAGATGGTAGACAAAGGCAAAGCATAGCGCCGCCGGAATGCCGACAAGGTAGTATGCGCTGAGATTCACACAAGCACCAATCCTTTGCAAGCCACAGCCCCTGACAATACCTGGAATATATATACCCCACGCTGCAATCAGTACCTTGACAGTAATGTTCACCGAAATGCTACATATTGTTGACACAAGACAAGAAGATAGACTAGAGTGCATCTCAAAACAAAAAAGATAGACTAGAGTTGAAATTCATGAAATAGTCTGCACGTATGTACTTGGATTGGATCGCATTATTTGGTGCATCATCTATATTTACCTGAAAGTACACATTGTAGATCGTCGAAAATGAACGTCACGGAAAGAAGCGGCATCATTCGCGCAATATATTCCACCACCTCATTCTCGTTGCTGTACGCGTACCCCCATAGATTGCGCCCCAAGAGCATAATAAGTCCTAAAGACACACCAGTCGCGAGGCCCAGAACCATGATCACACGAGTAGCCAGACGGGCAGCTTCAGGTCGCCCAGCACCAAGTTCGTTTGAAACACGGGTGCTACAATGACAAGATGCACGATTTCATCACCACAATGACTCTGATAAAGTTTTAATTTAATACAGGCATGGCAAAGTTGTTCAGTCGTACCTTATGGCTGCCCCAAGACCGAAGGGGATCATGAATGCTAATGAACCTGTGTTCAAACTGCAAGCAGTTTGACGTTTCCCATCAGAACAAGGCATACAGAATGTGAAATACTCCATGAAAAATGCAACTCACCAAATGGACAGCACCGATGCCTCCAGCTTAGGATTTGGGAGAAGTCCGGAGAGAAGTACCAGCAGCTCAAACGACCACCACTCTAGGCTGTGTACATGTAGGATCAGATTCAGACGAACATGGAGCGCGAAAAAATCTACCTGCCAATCTGAGGGACACAAACTAAAACTCACCAAACCATGAGCGCAGATGGCACGGCAAGCTTCATGAAGCTAAGGATGTCGCGAAATGCCTCCTTTGAGAGGCCTGTCCAGGTGCTCCTGCAGGATGGAGAGACCCTGATGTAGATAGCCAAGATTGAGACATTGGCCAGGTACGAGATGCCATTGGCCAGGGCAGCGCCCTTGTTGCCCAGCCCAAGCTTGTACACCAGCAACCAGCACACAGGCACGTGGCTCAGCGCTGTGACGCCTGCGCTCGCCATCACCGGGAGGACGATGTTCTGCGTCTGGAGGAACCGGACATGGCACTGCAGCAGGCCGTAAGCGAACAGTGCTGGAATCATCCATCGGATGTAGCTCCCTGCCCCCATGGCAATCTCTGGGTCCTGGCCGAAGAACAGGAGGATCTGCCCGGTGTACGCCCAGAGCACCGCAACCACGACGCTCACCAGAGTTAGCACAAGGATCGCCCTCTGCTTGTAGATGCCGAGCAGACCGTACTGTCTTGCCCCGAAGGCTTGCCCACACAGTGTGTCCAAGCTGCTCGCCATGCCAGACTAAGATGATTACGAACCGATACAAGAGAAGATATTCCGGTTGATGTTAGTTGTTCATTCATTCACGAGGATCAAAATATGCAGGAGAGGTGATGAATTCACATAAAATATACCAACAAGCTGAAGCCGGTGACACTGGCAAAGGAGGTGGCAATGGAGGCACTCGAGAGAGCGAGCTCACCGAGATGGCCGACAAACATGACCGATATCATCTGCACGACATTCTGCAGCAGGCATCCAGCGATGAGGGGCCCGGCGAGGTACAACTGCTTCTTAACCTCAGTCACCACCAAGCTCTCTTTTGGCCCTCCTGTCTCCTCAGTGCTGCTGTTGCCCCCAACAAGGGGCTCCTCCATGGTTGGCAACATACCTGAAATTTCAAGCTCTGGTTCTGAAGAAGGTAGGTGTTAACGGGTGAAGTGAGGGGTGTATTTATCATGTTTGTGAAAGCATATACTAATGCTACTAATCAATCTCATAAATCTTGTATAGGCCGGGCACTCAAGGACAGATTCAGTAAGGAAACCAAGAGGAAACGGAGGCGCTCGATGGCTTGGCACCCAAGTTGAAGGTGCCTCTGGGTCAAGTGGAGTAAAGATTCCCATGTAAGACAAAGGCGGCAGCTTGGCAGCCAAGTTCAAGAATCAAGACGGCTGACACAATAAACTATCTGAGGAGCAAGATTGAATGGAACGGTTAACAAATAACAGCACATGCTCGATCATGGCCGGAGCCTATTATAGTCGAAAGTTGGAAAGCTACGAGCGTAGATGATTGCAGTATTATAGTCAAAAGTTGGAAAGCTACAAGCGTAGATGATGATATCTCATCTCATAGGTACCGAAATCGAACCAATCACGGCCAGAGCCGGCCGCTGTCGTCGTCATGTGTCGTACTCGTATCTTCTGACTATAAAAGGGGATTCTTTCCTAAGATGCATTGTCATCAAGGTATCAGTTAACCAGGCCGTGGTTTATTCATAGGAGATTCAGTTCAGAATGGGTTCCCGAATTTCGAGTTAGTCGGAACAGGTTTTCTGCTGACGCCCCCCTCTCTCTCTCTCTCTCTCTTAAGCTCGTTGTTTTTCCTAAATCAGGAATTAATGGGCAACAACAGATTTGGAGTTTGTGAGGAAACAAATAATGGAATTCGGAATTCCACGCAGAGATGAGACATCGAAGAAAGAAAAAATGTGGATAAGAACAGTACCATAACGGCGGCCCCGGGGACGCAGGCCCGACGAAGTTGTCCGAGGCGGCGGGCACCTCGATGGAATGGTGTTGGGCCAATACGCCCATCAGCAGACTCCGAATTCGCAGCGTCAATCCTGCGACTTTGGCCGGATCGGGCCAGCCCGCCGTGCCGTGCCGGCATGGCACGAGCGCCTCACCAGAGCGGCACGCAGCACGCCGGGCCGCCGTCCGCCGCTGAAGGGAGGAGGTGGGAGACTGGGAGAGGAGAGGACGCGGTCGTGCTCGTCGTGGACGCGCCCTCCTCCCTGCAGCGCAGCTCCCGCCATGGAGGGCATCGACCCCTTGCCGTGGTCCAGCATCGATGACGACGATGGATGGCGTGGTGACGGCCGACGGCGGCGAGGCTTATCAGATCGAACAGCGGCGGGGTTGGGCAGATCGACGGCGGGGATGTGCGGGGAGAAGAGACGGAGGCGGCGTGCGGCACTGCCGGCGTCTCGGTTGACAGGTGCGTTGACTTGACTGCGTTGTCTGCGTATCGGGAGAGTTTTTTTTTTTTCTTTTCTTTTTGAGCGGTGAAAAACTTTTTTCAAGTTATGATGTCACTATTTTAGCGATCTAAGCGCTCTTATATTATTTTATGGAGGGAGTAATACTTTCTTTTCTACTCCCTCCGTTCCTAAATATAAGTCTTTTTAGAGATTCCATTATGGACTACATACGGATGTATATAGACATATTTTACAGTGTAGATTCACTCATTTTGCTTCGTACATAGTCCCTTATTAGAATCTCTAAAAAGACTTATATTTCAACGGAGGGAGTAGATGCATCTATTTCTGCCATAAGTAATTCAGGAGGAAGAGAGTATATCATGCTTCAAGACCTGTCTAACTGTCTATCAAACTAGTAGTTGTGCACGTGCAACGCACGCATTGCTTTTGAAGAATTTGTTTCGGGGAACATACCTCTAGTAGTTTACCCATGTCGTTATTCACTTAATCTATGTCCCTTCTTCCTCTTCCTCTCTTTATCTCTGAGAATATTTTCCCCATTTCATGATCAAGGAAACACTTTCGAAAAATGTCCTCTCCATCTGTAGAGTTTCCAAGACCACGTGAAATCAGGACAAAATCATGTGGTCTTCAAATTTCAGAATAATAGTCATTATGCACCCAACATCCAACCCTAACAACTCAAATGTTAACTATCACATTAACTCCATCCCGTTGTGGCTACGTTAAGATCGGTGGTTAAAGTAGGAGAGGAGGCTATCGATTTCGTCGAAACCGCCAATGTGAGGCAGTTCCATGGCAATGAAGGGAATGTCCGGCTCCATGATCCCCACGGGGAGTGGACGGGGCATCAGCCCACGTCCATCTCCTCGTTGGTTTCATCATCGGTGTTGGAAATATGCCCTAGAAGCAATAATAAATTGGTTATTATTATATTTCCTTGTTCATGATAATCGTTTATTATCCATGCTAGAATTGTATTGATAGGAAACTAAGATACATGTGTGGATACATAGACAACACCGTGTCCCTAGTGAGCCTCTACTAGACTAGCTCGTTGATCAAAGATGGCTACGGTTTCCTAGCCATAGACATGAGTTGTCATTTGATAAACGGGATCACATCATTAGGAGAATGATGTGATGGACGAGACCCAAACGATAAACGTAGCATATGATCGTGTCAGTCTATTGCTATTGTTTTCTGCATGTCAAGTATATGTTCCTACGACCATGAGATCATGCAACTCACTGACACCGGAAGAGTACCTTGTGTGTACCCAACGTCACAACGTAACTGGGTGACTATAAAGGTGCTCTACAGGTATCTCCAAGGGTGTCTGTTTAGTTGGCATAGATCAAGACTGGGATTTGTCACTCCGTATGACGGAGAGGTATCTCAGGGCCCACTCGGTAATACAACATCACAATGAGCTTGCAAGCAATGTGACCAATGAGTTGATCACGGGATCTTGTATTACGGAACGAGTAAAGAGACTTGCCGGTAACGAGATTGAACTAGGTATAGAGATACCGACGATCGAATCTCGGGCAAGTAACATACCGACAGACAAAGGGAACTATATACGGGATTGTCTGAATCCTTGACATCGAGGTTCAATCGATAAGATCTTCGTAGAATATGTGGGAACCAATATGGGCATCCAGGTCCCGCTATTGGTTATTGACCGTAGAGGTGTCTCGGTCATGTCTGCATAGTTCTCGAACCCGCAGGGTCTACACACTTAACGTTTGGTGATGATATAAGTGTAGTCGAGTCATTATGTTGGTAACCGAAGGTTGTTCGGAGTCCCGGATGAGATCCCGGATGTGACGAGGAACTCCGGAATGGTCTGGGGATGAAGATTGATATATTGGATGATGGGAATCGGAGTCCGGAAGTGTTCCGGGGAGCACCAGGGAGTCGTCGGATGACCGAAAGGAGTTTCGGGGGGTCCCGGCAAGTGTTGCGGGCCTCATGGGCCAAAAGGGGGGAGGCACATCAGCCCACACAGGGGCTGTGCGCCCCCCCACAGCCCTCCCACGCAGCTAGGAGGGTGGGGGCGCCCCTAGGGCAGCCGGCCCCCTCTGGCTTGGGGGGCAAGGCACCTAGGGGGGGCCACCCAAACCCTAGGCGCCCCCCCTCTCCCTTGTGGCCGCCACCCCCTAGGGGAAACCCTAGGGGCGCCTCCACTTCTCCCCTCCCCCTATATATAGAGAGGTAGAGAGAGGGCAGCCCTACCCCTACGTGCCTTGGCGCTGCCTCTCCTCTCCCTCGTAGCATATCTTCTTCTCCGCGGCGCTTGGCGAAGCCCTGCTGAGTTTTCTCCACCACCACCTCCACCACGCCGTCGTGCTGCCGGAGGACTCGAGTTGCTACTTCACCATCGCTCGCTGGATCGAGGAGGTGAAGGCGTCATCAAGCCGTACGTGTGTTGAACGCGGAGGCGCCGTCCGTTCGGCGCTAGATCGGATCTTCCGCGATTTGAATCGCCGCGAGTACGACTCCATCAACCGCGTTCTTGCAACGCTTCCGCATCGCGATCTACAAGGGTATGTGGATCCAACTCTCCTCTCGTAGATGTGCATCTCCTAGATTGATCTTGGTGAGCGTAGGAAAAAATTTTGTTTCCCATGCAACGTTCCCCAACAGTGGCATCATGAGCTAGGTTCTTGCGTAGATGCTTTCACGAGTAGAACACAAAAGGGTTTGTGGACGTTGATGTTTAGATTGCTTCCCTCCTTAGTCTTTCTTGATTCAGCGGTATTATGGGATGAAGCGGCCCGGACCAACTTTACATGTCCACGTACATGAGACCGGTTCCATCGACAGACATGTGACTTTTGTTGCATAAGATGGCTGGCGGGTGTCTGTCTCTCCTATCTTAGTTGAATCGGAATAGAACAAGGCGGTCCTTGTAGAAGGTTAAATAGCAACTTAAATATCACCGTTGTGGCTTTGCGTAGGTAAGAAGCGTTCTTGCTAGATACCCATAGCAGCCACGTAAAACATGCAACAACAAATTAGAGGACGTCTAACTTGTTTTTGCAGGGTATGTATGTGATATGATATGGCCAATGACATGATGAGATATATTTGATGTATGAGATGATCATGTTGTAATAGTTAATATCGACTTGCATGTCGATGTATACGGCAACCGGCAGGAGCCATAGGGTTGTCTTTAATTTTTGAATGACCTGCGTGTCAATCATTAAGCGCTATGTAATGCTTTACTTTATCGCTAAACGGTAGCAATAGTAGTAAGAGCATGGTGGGCGCGCGACAACCCCGATGGCGACACGATGATGGAGATCATGATGATGGGGATCATGGTGTTACGCCGGTGACGATGGAGATCATGCCGGTGCTTTGGAGATGGAGATCAAAAGCACGAGTTGATGGCCATATCATGTCACTTATGATTTGCATGTGATGTTAATCCTTTTATGCATCTTATTTTGCTTAGGACGACGGTAGCATTATAAGATGATCCCTCACTAAAATTTCAAGATAAAATTGTGTTCCCCCCGAGTGTGCGCCGTTGCGAAGGTTCGTCGTTTCGAAGCACCACGTGATGATCGGGTGTGATAGACTCTACGTTCGCATACAACGGGTGCAAGCCAGTTTTTGCACATGCAGAACACTCGGGTTAGACTTGACGAGCCTAGCATGTACAGACATGGCCTCGGAACACGGAAGACCGAAAGGTCGAGCATGAGTCATATAGTAGATATGATCAACATGAAGATGTTCACCATTGACACCACCTCATCTCACGTGATGATCGGACTTGGGTTGGTAAATTTGGATCATGTCACGCTCGGATGACCAGAGGGATGTCAATTTGAGTGGGAGTTATAAGTAATTTGATTAGTTAAAACTCACTTGTCATGAACAATAGTCTAAGTTGTCTTTGCAAATTATGTAGTAGACCAATAACTGCGTTGTAGCTCCCTGTTTAATACGATCCTAGAGAAAGACTAAGTTGAAAGATATTGTAAGCAAGGATGCAGACTGGGTCCGTAGTCCGAGGAGTGTCCTCACTGCTGCACAAAAAGCTTACGTCTTTGATGCACCGCTCAATGTGCAAACCCCTACAACGTTGTCTGTGGATGTTGTGAACATCTGAGAGACACGTCCTGATGACTACCTGATAGTTTAGTGCACCATACTTTACGGCTTAGAATCGGGATTCCAATGACGTTTTGAACGCCATGGAACATATGAGATGTTCTAAGAGCTGAAATTGGGATTTCAGGCTCATGCCCGTGTTGAGAGGTATGAGACCTCTGACAAGTTCCTTTGCCAAAAGGATGGAGGAGAATAGCTCAACTAGTGAGCATGTGCTCAGAATGTCTGGGTGCTAAAATCACTTGAACCAAGTGGGAGTTAATCTTCCAGGTGAGATAGTGGTTGACAGAATTCTCTAGACACTATCACCAAGCTACTAGAACTTCGTGATGAACTATGACATGCAAAGGATGGTGATGATCCCGGAGCTATTAGCGGTTCTTAAGACCGCGAAAGTAGAAATCAAGAAGGAGCATCAAGTGTTGATGGTTTAACAAGACCACTGGTTTCAGAAGGGCAAGGGCAAGAAGGGAAACTTCATGAATGGCAAACCAGTTGTCACTCTAATGAAGGAAGCCTAGGTTGAACCCAAACCTCGAGACTAAGTGCTTCTATTGTAAGGGGAACGGTCACATGGTAGCGGAACTACCCCAAATACATGGTAGATATGATAGCTGGCAACTTCAACAAAGTATATTTGATATATGTGTTATTGATGTGTACCTTAGTAGTACTCCTTGTAGCACTTGGGTATTGGATACCGGTTCAGTTACTATTATTAGTGACTTGAAGCAAAAGCTATGGACTGAACGGAGACTAGCTAAGGGCGAGGTGACGATGTGTGTTGGAAGTGTTTCCAAGGTTGATAAGATCACCATCGCACGCTCCCTCTATTTTCGAGATTAGAGTTGAACCTAGATAAATGTTATCAGGTGTCTACGTTGAGCATGAATATGATTAGATCATGTTCATTGCAATACAGTTATTCATTTAAGTTAGAGAATAATGGTTATTCTGTTTACATGAATAATACCTTTATGGTCATGCACCCAATGGTTTATTGAATCTTGATTATAGCAATACACATGATGATAATATTAATGCCAAAAGATGTAGAGTTAATAATGATAGTACCACTTTCTTGTGGCACTACCGCTTAGGTCATTTTGGCAAAATATGCATGAGGAAACTCCATGCTGATGGACGTTTGGAGTCACTTGATTTTGAATCGCTTGACACATGCGAGCCATGCCTCATGGGCAGGATGACTGAGATCTCGTTTTCAGGTACAATGAAACGGGTAAGTGACTTATTGGAAATCATACATGCTGATTGTGATCCAATGAGAATTAAGGCGTGTGGTGGATATCGTTATTTTCTCATCTTCACTGACGATTTGAGTAGATATGGTATATTTACTTAATGAAGCAAAAGTCTGAAACGTTTGAAAGGTTCAAAAATTTCAGAGTGAAGATTAAGAATCATCATAACAAGAAGATCATGTTCCTACGATCTGATCAAGGGGATATTATCTGAATTATGAGTTTGGCAATCACTTAAGACATTGTGGAATTGTTTCACAGTTGAAGTCCCCTGGAACACCACAGCGTAATGGTGTGTCCGGACATCGTAATCGAACCTTATGAGATATGGTGCGATCTATGGTGTGTCTTACCGATCTACCGCTATTATTTTGAGGTTATGCATTAGAGACAACTGCATTCACTTTATATAGGGCACCATCTAAGTCCGTTGAGACGACGTCGTATGGTTTGGCAAGAAACCAAAGTTGTCGTTTTCTTAAATGTTTGGGGCTGCGATGCTTATGGCTTCTGCCGGGAAAGGCTCGAACCCAAAGCGGACAAATACATCTTCATAGGATACCCAAAGGTAACAGTTGGGTATACCTTCTATCTCAGATCCAAGGACAAAAATGTTTGTCGCTAAGAATGGGTCCTTTCTCGAGAAGGAGTTTCTCTCGAAAGAATTGAGTGGGAGGAAGATAGAACTTGATGAGGTTATCGAACCCTCACTTCAACCGGAGAGTAGTGCAACACAGAAAGATATTTCTGTGGAACCTACGATAGTTGAAGAGGAAACTAATGATAGTGATCATGAAGCTCCAGATCAAGTTGCTATCGATCCTCGTAGGTCGACAAGGATATGTACCACTCCTGAGTGGTACGGTGATCCTGTCTTAGAGGTCATGTTGTTGGACAACGATGAACCTACGAACTATGGAGAAGCGATGGTGGGCCCATATTCCGACAAATGGTTAGAAACCGAGAAATCCGAGATAGGATCCATGTATCGAAACAAAGTATGGACTTTGGTGGACTTGCCCGATGACTGGCAAGCCATTGAGATAAATGGATCTTTAGGAAGAAAGACGGACGTGGACGGTAATGTCACCGTCTATGAAGCTCGACTTGTGGTGAAGAGTTTTCCACAAGTTCAAGGAGTTGACTACGATGAGATTTTCTCACCCGTAGCGATGCTTAAGTCCGTCGGAATCATGTTAGCATTAGCTGCATTTATGAAATCTGGCAGATGGATGACAAAACAAGTTTCCTTACCAGTTTTCGTAAGGAAAGGTTGTATGTGATACAATCAGAAAGGTTTTGTCGATCCTAAGGATGCTAAAAGATATGCTAGCTCCAGCGATCCTTCCATGGACTAGAGCAAGCATCTCGGAGTCGGAATATACACTTTGATGGAGTGATCAAAGTTTTTGGGTATACAAAGTTTGTTGGAAACTTGTATTTGCAATAAAGTGAGTGGGAGCACTACAACATTTCTGATAAGTATATGTGAATGACATATTGTTGATCCGAAATGATGTAGAATTTCTGGAAAGCATAAAGGGTTGTTTGAAATGAGTTTTTCAAAGGAAGACCTGGATAAAGCTGCTTACATATTGGGCATCAAGATCTATACAGATAGATCAAGACGCCTGATGATACTTTCAAAAAGAACACACACCTTGGCATGATTTTGAAAGGAGTTCAAAATAGATCAGTCGAAGAAGGAGTTCTTGCCTGATTTGTAAGGTGTGAAGTTGAGTAAGACTCAAAACTTGACCACGGCAGAAGGAAGAGGAAGGACGAAGGTCGTCCCCTATGCTTTTGTCATAGGCTCTGTACGGTATGCCATGCTAAGTACCGCACCTGATGTGTGCCTTGCCACATGTCTGGCAAGAGGGTACAAAGGTGATCCAGGAGTGGATCACTAGATAGTGGTCAAAATTATCCTTAGAGGAATAAGGAAATGTTTCTCGGTTATGGAGGTGATAAAGAGTTCGACGTAAACAGTTACGTCGATGCAAGCTTAACACCTATCCGGATAACTCTAAGTGAAGATACCGGATACGTATAATGGAGCAACAGTTTGGAATAGCTCCAAGTGGAACGTGGTAGCAGCATCTACGATATGACATAAAGTTTTGCGAAGTACATAGGGATCTGAATGTTGCAGACCCGTTGACTACAACCTCTCTCACAAGCATAACATGATCAAACCCAGAACTCATTGAGTGTTAATCACATATTGATGTGAACTAGATTACTGACTCTAGTAAACTCTTTGGATGTTAGTCACATGGCGATGTGACCTATGAGTGTTAATCACATAGTGATGTGGACTAGATTATTGACTCTAGTAAACTCTTGGGTATTAGTCACATGGCGATGTGAACTATGAGTGTTAATCACATAGCGATGTGAACTAGATTATTGACTCTAGTGCAAGTGGGAGACTGTTGGAAATATGCCCTAGAGGCAATAATAAATTGGTTATTATTATATTTCCTTGTTCATGATAATCGTTTATTATCCATGCTAGAATTGTATTGATAGGAAACTAAGATACATGTGTGGATACATAGACAACACCGTGTCCCTAGTGAGCCTCTACTAGACTAGCTCGTTGATCAAAGATGGCTACGGTTTCCTAGCCATAGACATGAGTTGTCATTTGATAAACGGGATCACATCATTAGGAGAATGATGTGATGGACGAGACCCAAACGATAAACGTAGCATATGATCGTGTCAGTCTATTGCTATTGTTTTCTGCATGTCAAGTATATGTTCCTACGACCATGAGATCATGCAACTCACTGACACCGGAAGAGTACCTTGTGTGTACCCAACGTCACAACGTAACTGGGTGACTATAAAGGTGCTCTACAGGTATCTCCAAGGGTGTCTGTTTAGTTGGCATAGATCAAGACTGGGATTTGTCACTCCGTATGACGGAGAGGTATCTCAGGGCCCACTCGGTAATACAACATCACAATGAGCTTGCAAGCAATGTGACCAATGAGTTGATCACGGGATCTTGTATTACGGAACGAGTAAAGAGACTTGCCGGTAACGAGATTGAACTAGGTATAGAGATACCGACGATCGAATCTCGGGCAAGTAACATACCGACAGACAAAGGGAACTATATACGGGATTGTCTGAATCCTTGACATCGAGGTTCAATCGATAAGATCTTCGTAGAATATGTGGGAACCAATATGGGCATCCAGGTCCCGCTATTGGTTATTGACCGTAGAGGTGTCTCGGTCATGTCTGCATAGTTCTCGAACCCGCAGGGTCTACACACTTAACGTTTGGTGATGATATAAGTGTAGTCGAGTCATTATGTTGGTAACCGAAGGTTGTTCGGAGTCCCGGATGAGATCCCGGACGTGACGAGGAACTCCGGAATGGTCCGGGGATGAAGATTGATATATTGGATGATGGGAATCGGAGTCCGGAAGTGTTCCGGGGAGCACCAGGGAGTCGTCGGATGACCGAAAGGAGTTTCGGGGGGTCCCGGCAAGTGTTGCGGGCCTCATGGGCCAAAAGGGGGGAGGCACATCAGCCCACACAGGGGCTGTGCGCCCCCCCCCCACAGCCCTCCCACGCAGCTAGGAGGGTGGGGGCGCCCCTAGGGCAGCCGGCCCCCTCTGGCTTGGGGGGCAAGGCACCTAGGGGGGGCCACCCAAACCCTAGGCGCCCCCCCTCTCCCTTGTGGCCGCCACCCCCTAGGGGAAACCCTAGGGGCGCCTCCACTTCTCCCCTCCCCCTATATATAGAGAGGTAGAGAGAGGGCAGCCCTACCCCTACGTGCCTTGGCGCTGCCTCTCCTCTCCCTCGTAGCATATCTTCTTCTCCGCAGCGCTTGGCGAAGCCCTGCTGAGTTTTCTCCACCACCACCTCCACCACGCCGTCGTGCTGCCGGAGGACTCGAGTTGCTACTTCACCATCGCTCGCTGGATCGAGGAGGTGAAGGCGTCATCAAGCCGTACGTGTGTTGAACGCGGAGGCGCCGTCCGTTCGGCGCTAGATCGGATCTTCCGCGATTTGAATCGCCGCGAGTACGACTCCATCAACCGCGTTCTTGCAACGCTTCCGCATCGCGATCTACAAGGGTATGTGGATCCAACTCTCCTCTCGTAGATGTGCATCTCCTAGATTGATCTTGGTGAGCGTAGGAAAATTTTTTGTTTCCCATGCAACGTTCCCCAACAATCGGGCCATGGCAGGGTGTGTGGTTCCATCTTTGAGGTGGTGGTGGGCAGCGCTGGTGATTGGTCTCGTGCTTGCATCGGTGGCATGACTCGATGAGGACCCTGCCGCGGCGCTCACCTCATTGACGTTTTACGCAACAGAGGGAGCTACCCATTGATACGTCCAAAACGTATCTATAATTTCTGCTTGCTCCATGCCACTTTTGGGTGATATTGCTATGATATTCATACACTTCCAGACACTTTTGATCATATTTGGACTAACTTACTAATCCAGTGCACCCCAGTGCCAGTTTCTGTTTTCGGCTGTTTTTATATTTCAGGTTTTCACGTTACGAGAACTGCCAGAAAAAATCCAGAAAAATTATATAAAAAATCAGCGTTTCGGAAACAACCTTGCGTCCGAAGGACAGCCGGGGGGGGCCACCAGGGCTCCAGGCGCCCTGGCGGCGCCCCCCCCCCCTGGGCCGCGCCGGGGGGGCGCCTGGGCCCCCCGAAGCTCCCCCGATGCCCCCCTTTGGCATATATTTAAAGCGTCCTCCGAAACCCTCAGAACAGGAACTCTTTTCGCGATCCCATCTCTGTTCCGCCGCCGCCGCCGCTTCCAAGATCGGGAGCACCAGGAGAACTCTTCTCGGCACCCTGCCGGAGGGGAGGATCACCACCGGGAGCTTCTCCACCACCATGGACGCCTCCCGGATGACTCGTGAGTAGTCTCCCTTGAACCATGAGTCCATGACCAGTAGCTATGTGATGTTCTCCTCCCGTTCTTGTGCTTCACTAATTAGTCCTTGTGAGCTGCCCTACATGATCGAGGCACATATGTAATCCTTATGCTGTTGCTAGGTTGAGTTTGCTGGGATCCGATGGATTATGAGATTATGTTCAGATTGATCTTGAGTAATATATTTGATTCACCTCTTTTATATTTATGTTCATAAGTAATTCTTGCATGTTCTCCGTTGTTATTTATTGCTTTGGCCGAGTAGTAGGTAGTGACTCCAAGAGGGAACGTTATGCTCGATTGTGGGTTCATGCCCCTCGATGACTAGCTTGAGTGACAGAAACATGAGTCTAGGGGATGTGTCGTTGCCACAAGGGGGAAAACAACGGTGATTGTGCCCGTGGGTGCAAGGATTGTTTACATTACGCAAAGTTCTTTTAATGCAGTTGTCTGTTGCATTGAGTTTACACTATGGGTGGGACTCGCAACTTAATACCAGCGAGATGTTCTGGATAGATATCTCAAGGTGGATGATTAGTAGTAGATATTGATGGATTTCGGTCTACTTACTTTGGCGTACCGCCCATGCTTTGAATCTCAACCTTTCTTGCAATGTAGTCAGCATTTGTTTGCGTTCATGGTCCTGTCAATTGCCCAGCTGTAATTTGTTTACCTCACATAGTTGTTTTATCGTCTTTTGGGAGAGAGACATCACTAGTGAACATCATGAGACTCCGGTCCTTATTTCTATCATTGATCACATCCGCTATTTACTTTTCGTTATTACTTACTATTGCAAACACTATCTATCACTACTATCATCTGCTTTTAACCCTTTGTGAACTACAAGGCCGGAGGGATTGACAACCTCTCTGTACTCATTGGGAGCAAAGTTATTTGTATCTGTGTGCAGGTCCACGTTGATTGCTAATACGCGCCGTTAGCAGTTGACACCTACTTGTTGAACCTAGGAGTCTTTGGGGATTCGATCCTTGGCATCTTTGCTAAGGGAAAACACTTCCACAACACTGCATCTTTCACCTTCCACTTGGGGTAACCAACGAGGGGTTAGAGGCCCATCAAGGAGTATTTTCTGGCGCCGTTGCCGGGGACTCCACTCTTCAGGATAGGGGAGTTGCATGCTATCTTTTACCTTTGCTTTTTAGTCTTGTTAGTTTACCTTTCAGTTTTCTTTATGTATTTCACTAGTTATGCTTATGGACAACCTTGCTATTGGATCGTTGCTTGCGGGAAGACGCCCCACACCCGTGGTGGTTGCTCCTCCCCCTACTGAAATTGTACCCTATAAAATACCAGCTGGTATTATCGATTATGTTTTGGCTAATCGCTATGCAGGAGACAGACATCCCGGTGAACACTTGCAGGTGTATCAAGGGAGTTTGTCATGAGGAAATTGTTCGCCGTATCACTTATAGATAAGGCTTCAGATTGGTATAAGCTTCTCGATAACTCGCACTTGCTTGATTGGCAAGAGCTTATGTCTCTCTTTTATACTAAGTTTTATCATCTTCATGATACTTATGTGGAGAGTAAGAGTACCTTTTTGCATGTGGATCATAGTAACAATGCTTTATGTGATGCTTATATTGTTGAGTTTATTCGTGATCCCACTGAAAATTATTATGAGAAGGGAATATATGCTTATAGATATTTCAATAATATTAAGTTCCCTCTCTTTATGTTGAAGGTTTTGAAGCTGCACTTGTTTCGTCTTCCTATGCTTATTGTTTTGTGCTTCAATGAATTATTCTATTGCAATATTCCTATGCATAGGAAGCATGTTAGGCTTAAATGTGTTTGGTTTTTGCTTCTTGATGCTCTCTTTTGTTCTTCAATTCTTATTCCTACAAGAGCATCATTAAAGTCTTATGCCTAGCTTAAAGGCATAAAAGAAAGCGCTTTTGGGAGGCAGCCCACATGAATAAATATTTTTCTTTTGTTGTGTCTTGATGTTGTTTACTACAGTAGCATCATCATTGTATCTTTGCTTTTCATATTTGTGCCAAGTATAGCCTCTGATTGCTAGAAAGTTCAAAAGTTGTGAGGTGCTGTCCAGGAAACAGATTCTGTCCTTGGATAGAAAAATTCGTATAAAATCACCAGATTATCTTTTTGGTCTGAATTTTTGCGACAGTGTTCTCTATATAATTGTCTTTCATGCGTCTGTTCTGAGTTTTTTGATTTGAGTTGCAGAAGTATCCCGAACAGATCAATTACTACCTGTTGTTCTGTTTTTCACAAATTCTGTCCTGTTTTGCCTTTCCTTCACTTTGCAAATCAAGAACTTGCTTTTTCTTTGCAAAAACCTTTTGGCAATCTTGAGAAACAGTAGAACTTCAAGAATATCTTTATTTCCAGCAAGGTATAATTATTTTATTAAGGGTACTAACCTCGCTAATCAGATTATGATGAGTTATGTATGAAGGGAGTTTTCAAGTGTGCGATGGAAGATGATAAAAAAGATTCAGGAGTGTCAAGCGCTCAAGCTTGGGGATGCCCCCGTGCACCCCCAAGAAATATTCAAGGAGACTCAAGCGTCTAAGCTTGGGGATGCCCCCGTGCATCCCCTTCTCCATCAACATTATCAGTTCGTCTTTCGTTCCACTATATTTTTATCACTTCATGTGTTATGTGCTATGCTTGGAGCGTCTTGCTTTTAGTTTTCCTTTTTAGTTTTCTTTTTAGTTTTTCATAACGAGTCGGAACTCAGCATTCTTTATGTGGGAGAGAAACACGCTCCACTTCTACCTAGAATATAACATGGAATTTTCATGTCTATGTTTGCTGTGTGTGTTCTTTGTCTTTTAATAGCTACTATCGTGCTCTGCTCTTAGTACTCATGCTTATCTTTTCAAAGAGCTTTTGTTTAGTTGGTTGCTTGAACTCTCTTTAATTATCATGCTCGCCTCATAAAGAGAGTTTGCTTCCGTTGCATTGGTTAATGTGTCTATGATAAAGATGCTACTTGCATGATGGTACTTAGTAGTTCAGGTTTTCTTATGGTTAATCTCAAATAGCTGGGGGGTTCCCAATGTGTTATTGGAGTACCAACTTGATTTGTTTGCCTATAATGTGGTATGGTTTAGTAATATCTTCCCTCAAGAATTTATTTTGATTGACTTGGCGTATGCTCACGCATATTTAAGACTGTAAAGAAAGTCTGTCAAGCCTTGATGATCTTTTATTTCTGAGTAGCGATATAACTACCATGCCTGATTCAATGTTGCTTTGTCGCTCTGCATGATTATGACCGTCATTGCTCTCTTAGTTGGTCGCTCCCAGTCTTTTTGTTAACCTCCACCTGTACTAAGCAAACTAACTTTGCAATATATAGCTCATGGGAAAGTAGCTTAAAAACTATTGTGGTAAAGAATATGTTGCCTATGTATCTTATTTCTTATAAGTTGCTTGCTGAGCGGTAACCATGTTTCTGGGGACGCCATCAACTGTCACACTTTTTTTGAATATCATGTGAGTTGCTATGCATGTTCGTCTTGTCTGAAGTAAGGGTGATTTGCCGTGGGTTGAATGAATATGCATATTGTTAGAGAAGAACATTGGGCCGCCAACCAAAGCCATGTATCATGGTGGAAGTTTTAGCTTGGACGTTGATCCTCAATCTCTTATGAGAACATGCTTATGCATTAAAGAGGAGTCCATCATCTATTTTCTATGTTGTCCCGGTATGGATGTCCTCAAGTTGAGATCTATCAAAAATGAGAAATCAAATGCGATTTATCTCCTTGGACCTTTGTACAGGTGGCATAGAGGTACCCCTTTGTGACACTTGGTTGAAACATATGTAATGCAATGATAACCCATGGAAATCCGAGCTAATTAGGACAAGGTGCGAGCACTATTGGTATTTGATGCATGAGGCTTGCAACTTATAGGATGTCTTATGCATGACACATATGAAGTACTACTACCGTTGACAAAATTGCTTCCATGTTTTCAAAATAAAAAAACTCTAGCACATAACCATTCTTTCATGTTAAAGCACCAACTACTGAGAGCATGATTGTCATTCTGAGTGTAATGTGCATTGTCCCAAAGTAGCATTGTCTTTTGCATGATTGTGATATCGTTTATTTTGAAATCATTGTATCAAGTCATCACTTAAACCTTGAAGGTGCCCCTGCATTTATGTTTTGCATCACTAAAGAGGGCAAGCTAGATATTACTTTATCATATTTGCACATCATGTTCATTGCAAATCTTTTTGATGCTTCAGTTTCATGTTGTAAAACTTTCAGTCATTTGTGATTTTCTCATGAGGCAACTTAATTACTACAGATTCATTGTCTCAGTAAGCTTTTGTCATATGACTATGAATAAGTCCTATATGGTTAATAGCATGTCACCACAGAAATTATTCTTGATATCATTTACCTACTCGAGGACGAGCAGGAATTAAGCTTGGGGATGTTGATACGTCCAAAACGTATCTATAATTTCTGCTTGCTCCATGCCACTTTTGGGTGATATTGCTATGATATTCATACACTTCCAGACACTTTTGATCATATTTGGACTAACTTACTAATCCAGTGCACCCCAGTGCCAGTTTCTGTTTTCGACTGTTTTTGTATTTCAGGTTTTCATGTTACGAGAACTGCCAGAAAAAATCCAGAAAAATTATATAAAAAATCAGCGTTTCGGAAACAACCTTGCGTCCGAAGGACAGACGGGGGGGGGGGGCACCAGGGCTCCAGGCGCCCTGGCGGCGCCCCCCCTGGGCCGCGCCGGGGGGGCGCCTGGGCCCCCCGAAGCTCCCCCGATGCCCCCCTTTGGCATATATTTAAAGCGTCCTCCGAAACCCTCAGAACAGGAACTCTTTTCGCGATCCCATCTCTGTTCCGCCGCCGCCGCCGCTTCCAAGACCGGGAGCACCAGGAGAACTCTTCCCGGCACCCTGCCGGAGGGGAGGATCACCACCGGGAGCTTCTCCACCACCATGGACGCCTCCCGGATGACTCGTGAGTAGTCTCCCTTGGACCATGAGTCCATGACCAGTAGCTATGTGATGTTCTCCTCCCGTTCTTGTGCTTCACTAATTAGTCCTCGTGAGCTGCCCTACATGATCGAGGCACATATGTAATCCTTATGTTGTTGCTATGTTGAGTTTGCTGGGATCCGATGGATTATGAGATTATGTTCAGATTGATCTTGAGTAATATATTTGATTCATCTCTTTTATATTTATGTTCATAAGTAATTCTTGCATGTTCTCCGTTGTTATTTATTGCTTTGGCCGAGTAGTAGGTAGTGACTCCAAGAGGGAACGTTATGCTCGATTGTGGGTTCATGCCCCTCGATGACTAGCTTGAGTGACAGAAACATGAGTCTAGAGGATGTGATGTTGCCACAAGGGGGAAAACAACAGTGCTTGTGCCCGCGGGTGCAAGGATTGTTTACTTTACGCAAAGTTCTTTTAATGCAGTTGTCTGTTGCATTGAGTTTACACTATGGGTGGGACTCGCAACTTAATACCAGCGAGATGTTCTGGATAGATATCTCAAGGTGGATGATTAGTAGTAGATATTGATGGATTTCGGTCTACTTACTTTGGCGTACCGCCCATGCTTTGAACCTCAACCTTTCTTGCAATGTAGTCAGCATTGGTTTGCGTTCGTGGTCCTGTCAATTGCCCAGCTGTAATTTGTTTACCTCACATAGCTGTTTTATCGTCTTTTGGGAGAGAGAGATCACTAGTGAACATCATGAGACTCCGGTCCTTATTTCTATCATTGATCACATCCGCTATTTACTTTTCGTTATTACTTACTATTGCAAACCCTATCTATCACTACTATCATCTGCTTTTAACCCTTTGTGAACTACAAGGCCGGAGGGATTGACAACCTCTCTGTACTCGTTGGGAGCAAAGTTATTTGTATCTGTGTGCAGGTCCACGCTGATTGCTAATACGCGCCATTAGCAGTTGACACCTACTTGTTGAACCAAGGAGTCTCTGGGGATTCGATCCTTGGCATCTTTGCTAAGGGAAAACACTTCCACAACACTGCATCTTTCACCTTCCACTTGGGGTAACCAACGAGGGGTTAGAGGCCCATCACCCATCCATGGTGGCACTGTCCTCCTCGTTGTGCACCAGCAGCGGGAGGTCCCTCGCCATGCCGTCGGTGCTCTCCTTGTCATGTACGATCAGTGCAAGGTCCAGGCTCGTGGCGTCGGATTAGTCCAAGAAGGAGATAGATCGAGACACTTAATAGGACTTTCATAAAGCACATGTCTTGATAAGATTTTGAAGAAGTTCAAAATGGATCAGTCCAAGAAGGGGTTCTTGCCTGTTTTGTAAGGTGTGAGTTGAGTAAGACTCAATGCCCAGCGACTACACATGATAGAGAAAAGATGAGTGTCATCGCCTACACTTCAGCCATAGGCTCTATCATGTATGCAATGATATGCACAAGACCAGATGTCAGCCTTGCCATAAGTATGCTGGGAAGGTTTCAAAGTAATCCTGGAATGGAGCACTGAACAACGATCAAGAATATCCTTAAGTACCTAAAAAGGACTAAGGAAATGTTTCTCGTTTATGGAGGTGATCAAGAGCTCGTCGTAAAGGGTTACGTCGATGCAAGCTTTGACACTAATCCGGATGACTCTAAGTCTCAAACTGGATACATATATATTCTTAATGGGGGAGCGGTAAGCTGGTGCAGTTGCAAGCAAAGCGTGGTAGCTGATTCTACATGCGAAGCGGAGTACATAGCTGCCTCGGAGGCAACGAAGGAAGCTGTCTAGATGAAGCAGTTCATGACAGATCTTGGAGTTGTGCCCAGTGCACTGGACCCAATGACTCTGTTCTTTGACAACACCGGTGCCATTGCTCTAGCCAAGGAACCAAGGTTTCATAAGAGGACCAGAGACATAAAGTGACGCTTCAATTCCATCCGCGATTCGATCAAGGAGGAGGACATAAACGTTTGCAAAGTACACACATATCTGAATGTTGCAGATCCGTTGAGTAAACCTCTTCCACGGACAAAACATGATCGATACCAGGACTGCATGGGTGTTAGATTCATTACCATGTAATACTAGATTATTGACTCTAGTGCAAGTGGGAAATTGTTGGAAACATGCCCTAGAGGCAACAATAAATTGGTTATTATCATATTTCTCTGCTCATGATAATCGTTTATTATCCATGCTATAATTGTATTGATTGGAAACTCAAATACATGTGTGGATGCATAGACGACATTATGTCCCTAGTCAGCCTCTACCGGACTAGCTCGTTGATCAAAGATGGCTATGGTTTCCTAGCCATTGACATGAGTTGTCATTTGATAACGAGGTCACATCATTAGGAGAATGATGTGATGGACGAGACCCAAACTATGAACATAGCATATGATCGTGTCAAGTTTATTGCTATCGTTTTCTGCATGTCAAGTATATGTTCCTATGACCATGAGATCATGCAACTCACTGACACCGGAGGAGTACCTTATGTGTACCAAACATCGCAACGTAACTGGGTGACTATAAAGGTGCTCTACAGGTATCTCCGAGGGTGTTTGTTGAGTTGCCATGGATCAAGACTGGGATTTGTCACTCCATGAGACGGAGAGGTATCTCTGGGCCCTCTCGGTAATACAACATCACAAGAATCTTGCAAGCAATGTGACTAACGAGTTAGTTGCGGTATCTTGTATTACGGACTGATACGTCCAAAACATATCTATAATTTCTGCTTGCTCCATGCCACTTTTGGGTGATATTGCTATGATATTCATACACTTCCATACACTTTTGATCATATTTGGACTAACTTACTAATCCAGTGCACCCCAGTGCCAGTTTCTGTTTTCGGCTGTTTTTGTATTTCAGGTTTTCACGTTACGAGAACTGCCAGGAAAAATCCAGAAAAATTATATAAAAAATCAGCGTTCCGGAAACAACACTGCGTCCGAAGGGCAGCCTGGGGGGGCCACCAGGGCTCCAGGCGCCCTGGCGGCGCCGCCCCCCCTGGGCCGCGCCGGGGGGGCGCCTGGGCCCCCCGAAGCCCGTCCGGTGCCCCCCTTTGGCATATATTTAGAGGGTCCTCCGAAACCCTCAGAGGAGGAACTCTTTTCGCGATCCCATCTCTGTTCCGCCGCCGCCGCCGCTTCCAAGATCGAGAGCACCAGGAGAACTCTTCCCGGCACCCTGCCGGAGGGGAGGATCACCACCGGGAGCTTCTCCACCACCATGGACGCCTCCCGGATGACTCGTGAGTAGTCTCCCTTGGACCATGAGTCCATGACCAGTAGCTATGTGATGTTCTCCTCCCGTTCTTGTGCTTCACTAAGTAGTCCTCGTGAGCTGCCCTACATGATCGAGGCACATATGTAATCCTTATGCTGTTGCTATGTTGAGTTTGCTGGGATCCAATGGATTATGAGATTATGTTCAGATTGATCTTGAGTAATATATTTGATTCACCTCTTTTATATTTATGTTCATAAGTAATTCTTGCATGTTCTCCGTTGTTATTTATTGCTTTGGCCGAGTAGTAGGTAGTGACTCCAAGAGGGAACGTTATGCTTGATTGTGGGTTCATGCCCCTCGATGACTAGCTTGAGTGACAGAAACATGAGTCTAGGGGATGTGTTGTTGCCACAAGGGGGAAAACAACGGTGCTTGTGCCCGCGGGTGCAAGGATTGTTTACTTTACGCAAAGTTCTTTTAATGCAGTTGTCTGTTGCATTGAGTTTACACTATGGGTGGGACTCGCAACTTAATACCAGCGAGATGTTCTGGATAGATATCTCAAGGTGGATGATTAGTAGTAGGCATTGATGGATTTCGGTCTACTTACTTTGGCGTACCACCCATGCTTTGAACCTCAACCTTTCTTGCAATGTAGTCAGCATTGGTTTGCGTTCGTGGTCCTGTCAATTGCCCAGCTGTAATTTGTTTACCTCACATAGCTGTTTTATCGTCTTTTGGGAGAGAGACATCACTAGTGAACATCATGAGACTCCGGTCCATATTACCATCATTGATCACATACACTATTTACTTTTCCGCTATTTACTTACTATTGCAAAACACTATCTATCACTACTATCATATTGCTTTTAACCCTTTGTGAACTACAAGGCCGGAGAGATTGACAACCTCTCTGTACTCGTTGGGAGCAAAGTTATTTGTATCTGTGTGCAGGTCCACGTTGATTGCTAATTGCGCCGTTAGCAGTTGACACCTACCTGTTGAACCTAGGAGTCTCTGGGGATTCAATCCTTGGCATCTTTGCTAGGGGAAAACACTTCTACTTACTGCATCTTACACCTTCCACTTGGGGTAACCAACGAGGGGTTCGAGGCCCATCACTACCAGGCACCCGAAGCACAGCCAGAGGGGGACCACCAGGGCCCCAGGCGCCCTGGTGGCGCGCCCCCCCCTGGGCCGCGCCGGGGGGGGGGGGGCGCCTGGGCCCCCCGAGCCTCGTCTGACGCCCCCCTTTGGCATATATTTAAAGCGTCTCCCGAAACCCTCGAGACGGGAACTCTTTTTCGCGATCTCATCTCTGTTCCGCCGCCGCCGCCGCTTCCAAGATCGGGAGCACCAGGAGAACTCTTCCCGGCACCCTGCCGGAGGGGAGGATCACCACCGGGAGCTTCTCCACCACCATGGACGCCTCCCGGATGAGTTGTGAGTAGTCTCCCTTGGACCATGAGTCCATGACCAGTAGCTATGTGATGTTCTCCTCCCCTTCTTGTGCTTCACTAATTAGTCCTCGTGAGCTGCCCTACATGATCGAGGCACATATGTAATCCTTATGCTGTTGCTATGATGAGTTTGCTGGGATCCGATGGATTGTGAGATTATGTTCAGATTGTGTTTGAGTAATATATTTGATCTACCTCTTTTATATTTATGTTCGTAAGTAATTCTTGCATGTTCTCCGTTGTTATTTATTGCTTTGGCCAAGTAGTAGGTAGTGACTCCAAGAGGGAACGTTATGCTTGATTGTGGGTTCATGCCCCTCGATGACTAGCTTGAGTGACAGAAACATGAGTCTAGGGGATGTGCTGTTGCCACAAGGGGGAAAACAACGGTTCTTGTGCCCGCGGGTGCAAGGATTGTTTACTTTACGCAAAGTTCTTTTAATGCAGTTGTCTGTTGCATTGAGTTTACACTATGGGTGGGACTCGCAACTTAATACCAGCGAGATGTTCTGGATAGATATCTCAAGGTGGATGATTAGTAGTAGGCATTGATGGATTTCGGTCTACTTACTTTGGCGTACCGCCCATGCTTTGAACCTCAACCTTTCTTGCAATGTAGTCAGCATTGGTTTGCGTTCGTGGTCCTGTCAATTGCCCAGCTGTAATTTGTTTACCTCACATAGCTGTTTTATCGTCTTTTGGGAGAGAGACATCACTAGTGAACATCATGAGACTCCGGTCCTTATTACCATCATTGATCACACCCGCTATTTACTTTTCGCTTTTACTTACTATTGCAAAACACTATCTATCACTACTATCATTGCTTTTAATCCTTTGTGAACTACAAGGCCGGAGGGATTGACAACCTCTCTGTACTCGTTGGGAGCAAAGTTATTTGTATCTGTGTGCAGGTCCATGTTGATTGCTACTATCTGGCGCCATAGCAGTTGACACCTACTTGTTGAACCTAGGAGTCTCTGGGGATTCGATCCTTGGCATCTTTGCTAAGGGAAAACACTTCTACAATACTGCATCTTACACCTTCCACTTGGGGTAACCAACGAGGGGTTCGAGGCCCATCAAGGAGTATTTTCTGGCGCCGTTGCCGGGGACTCCACTCTTCAGGATAGGGGAGTTGCACGCTATCTTTTACCTTTGCTTTTTAGTCTTGTTAGTTTACCTTTCAGTTCTTGCTTTAGTATCCTTTTTATCGAAAATCACAAAAATAGTTATCTTGCTTGCTTGCTACTATGGGTTCCACCGAGAACACCAAGTTGTGTGACTTCACTAGTCACAACAACGATGACTTTATCAGCACACCTATCACTACACCTGCCGCTTCAGCACCTTCATATGAAATTAAACCTGCTTTACTGAACTTAGTTATGAGAGAACAATTCTCCGGTGTTGGAGATGATGCTGCTTTACACTTGAACAACTTTGTTGAACTTTGTGATATGCAAAAGTACCAAGAAATAGATGGTAATATTGTTAAGCTTAAGCTTTTTCCTTTCTCCTTGAGAGGAGGAGCTAAAATTTGGTTTCAGTCTTTGCCTAGAAATAGCATAGATTCATGGGACAAGTGCAAAGATGCTTTTATTGGAAAATACTATCCACCTGCTAAAATTATCCAACTTAGAAGTAACATAATGAATTTTAAACAATTGGATAATGAACACGTTGCCCAAGCTTGGGAACGTATGAAATCTCTTATCAAGAACTGCCCTACCCACGGTTTGACTACTTGGATGGTTATCCAAACTTTTTATGCAGGCTTGAACTTTACCTCGCGGAACTTGTTAGATTCGACCGCGGGAGGAACTTTTATGTCAACTACACTTGGTGCTGCCACGAAGCTTCTCGATGAGATGATGACCAACTATTCCCAATGGCACACCGAACGCGCTACAACAGGTAGGAAGGTAAACTCTGTCGAGGAGATTTCCTCCCTTAATGAAAAAGTTGACTTGATCATGTCTCTACTTTCGAAGCAATCTACTGTTGATCCTCGTGATGTTCCTTTAAATTCTTTGATTGCTCAAGAACAAGTAGATGTGAACTTTATCTCTAGAAACAATTTTAACAACAATGCTTATAGGAGTAACTTTGGTAACAATCCTAGACCGTTCCCCTCTAACTCTTATGGGAAAAATAATGCTTATCCTGCAAGAACTCCAACACTGAACTAGAGACTATGCTTAGAGATTTCATCACTACCCAAAAAGCCTTTAATAAGAGTGTAGAGGAAAAACTACATAAACTAGATGATCTTTCTTTTAAGGTAGACCACTTAGCCAATGAGGTAAAATTGCTAAAAATTAAAACTTCTCCTCTTGAGGAGAGGGAAGTCACTCCTATAAATGCTATTCAAGTGCAAATTAATGAAAACATTAGGATGATGGCTAAACTTAAAGAGAGATGGGCTAGAGAAAGGGAGGAAGAGGATAGAATTAAGAGCCTTCCTACCCACCACACTGTTGCTACTATCCAAGTTGTTGAGGATGTTCAAACTCTTAGCACCCAATGTACTCCTGGTCCCAATGGACCTATTAATGGTGATGCTATGACTATAGAAGCTACCAAACAAGTGAACCTAAAGGACACCACTACCACTTTACTTGATGCTCGTGACCTTGATTTTGATAATTGCACTCTTACCAAAGTTATTGATTTCCTTCACAAGATGTCTAGAGATCCCCGCACTAGCACGCTTAACCTTGCCTTCACAGAGCATATCACTAATGCTCTCATCAAAGCTAGGGAGGAGAAACTTAGAATAGAAGCCTCCATACCTAGGAAGCTAGAGGATGGTTGGGATCCTATGATAAAAATTAATTTGAATGAATTCTCTTGTTATGCATTATGTGATGTTGGTGCTAGTACCTCTGTTATGCCCAAAAGAATATATGATATGCTTAAATTGAAACCTTATGATTCTTGTTCTTTTGGTGTTCGTCTCGTTGATTCTTCCATAAACAAACCTTTGGGGAGGATCGACGATGTTCTTATTGTTGTCAATGATAATTATGTTCCCGTTGATTTTACTATTATGGATATTGAATGTGATCCTTCATGTCCAATTATTTTGGGACGTCCCTTTTTGCGCACCGTTGGTGCTATCATTGACATGAAAGAGGGTAATATAAAATTTCAGTTTCCTCTCAAGAAAGGGATGGAACACTTCCCTCGCAAGAAGATCAAGTTACCTTTTGAGTCCGTTGTACGGGCTAGCTATTCTTTTACTCTTGATAAAACTTGATCTCTATGCATTATGCCTAGCTTAAAGGCATAAAAGAAAGCGCTTTTGGGAGGCATCCCACATGAATAATTTTTTTGCTTTTGTTGTGTATTGATGTTGTTTACTGCTGTAGCATGGTCATTGTATCTTTGCTTTTCATATTTGTGCCAAGTATAGCCTCTGATTGCTAGAAAGTTCAAAAGTTGTGAGGTGCTGTCCAGGAAACAGATTCTGTACTTGGATAGAAAAATTCGTATAAAATCACCAGGTCATCTTTTTGGTCTGAATATTTTCGACAGCTTTCTCTATATAATTGTCTTTCGTGCGTCTGTTCTGAGTTTTTTGATTTGAGTTGCAGAAGTATCCCGAACAGATCAATTACTACCTTTTGTTCTGTTTTTCACAGATTCTGTCCTGTTTTGCCTTTCCTTCACTTTGCAAATCAAGAGCTTGCTTTTTCTTTGCAAAAACCTTTTGGCAATCTTGAGAAACAGTAGAACTTCAAGAATATCTTTATTTCCAGCAAGGTATAATTATTTTATTAAGGGTACTAACCTCGCTAATCAGATTATGATGAGTTATGTATGAAGGGAGTTTTCAAGTGTGCGAGGGAAGATGATAAAAAGATTCAGGAGTGTCAAGCGCTCAAGCTTGGGGATGCCCCCGTGCACCCCCAAGAAATATTCAAGGAGACTCAAGCGTCTAAGCTTGGGGATGCCCCCGTGCATCCCCTTCTCCATCAACATTATCAGTTCGTCTTTCGTTCCGCTATATTTTTATCACTTCATGTGTTATGTGCTATGCTTGGAGCGTCTTGCTTTTAGTTTTCTTTTTAGTTTTTCATAACGAGTCGGAACTCAGCATTCTTTATGTGGGAGAGAAACACGCTCCACTTCTACATAGAACATAACATAGAATTTTCATGTCTATCTTTGCTGCGTGTGTTCTTTGTCTTTTAATAGCTACTATCATGCTCTGCTCTTAGTATTCATGCTTATCTTTTCAAAGAGCTTTTGTTTAGTTGGTTGCTTGAACTCTCTTTAATTATCATGCTTACCTTATTAAGAGAGTTTGCTTCCGTTGCATTGGTTAATGTGTCTATGATAAAGATGCTACTTGCATAATGGTGCTTAGTAGTTCAGGTTTTCTTATGGTTAATCTCAAATAGCTGGGGGGTTCCCAATGTGTTATTGGAGTACCAACATGGTTTGTTTGCCTATGATGTGGTATGGTTTAGTAATATCTTCCTTCGAGAATTTATTTTGATTGACTTGGCGTATGCTCACGCATATTTAAGACTATAAAGAAAGTCTGTCAAGCCTTGATGATCTTTTATTTCTGAGTTGCGATATAACTACCATGCCTGATTCAATATTGCTTTGTCGCTCTGCATGATTATGACCGTCATTGATCTCTTAGTTGGTCGCTCCCAGTCTTTTTGTTAACCTCCACCTGTACTAAGCAAACTAACTTTGCAATATATAGCTCATGGGAAAGTAGCTTAAAAACTATTGTGGTAAAGAATATGTTGCCTATGTATCTTATTTCTTATAAGTTGCTTGCTGAGCGGTAACCATGTTTCTGGGGACGCCATCAACTGTCACACTTATGTTGAATATCATGTGAGTTGCTATGCATGTTCGTCTTGTCTGAAGTAAGGGTGATTTACCGTGGGTTGAATGAATATGCATATTGTTAGAGAAGAACATTGGGCCGCCAACCAAAGCCATGTATCATGGTGGAAGTTTTAGCTTGGACGTTGATCCTCAATCTCTTATGAGAATATGCTTATGCATTCAAGAGGAGTCCATCATCTATTTTCTATGTTGTCCCGGTATGGATGTCCTCAAGTTGAGATCTATCAAAAACGAGAAATCAAATGCGATTTATCTCCTTGGACCTTTGTACAGGTGGCATAGAGGTACCCCTTTGTGACACTTGGTTGAAACATATGTGATGCAATGATAACCCACGGAAATCCGAGCTAATTAGGACAAGGTGCGAGCACTATTGGTATTCGATGCATGAGGCTTGCAACTTATAGGATGTCTTATGCATGACACATATGAAGTACTACTACCGTTGACAAAATTGCTTCCATGTTTTCAAAATAAAAAACTCTAGCACATAACCATTCTTTTACTTTTATGTTAAAGCACCAACTACTGAGAGCATGATTGTCATTCTGCGTGTAATGTGCATTGTCCCAAAGAAATCATTGTATCTAGTCATCACTTAAAACTTGAAGGTGCCCCTGCATTTATGTTTTGCATCACTAAAGGGGGCAAGCTAGATATCACTTTATCATATTTGCACATCATGTTCATTGCAAATCTTTTTGATGTTTCAGTTTCATGTTGTTAAACTTTCAGTCATTTGTGATTTTCTCATGAGGCAACTCAATTACTATAGAATCATTGTCTCAGTAAGCTTTTGTCATATGACTATGAAAAAGTCCTATATGGTTAATAGCATGTCACCACAGAAATTATTCTTGTTATCATTTACCTACTCGAGGACGAGCAGGAATTAAGCTTGGGGATGTTGATACGTCCAAAACGTATCTATAATTTCTGCTTGCTCCATGCCACTTTTGGGTGATATTGCTATGATATTCATACACTTCCATACACTTTTGATCATATTTGGACTAACTTACTAATCCAGTGCACCCCAGTGCCAGTTTCTGTTTTCGGCTGTTTTTGTATTTCAGGTTTTCACGTTACGAGAACTGCCAGGAAAAATCCAGAAAAATTATATAAAAAATCAGCATTCCGGAAACAACACTGCGTCCGAAGGGCAGCCTGGGGGGGGCCACCAGGGCTCCAGGCGCCCTGGCGGCGCCCCCCCTGGGCCGCGACGGGGGGGCGCCTGGGCCCCCCGAAGCTCGTCCGGTGCCCCCCTTTGGCATATATTTAGAGGGTCCTCCGAAACCCTCAGAGGAGGAACTCTTTTCGCGATCCCATCTCTGTTCCACCGCCGCCGCCGCTTCCAAGATCGAGAGCACCAGGAGAACTCTTCCCGGCACCCTGCCGGAGGGGAGGATCACCACCGGGAGCTTCTCCACCACCATGGACTCCTCCCGGATGACTCGTGAGTAGTCTCCCTTGGACCATGAGTCCATGACCAGTAGCTATGTGATGTTCTCCTCCCGTTCTTGTGCTTCACTAATTAGTCCTCGTGAGCTGCCCTACATGATCGAGGCACATATGTAATCCTTATGCTGTTGCTATGTTGAGTTTGCTGGGATCCGATGGATTATGAGATTATGTTCAGATTGATCTTGAGTAATATATTTGATTCACCTCTTTTATATTTATGTTCATAAGTAATTCTTGCATGTTCTCCGTTGTTATTTATTGCCTTGGCCGAGTAGTAGGCAGTGACTCCAAGAGGGAACGTTATGCTTGATTGTGGGTTCATGCCCCTCGATGACTAGCTTGAGTGACAGAAACATGAGTCTAGGGGATGTGCTGTTGCCACAAGGGGGAAAACAATGGTGCTTGTGCCCGCGGGTGCAAGGATTGTTTACTTTACGCAAAGTTCTTTTAATGCAGTTGTCTGTTGCATTGAGTTTACACTATGGGTGGGACTCGCAACTTAATACCAGCGAGATGTTCTGGATAGATATCTCAAGGTGGATGATTAGTAGTAGGCATTGATGGATTTCGGTCTACTTACTTTGGCGTACCGCCCATGCTTTGAACCTCAACCTTTCTTGCAATGTAGTCAGCATTGGTTTGCGTTCGTGGTCCTGTCAATTGCCCAGCTGTAATTTGTTTACCTCACATAGTTGTTTTATCATCTTTTGGGAGAGAGACATCACTAGTGAACATCATGAGACTCCGGTCCTTATTACCATCATTGATCACACCCGCTATTTACTTTTCGCTTTTACTTACTATTGCAAAACACTATCTATCACTACTATCATTGCTTTTAATCCTTTGTGAACTACAAGGCCGGAGGGATTGACAACCTCTCTGTACTCGTTGGGAGCAAAGTTATTTGTATCTGTGTGCAGGTCCACGTTGATTGCTACTATCTGGCGCCGTAGCAGTTGACACCTACTTGTTGAACCTAGGAGTCTCTGGGGATTCGATCCTTGGCATCTTTGCTAAGGGAAAACACTTCTACAATACTGCATCTTACACCTTCCACTTGGGGTAACCAACGAGGGGTTCGAGGCCCATCACGGACCGAGTAGAGAGACTTGCCGGTAACGAGATTGAACTAGGTATGGACATACCGACGATCGAATCTCGGGCAAGTAACATACCGCTAGACAAAGGGAACTACATATGGGATTATCTGAATCCTTGACATCGAGGTTCAACCGATAAGATCTTCATAGAATATGTGGGAACCAATATGGGCATCTAGGTCCCGCTATTGGTTATTGACCGTAGAGGTGTCTCGGTCATGTCCGCATAGTTCTCGAACCCGCATGGTCTACACACTTAACATTTGGTGACGATATTAGTATAGTTGAGTCATTATGGTGGTTACCGAAGGTTGTCAAAAGCTTTGATCCACCTCTCGTGAAAAAGACAAATTTCTGGTGATTCTGTTGGAACCGGCTCAAATTTGAACTGCATATGCCTCATAGTTTGATCTTTATTTCTTGTAAAAATCATTTTTAGGTACTTAAGTATCTATTTAATCAGAGAAACACCAAAAAAATTCCAAGAAACCACTAGCTAGGAACGGTCATTCCCGCTGTTTTTATCGCATTTTGAAACGGGCATGAAAAATTCAAAAACAATCAAAAAATTTGGAAAGGAGGGAATACTAGTAATTATATGTGACCAAGTTACCGGGAAAAATAACAAACTAGTAATACGGTAATTATTTCTAAAAAGTGTTCTCAGAAATGAGCTATCATGTGTGAAGATTCATGGCTTTCAACCCAAATGATCAATCTTATGGCCACATTCATAGCATAGTTTTTTCAAATGATCTCATATTGTGCACAACGGTGCATATTGGAATGGCAAACAATGTTGCCTAAGGAAGTTTTCATTTTCTTTGGACAAAAAAAAACATTTTTCATTTTTCGAGTGCCCAAAATGAGTTTTTTTTGTGAAGGACCTACCATATATTTGTTGCAAAATTGTACCAAATAAATTTTATAAATTGCTAGGACATATTTAATGCACAATTGACCAAATGGTTGGGTGTCAAAAATTTTGATCCACCTCTCGTGAAAAAGACAAATTTATGCAGATTCAGTTGGAAGCGGCTCAAATTTGAACTGCAGCTGCCTCATAGTTTGCTCTTTATTTTTCCCAAAAATCATTTTTAGGTACAAACGTATCTATTTAATCAGAGACACACCAAAAGTTTTCCAAGATTCAACCACAAGCTATGAACGGTCATACCCGCCGTTTTGACCGCATTTTGAAACGGGCATGAAAAATAAAAAAAAATGGAAAACCTTCGCATTGTGTCATTATATGTGACCAAGTTACCGGGAAAAATAACAAAGTTGTAATACGGCAATTATTTTTAAAAAGTGTTCTCATAAATGAGCTATCATGTGCGAAGATTCATGGCTTTCAACCCAAATGCTCAATCTTATGGCCACATTGATGGCATAGTTTGTTTAAATGATCTAATATTGTGCACAAGGGTGCATATTGGAATGACAAACAATGTTGCCTAAGGAAGTTTTCATTTTCTTTGGACGGAAAATTCATTTTCAATTTTTTGAGTGCCAAAAATGAGTTTTTTTGTGTGAAGGACCTACCATATATTTGTTACAAAATTGTACCAAATCAATTTTCTATATTACTAGGACATATTTAATGCACAATTGTCAAAATGGTTGGGTGTCCAAAGCTTTTATCCACCTCTCGTGAAAAAGAGAAATTTCTGCCGATTCAGCTGTAAACGGGTCAAATTTGAACTGCAACTGCCTTATATTTTGCTCTTTATTTTTTCCAAAAATCATTTATAGTTAAATAAGTATCTATTTAAGCATAAATACATGGTTTCGTGGCGATACGTCGAGGTTTGGACGGTGGCCCAGGGCCCCATCTCCAAAGCGCGTAAACCCGCATGCCCACCGCGTGGTCACCGCGTGACCCTGGCGTTGCCATGCGTTCTGGGTGTCCTAGGCATGTCTAGTGGGTTGGGCACTCACCATGTAAGTTCTAGGAAGAAAATGATAACAGAAGACTCTCACGAAGAGACCAAACTATGCTCAAATATAAATTAGCAGTCAAGTGTTTGATTAGCGGTACGAGAAATGCACATGGCCAATGGGCCTGAATTTTTGTTGAGGATGATCATCTACTAGGGAGACTGACTTGGCAAATTTTCAGCTCAAATGGAGGAGCGTAGATGGCACTTACTTTGCAAAGTACCACATCGGGCAGAAATATGAATGTTGAAGGTTGACTCAAATGAATAAATGTATTGAGCTGAAATTTTGTCGAGTATGGTAATTTGGGCATAGGAAAACACTGTAAATTTTTTATACCATTTGGATAATCCTAGCTTGTACTTCCTTCACAAAGCTTCTCTCTGGATAGAAACTTTGGAAATTTACTGAGGAAGATTTAATAGGCAAAAGGAGCTGAATATTGGCATGTGGAAATGATTTGGATATGTAAGATTGACCAAAAATTTTGAGGGCAATAGGAGTTGTATCGATAGCACTTGCTTTGCAATGTGCCAATCTAGACAGAAAATAAAAATTGAAGTTGGGCTCACATAGATGATTTTATTGAGCTACAATTTGGAGGAGGGTGATAATTTGGGCATATGAAGGCACTGTGTAAATTTCATGCCATTTGGATATGCATAGCTAGCACTTCCTTCACAAAACTTCTAGTTGAACAAAAACTTTGGAAATTTGCCGAGGAACATTTATTACGCAAATGGAGCTGAATTTTGGCACGAGGAAATGATTTGGATAGGAAATAGTGCCCAAAATTTTTGAGGGCAATCAAGAATATACAAATATCACTTCCTTCACAAAGTGCAGTTTTGAACAAAGTAGGAAAATGAATATTGTTGAAATATATTTTAACTAAGAGAGGAAGGTTTTTGACATATTTGACGAAGATATGATCCAAATAATTTATGAGAATTTTTTGGGAATTTTTCGAATAACAGAAATATAGGTTGCTTCACAACCTAGGGCAAAAATTGACACATGGACATGACACATAGGCAAAACTGATGAAGTGGTGCCTAGTCATAGCAATCCACCACAACTTACAAGGTTATGACAATCTATATTGGTCGTGATCAGCTAGAAATAAGGCAGCGGACCAGTGTCGTCTGCTTTATGACCATTTCGTGTTTGGAAATTACGACCTTTCTGACCAAAATGGTCGTTATAGTTTAGGGTTTGGAGCCCCGACCAACTTTTGACCAATTGGTCTCAAATGGTCGTAGATTTATGACGAATTCTTTCAGGGTCACTAACAGAAGGTCATAAGTTGACATATTTCTTGTAGTGCTTGTCTTTTATTTTATTTTTTGTCATGCATGCCTCTGTTTTACTTCTTTTTTCATGCATGTCCTCTCTTTTTCTTCTTATATATAGGAGAATAGCACAACATCTCATCTTTATCCGATCTTCTCTGCGTTTTCTCTTTTATTTCTTTTATAGCAGACATCCCATCTTTATTGGATCCTTCATATCATTTTTGTTTTCATGCATGTCCTTATTTATTGGGTCTCTCTAGCAAATTTATCTTCAATTTCATCTCCAATTCTGATTTTGCTGAGGTGTTCATCCCCAATCTGAATCAATATTGGTATGAAAAAAGACGGATAATGCATTGTTCATTAACATTGCAGCCTAAATAGTTTTTTTAAAATTGTTAACATGTAAAAATAACATCATATTCAGATTATACATATTTTTCTAATCAAATTTCGTATATAACATGTTAAATTTGAAGTTACGGTTTAGAAGATACGAGTATTTTTAAAAACATTTGATATGTACGGTGGGTTTAATGTCAGAAAAATTAGGAAATTTTCTATAAAAAATAGCAAAATGGACTAAGAATACCTATTTCTTTTATTAGTAGGTATAGATATAGACTAAGAACATTAGAAAAACAGAATTTTTAATTTGTTTGCTTTAAAAAATACTCATCGCATGAGCAAATACTACTCAGACCTTGCACATGTATCTTTGGCTACATAGGTAGTTTTTTTTCATTTAAGGCATTGGGGCAGGTGGATCGATGGGTTGGTATAGCATTCACATGGTGTTGTCAACTGCTAGTAGTAAGGTGAAAATCAGAGTGCATTTTTATATATAATATGCATACACTTAGTGCTTCAAGAGCTAAAACCAATTTCTAATAATAATGTGCATTTACACTGAAGCAGCGAGCCACACACTGACAAGTGAGCCTAAAAAAGCCTCCCTTGGCCTCAAGCTACTAGAGACCACTGATAACCCTCAACCGTAAGGGATCGAGATAGTCTTCGCGGGTAAGAATAACCCAATTTATTGATTCGACACACGGGGAGCCAAAGAGTATTTATAAGCTTTGACAGTTGAGTTGTCAATTCAACCACACCTGAAATATACTTACTTGCAACAAAAGATAAGTGGTAACAGTGATATGATAGTGATGATAGTGATAGTAAAAGTAAACAGTAAAAGTAAATAGCAAAAGTAAATGGCAAAAATAGCAACTAGTAACCAGCAGGATTTAAAACACTGTAGGCTAGGGAGATGGATGGTTGGGCGCTGCATGGATGAGATAGATTCTAACTTGGGGCACGGCACACGGAAAAGTAATGATCATCTAGGCAAATATCAAACATTAGGCATGTATCCCGTAGGTAGTTGTACGTGCTTGCAATAAGAACTTGCACAACATCTTTTGTCCTACCATCCCGCTACGAACGGGGCCAAAAGGAACTTATGGATATTAAGGTGCTCCTGTCAAAGAGCACCGGAACAAAGCAATGAACTCAATGGATACATGTAATCCTCAAACTACGGACCATCCCCTTTGGTGTCCCAAGTTGTCACTTTTGGGATCACCGGTTCTGAACCGTAACAGGTGCAAACAACTCATAGATAGGATCACGAACACAAATATATTCATGCAAACACATATGGTTCAGATCTGAAATCATGGCACTCGGGCCCTAAGTGTCAAGCATTAAGAATAACAAGTTGAAGCAAAGATGATAAACACCATAGTAGATGATAGGCAACATGCCCCCAACGATCTGATAAACTATTACATGATCTAACTCATCCAATCCCTACCATCCCCTTCGCCTACAGCAGGGGAATTACTCACACATGGAGGGAGAAGTCATGGAGGGATGATGGAGTGGTGATGATGATGACGATGGCGACGATCTCCCCTCTCCGGAGGCCAAATCAGCCTCCAAATTAGCCCCCCCGAGGAAGAACAGAGGGTGGCGGCGGCTCCGCGACGGAAAACTTCGAAAAGAACTTCTGATCTGGGGTTTCCGTGTCGCGAGTAAAAATACGAGGCAAAGTAGGGCACCAGGGGGTGTGAGCCCCACCCAGGCGACCCCCGGCGCGGCCCAGGGGGGCGCGCCCACAGGGCGCCTGGGCACCCCCTGGCCCCCCTCTGGCCCCACTTCTGGCTCCTGGTTCCTTCGGGTGCGTGGATTTTCTGTGATTTTTCGTGGATTTTTCTGAGATACTTAAAAATCCGTTTTCCTGCACACAATAAAACCATACAGGCAGCTCTGCTGAAAACAGTGTCAGTCCGGGTTAGTTTAGTTCAAATCATGCAAGAATGAGGTCAAAACAATATCAAAAGTGTTTGGAAAAGTAGATACATTTGAGACGTATCAACTCCCCCAAGCTTAGCATATTGCTTGTCCTCAAGCAATTCAGTTCAACGAACTGGACGCGACAAAGAAAACTTTGACAAACTCTTTTGCTGCATTAGATGTATATAAGCATGTACTACGAAAAGAGTTTAGCAAGTATTGAAACAGTACTTATGAGGACAATGCAAGGAGCAATCCTTCTTTCAAGTGACCAGTCACAAATACTTAAACGTAAATAATATATTACTGAAAATCAAGACAAGATTACATTGCACATAGCTCGAGCATATTAGGGTGGTATCTCGCTAGCCTCCATGAGTGAAGCAAAACATAAATGCAGAGACTCCTCCAGAGTTTTTAAAAGAGACTAGAACTAAGAATTTCAGAATAAATCATATCACAAGTATGCAGAAGACAATGTAATACTTTGGGACAATGCACGTTACACTCAGAATGACAATTATGCTCTCATAGTTGGTGCTTTGAAGAAAGAAGGTGAGACTCTCGAACCGTGGCTTTTATTGGCAAGGTTGAAAACCCGTGATCGGAAACAAAAACTAAACATGTACCAGAGCTCTTGGTTTTAAAAACAGAGATAAAAACGTTTTGAGAGGTGCATATTTCGTCAACGAATGCTAGCAGATAACTCAATCACTTTTTGAGTGGACAAGTCTCGAGGAACGGCTCCCGCATGAGGACGATCACATCCTCTTAATCTCCTTTGTTTATCACTGCCAAAGTTTTCTGATTTCTCATGAACAAAGCGTGAAGGAGGGTTTGTTTGTTATATTATCTTTTTGAGCCGGGCGCACTCAATGCCAGTTCCTTTTCGTATTAGGGGTTTGCACATTAGACATGCAATCCAGGGGTGAAACTTGTCCAACTTAAAAAGATCACGAATTAACTACTACTTCCTCATGAGCTAAAACATAGGCACAAAAAGAGAAATGCTTTTGATTAGTTTCGAGATGGTACATGAAAGTCTTCGTTAGGAATGGCAGGTAAATACCATGTATAGGAAGGTATAGTGGACTCGTATGGCATAACTGGTTTTAAGGATTTTGGATGCACAAGCAGTCAGTCCGCTTAGTACAGGTGGAAGTTTAGCAAAAGACTGGGAAGCGACCAACTAGAGAGCAATAACGGTCATAATCATGCAGAGCGACAAAGCAACATTGAATCGGGCATGAAAGTGATATAACTATTCTAAAACTCAAAGATCATCAAGGCAGAGTAGACTTTTTAGTCTTAAACATGTGTAAGCATGTGCCAAGTCAATCCAAAAATTCTCTAAAGGGAAATACCACCTTAGTATACCAGACTATGAACAGTGCAATGCATGTAGATCATTTCAATAACACATTATATACTCTAGTTATTCGAGACTAGCCATAAGGAAAGCATGAACCACTGGAAGAGCATTGTAAACATAGCACTATGTCGCTACAAGCTGGTCTCTAGATCATAAGTACAGGCATATGTACAAAAGTAGAAACAAAAAGAGTTCATACCGGTCTTCCTTGTTGCTTCCCTTCAGTCGATCTTCGTCATTACTGCTTGTCACTTGCACGATCGAACGTAGGAAATATAATTAAATGCCATCACGGACTCGAGCTGAACTCTGAAAGCAAAGCAAACTAAAGAGAAAAGGAAATCTTTTTGGATTTTTCAAAGGTTGAATAAAAGCAAAAGAAAGAGAAAATATTTTTGTTGTTTTTGCAAAGAGAGAAATAAAGAAGAACGGGCAAAAACTTCGAAAAGATCAAAGCGAATAAAACGGATAATACAATGGAAAAGTGAGAGGGGCACGTACTCCCCCAAGCTTAGGCTTTTGGCCTAAGTTGGTAGCAGCTACTGCCCCCAGGAGCCTCCTGCTCCGGGGGTATGGTGGTGAGTCCAAGGGTCGTAGAAGGATGCTGGCGCGTACACCGAACTCCTCAGAGTCTCCCACGAGGAAGGTTCCGAACGCCAAACAGAGGAAGAACCTTCACCAAACTCGGTGGCGGTTTATCCCTGAAAAGGTGGTAACTCACCGTGCTCCTCCTCGTCGGGCACAACCCCCTCCATGGGGTTATGAAATTGATGCTGGACCATGAACTCATCGAACTGGACAACATCAAAAGACCATCCGTTCCTGCGAGAAAAATCAAACAAAAGAGGTGCAGGTAGACGGATCTCGCGTTCCGCGGCAGTTCCGAAACGCAAGATATAAATAAGATTATCAAGCTCAGAACCCATGGTAACAAACTTATGCCTTTTCATAGCAGCAAGATCAAAGCTTGAATAAGTAAAAGGAGTATCATCAGGGTGTGGGGTGCTTCCAAGATGTTCTAAGATAAGTGTGGCATAAACGCCACCATATAAGTCTCCCTTGTTACCGTTCATAGCAAGGCGTCGAGCAATTAAGGCACCCAGATTATAATCAGACCTCCCTGAGAGGGCTGCCGCCAGGATAGCAATATCCGGAGCAGAAATGTTGCTCGTGTTGTCACGAGCTAACACCCCTCTAGCAATATAATATGCAAAATACCTAAGGTGAGGAAATAAGATGCTGGAGATCTTCGACCGATGAATATCCCTCGTACCCATGCTGCAGAGAGAGTTGATGACGGTTTTTAACTCGGAGGGCTGAGTGGCCATCCTAGCTGTCCTCCCAACATTCGGCACACCTATTATTTCACAAAAATTCCCCAAAGTCATGGTGATAAGATCATTATAAATTTTAAACTCAATAGCACCTGAATCAGGATTATATCTAAAACTGTTAATGAAACTGGAGGTGAGTTTTTGATACTGAGTAACACGGCTCGTGACGAGTCGTGTCAAACCTGCATTAGCACAAAGATTATAAAACTCATCCTTGATTCCCGCAGCTTCCATGAATTCATCACATGGAAATGTCATCGCACGTGCTGGACTTGTATCTTCCAACAACTCCAGGGGCACATGATCTTCATTATAGCTCACCCTAGCAGTCGATGGTGAAGCTGCGGCTCTAGTAACTCGATCGGAGTGTGCGGGCCTCCTCTTCTCAAGCCACCCTTTTGCCCTTCCTAACAAACTCATTTTTGAAATTTTTTACAATTCACAAAAACGAGGATTAAAACAAAGTGAGCTAAGGCAAACTACTCAACTCACTTGCCCAAGGCATAAACTTGCATCAAAACTTGAAAAATAACTTTCTACATATGCATGCAAGCTCATCTATACAGCACCAAGAACTACTAAATACTCACAAATGAAGCCACCAATCAAAAATCTAATTGGAGGGGTGGAGGAGTCACATACCAGAGAGTATTTGCTCAAAATTTCAGCTCAAATGATGGGCTGTAGAGAGAGATCGAAGAATCGCCTCCAAGAACAGCAAGAACACAAGAACAAGAGCAGAACTCGAGTTTTTTGGAGAAAGAGAGAGAGGAAGGAAGAAGACATACCTGGAGGGGGGCCCTGTGGGCCCCAAGCGCCCTATGGGCACGGCCAGGGGCTGGGCCGCGCCAGCTGGCCGCCTGGGCCACTGGTGGGTCCCCCTGGCTGGCCCCAGGCCCCTCTGGGTCTCTCCCGACGTGGAAATTTTTATTTTATTTTTTCTGGAATTTTTCTGAAAACTTCACTGTTGAAAATTTTTCGAAGTTCAAAAAGCTGCGAAACTCTCTGAAAACTTGAAACAGTTAGTAGTATTGTGAAGCTTCAAAAAACATAAATACTTGGTACAGCAAGTAGGACAAAGCTAAAAACAAATAGAAACATAACAAGCTCAACTTTTTTATCTATATAAAACATGTTTACTAGTAAGGTTGATCAAGTCTTACCAACAAACAAGCGATATATAGAGCAAAAAGTCTCACCTCTTACGAAGTAATCACTGAACCTTTACTTTGATGGACATTGTCCCCACCATGATAGTTTTGTATTTGTGAGGCACATGTAGTGGACAGTCCCATTCTCCAATTTTCACGGTCTCGATATTCTCTATAGAGTTGAGGCCATGCCTCCTGTCGATCTTCTTCGGAAAATATACCGTGTGTTCTTTATCATTCACATGGAAGGTAACCTTCCCTTTATTGCAATCAATAATAGCACCTGCGGTGTTAAGAAAAGGTCTATCAAGAATAATGGACATGCTCCCATCCTCGGGCATGTCAAGCACAACAAAATCAGTAAGAATTAAACAATTAGCAACTTCTACGGGAACATCCTCACAAATACCTATCGGAACAGCGGTTGACTTGTCAGCCATCTGAAGGGAGATATCTATAGGAATTAGTTTCTCTAAACAAAGCCTCTCGTAAAGAGAGAGAGGCATAACACTTACTCCTGCTCCAAGATCACATAAAGCAGTTTTGACATAATTATTCTTTATGGAGCAAGGAATGGTGGGTATACCTGGATCACCGAGCTTCTCAGGAATCTTGCCACTGAAAGAGTAGTTAGCAAGCATAGTAGATATTGCATCATTAGGAACTTTTCTTTTGTTAGTGACAATATCTTTCATATATTTTGAATAAGGAAGTAACTTAATAGCATCAGTCAAAGGGATTTGAAGAAAAAGAGGTTTAATCCACTCACAAAACTTATTATAATGTTCTTCTTCTTTAGATTTGATGGACTTACCTGGAAAGGGCATAGGTTTATGTACCCATGGTTCTCTTTCCTTCCCATGTTTTCTTGCGATGAAGTCTTCTTTAGTGTACCTCTTACGTTTGTCAGGTGCTTCTTCCTCTCGAACTTCAGGCAGATCATTCCTCTCACTATCCTTACCTTCAGGTTCAGCACCGTCTTCAGTCTCAGCATCGGATATAGATACACTATTGGGATCAACAGCTGGTTCTTCATTTGCAATAGGGTCATTAGAATTGTCAGTCTCCTTATGTTTCTTCTTCTTCTTTGGAGAGCCAACTATTTCTTCTTCCTGCATTTGAGAATCCTGCTCGATTCTCTTCGGATGTCCCTCTGGATAAAGAGGATCTTGAGTGCTAGTTCCTCCTCGGGTCTTAATCCCGAAAGCCTGCAAATTATCTTGTTTGGCATTGTTAGCAAGCAAATCTCTTTGCACATTAGAAATTTGATCAAGCTGAGTTTGAACCATATGAAAATGCTTCACAAGACATTGAACATCATTAACTGTTCTATCTAAAACATCAAGCAGTCTTTTGATAGCAAGGGAATTATCATGCAATTGACTTTGTATCCTCTCATTAAAATGATTTTGTTTCATAATAAAATTATCAAACTCCTCTAAACATTGATCAGGAGGCTTACCATGAGGGATGTCACTTGCGTTGAAATCTAAAAGAGAGTGTACCTCTACCATAGGAGGGTGAGTGGTAGGCTCACACAGCTTCTCAATAGGGGGTAGATTCTTCACGTCTTCAGCTTTAATACCTCTCTCTTTAATAGACTTCTTTGCTTCTCGCATATCCTCGGGGCTCAGAACAAACATGCCCCTCTTCTTTGTTGGTGGAGGTGGTTCAGGGACGGACCAATCTTCATGGTTTTTGGCAATCCTGCCCATCAAATCTTCTGCATCGTCCGGTGTTCTTTTCCTGAAAACACAACCAGCACAACTGTCCAAATAGGACCTGGATTCATCAGTTAGACCGGCATAGAATATATCGATTAATTCATTCTTAGGGATTTCATGTCCTGGTCTAGCCCGAATCAGACCGCAGTACCTCCCCCAAGCTTTAGGGAGGGACTCATCCTGCAACTGTTTAAAGTTATAAATTCTTTGTAAAGCAGCATGTTCCATGTGAGCAGGAAAGTACTTATCAACAAATGAGTGAGCTAAATCTTGAGGATTCTTAATGGAACCGTATGGGAGTGAATCATACCATGCTTTAGCACCTTCGTTCAACGAGAAAGGAAGAAGCTTGGTCACATAGAAGTATCGTATCTTTTCATCTGTGGTAAATAGGCCACCTAGCTCACCGAGTTTAGTTAGGTGTGCAAGAGCATCATCATTTTCTCTGCCATAAAAGTGGTCAGCTTCAACCATAGGTATAAGTGAAAGATCAACAGAGAAATCATAATCAGGATCATCAATGCATATAGGAGATGTAGCAAATTCAGGATTAGGAACGGTTTTGTTCTTCAAAGAGTGTTTTTCAAATAGCTTCTTAATGACTTCAGGGTCAGAGCCGGAAAACTATGTCAGTTCCCTGCATAAATCTTCATCAAGCATATAGTAATCATCATCAAGGAGCCTCTCTTTGAGTTTACTCAAATCAGGATAATCATAAGTTTCACCAATAGGGTAGCGAGTAACAGGAAGTTCAATTCCAGACTTTTTAGCAGCAGCAGCAATTTGTTTCTCAAGAGCATAACCAAGCGAACTAATATCATCAAAAGTAGTAGAAGCATCATCAAGAGTATCAGACATAGTAACAGATTCAGTAGGAGCATCATGTGGTGGTGGTGAGGCAAACTTACTCATAACGGAAGGTGAATCAAGTGTAGCACTAGTGCTCAGAGCAGTACCTCTTCTTGTAGTGGATAGTAAGATCGGAACCTTGGGGTCTCCTTTCTTACCCATAGTGGATGAAGTGCAGCAGGTAGGATACCTCAAGTAGACTTGTAAATATTGCTATGCTCCCCGGCAACGGCGCCAGAAAACGGTACTTGATAACCCTCAACCGTAAGGGATCGAGATAGTCTTCGCGGGTAAGAATAACCCAATTTATTGATTCGACACACGGGGAGCCAAAGAGTATTTATAAGCTTTGACAGTTGAGTTGTCAATTCAACCGCACCTGAAATATACTTACTTGCAACAAAATATAAGTGGTAACGGTGATATGATAGTGATGGTGGTGACAGTAAAAGTAAACAGCAAAAGTAAATAGCAAAAGTAAACAGCAAAAGCAGCAACTAGTAACCAGCAGGATTTAAAACACTGTAGGCTAGGGAGATGGATGTTTGGGCGCTGCATGGATGAGATAGATTCTAACTTGGGGCACGGCACACGGAAAAGTAATGATCATCTAGGCAAATATCAAACATTAGGCATGTATCCCGTAGGTAGTTGTACGTGCTTGCAATAAGAACTTGCACAACATCTTTTGTCCTACCATCCCGCTACGAACGGGGCCAAAAGGAACTTATGGATATTAAGGTGCTCCTGTCAAAGAGCACCGGAACAAAGCAATGAACTCAATGGATACATGTAATCCTCAAACTACGGACCATCCCCTTTGGTGTCCCAAGCTGTCACTTTTGGGATCGCCGGTTCCGAACCGTAACAGGTGCAAACAACTCATAGATAGGATCACGAACACAAATATATTCATGCAAACACATATGGTTCAGATCTGAAATCATGGCACTCGGGCCCTAAGTGTCAAGCACTAAGAATAACAAGTTGAAGCAAAGATGATAAACACCATAGTAGATGATAGGCAACATGCCCCCAACGATCTGATAAACTATTACATGATCTAACTCATCCAATCCCTACCATCCCCTTCGCCTACAGCAGGGGAATTACTCACACATGGAGGGAGAAGTCATGGAGGGATGATGGAGTGGTGATGATGATGACGATGGCGACGATCTCCCCTCTCCGGAGGCCAAATCAGCCTCCAGATTAGCCCTCCCGAGGAAGAACAGAGGGTGGCGGCGGCTCCGCGACGGAAAACTGCGAAAAGAACTTCTGATCTGGGGTTTCCGTGTCGCGAGTAAAAATACGAGGCAAAGTAGGGCACCAGGGGGTGTGGGCCCCACCCAGGCGACCCCCCGGCGCGGCCCAGGGGGGGCGCGCCCACAGGGCGCCTGGGCACCCCCTGGCCCCCCTCTGGCCCCACTTCTGGCTCCTGGTTCCTTCGGGTGCGTGGATTTTCTGTGATTTTTCGTGGATTTTTCTGAGATACTTAAAAATCCGTTTTCCTGCACACAATAAAACCATACAGGCAGCTCTGCTGAAAACAGCGTCAGTCCGGGTTAGTTTAGTTCAAATCATGCAAGAATGAGGTCAAAACAATATCAAAAGTGTTTGGAAAAGTAGATACGTTTGAGACGTATCAACCACGAATTCGAGGGAGCTTAGTAACTTGAAGGATAGCTGGAACAGTGACTGTTCAAGTCAGAGAGCAGTCTGATTGAACATTGACGACTTTACTCGGGACGATTTGTGGCCAACATACCTATTTATACCTTCTAGTAAAAAGAGATGCATATTGATTGACAAAGGGAAACTGGCAAAGTCCTCTAGGAGTATTTCACAATAAACCTACCACTGTACTTCACCTTGGTATAGTACTGTATGTACACTGCTTGGTACATGTCAGCTTATTTGCTTTTCTAGGTGAATTCCATTATATTACATATTTACAACACCTCTAGCCCTTTCTCGTCCTTTAACCCTGAAATTTACCCCTGTCCTTTAATCCTCTAAATTTTTGAGGAATTAAACTTTTATGCACCTCACCTTTCTTCTAAACTTAGTAGTCCTGCTTGTTTCCATGCTCTTCCTTCCTTGCCTATCCGAAGTATGACGTAGTTCTTGGACAGTGATACTCCATCGAAAATTATGGTGTTGTGATACTTCCATAGCTCCCATTTGATCTCATATGAAAGCCTCTCTTCATCCTCTTATTCCTTTCACGCGGTCAACGACAACTTCTTGCCACTAGATGATATCCATGAACTAGGTAGGGCGTAGAATAGATGAACCACAAAAGCAATTTGATAGATTCTCACTATGCACGACGTGCACGTGTGACAAAGGAGTCAAGAAAGTAGGTGAAGTCCGTCCTTCACAGGGCATGGTTTGGGCACTTCTTCGTCTGAATAGGTCCTTCTCGTCTTTATTCTCCTAATGGCACGATGCCGTGGTCCGAAATGCAACGATTCATCAGAATCGGTGATGGTGGTCGGCGGTCATGTTTCTCTGACGGCGAGGGGAACCGGAGCAGCCGCCACAGTCAATGGGAGAGAACAAAAAAGGAAAACAAAATCATCAAAATCTCGTCGGAGAAGTGGGGTGGGAGGCACCATGAACGGTGGGGTGGGCCGATGCAGCGGCCGTGCCCAACCGATTCGCTCGTGTTTGTCTATTTTAAATGAGAGTTGCCTCTCCCATAGGAAATTTAGTCTAGAGGACAAAAAAATTGAAGATTTTTTTTACTCAAGACTAATGGTTCTGAGAAAGGCCTGGGTGTAAACCAGGTCATTAGTCGGGCCAGGCCAGGTTTCGGGCTGGGCTTGCATAAGCCCAACCTTCAAACTCCAAGGCGAAGCCCGTCGTGGAGCCCAAAATTTAGTCCTTTCAAAGCCGAGCCCCGCTCGAATGCAAGTGCAAAGTCCGGCCCAAATGACACTTTCCGTGACTTCCACGTGCAAGCCCGGCCCAAAGCTTGAGACCAGTCCAAAGTGCCTTCTGGGATGAAAAAGAGTCCCAAGACCTGCCCGGGTTTTTCGGGCCGGGATGTCCAAACCCAGGTCCAGCTAGGGGAAGGGGTAGAGATGCTCTTATGTGCCGAAAAAATGAGAACGGTGTTTTGGCTCCTAGGTGTTCTTTCCTTTCCGGTTTATAAGCCTTATCTTAATTTTTTTTTTGTTTTTTCAATTTAGAGGGCTCATCTTCATCTCATTTTTAGTTTCCAATGTGCATTAAATCTTTGCATGCAAGAATTAAAAAGGAACACACCAATGCATGTAATATTCCTATTCATCTAGTGGCCAAGCATGCATGCACTACAATTAATTCAAATTAATGCATGAGTTTAATCGGGGTAGTTTTGTAAAGTACGAGATACATTCCTTCACTCACAAAATGCCTTGGTTGATAAGATTTGAGATTTGAGCCCTATAAACCGAAAAGGAAGGAGTATTTTTTTAGGGTACTCCCTCCGTCCAGGTGCATAGGGCATCTAAGAAGGGGCATTGTGATTTAGGCGCGTAGAGATTGGGTGAGATGAAAAATTAAATGATCTATTTTATGGGCAGTTAGCACGCCATCCTAACACGACAGCCAACCAATGTGTTTGTTAATAGGTGAATTGCATGCATACATACTTATTGCTCGTTGCATGCACGGAAAGATGGATAGGCTATTTGCATGCAGTGGACGTATAGGTTGTGTGTTATCTATGATTGGTCACGTAATTAATTACCACCTCTTGTGAATTGACAATAGCGACTTAGGCTGGTCACAATGGGCAGGAACATAAGGTAGTAACATACACACTTATCTAGACTATGTTACTATCTCCACAGTGGGTAGGAACATGTAGGTAGTGTCATGCAACGATGCATTTATTAGCTTATAGACTCATTGTTTCTTGAAATGTGTGATGTTCCGGTAACTTAGCTAGTTACCACAAGCACCTCACTCTTCATTAAATATGTACCACATATGCAACGTTGTATTGAAATATGTGATGTTATTCCTAAGTTCCACCCCATTGTGACCAGCCTTATATTTTCTTAGAACTTCTGAATTCTCTTAGGCGTCCTATGCACCTGGACGGAGGGAGTACCTTTGATGCGAATTAAGATGCCGCCAAGTGGCACATACGTACGTATGTGTGCACGTACCTCAGCGCCCTGAGACTAGTCACAGTGGGCAGTAACTTAGAGTAGTAATATGCATATGTTACTAGTCTATGTTACTACCTCCACAGTAGGTAGTAACATATGTGTAGTGTCATGCATCATTTCATTTATTGAGTTTTAGACTCATTTTTTCTTGATATGTATGACGTTACAGTAACTAACTATGTTACCACATGCATCTCTTTCTTCATTAATTACATGACACATCATCTTTTTTGCCTAGATAAGGTGTGATGTTAGAGCAACTCCAATGGGGCGACACATTTCGTCCGCCCGCGTCCGTTTGGGTCAGCGCAGACAAAAGTGGCGGCCCAACGCGCCGACCCAAACGGACACGCATCTGTTTTTCGTCCGCGGGCGACCCATTCCAGGCCCAATTTTGTGCCGGATTTGCGTCGACGGGAACACGAGACGGACGCGCGCGCGCGCCTACTCCTCTCCTCGGGCCCGTCGGTCGGTGGCAGGCACCAACATTTCCCCCCATTTTCCCCAAAAACGCTCCCGCCCGCGCGCGCCCCCGCCCTTCAACCAGCCATGGAGGACACCATCGACCTCGACGCCGCTGCCGGCCTCGCCTCCCTCGCCTCGTCCGCCGCCGTCGCCCCCTCCGAGAAAGGCAAGCCTCATGCCCCGCGCAAGACCACCGCCGCGACCAAGCCGAAGAAGGCGCAGACGCCCGAACAACGGGCAAGGGAGTCGGCCAAGAGGAAGGGCCGGAAGCACGCCGCGGACGCGAGGGATGAGGCCGGCAGGCAGGCCGCCGCCGTCGCCGCCGCGCAGCAGGAGTTCACCACCGCCCGCATCTCCGCGGCAACGAGGGAGGTGCTCTACATGCTAGGGGTAAACCCTAGACAGCACAGCGTCCTCCAAGCCGCCGTCGCCGCGGCCAGCACCGGCTCGTCGGCGTTTCCTCGAATGGTGCTGCCCGACTCACCCCGCGCGTCGACTTGCAACCCGGTCCCCGGCTTCCACATCTACCCGCGGGCCTCCCGCCTCTCCGGGGAGTACTCACCCGATGTGAGCGTGGTCGCGCCTTCCACACCCGCGCCCGTGCCTATCGACCTCAACGCCCCCCCGGTGGTCGGTGGCTCGTCGTCCGGCGGCACGAGGAAACGCGCGCGTCAGACGCCGGCCGGCGGGCTCCCGGACGCCCATAACCTGTTCGAGGAAATGCCGACCGCCGTCGACAAGGACTACATGCAAAACCTCATCTTCGAGGGTGGTGCGCCGGGCGCTGGCTACGATCCCGACGAGACACAAAGCCAGGACGGCCGCGGGACGTTCACGCCGGCCGCTGCTGGCTATGATCCCGATCAGGTGGCGTTCATGCGTGATCAGGTCGGCCTCGACCTGGACGGCTTCCCCCTCGACCACGAGTTCCCGGAGGACTATGGGTTAGAGGAAGAGGACGGGTGCGACATCGAATTGGAGCCTTTGTTCGAGGACGCGCTCGCCAACCAAGCCGCCGGTCCTAAGCCAAAGCGCAATAGCAAGCGCACGAAGGCGTACACAGCTGCCGAGGACAAGCTTCTTTGCGAGTGTTGGCGAGACATTGGACAAGACCCAAAGACGGGCGCCGAGCAAAAGCTTTCCACCTTTTGGACTCGTGTGCACCGCGGGTTTCATGAGCGCAAGAAGTTTCCACCTTACCAATTTGTTAGCACGCGTGGGTGGGTCTCCATTTTCAAGCGGTGGAGGGTGATCCAACAAGAGTGTAACAAGTTTTGCGCCACCCTTGAGAGCGTCAAGGCCCGCCCCGTGAGCGGCATCGGCGTGCAAGACATGGTATGATAGCAAGCAAGCCGCCCTCTTTTGTGCCATCAAGATCATCCTTTTATGTCTTCATTTGCTATCACTTGCCCATATGCTTGCATGGAAACATTTTGTAGGTATTTCAAGCTTTGGAGGCATTCAAGGTTCAACACAATGGCAAGTGCTTCAACCTCTCCCATTGCTATCGGGTCATCAAGGATAAATAGAAGTTCAAGGCACAATATGCCGCACTCAAGGCACGTGGGGGGAAGGGTGCCGTGGAGGATGTTGGGGAGGGCGACCCGGCATGGCCGCGGGGGATGACCAACTCCAAGAAGGAGGACAAGCGAGATGCGGCCACCAACGCCTTGATCGCAAGCGTGGACGGCATGATGAATAAGAAGGACTCAAGGGAGGAGGAGCGCTGGCGTTTCAAGGCGGAGCAAATGGATGCTTTCATGGAGATCCAAAGGAGGAGGCTTGATCTTGACGCCGAGAAGCAAGCCAAGATGTTCGAGCTCGAGGCGGAGAAGTAAGCCAAGATGCTAGAGATCGAGGCCGCCAACGCCAAGACAAAGGCGAAAGAAGTGGCTCTTTTGCAAGCATGATGACCGGGGTGGAGATCATGAAGGTCGATCTCAACGCCTTGTCGCCAAGGAAGAGGTCGTGGTTCGAGAAGATGCAGGCCGGCATGCTCAAGTTCGACGACTAGTGATCTATGGCGTCGAGGGCCAACTTTTTGTATGCCGGCAGGTGTGCCGACATGACCACGGGAGCCGCGATGGCGTGGTCGAACTCCAGTCCCATCATTTTTTGTGTGCTGGCATGTGTGTCGGCCGGCTGGTGAGTGCGCCAGCATGAATTGTGGTATTTTCTGAAGCCGGCATTGTATGCCGGCGCGGCAATGATGCCGACATGAGTCATGGCCGCTAGCATGATCGGTCGCAGGGCTTTTTTATTTGAAAGTTGAATGCGAACATGAAATGGGTCGGTGCGTTGGGCGCATTGCCGACCCAAATGCAAAACTGTGCAGACTCCGAACGGGCGGCCGACCCAAACGGACAAAAAACGGACAAATACATCGTCCGTTTGGGTCGCCCCGTTGAAGTTGCTCTTATCGCTTATGTTAGTCCGACTATGGGTAGTCTGAGTCAAGTCAAGTCGTGTTCCCGTCCCGCCTCACACCACGCGCACGCGGACTCCTCTCCCCCTCCTCCACACCTTGCCCTGCTCGACGGTGTTGCTCTTTAGTACAGTAGCTCACTCGTTTCAGCGTCCCCCTCGACGCCCTCTCCGCGTCCGCACCCAAACCAAACCAAACCAAACCATTTTTCTACTGTACTACTACGTAGTTTCCTCCTGTGTATATTCCCCGGAAACTTCTCACTGATAACTTGGGCCGCTTCTCCTCCTCCTCCTCGCTCTCTCCAGCATAAAAGGCCGGGGCCGCCACAACTATGGTGGCAACTCTGCTGCTTCTTGCTGCCTTCTCTCGCCCAAAAACAAAGAACACCTCCAATTCCATCGTCCTCGCCGTCGCCGTCGATGATCCTCTCGGCCTTCCTGCTGCTCTGCTGCGCAGTCGCCACCTGGACGGTGTCCCCGGCCAGGGCACGCCAAAGCCAAAGCCCATCTTCATCTTCATCTTCATCTTCATCTCAAAGGGGTGCGGATGCAGATCATCAAGCTTATGCCACCTTGGACCAGGTAAGGTAACCAAGGAGATGGTGTGCGTCTTGTTCAGTCGCAGCTTGGTTCTACTCTGCTGCAAGTTTCTGTTCTAAGTACATACATTCAGTCAGAAATCTGATTGACACTTTCATTCGGTGTCGCGCCGCGTCGATCGATCGGCCGATCATATCTTGGCAGGTGAAGGCTGCTCTTCAGCGGGTGGGGCTCGAGTCGTCCAACCTCATCATCGGGGTGGATTTCACCAGGAGCAACCAGTGGACAGGTGCTATCTCTTTCTTCAGACTTTACTTACCTGTCCGAAGAACCTTAGCCCCTTTTCTTCAGTTATTACCACCATATACAGTAGTAGTTCTGAATTTTTCATGGATGGATGTGTGAATGAACAGGGAAGCGCTGCTTCGCCGGGAGGAGCCTGCACCACCTCGGCGCCGGCCCGAACCCGTACGAGGAGGCCATCGGCATCGTCGGCGACACGCTGTCGGCCTACGACGAGGACAACGCCATCCCCTGCTTCGGCTTCGGGGACAGTAAGTCACTCTGGAATGGTGGTGTCCGGTGGTGAACCAACTGCCTTATGATCTCATTCGTCTGCCTGCCGCCAGCGTCCACACACGACCAGGGCGTGTTCAGCTTCTACGGGAACGGGCGGCCGTGCGCCGGCGTCCCGGAGGCGCTGCGGAGGTACCGGGAGATCGCCGCTGCCGTTCAGCTCTCGGGTTAGCATCATTCCCATCCTGCCACTGAATTCTGCAGGAGAAAACACTGGTGTTGTGAGCTGTGACTCGGCTCATGATGATCTGTGAATAAATGGTTTATGATCCAGGGCCGACGTCTCTGGCGCCGATCATAGAGGCTGCAATGGGGATAGTCCAGCGCTCCGGGCATCAGTACCACATCCTGCTGATAATCGCTGATGGGCAGGTGATCAACCGCCATTTTTGTGTGTGTTCTCTTTTCATGAAAAATTTCAGACCTTGTCTGAAATGAAATTTGGTGCTAATTTTTGTGCGGTTTTGTTCCCGACGTGATCAACACCAGGTTCCGAGAGGTTGCAGTGCTCATCGCGCGAGCTCCCCTGGAGAATCAAGATCAGAGAACTACATGGAGGAGAGGACTCTTCATGCCCTCATTCATGCTAGGTACTAGTAGTTGATACAGCTGAACGCCAAGTATCTGTCTCCAAAACTTCACTAGTTTGCGCATGTTCTGGTGATATTATGACATGGTTTGGGTTTGCTTGCAGCCATTTCCCCCTCTCCATCATCCTCGTCGGGGTCGGGGATGGGCCATGGGACGACGATCAGATGTGGTTCCATGACGGCCGACGCCGATTCGATAACTTCCAGGTATGTAGTAGAACCATTATCACTTTGTTTCTGCAAGAGGGCATGCTCATTCATGCCATGTCCTAAACTAACTCAGTCCCCGCCTCACTCATGTTGCCTACGCCAACTGCAGTTTGTGGATTTCACCAAGATCATGTCGGCGGAGATGTCCCGCACCGAGAAGGGGGAGCGATTCGCGCTCGAGGTGCTGAAGAAGATCCCCAGCCAGTACGCTGCGATCATCAGCCAGCGGATCAGGTACTGGCCAGCAGATCAGAGAGAAATGATGTAGCACAGAAGGTTGATTTATTGGTCTAGAAGTTTACTCCCTTTTCTCTATCTTATATGGTCCATTTTCAGTGATCTGGCTGCAAGGGCGCCTGCAAGGACTCCTCTTCCTCCTCCATCCTAAGCATCCGGTTCGCCGTCGGTTTCGCTGCACAGGCAGGCTCATGATATGGCCACATTGTTGGAGGATGAAGTTAGCCATTTTAGTTCCCATCCCCTGTGTGCTTGTACACTTCAGAGCAACTCATTTTCCAGCTCACATCTCCTGTGTATTTGTACTCTTTTGATAATAGCTTCTAGGTAAAACTTCATCTTTATTGACAGAGTTGGCAAGTCTTCGTAATATGTTACAGAAGAAAATCATATATTCTGCCTGTGTAGTCCACCTGAATCAGCAAAAATGAATTGTGGTGGTCATATAAAGAAATCCAGCGTAAAGTGGTATGTCGAAACAAGGCGATTTTCCCAAAGAATGAAACATCTTCACTATATCCCGACTCGGTAACTTTCTCTACAATTACACGCCGCCATCGAACACCCTCGTGAGTCTGCACACTACAAACAAGCACGGACAAATTTGCCAAACATCTACAGGAAGAACCCAAGCTAAAAAAAATTCTAATGTTCTCTTTGCTTTTTCTTTTGTCGAAACAAAGGAGCAGACGGCCGTGTTTCGATCTGTATAAACACCACGCCGCTGCTATATCAGGGGTTCGGAGAGCTCCATCTCGTTGGAGGTCTCCTCTGCCTCGGCGGGCGGCAGACGGACGTAGTTCAGCCCCAGCCACTGCCATGGCCAGCACACGTACCTGTGGCCGCTGCGGCTGCTCGGGTCCGCCCTATTGTCCGACTCCTCCGCCTGCCTGTTGAGCTCCTCCAGCCGCTCGCGCAGCCTCGCGGATCTCGTGTCGGCGAGCTTTAAGGATTTCTCTGCGGCGTCGCGGGCCGCCATTGCGGCGGCCGCCGTCTCCTCCTTGAACTTGAGCTTGTTTTCCAGCTCCACCATTGTTTCTCTTGCTTCCTCTAGTTCCTTGTGGACGGACGATATCTGTGCAATAAAATAAAAATTAATTCAGTTCAGCTTCTCATGGATCGAGAAGACTGTTGATTGCAATAAGAAGGGACGCTTCGCCCCATATGAGAACAAACCATTTCCTTATGCTCTTTCGAAAAAGAAAAAAAACATAAAGACACTACACATCCTTGTGCATTCATATATCCTTCACACAGCGGCATTACAAGTTACCAACATCAAGCATGTTGATTACAACCAGAAAGTATACTTTATCCTATATGGGAAACAAGACATTTCCTTGCACTGGTTATCTATAGTTATCAACAATCAAGCCTGTTGATTACATGTTATCTACATAAGTTTTTTATTTCCAAAGTAAGTCAACATTTATGCTACCTTGCACAATAAAGTATCCTCAATACAGCCACAATACCAAGTTGTGGGACTCAGCTACATCTGCTGCCACTACTGATTGCAAAGCCCTTCCTTGCACTTTATTGCACATCACTTAGACACAACTTATCTATACTGATGGGCATAGTTGCTTAAGGCATCAAAATTATTGTTTCTCAACAGAAGCATTTTTCTATGGACAATGTGGCAATGCCATATCTTAAAACTGGTAGTAACAACTGAAGGATACTCTAATGTTGCTATAACTAACTTCCAAGATGTAACAACAGAGACCATATGGAAACAATTCATATGATGAAACTGAATACAACAATGGAACCATAATAAAGCTGGAATTGAACCACAAGCTAACACCATAAAATAACAGAATAAAACCCCTGCTACCCTCGACACCATGTGTCTGTATCAGTATAGCATAACATATGGTCGATACATAATGATGTTTCAGCTAAACAGCAAAGAACAAGTCATTGTGTAACTTCTGTCAAATGATATTACGGTAACACTAGTCAAGAATGCTACTTAAGTGTTCAAGCAGGCCTACTACGATCCTGTGCTTTCTTACACTTTCTGTGGTGGCTTGCTGCCAAAGCACCAAACGTAAGTTTCAAAAGTGCACATGGTAGTATGCCAGCATGTTCACTGTGTTTAATTCTTAATATACTCCGTTCTCCAAAAGAAATATTTAATATCAGATGACTGCAATGCTAAGTGATTAATTCAGTCAAGCATTTGCTTGTTCAATTAACTCATGGAGTCATGGTAGTTTGCTAACATGTTCACTGTGCTTAATATTACTCTATTCTCCAAAAGAAATATTTAATATCAGATAACTGCAATGCTAAGTGATTAACTCAGTCAAGCATTTGCTTGTCTAATTAACTCATGGAGTCATGCTAGTTTGCTAACATGCTCACTATGCTTAATATTACTCTGTTCTCCAAAAGAAATATTTAACAAGTACTCCCTCCGTCCCAAAATTCTTGTCTTACATTTGTCTAAATAGGGAAGTATCTAACACTACAACGTGACTAGATACATCCGTATTTTGACAAATTGAAGACAAGAATTTTGGGACGGAGGGAGTATAAGATAACTGCAATACTAAGTGATTCAGTTGAGCCATTAGTTGTCTAATGTAAACTCATGAAAACACAAACAAGAAACCAAAAACATAAAGGACATGCATAGTAGTATGGTACATGTCTGTATAAAGTATAAACGCACCTGACCCTGGAACTCTTGCTCAATTGATCTACCAGCATCAGCTTCCTCCTCTGCTGCCATCTTCCATCTTTGAATCTCCTCTTCAGCAGCAGTTACATCCACCATCAGGCCCTCAACCTGAAGAATGCAACAAACACTGTTATGTGTTGTCTCACTGACTCTGACCTTAAGAGTTATATGTATATAATCAAAACATCAGATTAAACATGAGGAGAAGATTACGCTTTCATTGGCCATCCTTTCCTTCTCTTCAAGATGTTTTATCTGCTTCCGTAGCTGACCAATCTCCTTTTCTTGCCCTTCCATCCTCGACCTTAGTAGACTAGACTCTGCCCTGAAATCCAGCAATTTCAGAAGATGGGAAGTAGGAAATGGCAATTTCGAGCCGAGGTCTGAATCTTTTTATAGCAGTACTCCTACTGACTTTGGCTTTAGTAATGAATTGCAGCTTTTGTTTATATCGAGATACCAAGAGTGGTACACTGAAGGATAGTTTATACATCACTTTGCATAGTTTATTGTTGGTTAATAGAGGTCAAAAAGCATATGCTTTAAACCACATGGCCATTCCACATTAAATCCAATGGATAGTAATTTTATTAATGTTGCTCAAGTTCAACCGGCAGTGCGGCAAAAAAATAAAATGGCAAATAAACAAAAATGCAGCAATCGAGGTAGCTACCTTTGTGCTTCAACAAGATGTTGCAGCTCAATGATCTTAATCTGGGACTCCTTCATGCTGTTCTCCAATGCCCCTGCCTGCAATATTGGATGATTGTTACTCCCTCGGTAAACTAATATAAGAGCGTTTAGATAGAACAAATAATTCAGTATGTCTAGATATATGGGAAGTCAATGAACTTGCAACAGCATGACATTATTCACAGTGCACCTACCAATGTATAGACTTCATCCTTCTCCGTGCTCCCTGGTCTGTGATCCCTGTGGCCGTTGAGCCCTATCTCGATTCCGGCCTCCCTCAGCCCATCCTCGGCCACCTTCAAAACCTCGGTCGTGTTAGCCTGCAGCGCGCTCCGGAGCAGCACCCCGATGTGCTCCTTCTCCCGGGTCAGCTCCTCCACCCTCTCCTTAAGCTCCGACACCTTGCTCTTCCCCTTATCCCGCCACACCCCGACCTTCTGCAGCGCCATTGCGGCGATGTCGTAGGCCATCCTGGTCCCTTCCAGCGAAACCTTGAGGCTCTCCTCCACGTCTGTCTCCTTCCAGACGAAGACGGAGTCGGGCAGTGCAGTGGCAGCGGCGTCGTCCACCAGCATAACTACCTCGCGAAGCTCATCGTAGAGCCTGGAGGCGCACCCGATCTGCTCAGCGAGGACAGGCCTCTGCGCGTCCATCTTGGCCTCGAGTGATCGGACCTTATCCTGGAGCGCGGAGATCTCCGCGTCCCGATCCGAGAGGGACCTGGAGAGGGACTCGGACTCGGCGGCGCGGGAGGCCACGGCCGCCTCGAGCTCTGACACCTCGATGGCGATCTGGTAGTTGCGCTGGTCCATGTCCTGGCGCGCGCGGTCGCGGTCGCGGCCCGCGGCGTCGATCTGCGCGAGCAGGTCGTCGACGATGTCGTTGGCGCGCTTGAGGACCCCGTAGGCGAGGGCCGGGAGGCCGGCGGAGTACTTGGCGGAGGTGGGGAGCGGGGCGGGCGGGGTGGACGGGGACGCCTTGGCGGAGATCCGCTCGAGGCCGGAGGAGAGCATGGAGGAGGCGGTGGCCGCCTCGGCCTGGAGCGCCTGCAGCGCCCGCGACGACGCGGCGGACTCGGCCTTGAAATCGTCGCGCTTCCGCAGCGCGTCCTGCGCGAAGGCCTTGAGGCGGCCGAGGCGGGTCTCGGAGCTCGCGAGGGACTCCTCCGCCGCGCGGCGCAGGCGCCGCTCCTCCTCCAGCTCCGCCGTGAGGTCGAGCAGGCGCTGCTGCTGGGCGGCCGCCGCCGCCGCATCGGCGTGGTGGGGCTGCGATGC
>LR738713.1:673337076-673370166 GCA_902687465.1 Secale cereale | reverse complement strand
CGTCGGCCATGGCGGGGGCTGCGAGAATTGGGAGAATTGGCGTGGCGTGGCGTGGCCGGCCGGGTCGGGAGGAGGGGGGTGGGGTGGGGTGGGGGTGGGTGACGTGATTAGGGAGGACTCGTGACTGTTCGGTAGGAGTTCAGAATCTGGAGTCTCGACACCCTCCCATCCTTGAGTTTCCTTTTTCTCTTCCCTTTGTTCAAAATTCAACGAAAAACCATATTTTTAAAGATGGGTCACTAGATTTTGATTCCTAGAAAAAATGTTGAGGAGAAATGTGTGTATGAATTTCAAATATACACGTTTTTCAATCTCTCTCTCTTTGTACATGCATTCTTAACATATACTATTCGTGGGGCTGTGTGGTGGGCTGCGCGAGGCTCCCCCGTGGCTACCTTGGGGGCTCGATCTGGCGGGGCCAGATCTGGTCGTCGATGGCGTTGACTGCGGGCGGCGGGTGGGACGCCGGGGCGGCGGCCTCGGTCCGGGCTATCGGTGCGGCCTGGGTGTGGACTGCGTGCGCGGTTGGTCGCGGCGGTGCTCGGCGCCTGGATGCGTGCGCGGGGCGCGGATCGACGGCTGGGTGCGGCGGCGGCTCGTGCAAGCTGGGCGCGGCGACTCGCAGGGCGTGGCGGGCGGCTTCCCCGGAGCGTGTGGTGTGTTGCAGGTGCCCCTGCTCCTCCTCTGTTCTGCTGCTTCAGGAGAGTGGCTTCGATCTCCGGCGTATCTCAGATCTTGTTGCTTCATCTCACGATGTGGCACGGGTGATGCGGTGGTGGTGGTCATGGTGGTGCTGCGGTGGTGGGCGGCGGTACGGCCGAGGAGGTGGTGCGTGTCTGGTTGCGGTGGATCAAGGGATCCCGCAGCCGGAGTGAGGTTGCTCTCAACAGGGGTGGTGGTTGGTAGGCGGTGGTCGGTGGCGGCTGGTGGTCGGCGCAACTCTGGGAGAAATCCTTGCTCCGGTCCCCATCGGAGCCGGTGACGGCGGCGCCCGCGATCTTTCTTGGAAGCGTCATCGTGGAGGTGCTACTGCTTCTCCCCACGGCTTTGGCTCCGGAGGGACACCTCAGATCCGCTGGATCGGGCGATGGAGGCGTCTTCGTGTCTTTCTCCTTCTTGGGGGCATCATCTCGGAGCAGACTACGACTGCAAGACCGGTGGATGGCGGCATCTTCGCCGCGTGGGTTGCGGCATCTTCGTCGTGTAGTTTGCTGAGGCGGCTTTTTCGGGGGCGCTGATTTTTGTTTGGCAACGATGATGGTGTCGAGAGGAACTTTGGTCGCGGCTCGGACTTCGGTAGTCGGATCTTCCCGGCGTGTCCGATGTGCTCTTTAGGGCACGATCGGCACAAGTCCTGCATATTTCCCTTGTGACGATCGTCGTCAGAGTCGGAGTTGTCGGTTGTTCGCACGTGTGGCCTTCTGTTGGCATGTGTCGTCATGGTTTCTATGCAGCTGTTTGCGGGTTGGCTTCGACGATGAAGGTCTACGGTGAAGTCGGAGTCGCTCGTTCAGAGGTAGCCGGTGATGACGATGACGCTTGCGACTGGTCGTCGGATTTCTTTTCCTCTTTGTAGCTCTGTGATCTGATACGTCTCCGTCGTATCTATGATTTTTGATTGTTCCATGCTAATATTCTACAACTTTCATATACTTTTGGCAACTTTTTATACTATTTTTGGGACTAACATATTGATCCAGTGCACAGTGCCAGTTCCTGTTTGTTGCATGTTTTTTGTTTCATAGAATATCCATATCAAACGGAGTCCAAACGGAATAAAAACGGACGGAGATTTTTTTGGAATATATGTGAATTTTGGGAAGCGGAACCACCACGAAACGATGCCCGAGTGGGCCACGAGGTAGGGGGGCGCGCCTTGGGCCCTCGTGGCCACACCATAAGGCGGTTAATGCCCTTCTTTCCCCGCAAGAAAGCTAATTTCCGGATAAAAATCGTGTCAAAAGATGAGCCCAATCGGAGTTACGGATCTCCGGAAATTTAAGAAACGGTGAAGGGCCAGAATCTGGGAACGCAGAAACAGAAAGAGACAGGGAGACAGATCCAATCTCGGAGGGGCTCTCGCCCCTCCGCCTCCATGGAGACCAAGGACCAGAGGGGAAACCCTTCTCCCATCTAGGGAGAAGGTCAAGGAAGAAGAAGAAGGAGGGGGCTCTCTCCCCCTCGCTTCCGGTGGCACCGGAGTGTCACCGGGGCCATCATCGTGTGACAGCGATATACACCAACACCTCCGTCATCTTCACCAACATCTCCATCACCTTCCCCCATCTATCTACAGTGGTCCACTCTCCCGCAACCCGCTGTACCCTCTACTTGAACATGGTGCTTTATGCTTCATATTATTATCCAATGATGTGTTGCCATCCTATGATGTCTGAGTAGATTATCGTTGTCCTATCGGTGATTGGTGAATTGCTATGATTGATTTAAATTGCTTGTGGTTATGTTCCTGTCCTTTGGTGCCCATCATATGAGCGCGCACGTGGATCACACCATAGGGTTAGTTGTATGTTGATAGGGCTACGTATTGGAGGGCAAGAGTGACAGAAACTTCAACCTAGCGTAGAAATTGACGCATACGGGATTGAAGGGGGACCAATATATATTAATGTTATGGTTGGGTTTTACCTTAATGAACGTTAGTAGTTGCGGATGCTTGCTAATAGTTCCAATCATAAGTGCATAGAATTCCAAGTAAGGGATGACATGCTAGCAGTGGCCTCTCCCACATAAAACTTGCTATCGGTCTAGTAACGTAGTCAATTACTTAGGGGCAATTTCGCAACTCCTACCACCACTTTTCCACACTCGCTTTCACTAACTTTATTGCTTGTTTATCTTAACATCCCCTAGTATATATTTACATGCTCTTTATATTCTTGCAAACCTATCCCACAAAAACCACAAAGTACTTCTAGTTTCATACTTGTTCTAGGTAAAGTAAACGTCAAGCGTGCGTAGAGTTGCATTGGTGGTCGATAGAACTTGAGGGAATATTTGTTCTGCCTTTAGCTCCTCGTTGGGTTCGACACTCTTACTTATCGAAAGAGGCTACAACTGATCCCCTACACTTGTGGGTTATCAAGACCTTTTTCTGGCGCCGTTGCCGGGGAGCAATAGCGTGGGGTGAATATTCTCGTGTGTGCTTGTTTGCTTTATCACTAAGTAGATTTTATTTGCTGTTCTAAGTTGTTTTCTATCTTTAGTTATGGGTAGGAAACGCAAAATACCAACAAAATTAGTGGTACCTGCTGAACCAATGGTTGAAGAACCACTCAAAATCTATCACACTCCTGAAGCTTATTACTTGGATCATCTTCGATCCCTATGTGCTCGGGCTGAAACCCCAACTAGCTTAGTTGAGGGAAAATCTTTAGATGAGCATGCTTGTTATATGCGACACCGCTTATCTCAAGAAGGGAAACTTTGACTGGATCAAATTCATCGTTTGCAATGCTATGCTTGGAATTTATGTGAAATATATGATTTTACTTGTTGTTCTGAAGACCCTAAGAAACACCTTCCCTACCAATGTGAGTTTATCGATAATGGAATCGTATCTTCGTATGCTAAGGGTGTTTATAGTTACTATGATGTTCAACACATTGAAGAATTTGTTGCTTCTAAGGGTGCTTATGAAATTGCTTCTTTGATCGAAAAGTATGATGCTACTCTTTACAAATCTGAAAATTTTGCCATATTTAAATATTGTTATGATAATTATGCTTCTAATGCCTATGTTAAACCATATATTGAGGACTCCTCCGCTGTCCAAGAAGAGACCAATATTTTGCAGGAGTCTATGGCAGAAGAAATTAATGAAATTGTGAGCTCATTGGATGAAAAAGATGAGGAGGAGAGCGAAGAACAAAAGGAGGAAGAGCGGATTAGCTACCCGTGCCCACCTTCTAATGAGAGTAACTCTTCAACTCATACATTGTTTAATTTTCCTTCGTGCTTACCGAAGGATGAATGCTATGATGATTGCTATGATCCCGTTGATTCTTTTGAGATATCCCTTTTTGATGATGCTTGCTATGCTTGTGGCCAAGATGCCAATATGAATTATGATTATGGAGATGAACTTTCTATAGTTCCTTATGTTAAACATGATATTGTTGCTATTGCACCCACGCATGATAGTCCTATTATCTTTTTGAATTCTCCAAACTACACTATATCGGAGAAGTTTGCACTTATTAAGGATTATATTGATGGGTTGCCTTTTTCCGTTACACATGATGATTTTGATGAATATAATATGATGTGCTTGCTGCTCCTACTTGCAATTATTATGAGAGAGGAACTACATCTCCGCCTCTCTATGTTTCCAACACGATAAAATTGCAAAAAACTGCTTATATTATGCATTGGCATTTACTTGATGTGCATGAATTGTTCTCTTATGACATGCCGATGCATAGGAAAAGAGTTAAACTTCGTTGTTGCATGATATATATCACTTTCTGCTCACTACTAAATGCCAAATCATTGTTAATTAAAATTGGCTTTGATATACCTTGGGATCCGGGTGGATCCATCACTTGAGCACTATATGCCTAGCTTAATGGCTTTAAAGAAAGCGCTGCCAGGGAGACAACCCGGAAGTTTTAGAGAGTCATTTATTTATGTTGTGTGCTTTTATAAAGTTTAAAAACAAAAAAATAAAGAGGGGAACCCAAAACTTTTCAAAAAAGAAAAGTAAAAGTGATATAGATGAGCATTGTGAAAGTGGGGGACGTCCTTGAACTTTGTTCATGCCCATGGAAACTTTGTGAATCTTAATTACAGAAACTTTTCAACAAAAATAATTATCCCCTTGTACAATTCCATTGTATTATAAAAATAATGTGCCAAGGTTTGCCTTTAGGATGTTTACAATGCTTGTTGGTTTGTGCGGTGCAGGACAGAAACTTTGGCTGTAGTGCGCGATTTTACATTTTTTGCTGGAACATCGAATGGTTCTAAAACTTTTTGCACTGTCTTTCTATACAAATTTTTTATTTTTCCTAATTTTGGCAGAATTTGTCAAGTATCAGAAGTATGGTGAATGTTCAGATTATTACGGACTGTTCTGTTTTAGACTGATTCTGTTTTTGATGCATAGTTTGCTTGTTTTGATGAAACTATCAATTTCTATCAGTGGATTAAGCCATGGAAAAGTTATATTACAGTAGCTACAATGCAAAAACAAAATATGAATTGGTTTGCAACAGTACTTAGAGTAGTGAATTGCTCTATTATACTAACGGATCTTACCGAGTTTTCTGTTGAAGTTTTGTGTGGATGAAGTGTTCGAAGATCGAAGAGGTCTCGATGTGAGGAGAAGAAGGAGAGGCAAGAGCTCAAGCTTGGGTATGCCCAAGGCACCCCAAGTAAATATTCAAGGAGACTCAAGCGTCTAAGCTTAGGGATGCCCCGGAAGGCATCCCCTCTTTCTTCAACAAGTATCAGTATGTTTTCGGATTCGTTTCATTCATGTGATATGTGCAGATCTTGGAGCGTCTTTTGCATTTAGTTTTCACCTTTTCTTTTATGCACCATGCTGGTATGAGATAGTCCTTGGTTGATTTATAGAATGCTCTCTGCACTTCACTTATATCTTTTGAGTATGGCTTTATAGAATGCTTCATGTGCTTCACTTATATCATTTGAAGTTTGGATTGCCTGTTTCTCTTCACATAGAAAACCGCCATTTGTAGAATGCTCTTTTGCTTCACTTATAATTGTTAGAGCGTGGGCATAACTTTTGTAGAAAGAATTAAAACTCTCTTGCTTCACTTATATCTATTTAGAGAGTTGACAGGAATTGGTCATTCACATGGTTAGTCATAAAATCCTACATAAACTTGTAGATCGCTGAATATGATATGTTTGACTCCTTGCAATAGTTTTGCGATATAAAGATGGTGATATTAGAGTCATGCTAGTGGGTAGTTGTGGATTGTAGAAATACTTGTGTTGAGGTTTGTGATTCCCGTAGCATGCACGTATGGTGAACCGTTATGTAACGAAGTTGGAGCATGATTTATTTATTGAGTGTCATCCTTTGTGTGGAGGTCGGGGGTGCGCGATGGTTAACTCCTACCAACCTCCCCCCTAGGAGCATGCGTGTAGTACTTGGTTTCGATGGCTAATAATTTTTTGCAATAAGTATGTGAGTTCTTTATGACTAATGTTGAGTCCATGAATTATACGGACTCTCACCCTTCCACCATTGCTAGCCTCTCTTGTACCGCGCAACTTTCGCCGGTACCATACACCCACCATATACTTTCCTCAAAACAGCCACCATACCTACCTATTATGGCATTTACATAGCCATTCCGAGATATATTGCCATGTAACTCCATCGTTCCGTTTGTTATGACACACATCATCATTGTCATGTTGCCTTGCATGATTGTAAGATAGCTAGCATGATATTTCCATGGCTTGTTCGTTTTTTGATGTCATTGCTACGCTAGATCATTGCACATCCCGGTACACCGCCGAAGGCATTCACATAGAGTCATATTTTGTAGTTAAATAATGGTGAAGTGTCATGTAGTCGACGTTCATATGACACCACTAGAGGAAAGACAACATACATCTCATCAAAATATCGAACGAAGACCAAATTCACATGACTACTAATAGCAAGACTTCTCCCATGTCCTCAGGAAAGAAAGCAACTACTCACAAGACATAATATTGTTCATGATCAGAGGGGTATTAATATGCATAATGGATCTGAACATATGATCTTCCACCAAATAAACCAATTAGCATCAACTACAAGGAGTAATCAACACTACTAGCAACCCACATGTACCAATCTGAGATTTGGGTACAAAGATTGGATACAAGAGATGAACTAGGGTTTGAGAGGAGATGGTGATGGTGAAGATGTTGATGAAGATAGCCCTCCCCAAGATTGGAGAGTTGTTGGTGATGACGATTTCCCCCTCCTGGAGGGAAGTATCCCCGGCAGAACGGCTCTGCCGGAGCCCTAGATTGATTTCCGCCTCGGTTCCGCCTCGAGACGGCGGCGTCTGGTCCCGGAAGCCTCCTCTTCATTTTTTTTCAGGTCAAAACGCTTCATATAGGAGAAGATGGGCACCTGGGGCCCACCGGCTGGCCCTCGAGGCAGGGGGGCGCGCCCTGAGAAGGGGGGAGCACCCCCCACCCTCGAGGCCAGCCAGTGCCCCCTCTCGTGGATTTCTTCCGCCAGATATTTTTTATATTTTCCGAAATAATGTTCTGTGGAGTTTCGGGGCTTTTGGAGTTGTCCAGAATATGTTTCCAGAGTTTGCTCCTTTTCCAGCCCAGAATTTCAGCTGCCGGCATTCCCCCTTCTTCATGTGAACCTTGCAAAATAAGAGGGGAAAGGCATAAGTATTATGACAAAACATGTATGAACAACCCATAATGCAATAAATATCAACTTATAAGCATGATGCAAAATGGACGTATCATCCACTCTCCTGCAACCCGTTGTACCCTCTACTTGAACATGGTGCTTTATGCTTCATATTATTATACAATTATGTGTTGCCATCCTATGATGTCTGAGTAGATTATCGTTGTCCTATCGGTGATTGGTGAATTGCTATGATTGATTTAAATTGCTTGTGGTTATGTTGCTGTCCTTTAGTGCCCATCATATGAGCGCGCGCGTGGATCACACCATAGGGTTAGTTGTATGTTGATAGGACTACGTATTGGAGGGCAAGAATGACAGAAACTTCAACCTAGCGTAGAAATTGATGCATACGGGATTGAAGTGGGACCAATATATCTTAATGCTATGGTTGTGTTTTACCTTAATGAACGTTAGTAGTTGCGGATGCTTGCTAATAGTTCCAATCATAAGTGCATAGAATTCCAAGCAAGGGTTGACATGCTAGCAGTGGCCTCTCCCACATAAAACTTGCTATCGGTCTAGTAACGTAGTCAATTACTTTTCCACACTCGCTTTCACTAAATTTATTGCTTCTTTATCATAACAGCCCCTAGTTTATATTTACGTGCTCTTTATATTCTTGCAAACCTATCCCACAAAAACCACAAAGTACTTCTAGTTTCATACTTGTTCTAGGTAAAGTAAACGTCAAGCGTGCGTAGAGTTGTAGCGGTGGTCGATAGAACTTGAGGGAATATTTGTTCTGCCTTTAGCTCCTCGTTGGGTTCGACACTCTTACTTATCGAAAGAGGCTACAACTGATCCCCTACACTTGTGGGTTATCATGATCCCATGTCGGTGGCCAGGTTGGCCAGTGGTTCCCATTTTATATGGGTTGGATTGTATCGGTTTTAGCCCGGGTTTCCATCAATAAACCGGGAAAATCTCATTCCTTCTTAATTAATGAAAATGGCAAGTCTTTTGCCTTGTTTCAAAAAAATGTTAATACTTAGGGCGTGTTTGGTTGCCGTTCCACCCCAGCCTGACTGAATGAGGTCTGGTTTAATGAAGCCGGACTTAGTAGAAACAACCTAAAAACCAACATCTACAACTTGTTTGGTTGCCTGCATTAGGGGATAGCTTTGCACATGTTTTTTGGCTGCATGCATTGTCTCAACTCACACGTAAGCACGTTGTTTGGTTGCATACACAGTGCGAGGTGTCATAACCTTGCACCATATGTGGCAAGGTTATCTTACACACGAGCACGACTACCACACCAACACCACATCACTGTAATGGGTGACGAACTGCACGATGATGATCAAAGTCTTCACCTCAAATTGTGGCGCCGCCTTGCCAACTTCAACCTTGCATGTCTGCTTTTGCACAAACTTGGTGTAAGCATCTTCTGTTGCCTGCCTAGTATTAAACCCTCTGTGGCTGCTGTCGTTGTACCCCAAAACTTGTTGGTTGCAATCTTCCCATGAACTGTAAACCTCTGGTGCCCTCCCGACGAACACCGCATACTACAGTTCACAAAGAGCAACGGTTAAAGTAGCAGGCAATGGAGCAATCAAGAAGCAAGCAATGTAGCAGACTAGCAGCAGAGGACTTGTAAGCATGCATGATCATATGACATAGCAAGTTTAACCTAGCGCTACTATAGTGTCATCCTACCACCACCACATCCAAAAGGACTATTCCATTTTCCCAGTTTTTTTATATCGTAAATTTGAAAAATGTTCCCATTTTCAAATTTTGTTCATTTTTTCTAAAAAATCTTCGGAAACATTAAAAATATTTGTTCATGTTGTTTCTATTCACCATTTTCAAAAAATATACATTTTCGTAAAAAATAACATGTTTAAAACATTTTTCATGTTTTGAGAAAAATGCTCGTATTTTTCAAAGGTTGTTGACAATTTTAAGAAAAGTAGTTCTAAAGTGTCTTTGTTCTACGGCGGGAGATAATTGTTTGTGGATGAGCTCTCAGCTCAGTGGTTAGGGGGTTGTGCTGCCTCCCAGCCGGCGCGGGTTCGAGCATTGGTTCTTGCACGGGTCTCACATCTCCTTCTTTATTAAAAATCAGTAGAATCTTCTTCCCATGGTACTGTTACAATATCGACACACACCGCCAGCTCTTCCTACGTGTCTGTGCTATTATGTTGACATATGTTATATAGTGTGTCTATTCTCCGATAAATGGCGAGTGGACATGCCACCACACGCGGGTGATATCCATACCACACGACGCCCCGAGATTCATGCAGCATTAATACCCATCATCTCCAGTGGCTGGCAACAAAAATTCAGTAGTGAGAGGTCGTGAGTTTGATTCCTGCAGGTGCTATGCTTTTGGGGGACTTGTACGTTGCAGTGTTTGTCATAATAAATCCAAGACGCACAGTTAATCATTCAAGGGCAAAACAATCATATGAAGCACGACATCAGGATTTATTAACGAGGTTCATCGATATGACTATATCTCCTAGGCTTGATTACGGTTGCTCCTTCCCATGGTACTGTTACAATATCGCACCCTGACCGCCGGGCGTCGACACACACCGGCGGCTCTTCCTACGTGTCGGTGCTATTATGTTGGCATATGTTATATAGTGTGTCTATTCTCCGATAAATGACGAGTGGACATGCCACCACCCGTGGGTGATATCCATATCGCACGATGCCGCGAGATTCGTGCAGCATTAATACGCTTCCGATGTATAATCAGTTCACTTATTCGTATATCACTTAGTATTCACGCGGTCATTCTCTCTGACACATCCCGTGTATGGGCCACAAGGCAGCACAAGCATTTAAACTGTTGGTGGGCGTCCAGGACGGCAGCGCCAACGGCTAGCTCCATGACCCTCCTCCGCGGCCTTTTTAAACTGTCTCGGCCCTTGTAGTTTCACACCCCGCTCACGTTTTCATATCACCTCTCTTCCCTTCTGCCGAGCAAGCATGTGTTCATCCAAGTCCGAGCTTAGCTCCGCCCCCCGCGTCACACCACTGCTCCACCCAGATTTCACCGCTGCTGCTGATCCGCTTTCCGGAGTGCAACGCCAGCAACGTGCTCCGGTTTGTCTCTGGAATGGTAGAGAACCCAGGGAGGCATTTCTACAAGTGTGAATGCCATGGAGTGAGTATTTCGAGATTCTTTCCGTCCATCCCGCAGTTCCTTCTCTCAAACCAAGTTTGTTTTGTGTTTTTTCAGTTTGGTGGATCCAGGTTTTGGAAGTGGGAGAACAAGTATATACAGTACTTCAGCACTCGATGGGGTCATCTACTCTCCCATGCATCCGTGTATCGGCATGTAACCCTGCTTGAGCAGAATCAGGCATGGTTGAAGAACATTTTCATCTTGGGCGTCCTGAACATGGTGCTAATGGCCATATGCTGCATCCACAAGTTCTGAAGCATCGTGTTGTTACTGGCGAGACCTGCAAGTAGAAGTTCTGAAAGCTATTGCCCCCAAGATGTAGTTCCAGCATTTGTACTGGATTCAACAGTTCCAACATTTGTACCGGATTCGGTAGTTACAACTTTTGTACCGGATTAGATGTAGTTCCTTGTAGATTCAGTAGTTCTCTCTTATCACTAGTAGAAAACAGGGCATTGGTCCAGCCCATTAGCCCCGGTTCAATCTAGAACCGGGACCAATGGGGGTACTGGACCCGGTTCGTTAGCCCAGGGGGCCGGCCGGGCCACGTGGGCCATTGGTCCCGGTTCGTCTGGACCTATTGGTCCCGGTTGGAGCTAAAAACCGGGACCAATGGCTCTTGCTCCTGGCCCACCACTATTAGTACCGGTTTGTATTATGAACCGGGACCAAAGGCTCCCCTTTAGCCCCGGTTTGTAGCACCAACCGGGACCAATGAGTTGCCTATATAAACCCCCTCACTCAAGAGCAGAGCTCACTGCTCTGTTTTTTTTTTCTGGCCGAGGGAGAGAGGGGTTAGTGGTGCTCTAGCTCACCTCCTATGCACACAACATGTTCGGTGGAATGCCCGAGCCACACTAGTTAAGCTTTTCTGCTCTCGAAGCTCTATTTTCTCCGAGATTTGTCTAGGTTTAGCGGTCCGTCACGTCCCGTCCCCGTCTTCGCCGCCGTCGATCGCCCCCGCCGATCTCGTCACCGGCACCACCGTGGTGAGCCTCTTGTTATGTCCATGCTTTTCTTACTTTTATTATTGCTTTAGATAGATATTTGTCTAATTTTCTTACGTTTATTATTGCTTGTTATTATATAGTGCGATGGTTTTGATATCCGCCCACGTGGGCCCTCGTCCGGTCTACGATTCGGATGTGGTATATTATCTTTAATTTATAACTATTTGTTTTAGTGCTTATGATAGTTATGCCGACCAACCTGAAATGCATAGATGTTTTATTATGTCTAGGAGGTAGTTGAACCGGAAATTCCAACCGACCCTCTTGTGGAGAGGTTAAATTTAGTTGAAGAGGAAAACATTTCGTTAAAGAAAAAATTGGAAAAAATGGAGGAGGAGAAGATGGAATTGGAGTTGCATGTTGCGGAAGTTATCGATGATCACAAGATCAAGATGGAACCTATTGTCGAGAGGTTAAATTTAGTTGAAGAAGAAAACAAATTCTTGAAGGAAAAAATAAAAAAAATTGTGGACGAGAAGATGATATTGGAGTTGCATGTTGCGGATGTCGTCGATGATCACAAGATCAAGATGGATGCAATGCGGTTGAAGATTAAAAAGATTAGAAAATATGCCATTAATACCGAGGCTTGGTATCATTATGACGTTGGATCAATTGTTACCTTGGTTGCGATTATGATAGCATTTGTTTTCGCGTTGAAATGTTTTACATAGTTTCGATGTGTATGGAGAGCTATATATGTTGTTAGATGAGAACTATATATGTATGTACTTTGGTTTTAATGTGATGATGAACTTTTATCCATTTGGTCACTTAATTATCTATTTATGATGTTCTGTAATGGTTTTTGACACACTTAATTATATATAAATGCACGCAGATGAACCGCCAATGGATGTACGGTGACAGACACACCTCCGAGTACATTAAGGGCGTGCGTGAGTTTCTAAATGTGGCAGAGGCAAACAAGCAGAATGGTTTTATGTGTTGTCCATGCACTCAATGTGTGAATACGATGTCTTACTCTAACCGAAAAATCCTTCACTCCCACCTGCTTTACAAGGGTTTCATGCCACACTATAATGTTTGGACGAGGCACGGAGAAATAGGGGTTATGATGGAAGACGGCGAAGAAGAAGAGTACGATGACAACTATGTGCCCCCTGAATACGGTGATGCTGCAATGGGGGGAGCTGATGAAGATCAAGAGGAACTAGACGATGTGCCCAATGATGCTGCAACGGGTGAAGCTGCTGAAGATCAAGAGGAACCAAATGATGATCTTCGCCGGGTCATTGTCGATGCAAGGACACAATGCGAAAGTCAAAAGGAGAAGCTGAAGTTCGATCGCATGTTAGAGGATCACAAAAAAGGGTTGTACCCCAATTGCGAAGATGGCAACACAAAGCTCGGTACCGTACTGGAATTGCTGCAGTGGAAGGCAGAGAATGCTGTGGCTGACAAAGGATTTGAGAAGCTACTGAAAATATTGAAGAAGAAGCTTCCGAAGGATAACGAATTGCCCGACAGTACATACGCAGCAAAGAAGGTCGTATGCCCTCTAGGATTGGAGGTGCAGAAGATACATGCATGCCCTAATGACTGCATCCTTTACCGCGGTGCATACAACGATCTGAACGCATGCCCGGTATGCGGTGCGTTGCGGTATAAGATCAGACGAGATGACCCTGGTGATGTTGATGGCGAGCCCGCCAGGAAGAGGGTTCCTGCGAAGGTGATGTGGTATGCTCCTATAATACCACGGTTGAAACGTTTGTTTAGAAACAGAGAGCATGCCAAGTTGATGCGATGGCACAGTGAGGACCGTAAGAAAGACGGGAAGTTGAGAGCACCCGCTGACGGGTCGCAATGGAGAAAAATCGAGAGAAAGTACTGGGAGGAGTTTGCAAAGGACGCAAGGAACGTATGGTTTGCTCTAAGCGCGGATGGCATTAATCCTTTCGGGGAGCAGAGCAGCAATCACAGCACCTGGCCCGTGACTCTATGTATGTATAACCTTCCTCCTTGGATGTGCATGAAGCGGAAGTTCATTATGATGCAAGTTCTCATCCAAGGCCCTAAGCAACCCGGCAACGACATTGATGTGTACCTAAGGCCATTAGTTGAAGAACTTTTACAGCTGTGGAATGGAAACGGTGTACGTGCGTGGGATGAGCACAAACAGGAGGAATTTGACCTAAAGGCGTTGCTGTTCGTGACCATCAACGATTGGCCCGCTCTCAGTAACCTTTCAGGACAGACAAACAAAGGATACCACGCATGCACGCACTGTTTAGATGACATTGAAAGTATATACCTGGACAAGTGCAGGAAGAATGTGTACCTGGGCCATCGTCGATTTCTTCCGACCAACCATCAATGTCGAAAGAAAGGCAAGCATTTCAAAGGCGAGGCAGATCACCGGAAGAAGCCCGCCATGCGTACCGGTGATCACGTACTTGCTATGGTCAATGATTTACACGTAATCTTCGGAAAGGGCCCCGGCGCACTAGCTGTTCCGAATGACGATGAGGGACACGCACCCATGTGGAAGAAGAAATCTATATTTTGGGACCTACCCTACTGGAAAGACCTAGAGGTCCGCTCTTCAATCGACGTGATGCACGTGACGAAGAACCTTTGCGTGAACCTGCTAGGCTTCTTGGGCGTGTATGGAAAGACAAAAGATACAGCTGAGGCACGGGAGGACCTGCAACGTTTGCACGAAAAAGACGGCATCCCTCCGAAGCAGTATGAAGGTCCCGCCAGCTATGCTCTTACGAAAGAAGAGAAAGAAATCTTCTTTGAATGCCTTCTCAGTATGAAGGTCCCGACTGGCTTCTCGTCGAATATAAAGGGAATAATAAATATGGCAGAGAAAAAGTTCCAGAACCTAAAGTCTCATGACTGCCATGTGATTATGACGCAACTGCTTCCGGTTGCATTGAGGGGGCTTCTACCGGAAAACGTCCGATTAGCCATTGTGAAACTATGTGCATTCCTCAATGCAATCTCTCAGAAGGTGATCGATCCAGAAATCGTACCAAGGCTAAGGAGTGATGTGACGCAATGTCTTGTCAGTTTCGAGCTTGTGTTCCCACCATCCTTCTTCAATATCATGACACACGTCCTAGTTCATCTAGTCGACGAGATTGTCATTCTGGGGCCCGTATTTCTACACAATATGTTCCCCTTTGAGAGGTTCATGGGAGTCCTAAAGAAATATGTCCGTAACCGCGCCAGACCAGAAGGAAGCATCTCCATGGGCCATCAAACAGAGGATGTCATCGGGTTTTGTGTTGACTTCATTCCTGGCCTTAATAAGATAGGTCTCCCTAAATCGCGGTACGAGGGCAGACTGACTGGAAAAGGCACGCTTTTGGAAGGGACTCAATAATATGCAGGGACGGTTATTCTTGGTCTCAAGCACACTACACAGTTCTACAGAACTCTACATTGGTGACCCCGTATGTCGATGAACACAAGAACAGTCTGCGCTCCAAACACCCGGAGCAGTGCGACGACTGGATTACACGTGAACACATCAGGACTTTCAGCAGTTGGTTGGAAACACGTCTCAGAGGTGACAACACTGTTTGTGATGAGTTGTACTTGTTGTCCAGGGGACCATCTTCGACTGTATTGATTTACAAAGGATACGAGATAAATGGAAATACATTTTACACGATTGTCCAAGATCAAAAGAGCACCAACCAAAACAGCGGTGTCCGCTTTGATGCAACAACCGAGAGGGGAAAGGACACATATTATGGTTACATAGTGGACATATGGGAACTTGACTACGGACATGATTTTAAGGTCCCTTTGTTTAAGTGTAAATGGGTCAATCTGTCAGGAGGCGGGGTACAGGTAGACCCACAGTACGGAATGACAACAGTGGATCTAAAAAATCTTGGATACAATGACGAACCGTTCGTCCTAGCCAATGATGTGGCACAGGTTATCTATGTGAAGGACATGTGTACCAGACCGAGAAAAAGAAAAGATAAGGAAGCGAATACATCATACGATGAGCCAAAGCGCCACATAGTTCTTTCAGGAAAAAGGGACATCCTGGGAGTGGAGGGCAAGACAGACATGTCTGAAGATTATGAAAAGTTTCATGAAATTCCTCCCTTCAAAGTCAAGGCTGACCCAAGCATCCTGATAAACGATGAAGATTATCCATGGTTACGGCGCAATAAGCAAATGACACAAGCGAAGAAAAAGTGAAGAGTTATTTCCGCAACTATTATGATGATACCATGCCAACTTTGTAACAAACGAGTATGATACCATTGTCCGTTTGTACTATTCAAATTTCAATACTACTTGCACTAACAAAACAAAACAAAACAAAACAAACTTGAAAAATAAATAGCAACAATAAGTATTTTGTTGTAAGTATAAACAAAATAAAATAAATAAAGCAACAAAGAAAATAAATAAAGAAAGTAAAATAAATAAAGCAACTCTAAATACAACAAAAAACAACTTAGAAATAAACAAAGAAAATAAAATAAATAAAGCAACTCTAAATACAGCAAAAAACAACTTAGAAATAAATAGCAACAATAAGTATTTTGTTGTAATTAAGTATAAACAAAATAAAATAAATAAAGCAACAAAGAAAATAAATAAAGGAAGTAAAATAAATAAAGCAACTCTAAATACAGCAAAAAACAACTTAGAAATAAACAAAGAAAATAAAATAAATAAAGCAACTCTAAATACAGCAAAAAACAACTTAGAAATAAATAAAGCAAAAAAGGAAAAAAAATATTGGGCGCTGCCCAGTGAGCCTGCAAGGCCTATAGCACAGGATCCACCTGTAATATAAGGCCCAGCAAGCTCACAGGGCAGCGCGCAGAGTTAGGCCCAGAAGCCTGCATTTGAGAGGAGCTCGAGAGGGTGGGAGCAGCAGCCCTTATAAACCACTCTCGAGCTCCCTCAGCTAGCGAGGTGGGACTAAACATCCCACCGCACCCGCGCCAGCTCAGGGCCTTTGGTCCCGGTTGCTGCCACCAACCGGGACTAATGCCCCCCTTTAGTCCCGGTTGCTGCCACCAACCGGGACTAAAGGTCCCTCCTTCCCGCCCTTTGAGCTGCTGAAAAGAAACAAAATAAAATAAATAAAGCAACAAAGAAAACAAATAATTTCAAATTTAAACTATTCAAATTTGAATACTACTTGCACTAACAGAAACTTCGTAATTGGTTTTACAAAAGAAAATAAATAATGCAGAAAACAAAACAAAAAAACTTGAAAAAAATAGCAACAATAAATATTTTTTTGTAAGTAGAAACAAAATCAAATAAATAAAGAAACAAAGAAAACAAATAAATAAAAATAGCAACAGTAAGTATTTTGTTGAAAGTAGAAACAAAACTAAAAAATAAAGCAACAAAGAAAAAAAGAAAAAATATGCCACCTGCTGGGCCCACACGGTCTGAATACGACTAGAAACCCAACCATGGGCCAGGATTCAGGCCCGTAGAAAGCCCAGCAAGTCCACAGGCAAAGCAGTGTCAGTTTAGGCCCTTAGGCCTGCAGTTTAGAGGAGTTCGAGAGGAGAGAGGCAGCGGGGCTTATAAACTGGTGCTGCTCTCCCTCAACTAGCGAGGTGGGACTAAACTTCCCACCGCACCGCGGCAAGGCCTTTAGTCCCGGTTGCTGCCACCAACCGGGACTAAGAGCAAGTCTAGTAGAGCCCTCAAACCCCCAAACCCTTAAAAATAACCGCTTTTTTACAGGTTTCGTCCGAAAAACGACATAGACTAGAACCCTTAAACCCTTAAACCTGTAAAAAAATTTAGAGGTCCAACCCTCAAACTCGTTTTGAGCCTGTAGAAGTGAGGGTTGGGAGGAGGAAACTCCTCCCAACCCGCACTCAACTTCAGCGCCAGCGCGGGATCGGGATCCCGCTCAACCGTCGCCCGCCGTCCGCGCCATGGAGCTCCCCGCCGCCGCCGCGCCTCCGCCGGCCGCCGCGCCCGCCCCTGCCGGCCCCGTCCCCGCCCCGGCCGGCCCAGTCCCCGCCCCGGCCGCCGATGCGCCCGCCCCGGCCACGGCCGCCCCTGCCGGCCCCGTCCCCGCCACGGCCACCGTCGGGGCGAAGCGGCGGCGGGCAGGCCTGCCACCGCCTCCGTCCGCGCCATGATGATGTCCAAGAAGGACATGGATCAAGAACAATTGCAATGGTGGAAGGACTACAAGGAGGACATCGCGGAGAGGAAGAGGATATTCCGTGGTGCGTCCTCTACTCTTCGAGGTGACACTCCGATGAGTTGTGGTGGCGATGGCGGTGTGGAAGACTCCACCACCGATGGAGGTGCTTGATGGACGTGGAAGTGGTCTAGGAAATGGCGCCAAGTGTAATTTTTTGGTGATGGTGCCGAGTAGATGGGGAAGATGATGATTGTGTGATGTAAAAACTATTAAACCATGCATCAATGATCTTTATTTCCGTGTTTGTTTGGAGGTTTATTATGTTTTTCTAGTGAAAATTATGCAATGCCAAATGACAGTTTTAAGGGTTGGGGTTGGGCAAAGAGTAGAACCCTCAAACCCAACCCTTATAACGGAATATTCCGTTATAAGGGTTGGGTCCGTTATAAGGGTTGGGTTTGAGGGTTCTACTCTTTGCCCCTGTTTTTCAACCCTTAAAAGTGTCAAAATTGGGCAATTCTCAACCCTTAAAACTGGTTTTACATTTAAGAATTTGAGGGTTCTACTAGAGATGCTCTAAAGGGTGGCATTAGTCCCGGTTGCTGCCACCAACCGGGACTAAAGGCCCCACCTTCCCGCCCTTTGGGCTGCTGAAAAGGGACCTTTAGTCCCGGTTGGAGGCAGCAACCGGGACTAAAGGGGGGCATTAGTCCCGGTTTCAGCCACCAACCGGGACTAATGCCCCTCCTATATAACCAGGACTTGCGATATTTTCGTCAGTTTCCTTCTTCTCCCCGCCCCGACGCCTCCCTCGATCTGCTCCGTCCCCGTCGCCGTCGCCGTCGCCCCCGTCGCCCCCGTCGCCCCGTCGCCGTCGCCCCCGACGCCGCCTCGTCGCTCCGCCCCGCGCCGTCGCCGCGCCCCGCGCCGTCGCCGCGCCCCGGCCGGCCCGTCGCCCCGCGCCGCCGCGCGCCCCGCCCCGCCCCGACGCCGCCTCGTCGCCGCCCCGCCCCGCCGCCGTCGCGCCGCCCAGCCCTGCCGATGTGAGGGCCGGCTCCCTTTTTTTTATATGTTTAATATTGCTGTATATATATATATAGTTGCTGTGTATATATATGTATATATGTGTATATTTTTTTTATGTTTATATAAATTGCAGTATATATAGTTGCTGTATATATAGTTGCTGTATTTATATGTATGTGTATATCTTTTTTTTTCTTAGGAATTTGCTAAATATATATGTTAAATATATATTTATGTGTATATAAATATATTTTTTCTTAGGAAGTTGCTGTATATATGTGATGTGTGTATATGTGATGTATATATATGTGTATGTGGCTAGCTATATAGTTTTTTGTTTATATATGCTAAATATATATAGAAAGTTTTATATATATATATGCAAAAGTTACAAATTTAGAAAAAGAAGGATAGGAAAGAAGAAAATAAGAAAGAGGAAAGAAAGAAGAAGAGGAGAGGAAGAAGAGGAGAAATAAATAAGAAGAAGAAAAAAAAGAAAAAGAAGGATAGGAAAGAAGAAAATAAGAAAGAGGAAAGAAAGAAGAAGAAGGAGAGGAAGAAAGAGGAGAAATAAATAAGAAGAAGAAAAAAAAGAAAAAAAGAGGAGAAGAAGAAAGGAATAGAGGAGAAGAAGAGAAATTTTCTCTTCTTCTCCTCTATTCCTTTCTTCTTCTCCTTTTTTTTTTCTTTTTTTTTCTTCGATCTTCTCCTCTAGCGGTTCCTTTTTTCTTCTTCTTCCTCTTTTTTTATCGGATATGTATACACCCTCTCCCCGATAACTTCGACATTAGGGGGGGCTGGGGTCGAGGGTCGTCGAGGGACCGAGGCCGAAGGTCGAGGGGTCGAGGGTCGTCGAGGGACCGATCGAGAGGCCGAAGGGCGAGGGGTCGAGAGGTTGCCTAGCAGTCGGGGGTCTAGGGTTGTGGATCGCCGAGCAGTCGGGGGTCAAAGTATTGAAGAATTCCATGACTTCATCATTAGCCAGAAGTAACCGGGGCATTTTGGTACAAAGTTATGCAAAGATATTTTGAAACGGAGTTCCTGATAGAATAATCCGTCTTTTGTTACGAATTATCCTATCGGGGACTCCGTTCCAAAATAACTTTGGAGAGCTTCGTACCATCATGCTACTGTTACTTTCGCCTAATGATGAAGTATTGGTTTTGTTGAATCCTTTGACACTCGACAAAATGTGACATGAGGGGGTCTAGGGTTGTGGATCGCCGAGCAGTCGGGGGGCGAGGGGTCGAGAGAGGTTGCCTAGCTAGTGTCAAAGTATTGAAAAATTCCATGACTTCATCATTTGCCAGAAGTAACCGGGGCATGTTGGTACGAAGTTATGCAAAGATGTTTTGGAACGGAGTTCCTGATAGGATAATCCGTCTTTTGTTACGGATTATCTTATCTGGGACTCCGTTCCAAAACAACTTTGGAGAGCTTCGTACCATCATTCTACTGTTACTTTCGCCTAATGATGAAGTATTGGTTTGTTGAATCCTTTGACACTCGACAAAATGTGACATGAGGGGGTCTAGGGTTGTGGATCGCCGAGCAGTCGGGGGTCGAGGGGTCGAGAGAGGTTGCCTAGCTAGTGTCAAAGTATTGAAGAATTCCATGACTTCATCATTTGCCAGAAGTAACCGGGGCATTTTGGTACAAAGTTATGCAAAGTTGTTCTGGAACGAAGTCCCTGATAGGATAATCGGTCTTTTGTTACGAATTATCCTATCGGGGACTCCGTTCCAAAATAACTTTGGAGAGCTTCGTACCATCATGCTACTGTTACTTTCGCCTAATGATGAAGTATTGGTTTGTTGAATCCTTTGACACTCGACAAAATGTGACATGAGGGGGTCTAGGGTTGTGGATCGCCGAGCAGTCGGGGGTCGAGGGGTCGAGAGAGGTTGCCTAGCTAGTGTCAAAGTATTGAAGAATTCCATGACTTCATCATTTGCCAGAAGTAACCGGGGCATTTTGGTACAAAGTTATGCAAAGATATTCTGGAACGGAGTTCCTGATAGAATAATCCGTCTTTTGTTACGAATTATCCTATCGGGGACTCCGTTCCAAAATAACTTTGGAGAGCTTCGTACCATCATGCTACTGTTACTTTCGCCTAATGATGAAGTATTGGTTTTGTTGAATCCTTTGACACTCGACAAAATGTGACATGAGGGGGTCTAGGGTTTGTGGATCGCCGAGCAGTCGGGGGTCGAGGGGTCGAGAGAGGTTGCCTAGCTAGTGTCAAAGTATTGAAAAATTCCATGACTTCATCATTTGCCAGAAGTAACCGGGGCATGTTGGTACGAAGTTATGCAAAGATGTTTTGGAACGGAGTTCCTGATAGGATAATCCGTTTTTTGTTACGGATTATCTTATCTGGGACTTCGTTCCAAAACAACTTTGGAGAGCTTCGTACCATCATGCTACTGTTACTTTCGCCTAATGATGAAGTATTGGTTTTGTTGAATCCTTTGACACTCGACAAAATGTGACATGAGGGGGTCTAGGGTTTGTGGATCGCCGAGCAGTCGGGGGTCGAGTGGTCGAGAGAGGTTGCCTAGCTAGTGTCAAAGTATTGAAAAATTCCATGACTTCATCATTTGCCAGAAGTAACCGGGGCATGTTGGTACGAAGTTATGCAAAGATGTTCTGGAACGGAGTTCCTGATAGGATAATCCGTCTTTTGTTACGGATTATCTTATCTGGGACTTCGTTCCAAAACAACTTTGGAGAGCTTCGTACCATCATGCTACTGTTACTTTCGCCTAATGATGAAGTATTGGTTTTGTTGAATCCTTTGACACTATAGCTAGACAAAATGTGACATGAGGGGGTCTAGGGTTTGTGGATCGCCGAGCAGTCGGGGGTCGAGGGGTCGAGAGAGGTTGCCTAGCTAGTGTCAAAGTATTGAAGAATTCCATGACTTCATCATTTGCCAGAAGTAACCGGGGCATTTTGGTACAAAGTTATGCAAAGATGTTTTGGAAAGGAGTTCCTGATAGGATAATCCGTCTTTTGTTACGGATTATCTTATCTGGGACTTCGTTCCAAAACAACTTTGGAGAGCTTCGTACCATCATGCTACTGTTACTTTCGCCTAATGATGAAGTATTGGTTTTGTTGAATCCTTTGACACTATAGCTAGACAAAATGTGACATGAGGGGGTCTAGGGTTTGTGGATCGCCGAGCAGTCGGGGGTCGAGGGGTCGAGAGAGGTTGCCTAGCTAGCTAGTGTCAAAGTATTGAAAAATTCCATGACTTCATCATTTGCCAGAAGTAACCGGGGCATGTTGGTACGAAGTTATGCAAAGATGTTCTGGAACGGAGTTCCTGATAGGATAATCCGTCTTTTGTTACGGATTATCTTATCTGGGACTTCGTTCCAAAACAACTTTGGAGAGCTTCGTACCATCATGCTACTGTTACTTTCGCCTAATGATGAAGTATTGGTTTGTTGAATCCTTTGACACTAGACAAAATGTGACATGAGGGGGTCTAGGGTTGTGGATCGCCGAGAAGTCGGGGGGGTCGAGAGGTTGCCTAGCTAGTGTCAAAGTATTGAAGAATTCCATGACTTCATCATTTGCCAGAAGTAACCGGGGCATGTTGGTACGAAGTTATGCAAAGATGTTCTGGAACGGAGTTCCTGATAGGATAATCCGTCTTTTGTTACGGATTATCTTATCTGGGACTTCGTTCCAAAACAACTTTGGAGAGCTTCGTACCATCATGCTACTGTTACTTTCGCCTAATGATGAAGTATTGGTTTTGTTGAATCCTTTGACACTAGCTAGACAAAATATGACATGAGGGGGTCTAGGGTTTGTGGATCGCCGAGCAGTCGAGGGTTGAAGCTAGTTCTACGTTTGCCATTAATATATCCATCTGTCATGTTTGAATAATAATTGGCATGTTGTAAATATTTGTAGAAACAATGGACGACAACACCCGAGACCTAGCACAAGAAGCGATGTTGATGGACATAATCGCACACGGACAAAATGCCGTCAGGTCGTATCTCAACGACACCGATGAGCAGGTCGAACAAGAGCTGCGGCTGGAAGATCTAGGCTATGATATTGATGAATTCGGTGACCCAATGCACATGGAAGAAGTAGACCGTGAGGACGGCTCCGGTGACCCAATGCCGGTGCAAGAAGGAGACCGTGATGCTGGCTTCGGTGACCGAACCGAGTCCGGCCAGGAGGTATATATGTTAGTTAAGCATGTGCTGACTAGTTAATTGATTCATTCATTAACTCTCGTCTTTGTTCCTTTTCTAGCCCTCCGGATCGAGCAAATCTTCGGTAAAGAGACGAGGAGCGAAGAAAAAGTTGAGGCCGGATGAAAAGTTTGAGATCTCAGAAATCTCGCGCTCCGGCGAGCCGATTGCACCCATCCGCACAAAGAACGCATTTGTTAATCAGTGCGGGGTTCTGGTTAGGGACAAGATCCCGATCAGCATCCATCAATGGTTAAAGCCGGCTGCAAAAGACGCTCAGGTGACTTATGTCACTGATATGCAAAAAGAAGATCTTTGGACTGAGCTGAAGACAAACTTCGTCCTACCGCGAGAGGTTGATCCGGCGAAGCCAGTTATAGAGGACTTAATCAAGTCTGCTGCACTTCAGAAGATGGCAGACCAATTCAGGGCATGGAAGAAAAAACTGAATACGTTTGTCAAAGAGAAAACGACTCCAGAATTCGTGGGCATATATGAGAAGATCAAAGATGACTGGCCCACATTTGTGGCCCATAAGAAGTCGGAAAAGAGTCAGAAGATGTCGGAGACAAACCGGATAAATGCTGCAAAGAAGATGCATCACCATCGCACGGGGTCGGGCGGCTACCTCGTAGCCTGGCCTAAGTGGGCCAGGGCTGAGAATGATCTGCTTCAGAAAGGGATCGAACCAGAGACAATGCACTGGCCAGAACGTTGCCGGACTTGGTTCTTCGGGGCTGGCGGATCCTTGGACCCTGTAACAGGGTGGTGCATTTGGACGGACAAGCAATTGGAAACACCACTCAGGAAGATGCGGCAGTATATCAAAGCAGCGCATGCAGGGACGTTCATCCCCGACAGAGAGAACGACGAGCTGACAATGGCCCTCGGGAATCCTGAGCACCCTGGATGGACACGAGGCACGCCGGGCTCCCTTCCGTGGCGTGCTGGGTTTCCGGACGCAGGAGGCTACAAATGCCACGACAGGAGGAAGAAAATGGAGATGACCGAAATCCAGGCGCTGCGGGCCAGAATACAAGCGATAGAGGAACGGGAAGCAGATCGGGAAAGAATTGCCGAAGCTTCCCCCGAAGCTACCCCGCCATCTCAGCGGAGAAGCAGCGTGGCTTCCACCGAGCTGCCTCAGCCAGAGCTTGCCTTGACGGCTACTGCCAGGAATCCTGTGGATGCTATCACGCAGGCACAAAATTGCCATCTTATGGCACAGTGGATGAATCTGAAGGTCAAGGCGGCTGCTGGCTCTGTTTATCCTTCTGGACCAGACGACACTTTTCACTGCCGGCCGATTCCAGAAGGATATGCTAGGGTGATGGTCGACGAAATAACGGAGGGATTTGAGGAGCTCCAGCTTGACCACCCTACCGGTGAAGGGGAGACTCGGCTGGGTTCTTCACTGAAGACTCCATGCCTATGGCGGAAGGACCTAATCAACATTCTGAACTGGACGCCTCCGCCTCCTCCTCCTCCGACGACGAGTCAGGGCACTCCGCCTCCTCCACCGCCTCCTCCTCCGGCGAGTGACCATCAGGGCACTCCGGCTCCTTCTCCGGCGAGTGACCATCAGGGCACTCCGGCTCCTTCTCCGGCGCGTGGCGGCACACCGCCTCCTTCGCCGCCGGCGCGTGGCGGCACTCCGCCTCCTTCACCGCCGGCGCGCCCGAGCAGACAGCCAGCTCCTCCTTCGCCTAATCAGCAAGGGCGGAAGAGACCTGCCGCCGCTCCGGCTGCTCCTGCTCCGGCGCCTAAGCAAGTAAAAAAGACAGCCGCTTCGTCTGGTCCGGCGACGTCTACCAGTACAGCCAGAGGCGGGAGGCGATGCAGATTCGGTCCTTCTCTCACGCCTCTAGAGAAGTTACCGTACGAGAGGTCCGACGAGGAAAACACGAAGATCGCTGAAGGCGAAGTGAAGGACTTTTTTGAAGGGTTGAAAGCACAGAGACATCCACCTCCAGAGGAGAAGATAGATGCGGTGAAAGCAAAGCGCACTCTTGCTGCCCTGAAGCAACCAGCGAAAAGTAAGCCGAAGGGCAACTATGACCGCATTATTCAAAAGACATTTCAAGATGCCAAGCGGTCCGGAAGTACAAAAAGTGATCAGAGGTTAGCAGAAGGGCGAGCTGGGAAACAAATTGCCCAGCTCGGCGAACAAGCGAACCAAAAGTGCCCCCCGCTCAAGGTGTCTAGCGACATGGTCGCTAATGATCCGAGGATGGTGCCCGGTTATACCAATCTTGCAGATTACGCGTCCGACGATGTACACTATGATTTCATGGACGTGCAGATAGAAAGATACGAGTACAAAAAGCCTCTCGTCAAAAATGAAAGATCTCTATCAACGAATATGCGAAGATTGCATGATTGGTACATGAAAATCTGCAGAGAGTCTGGGGGGAGGAATAACTTGTATTTGAGAGTTAAACCGGAGCATGACCTCGTTGGAATTGACCTGTTGCCTGTTCCATTTGAGGAGTTCTATCAATTTTTCAATCAATTGGCCCTCGATAAAACAACGATCACCTGCTACTGTCTGTAAGTAGTACTACTTCTGTCATTAAGTCTCTCTATATAGCTGATCTTCATTGCATGTATTTATAATTAATTATCCTTATTATATTATGCAGATTGAAGATCGTCGAATTGAAGAAAAGACAAGTAGGTGATATTGGGTTTATTAACACATACCTCATAGATGCAACCGAGGTTAAATTGCGTCCCGGCGATACCGAGACTAACTTGCTACGATCGTTGGTGGTAAATGAAAACAAAGATATAATACTCTTTCCTTACAACTTCAAGTGAGTGTTAATGTCTTGTGCATATTTGGTTTCCCTTATATATATCAGTCAAGTTTATAGTGATGTAATTAATGATCTCATGCATTCGTGCGCAGCTTCCACTATATTATCTTAGAGATTAAGCTTGAGAAGGGAATAGTAACTGTCTTCGACTCTAAACGTAAAGATCCCGAGGAGTATGCGGACATGACTCAAATGCTAGCCAGGTAAGTTAAATTGATCAATATTATCCACCATGCATATATATCAGCAACTTCATTTCTGATATCAACTAATTGTTTCCTTTGTCTGGCAGGGCTTGGAAAACATTCATCAAAAAAGCTCCGGGACTGCCGAAGAAGCTACAATTTAGATACCCGAAAGTAAGTACTATATAGTAGCATGTTCCGCGCGCGCATCTCCTATATCTTGATTCAAGCGCTAGCTAGTTTCATCAATACCAATTTGGCATTCTTGCTTATCAGTTTGATTGAGCTCTATTTCTTGTAAAGTGGTTGTGGCAGGAACCCGGGAATGATTATTGTGGATACTACATTTGCGAGTCCATCCGCCACACGACCTGTGAGCGGGGCTACACTGATGAACAATTTAAAGTGCGTAAGCAATCAATAATATTCACAAATTTATAGCATCATTTCATGTATTGACCCCCTACTTCAAAATTAGATGTTTCGGATGCGGGATGAACTCCTAACACCAGATCGTCTGCGAGCAATTCAAGAGGAATTGGCGGCATTCTTCCTTGAACACGTGATCGCTGAAGACGGAGAATACTATGTGGACCCTGCATCCATGTGTTAGGAGATTATTTTTGTAAGAGATAATTATTGTATATATGTGCCCGGTAGTGTCGGATAGATATACGAGAACTTGTTGTTCGACCAATCTCTCGGAGAAGGAGAGGTGGTCGATATTATTACTTCTCTCTGTATGCATATATATATATATATATATATATATATATATATATATATATATATATATATATATATATATATATATATATATATATATATATATATATATATATATATATATATGTTGATTATATATACGAGATCTTCTGTTCCTTCGTTTGCTTAGTAGCTAGCAGCTAGCTAGCTAGCTAGCGTGACTCTAGTCCATATATATATATGTATGTGTAGTATGTAGCGTCGACCAAAAGCACGGACATAAGAGAGAACACTTCTCTCTATTAATTAGCTAGCTAACACAATATATCAAACACCTAAATTAACCCCCAAAACCTAAAACCCCCCCTCCCCTTTCAAAAAAAAAACAAAAACCACAGCCACAGAAATGCTGACACGTGGATGCCTTTTGGTCCCAGTTGGTACCACCAACCGGGACTAAAGCCCCTCCTGCCTGGACTCGGTGCACAGGCCACGTGGACACCCTTTTGCCCCGGTTCTGGATTGAACCGGGACTAAAGGGTCAGAGCATTAGTACCGACCCTCTTGTCCCGGTTACAGAACCGGGGCTAAAGGCCCAGATGAACCGGGTCTGATCCCCCTTTATCTACTAGTGTATGCATTCAATTGTACTATGTATCACGTATGTACCGTGTCTGTATGTCGGTTTAGATGCATAAAACGATCACTATTTGGGAGCATGTTGTTAATTAAGACAAACGGTTCGCGTGAGAGGATACAAATGGACTAAACCCAAAATCATGCAGTGCACGGGTAATAATTCGTCGCTCCGGCATCACAATAAATACACATCAGACGAATGAATGCCCCAGCTGCCCCTGCAGAACGTAAATACACCCAGCACCCAATTGATGAGGTAATCAAGTTTTGTACACTTTTTTTCAATTCCTTGTGATTATCATTGCACATGCATTAACTAGTTTCTGCGGCTTGTTGATCACACAGGACGCCATCATCGCAGAGCGCCAGGAGATTTTCGCAGAACTCGTTCAAATGAAAGACAACGTGGCAGCCAACGAACATCAACGACATAGTTAATGCATGGGCAATGGAGTAGTGCCGTCCAGTCTCAATTAGTTGTTCTAATGTTTAAAATAATGCGGATGTACTCTTTGGAAGTCTCTATTGTAAGATGATGTATCCAGTTTAATCTCAGTCAAAGTCACGCTCATTTGGTCAGCCGTCCATGTTCTGACTACAGTGCAACGCCATCACGCTAGCCCCGTGCCTACCGGCGAGCTAGTCACGTATAGAACAGTGCAGCAGATCGCGTCAGTACTTCCACCACTGTAGACGAATCCGCATGCACGATCTTGACGTTTCATCGAGTTGACTTTTCCTAACGAACAAGATTTTCAGTGGTTGAATCATGATTCACAACTATTTTTTTGTTTCAAACGACATTATATGTGTTTGCTGCCACAAAGACTTTTTTTGGTGGGAGTTGTGCAAATGGAAAGAACAAATCGGAAGTTTGGAGCGCCAAAACTCGTGCAAAAAACACAAAATAACCATGGAGAAAACCCATCGAATTTTATAAACGTCATTGGAGCTGACTTCTGTTTTCATGAGCGAGTAGCCGTGCACTGAGTTCACCGGACGACCGCTCCAATCATGCCAACCAGGCACCCAGAAACATTAATTCCTAGGACGGGGAGCTAATTCGCTCTCGCATTTGGTACGGAACTTAAATGCGTCATGGGCCACACAGCGCGGCGTATAACGAGACATTCTCATCGTTGTGAATCATTCAGCCTCGTATTGCCAAGCGGCCTATTAAATGTAGGAATCGCGACGCGCGGGCGGACGGACTGGATATCGGCACCGCGTGGCCGCATGTCCCAAAAATCCGCGTCCATCTATTCTCTCATTATATAAAATGCCTATGATACAAGTATTCTATTACCACATGACTCACAGTCCAATTTCAACCTACCTTGTACAATCATATTCGACACAATTCTAACGGACTCCATCCTAACGAATATTCTTCATCACCTTGGATTCATTCATGTGTCAAACCTCCATGTACATTGGACTTGAGATACGCCATGAGCACCGGTGCTACTCCGAGACTCCTTGTAACTCCACCTACAACTGTAGTCCCTTCTTATCTTCTTCAAAGTCAACACTCGAGCAAAATTAAGTTTCTCATTACTCTACCTTGTGCTCCCAACTCTCGGAGTTTCCATTCAACACCATCACACACTGATCATTTATCTGCGTGAATGTAAACAATTCACATATTGGATGTCTCATATAATAGTTACCTGAACTCAGCATCATCACTCTTTCTTGACCGTCTATCTAACACTTGAAGGAATTTCACCATCGCCCTTTGTCACCCCGAGTCAAATTCGCAGTTGTCTCATCCTTTTTTCTGATAGTGTCTTACATGCCCCAGCTATATTACTTTGCCTCCTTCTGTACTTGTCATCCGCACTTTGCCATGTGCACTGAACACCAGAGAGTATATGACCATGTACTCTCTCAACTTTTGACAATTTTAGATTTTTTGCCACTTTCTCAGATTCTCCATGATCAACTCATGTCCATCTTCCGGCACCGATATACCCAGTCACCAACTTGAATCTGATACTCGTCAACATTGCTTCAGCACCCCTTCCCACTTTGTCTGACCACATGTCTCACCATTAGTTCATTGGTATGTCATTGAGTCCCATGCTTGCCGCACACCTCATCGCTCTTACTGTGTCGAGCCTCAGTTGTCCTGGTCGAGTTTCACAAGACCGCGAACCCACACCACTCAACCCCCACTGCAGAAATCCACCAATCATCACCGACTGATGTCGATATCACATTAACATCAGACCCACTGCTACCCAGCCTAAACCACGCGTCCTTGCCGTGCCACTGAAATAGGCTTCGACTCTCCGAATTCTTACGTCGTAGCCCCTCCATCAGCACAGGGTGAAGTCTTTCACCAGCTCAACTCCACCTTCAACATGGCTCCATGGTGGTTGTACGTGCCACCCCGCACCCCATCGATTTCAAACTCTCATGTGCAGACTGCGTCATAGTCTTGTTAAACCAGCACAGGCACTCGGACCTACGCCACGTGTTTCCACGCTCCAAAAGTCGGCCACTATCAACATCACACTCTTGTGTCGCCGTCGCCGAACTCACCGCCATCTTCTGTTCCGGCCAACATGCGTGTCGATCCACCAGACTGTCTAGTCCAATCCAGTCAAACTTATCCGGCTGCAACCATGCTCCACCCTACATCGTGTCGACCATGCACATCTCCGTTCATTGCTTGACACCATATGTTTGCATGATCTGCCACGATGCACTTCAGGCTTCCCAAATTATCTCCCATGAATTCTCACTCATCACATGATACTTCCATCTTAGCTTGCTTGACTTCCAGCAACGACTTCAAACATCCCTCTTGTGTCAATAAATTTTTCATCTTGTCCACCATAACGGTCAACCCATGAACAAAATAACCAAGTTCCAATACTTCCCGTGCATGAGCCGAAGTGTACTAAGCAAAAAGACAAATGTAATCCAAGCCATGCTCCATGTACTGCTGCTTCCACACACAATACCCGATGCCCCTTTTGTAATTGCTGCATAAGCGTCATCCGATGAGTTTTTTCCCTTGATGAATGTTCTTTCCGCCAATTGATTTGCTGCCTTAGTCCACGCCCCTCCTCTTTTTGTCAATCAAATCTCATGTCTTCACGCCTATGCAACCTCCTGTAGGAGCAGTACCAGAACAAAACGAGGCCTCCTGCAGCCCTGCGGCTGCGTGCAACCACCTCTTCCGCCTTTGTAGTCTGGACCACTCACGGCTCCTGCGTGCTGTGGGAAAACCCTATGCGCTGCTCGTTGCGTGCGTCGAAATGTCAACGCAGCGCCCAGGCGACGCCCCGCATTGCTAGCAACGGGCCGGCCCAGTATACAAAATCTAGCCGGCCGTTTGCGGGAACCTTCTAGAAGGTTATCTGAACCATTTATTTTTACCGGTTTTCCTGTTTCATATTTGGTCTTTTTATTTTTATTTTTTTCTGATTCTTTTTCCGCTTTTCTGTTTGTTTTTCGCTTTTTCTTTTTCAAGTTTATTTTTCAAAAGATTATCTTTCGAAAATTGTTCGAATTTATTAAAAAAATCCTGATTTTAGAAAACTTTCAAAATTTAGAAAAATGTTCGTTCTTTAGAAAATTGTTCATAAATTCAATAATTGTTCGCATTTTCGTAAAAAATCGATAATTTCAAAAAAAAATTGTTTTTTAAAAAATGTTGAAGGTTTACTTTTAATTTTTTTGAAATTTTCCCAAAAATGCTTCTGTTCTAAAAAATTGATCATGTTTTTCTTTTTTCCAAGAGCTTCAAAAAATGTTCAAAAGTTTCTTTAAAACGGTATTTTCAAAATTTGTTCATGAATTTCAAAATATGTTCACGTTTCCCAATTTTGTTTTGGAATTTGGAAAAATGTTCATGTTTTTTTTATGATATTCAGAAAATGTTTCTGTTTTTCAAAAATGTTATAGTTTTCCAAAATAATATGCACAATTTTGGAAAGTGTATATGCACAATTTTGGAAAGTGTTTGCGTCTCACAGTACATTCCGTTTTCCAAAAAAAAAATGCTTTCAAAATTCCTAAACTAATTCGGATCTGCGCAGCTTGTTTGGTTCTTTATGTTCTAGTCACCAATATTGTCAGATACGGCTGCTAGCTCAGTTGGTAGGAACGCATCGTTTATGGCGGTGCGTGTTCTGTGTTGGTCGCTTTTTCATGGGCCGGCACAGACGAAAACCCGCCTGTGCGAAATCTCAGCAACTTGATACAGAGCGTGTCACATAGAAGGTCCCCGTGCTATGCGCCTCACAGCTGCTGGGCAGCCCGACATGGGCCTCACCTGACCTGGGCCGGCGCCCTTCCTATCTTCCAAGCGGTCTGCCACGCTGCTCTACTGCATCTTCTAAAAGAAATTGTTGCTGCTTTATGGAAAAGGAGGATGACCTCAGGCGTCTGTATCTGTGAGATGCATGCAGCCAAAAAACTGCTGCTGCTGCTCCATTGGTTTGGATTCAATCTCATTGAGATGCACCACGATCTGATCCGGATCCCACCGCCGTTGTGCGATAGGTTGCCTGCTGTATATGCACGCGCCGCTGTCATTCGCCGGGCGACTAGCTTTCGACCGCTATCTTGAGCAGATATCTTCGCCTCACCGTCGAATTGTTTCCATCGTCGCACGCGATCAACTCGATCCAACGAATTCTTCCGCTCCTTTCTCAGGGCTTGATTACAGGCGCTCCTCCCCATGACGTCGCTAAAATACCGCACCTGGGCCGTCCGGGCGTCGGCACATGCCACCGGCTCTCGCTGCATGTCTGTGCTATTATATGGGCACAGGTTACATCATGTGTCTACCCCCTTATTATTATATAAGAGGCCTAGAAATACTCATGTCCTACCAGGACAAGACTCCATATCCTATCTACACACCATATGACTCAATGTCCAATTACAATCTATCTTGTACAATCATATTCGACACAACTCTAACGGTGTTGTGCTACAGTGATTTGCTACAAGGACTAACTGCAGTTTACCCCTTGTGAGAGACCTTCAAGGGTCACTTTTGGTGGCTTGGGAGCAAAGTCGCGGAAGCAAATATGTGCTTCCCAAGCCACCGCCGCCACATGTCATGTGTTTGACTCCCTTTGGATTTCATTTTTTCTGTATGTGTTTTTGGGTCGGATTTTTTCCTTTATTTTCTTTTATGTTTTCACCTGGCTTTCCGCAGGTCTTGGAGAAATGTATCTCTTTTGGGTGGAAAAAAAAACTAATACGCTTCATATTTGCCTCTCATGGAGACACATATATACTTCCATGAGAAGCACAGCCGTGCTTATCGAAAAGGGAAAAATATGTGATTCCACAAGAAGCACATATTTGCTTCTCGTGGAGGCATAGATTTGCTAAACACAATTGTGCTTCCCGACAAGGAAAAAAAATTGCTTTCAAAAGAAGCACATATCTGCTTCTTATGGAGGCACATATTTGCTTCCATGAGCAGCATATTTTTTCTTTTCGGGGAAAAATCGTGCTTCCACAAGAAGCACATATTTGCTTTCGCAAGAAGCACAACGATATTTCTCGAAAAGGGTAAAAAAAAAAGTGCTTTCATGAGAAGCACATATTTGTTTCCGTGATTGTGCTTCTTGGGCAAATGTTATGCTTCCACAAGAAGCATAAATTTGCTTCTCATGTAAGCACTGATTTGCCTCCGCCATCAGTGCTTCTCGAAAAGGGATAAAAGTGAAAAACCGCTATGGTGCTTCTTAGCTCCGCGATTTTTCTTTGTCATTTTTTACGGTAGCCGTTTTTTACCCCCCCCCCCCCT
>LR738713.1:673320548-673336967 GCA_902687465.1 Secale cereale | reverse complement strand
TTTTTCCCCCCCCCCCCCCATTTTGTCGATTTCCAGTTTTCATGAAAAAAAAGTTTGTTGAAACTTTCTAAGATCTTGAGGGGAGGAATTTGTTAAAACCGTACGAGATTTAGACGCATGGTTTAAGGATAAAACATTTTGGATAAATGAATCTACGGAAAAATAAAGAAATCCTAGTTATGACAAATGACACACATGCAGTGCGCCACTATGTCAGCACTTGAGAAGATGGGAGTGACCTATGCAAGGGGTAACCCTTAAATAGTTAATTTCGGCAATATAGCATCGCACGCTTGGCTACCAATGGGCCAACCCAGTCAGAAGGTTGTCTCCCTGTGCGGTGCACCACAATCCGCGCACACTTATGTCTCGCTTATAGTGAGGCGTATGGTTGCCATGCCTGAAGAAGGCGCCAGATTGGGCTGACCCAGCACGCGGGAGGCCACATGCCTCAAAAGCACTTGTTTTCACTATTTTTCCTTCATATTTTTCTTTCTTTTCTGAATTACATTTATACTTCCAAATATTCTAAACTTATATATTTCAAAAAACACTTTAAATATTATTTTATAAAATGTTAATCATGCATTTGAAAAAAGATAAATGTGTATAGGAAAAATGTTTCTGATGTATACAAAAAACTTATAATGTGTACGGAGAAAAGTAAACATAAAAATATAAGTTTTTATAAATATTTCTCCTGGATTTGGAACAGGTTAAACGTGTATATATTTTTTTTTGATGCACACAAAAAATGTATGATGTGTACGGAAGAGTCGATATCAAAATGTATATGGTTAAAAAAAATGTTAATCACATACCTGAAAAATGTTAAACATGTATAAATAATGTATCAGATTTACAAGAAAAATCTAGAATACATATAAAAAAGACAGCAAAACTTATATTTGATTTTTTATCATATATTTGATTTTTTAGATTTATAAAAATATACAATGTGTATGAAAACAATAGACATTGAAAAAAGTATTTGAAAAAAAATTAAACATGGATTTGATTGAAAAATAATAAAGATTTACAAAAATGTTTTTGAAATATACAAAAATGTCGAATTAAAACAAAAAAATGAAAGAAATAAAAACTATTAAAAGGAAAAAAGAAAACCAAAGACAGAATAATTCTAAAAATTAAACCAAAAACAAGTGCAAAAGAGTGGAAAATAGTGAAAATGGAGAAAGAAACGAAAAAGAAAACCAAGGAAAATGAAGGAAGTAACAAAGAAAACCGAAGATAAAAAATGAGAAAGAAAAGAAAAAACTGTTAAAAACCAAGAAAGAAACAAAAAACAAATAAAAACGAATAGAAACAAGAAAGCCAATTGTAACAAAGAAAAAAGAAATACCAAAGAAAGACGGTGAAGAAATAAGAAGACCAAAGAAAAAACAAAAGAAAACAAAATCCTCCAGAGACTCCAGGAGGCTGCAGTATGGAGCATCAGGGCTCGTCGCTCCTTAGAGAAGGATTGATGCATGGATTACTAGCTCGATTTCACGGATATGCCCAAATCATTACTTCCTGAGTTGAAGGTCGACGCTAGTATCACCGCCCCAACCTGAGCCCGCAAGACAATGATATTGTTTAGTTCCTTACAAAAATTGACAACCACTGCAGCGATCATATGACATAGGTGCTTGCTATTGACATGAGGAAAAAGACTGTTCAGAAAGTGGGCGAGTATAGCGCCAAGAGAACTCTTGGTATAGGCAGGGGCTATGATGCAAGTAGGATCTCTAAATACTCCCTCCATCCCGAAATAAGTGGAGTGGGTTTAGCTCAAATTATATTTGAACTAAAACTACGAAACTATATTTGAACTAAAACCACGACATTTATTTTGAAACGGAGGGAGTATCGTGGAGTAACCTAGCTATGAATATGGTAGCTAGTTTGTGAGCGATAAGCTGCAGCTTGGGTTGGAACCACAGCCAGCAGGACAGCGGACCTAGAAGTAGCAGATGGTGCCCATAATTAAGTTCGGATGTGAGCTTTGTATGTAGGAGGGGTTGAAGACATATCCTTTTTGTATTTGAGGATACTCTTTTGTGTTAATGTTTGTGCTTGGCGATATAAAAGCTAAGTCAGGCCCTACATACGTACAAGAACTAAAATCTAGGAAAAATAAAAATATATTAAGATTCATATATACTAGTTTCAATTTTCGCCAAGAATCCAGCCTTGCTTACCTTTAACTATATATTCATCGGCAACCTTCTCCCAGGCGATGGAGGGGTGATGACGGCGGCGCGCCTTCGGCTCGCTTCGGTGCTTGTAGTTGTCGCTACGTGGTCTACGGATCTAGATGTAATTTTTATTTCTGGTGTTCGTTGTACTGCCATGATTGAAGATGAATAGATTGGAAGGTTTCTCGCAAAAAAAGAAAGAAAGATGATTTTTGATTGTTATCATAGTTAGTTCGTATGTGAAAAACCAAGTTTGTATCCACCCATGTGAAACTAGCAATCAATCGTGCGATAAATAGCGAGTAATAAATTTTTTGTAAGGACAAATAGCAACATATTAAATGTATCATTTACACTCTCGTTAGTGAAATTTACTCTGAATTCTGTACAAAATTATTATTTGTACTATGCAGTCAAAATAAGCAAGTTCCATACTCTGTCTGTGATGATCTCACGGTGATGGTCAGGAACTTCTATTGGGGAGCAGCCCAAGGGAAACAGAAGGTGCACTGGAAGTCTTGGCAAAAACTGCAACAACCAAAAAGCAAAGGGGGTGCAGGGTTCCATGACTATCGGCTGTTCAACCAAGCCCTTCTAGCTTGGCAGGCCTGGAGACTCTTAACTAGGCCTCAGAGTTTATGTGCAAGATGTTAAAAAGTAAATACTACCCCAATGGCAATTTAAAGGATACAGTTTTCTCGGGTAATGCTTCTTCTACTTGCACTGCTATCAGCCATGGCCTTGACCTGCTTAAGAAAGGACTGATATGGAGAGTGGGAAACAGCAGGAGTATTCGAATATGGAGGGATGCTTGGATTCCTAGGTCTTTCTCTTACATGCCAATTTCGGCACAAGGCACATGCAGATACCGATGGGTTTCCCAACTCTTAAGAGAAAATGGATCCTGGAATGTTAACCTGCTAGGCAATGGCTTCCCTATGACGTACATGAGATTCTGAAAATAATAGCTTCACCAAGACTAGGCAATGGCTTGCTTGCCTGGGGTCCAACGCAGAGTGGTGCATTTACAGTAAAGTCGGCATACACTATGGCCTTCAACGAGATGTGTAGGATGACAGAAGAATCATCCAGCATTGCTCCAGATGGCCACCGTACATGTTGGAAAATGATATGGAAGAGCCTTGTTCCGCCCACTGTGAAGAACTTCGCTTGGCGCACTGCTATCAACTCTCTTCCAACTTGGCGGAATAAACATAAACAGAAGCTTGCACATTCAGGGAATTGCCCGCTCTGTGGACGAGAGGAGGAGGACTCCTTTCATGCCTTATGCGGATGCCCTCTAGCGGTGCAAATGTGGAGATGTATGGCCAATGTATGGTGTTTGCCGAAGCTGGAAGAAGTGGAAAATACGGGCACGGAGTGGCTACTTCAAGTGCTGCAGCCACTAACTGAAATTGAACGATGCATGGTAATGCTGACGCTATGGCGAGTATGGCACAATAGGAATGAGGTGACTCACTACAAGGAACCCCCGCCAATGGAGGTATCCAAAAGCTTTCTAGTGAGCTATCTAGATTCGCTCTTGACATTAAAATACTAGAAGAGGAGCAGATGAAGGGGAAACATGTGATCTCTTATGAACATGTTATGCTGCCTCATGAGAGAGCAGAACCAATGGTGAATGGTCTGTGGATGGCGCCAATGGAAGGCTGGGCAAAATTAAACACTGATGGATCCTGGACGGCCGATGGTGTTGCAGGTGCTGGGATGGACCTTTGAGATAGCACGGGCCAGATCATCTTTACATCATGTAGGATGCTATTCTCATGTAGGAACGCCCTAGAAGCAGAGTTCAGTGCGTGTATGGAGGGATTATCAATAGCAATTCAGAGAATGGAGCTACTTGTACATGTTGAGATGGATTCCTTGCAAGCTGTGAGGATGATAAATGATGGAGCCACTGATAGATCGGTCTTTGCCTCGCTGGAAGAAATCAAGCATCTTCGTACTCTCCGTACAACTATTTTCACTCATATCCATCGTAGCCAGAATGCTGTTAGTGATTATTTGGCAAAATATGCCAGAACTAAGAATAGAACCGTAGTTTGGCTTAACTCTAGCTTGTCAGAAGTTATTGATCTTTGTAATACAGACCATGACCTTATCACTTAAGTAATACAAAGGTTCAACCGCCAAAAAAAAAGCAAGTTCAATGTCATAGTTAGAATGTACTCCCTCCGTCCGGTAAAAAGTGTATGTTTGGCTTCAAATTTTGTCCACAAAAAAGTGTACTTCTATCTTCTCAATGCACTTTAAAGTACTTCTCTCTCATTACACGGTAATCAAGACCAATAACAATCTATGCATGATCTTCTTAATTTATACATGCACTTAGCTTATTGGGGGTTGGGTAATTAAAGAGGAGAGAGATAGTGGCTTGCACCTTTCCAATGTATTTTTTACTTCACTCCATAAGTTTTCCTAAAATCTCTAGATGTTCACTCTTCACCTGACGGAGGGAGTAAACTTTTACTCCTTTGACTCAACAAGGGTCATGCTACTAAAAGAAAACTAGTGTGAGAGATAGTGAGAATTTAGGGGAAGAGAATTGAACATCCGTGAGTAGAGGGGTAAAGTCTATTTTAAACCCTGAGGTTGTAGTACGCGATACAAATGAACCTCCACGTCTAAATCCCTCAAATTTGTACCTTATACTTGTTAATCCCGGTCGATCTAAACCCTAAATCCATTTGGTGCACCGGGAAATAACGATCCCGGCCAGGATCGTCACTGACCACCAGGTCCCATGTGTCACATTAATTTTTCGATCCATCCCCAATCTTTCTGTGGCAGCCTGTGGCCGCCTTGCTGGAACACTTCGAACTCGTTGGCTGCCTCAACTGCGGCAACGTGGAGTTCATGGCGCGACGGCGCTGGCGGCGAGGGCGTTCATCCATGCTCTGCTTCACCGGCGTACCGTTTGCATGACCGACTGTATCTCCTACATACCCTTGATTTATGTCATCCACAAGGTCACCTTGAGCAGTTGAGCACCTAGCTACCCGCTAGAGCTCTTTGATTCTTCCAACGCTAGGAGCTGCCTCCGTCACTAGAAAGACCCGGAGCGCTGGTTGCCCGGTCTCCTAGAGGAGGTAAGCCGCACGACGCCTTGGTGCTGCCGAGGCGCGGCGCTCCTACAACGCTTCTGAGAGCGCATGCGTTGAACAACACCGTAGTCGGCGCAACCTCCATGGCGACGCGTTTCCGGACATGCGGAGGGCAGGGGAGGAGAAACGCGTGCTCACGCGATTTGCAGCGGCAGAGAAATAAGAGAAGCACATGCATGCGGACAGCTCGGCCTGAACGCAGCGGCCGCGAACACCCTGCCATCGTTGAGGCGACGCACGTGCTGAACACAAGCACGGTCATGGCGATGGTGTTGTCAACTGGTCATACATGAAGTACATAGACTAGACCGGCCACCCGAGCTCACCAATCAGCCATAGGTTGTGAAGCTTGTGCCGTCGTGCGTAACATCGGACCTCCTCTACAACTAGTAGTTCACGACTGTGTCACCGCCGTGCACTCGCCCCTTGCCCGTGGGTAGCCGCAGCGACTTCAGTTCACCACCACGAGCAGTTCAGATTACGCATCCCACTGAACACATAATCACTAGAAATTGTCCCCATTGCGCCCAAGAGCAGGCGGAGGCAGTCGACGGACTCCACGCTCGGCCATGGCGTCGGGCGCATGGTGAGAGCTGCTCCGTGCGCACCTCCTCACGCTCAGCCTCTCCATCCTATCATGGCGTGAGAAAGCACACTACGCAGCCGCGTTGCTCTTGTCGATGTGACGGCGAGGGCAAGACAAACTCGTCGACAGCAGCAGCAATAGCTCTGGCGCCTCCGCGCCGATGCCAGACTTCCGCGCGGAGCCGATGATAATGCGACTCTGGAAGGGTCTCCGGCGAGAAGGGGAGATTGAGGAAGAATAAAATATGACATGTAGGCCAATGAGGACAGTGAGAGAAACGCTCGATCCTGATCGGGATTGTGCTTCCAAACAGGTATAGAATTAATGTAGGTTTATATTGACCGGGATCAAGGAGTACAGGGTATGAATTTCAGGGATTTAGACGTGGGGGTCTATTTGTATCGCGCTCTACAATCTCAGGGTTTAAAACAGACTTTACTCTGAGTAGAGAGTATATTGTGTACTGGACATTGGTACTTCATCTACTAACGTTAGCACAAAAACACATGGTTCCATCGAGTGGAAAGTTAAGTAAACACAAAAAATGAGCCACCAGCACGCGACAGTACTCGGCCATGCAAATAATTCTCAACATGACATTTTATTTAACAACACGCCTACACACACATCAAACAGGAACAGATGGTCATCCTCAATTAGTAGCTTTTTGACTATTGTGTGTGTAGGGAATTAAAGCTCCGTACAAGCGTTGCTTTACATAGGCCGGCAAGCAAATATCTGAGAAGAATCGAAAAGCGGCTCTGGATCCAATCAAGACATCTCTTGGTGCTCAAGGTTTAACCGTACCAATATCTGCTACGATGTCATTTTGAAATTGGACAACCACATACACACGACAGGTTGATCTTCAGGACAGCATGTCCACATCTGCAGATAAGTCTGCGGTGAGTAAAGCTGGAGAGTAGTTAGATGGGATAACTATGTGTCTTTTTTACTCAACAAAAAGAAAAAAAGAACATAGGATAACCGTGGGCTGAGCAAATGAGCACCACCTATCCATCCATGTAACTTAACTTCTCTTTATACGCATAGCACAGGTAGATATATGGAGTATAGGCTTGAAAGTTACGGCCACAATCAGAACGTGCCAATCAGAAATATTTGCACACACATAGCCATAGCTCACATAGCTCACATGGGTGCGCTTTACGCTAGTGGAGCAGTATTAGTTACTCTGAATTAATGGACGCTGGACCTCACGCTGCCCGGTGATTGGCTCGCCGGGGCTATAAACACCAAGCTGCGGTGCCCGGTGGAAGCACTCAGCTCGACATCCAGCATCTCTCCCACTGCATACCAACACAATAGGTGCCAGCCATGGCGATGCCCCGCCGCTCTTCCTCTGGTCTCCTATGCGTCCTCTTCCTCCTCATCGCTGCCATGGCAGCGGAGGGTGCAGGATGCGTGCTCGTGGGACAGCGGAAGTTACAGCAAGTGCCCGGGCCACAGCCGGTGCCACTACCAAACCCACGCCCACAACCCGGGCCACAGCCGGTGCCACTACCGATTCCGAACCCGCAGCCCGACCCGAACCCGCAGCCTTTGCCTAACCCAGACCCAAACCCACAGCCACAACCATTACCGCAGCCTTTACCGCAGCCACAGCCAGACCCAAACCCGCAGCCACTTCCACAACCACTGCCGGACCCAAACCAGCCACAGCCATTACCGCAACCACAACCACAGCCGGACCCAAACCCGCAACCACAACCGTTACCGCAGCCTCTGCCACAACCACTGCCGGGCCCAAACGCGCAACCGCTGCCATTGCCACAGCCTCTGCCACTACCACCGCCGGGCCCAAACGCGCCACCGTTGCCATTACCACAGCCTCTGCCACTGCCACCGCCGGGTCCAAACCCGCAGCCACTGCCGGATGCCCCAGGCTCATATCCGCAGGTACAACCGTTGCCGGACTCGAACACGCCCGGGCGACAAAATAACGCACTGCAGGGACCACTTGGAAGTGGCGCAGCCCCAACCTTATATTCATGCGGTGCTTACATACATATGCTTTCCATGGGTTTATTATTGTACTATTTTGTTTAGATAAAGTGAGGCGTGGTGCTTGTTCATGTACATAAATTTACTATTTGTATAGACTTCATAAAATAATGTATCGATCAGGCGTGATCTCTCTGTATTTACATTTATACGAGTATATTATTTGTAATAAATCTTTATATGATTGTAGTACAAGTGTTTTGTGTACACATGGCGTTCTGATATTTTTAGTTATATCTCTGGTCTAACCAACTTGCTAATGGTTGCACATCTTACCCAACACACTACGTTCAGAATCGTAAGGTGTGCATGCGTTTTGAATTTGTCTTCGATCCACTATTTTGTGAAAAATATATTTGGATTCCATGGTGCAAAATTGATATCATTGTACCTGTATGAAAAGTTGAAAACCATGAAGTGATATCAACTTTTTGTCGAGGCATTAAGGGATGTGGTTGGGATAGGGATTGCCCGCCTACCAAGAAGTCCATTCTTATGTATGTCACGACCCTGGGGTGTCTCATCGATGCAACAAATATCTCCTGCAGATTTTTTTTTGCTGCATTTTCCTCCACGGACTGAAAAAAATGGTGCGAGAACATGACAATAGTTTGAACACACTAATGTGACAAAAATATAACGCATGTATCAAATCGTTGGAAAGTATTCGCAACATATACAACTACACCATAAAACCAACATATGAAACATAACATGGCTATATATTATTGATTTTTGTTGTTCATGACGAGGTTATGCTTAGAAAGTTGAAGTATCCTTGGGAAATCTACGGAAGGATAATGCACATAAGGTCATTAAAGAACACAAATATTTGTTTTCTTCTCTCTCTATGACACTACTTATTATATAGTGGCATGAATTTTAGAAGAGAGTGTTAATTTCTCAAGGATGGGGAGGGTGTTATCCAAAAAATTATGATCTTGGAGACTTGGACTGATTTTTTTTTTTTGCGTAAAGGAACCCAGACTATATTGAAAACAAGAAGTGGTACAACGCACCCCACAAAGAAAGGAAATTACAGCAAAGTCCCTGGGGAACAGAACCAACACAATCCTCAACGCGAGGTGAGGGGGCGCCGCCGCGGCTCCCTCCCAGAGCCAGCGAGACCCTTGGATGCACTGCCGGACTGTTGACGGACGGGAAGTCTCCACCTTCGGTCCCACAGGACTAGCACGCCGAAGATAGACCAAATTGGCACTGTGACACCACTGCAGCCAGCTTCAGAATAGATGAGCACCTCAAAATAATGTCACCAGCAAGGACAAAGAAGATCTGAAGCCCACGAAACACCCATGTACATGCAACACCACTCGCCACACAGCCCCAACAATCCACAACAAGGCTAGAGCCACCTTACCCGTACAAAGACGAAGACGGGGGACAAACGCTCGAGCAACGACCGCCTTCGCCACGAGAAGCGCATCCAGAGCATGAGATCCCCACATAATCCGGACACCCATGCACTGATGACCAGCTAGGGAAATGAAGAACTCACCGGATCCAGAGATCGACGAACACCCAAATCCGAACACCCGGTGACGAAGCCTCGGAGGTCAGCATCGCAGAGGGGAAGGGGCGGAGGCACCCTTTTATTCGCCCAACAACGTCACCGCCTCCACAACGCGGCCGGTCGAAGAACCAACAACCCACACCGTATGTACACGTCCAAGCAGAGAACAAGGGTTCCCCTACCCTCTCGCCATCGGAGCGGATGACAATAGGGGAGGGGAACCCACAGCCTCGTCGGTGACAGAGGGGGGAAACGAACTCGTCTTGGATTCGCCTCTCTCTAGTGTTCACGGGAGGGGAAAGTATTTTGGACTGAATTTTGATATAAAGGTGTACCGACCAACTGCATATTTTGATATTAAGTGTAATTTAAGATTTAGATATATACATAATTGGTCAGCTGCACATTTGTTAAATGGCAAATAATAATTTCTTAAGCTGGCGAAGAAAGTCAAGTCTTCTACTCCCTCCGATCCAAAATAAGTGTCGCAGTTTTGAACTAAATATATGCAGCACATGGAAAGGGTAAGTATTTTGGTTGATAGAAATCATATAGATTTTTTTTACTTTGGTGCTGTTTGGAACAAAGTATTTTCCATCACAGATTTATTTGAAAATCCTAGACTAATCGAAAGAAATTTAGGGAAATTCAAACGTGAGGTGCCATCTCATTTTCTATTGGTTATACATCTAGATAGAATTCATATGTTCTCTTCTCTTCATGTTTAGAAATCCTATGTTTTTTATACGTGACATCAAAACAATAATCTTCAAGTTTACATATTTTCATGTTTTCCACGTTGTTTTGGTTTATATTGGGATTGGGATATGACCTAGGATACATGACATTTTAATTTTGAAATTTTCTCGATTTCCACATTAAGAATTTGAGTGCGTGAAATGGGGTTGTAGTTGTTAAACAAAGCAAGTGGTTTGAAAGAGAATTTGAGAGGTGGAGACAAGCAATTTATATTGTTTCATACTATGTGATTGTCCATTCTAATTAAACCCGACAATACCACCATTGAAGGCAAAAAAATACGGAGTAGTACAATATAATCCTTAATCTATCCGAACATATGGCAGTGCTAAACTCAACGTACCCGTCAGTTTTGGAGCTCCCGCTCCATGGAGCCTTTTTTGGATTATTATATTTGAAAATTCTAGCTGAATATAATGGTTAGCCAATGCATGTAACCCTAGTAGTTAAAATCATACCTGCATAACTAAAACACACACATGCATATGAGAACGAGGGGCATGCTACGCCATGATAGGCTAGTTTATCGGAGAGAGAGAGAGCATGATTAATAATATAGCTGATTGATGGCTATAACATATTGTCATGTCACATATAGTCAATGTAATAATCAACATCTATAGTATCGAGCTACAAGAAAGTACTAATTTTTTACCACGTGGTTCACCATACACTCTCACATAGTTTTTTGGAGCCCGTGCCACAACCGGCTGTAAATCTACAGCTCGCTTTCCTCCTCTCTTCGCCTACGTCACCTTATTATACTTGCTCTTACAACAATTAATAATTTGAGACAATAAGCGTATTGAAATCCTCATTGGTATCTATAGTTTGAAACTGTGCCCAGTATACCCGGACGGAGGGAGTGCTTGAGAAAACACTGAGTAGGCGAAAACTTGGTCTGCGAAGCATGCGCCTTGGGGCTTTGTGGTGAAGCTGGCGGACGAGGTGGCTGCACGGTCGGGCGATTTCCATTGTGAATTGAACCGAAGCGATTGCTTTTTTACTTTGTAATTGCACTAACGTGTACACGATCGATCTTGATTTCTAAATGATGGCCAGTCACATGGACGTGTGAGCACGGGATTGACAAGGCAACTAACATAATTCTAATACTACGAGGAGGCAACTAATAGAGTAAAAATATTATTACGCATCCTACTATCGTCACATAAAGACATACACGCAAAATCCAGCTGAGCTTATTAACACCTCCTGGTACGTACCGAGGTTGCTTCATTTGTAATCAACCAATATAACTACATTGCTATGTTACGCCGTACTTGTCACTCCAGCTAACTAGCTGCAATGTTAATTAGTGCAGCCTACAGATCTGCTTTCTTTCACACAGCCTATAAAACCACACAACATGTACCTCCAGTCCTCCACAGAACACACGCGCGCGCGTACACACACAAAGCACAACAGGTGCAACACTAGCTGCAAGCAGAAGAAGTAGGCAGCAATGGCGAGGCATCGCCTCCTTGCCGTGCTCCTCACTGGCATAGTTGCAGCCTCCGCCTTCAACCAAGCAGCTGCGGCTGGCCGAGGCCTTGTTGTGGTCGAGAAATTTGCAGAGCTAGAGCCAAAGCCAGAACCCAAACCAGAGCCAATGCCCAAACCTATGCCACACACCGAGCCAGAGCCATGCAAACCTGAACCGATGCCCAAACCCAAACCAAAGCCCGAACAAAAACCCGGACAGAAGCCTGAACCAGAACCCAAGCCCAAGCCGATGCCAAAACCGAAGCCCGAGCCCTGCTCCAAACCAAAGCCGGGGCCTATGCCCGAGCCGATGCCAAAACCCGACCCAAAGCCGGAGCCCAAGGCTAAACCTGAACCAAAACCAAAGCCACCTCCAAAGTGCAAACCACCGACAACTCACAATTGATGGGATACTTTTATATGAGAGTTGATGGAGGCCCCGTACGGAGCCACACTGTGCTATTTCTAGAATAAGTGGCGTAGTATTCCCTGTATTCCATTTATTTCTATGTTGTCATTCACACGTGATGAGTACTAGTACTCTGTAATTACTATTTGCATGTTGGTATATGTTCATCTACTTTGTATGTGACTCGACTCGTTGTTCTTTTGAGTATCTATGCATGATTGTATTCATTCACATGCATGAGCTATTTTGTCAGTGGACTGCAGTCTATGTTGTTTTCCCTATGGGGTGCAGTATCTGTTATTTTCTCTATGCGGTTGTTTCATATTATGTGTGCTCTTTTCCGAGGGAAAGATGATGACAACAACAAAGAAGATAAGGACTCCCTAAATAGCAGCACATATATGAAGCGGGGAGAATATCATGTGCTACCGACGCCCAGATGCTCCCGTGATACGGGCTCCTGGGCCGTCGCATCTTAGATCGGATGGCATCTGAGAGCTGCTGTAGCTGGTGTACCTGCATGTAATTTTTGGATTCCGAAGGTTTTTGTGCTTGCAAAAATGTTCTGCATCTCCTACAAGCCCTTAGATCTGAGATCCGAGGGCCGGCTCGCATCGGAGCACCCTGGCTTAGGTGCTCCAGGAGCACCAGATACTTCCCCAAGTGAAGTGTATAGTGTGCACGTACGTGCCTGGTGTTCTAGATGTATAAAGTGTACTCACACGCCAAACAGCGGCCTTGTTCTCTACCCTAGTCCGGACCGAGTGCGTTAGTAATTTATGCTCAGGCTCTATGAGTGAGCTGGCTCCGCTGCTACTAGGTAAATGTCACACACACATTGCTACTGAAATTTATAGAAATAGAATTATGAAAAATAGCATGTATGGGATTAATACCACACAACATTCTCAGCATATGACAATAGAAAACCTTGATGTAACTGGAGGGTGCATCCATATTATATTGTCTTGTGACCTTCAAGTTTAATTATTTGTTGCTAGAAAATAAATAGTAAAAAATATGAGGTGAAAAGCTTGCATGTGTTTGATGATGTGGAGGACTTGCATATGATAAAAAGTGAAAAGTCAAATGATTACATGCACGCTTGATGATATGGAGGACTTGCATGTGATAAAAAATGATAAGTAAAAGTTGATTTGTTGCATGCCCATCATAACGTGATTGACATGCATGTGCATTCAAATGGGATGACTTACTTAGATATATATGATATGTGTGAAAGGTAAGTACACCCCCTAGGTCAAGATTACCAAGAAAAGGTACCATAAAAATTATTATTAACAGATTTACTCTTGCTCAATTCGCAACAAGAAAAATCTCTCAATGATAGTGCTAGGCAACATACGAGAGACAATAATAATCTCTCATCCGCCCATGGTACTGGCAGGGTTGGCTCTATGATTTGAGAGCCCTTGGGTAAAGTTGGCGAATTGATCGTCTTTTTTCCCTTTTTCAGCACCCGACAAATTCTTTTTAAGCAACATTATAGTAACCCAAAAACCGACGAGGAAAGTAAATACACAATAGAATTTTAGAAATTAGAGACTAACATTTAACATGCTTCGAGGAATGGGTGGCACTGGTAATATGGCTATGGGTGCGTGGAATGAGAGGCCAAGAGAGTCACAAGCTCGTGCCTTGCTGTCACAGAGGTATGAGGAGGCGGCGAGACTCACGTTGTCAAGCTTTGAGGCAAACCCGCAAAGACGAAGATCATGAATTGCAATTAGGAGAACTAGTGATGCCATATGTCCGTGTCGCATTCCGATTGTGATTCTTTTTCTTTTTATGGACCAGTTCAATCGACGGCTAAAGGTCCAAAGTTTGCTTTTAGGAGATTATGTATACCTCACTTTTAGGAAAGCTCCTTCTCGAGGACATGGAGTATCTATACCCGTGCTCAAATGCTCCATCGTGAACAGTAAAATGAAAAAATAGTAAAAAAAATCAAAAAATTCTGAATTTTTTTGTGGTAATCTTTGGCAAATATTTTTTATGCTTGCAATATTTCAGCACGATACGACAATCGTGGAAGCCTTGGCCAAAAAAAAAATCGATGTTCCAAAGATGCTAGTTTCGAAAACATTTTGAAGTGTTGATTTTTTTTTTTTTTTGCCACGCCTTCCACGAATGTTTGATTGTACTGAAATTTTGCAAGTATACAAAACATTTGTCAAAGTTTATCACAAAAAAATGCAGAAATTTTTGAATTTGGTACTATTTTGTTCGATTTTACTGTTCACGGGGAACATTAGAGCTCAGGAGCAAACTAGGACTTTCGCCTTCTCGGCCCTTATAGTGCTCGTTAGTGCCGCAGCGCACAGGCGCTCACGCGCATGTGTCTTCCCATTAAGGGGACTGCTAAATCTCAGTCGACTTAGACTTCACCAAGTCTTAGTCGATGCTATATTAGTGTAATTTTACATGAAAATTCATACAGGTTTTTCTTTTTAGTTTTTCTTTTTCTTTTCCTATATGTTATGGCACTTGACTTAGACTTGGTGAAGTCTAAGTCGACTGAGACCTAGCCACACCCTCCCATTAATTGGCAAAGCGGTTGCTCGCCCGACCGCCCATTACACTCTTTTTTTAGCCCGCCTTTTCTTTTTCGGATTGCTCTATTATTCACTGAAAAAAACTCAGGAATATGGAAAAATGTTCACAAAATAAAGTGTTCATGAACTTTAAAAGAAAAATAAAAAATACAAGGAAAAAAGAGAAACAATGAAGGAAAGTAAATAGAAAAACTGGTGAAAGTTTCCAGAACCAAAGTTGACCCATAAACTTCTGGAAGCTTCCTAAAACCAGGAGTAAGCTTCCACTCACATAAACGCCAGAGATTGGCCATCCCTTTTACGATCTATCGAAGGAAAATGTGCGTGCACTTTCTACCAATAACTTAGAAACCAGTGCTAAATAGCATATTTCCACTTTTAGCAAGGGGTAGGACGGAATTCGACTACAGAGCCACGGTATGGGCCAATCCCAACATTTTTTTAACAAACAAGTTTTTTTCTATAGGGGCACACGTCTCACTCTAACGAGTGATTTTTTTTCTTATTTTGACATTTTTTATTTCATTTTTTCTCATTTTCTAGGAAACGTTATATAAAATATATGGGTTTGTACTTTTGATAAGTAAGCATGTAGTTTAATAATTGTTAATGTACTTAAAAATGTTCATGTATTTATAAAAGGTTTTAAAAATATATAACATTTTTCAAATATGCATATAATTAACAAGTGTTCATATTTTGTCCGAAAATATACACTATGAACATTTTGAAAAATGCAGGATGAAGATTTCTTCTAATACATGATGAATCTTTGAAATAACAATATTTTCTAAAATACACATTTTTTAATCCATGATAATTTTTGAATGCACAATAATGTTTTTGCATACACAATCAACATTTGGTAAAAATTGAGGGAACATCGCTCGATTCCGATGAGGGAGGGGCAATGATCGTGGTGCACTTTCGGCTTGACCGAGTGATCGTAGACATCGCTAGGTGGTATATGGACTTGGATGTAATTTATGTTACTTCTGGCGGAGAAGTGCATGGATGAACCCATGGCATATGAACCCACTTTGGAAAACTCAAATCTAAATGCCAATTCTATTTTAAAAAGTCTCACGCACACATCTTCATAATTTATGTGCATGCAGAAAGTTTCGCGGGAAAATAACCTTTTCTTTGGCCTGTACGAGAAGAGAAAAAAAATATCATGGAATGCTATTTTGAAGCACTGAAATTTGTCTTTTTGAGGAGGCAAAACCAAAAGATATTGTTTTTTAACAAAACTTTGTGTTGCACACATGTCATGGGGATGTATGCGTGAAGTTTTCTTTTTATGTTTTTGGCATTTTAAAACATGTTTAAAATGCATATTTTTGAAAAGTGGGTTCATTTGCCCTTCAGGACGTCCACACTCACTTCTAGTGTAAAAATTCTTCATCATATATTTATAAAACATTCAAAATTTATTGAAAAAATATTCTATGTATATTTAAAAAATGTTTAATGTTTTGAGAAAAAATCGGTGTATATTTGAAATATGGAAAAGTGAAAAACAAAACAAAACATGAAAGAAATGAAGAGTAAAAGTAGAAGGAAAAACATGTAAAACCTAAAGAAACGCGATAAAGAAAATCACGGACAAAATGTTCCGAAAATCGCACGAAACAAACCAATGCTAAGCCTCCGCATCGCCAGAGGTGAGCACCTCGCAACACTAGCGAAGCTAGGCAACATCTTTGTGTGTGTGGG
>LR738713.1:673310113-673320502 GCA_902687465.1 Secale cereale | reverse complement strand
GTGTGGAAGACTCTACTTTTCCTAATCTTCCTCTCCGAGTTATTTTTTCCTTCGCATATTATGCAAAAGCTGGGGCGGGGGGCATGGGACCTGCAGCTTACAACATAGCTCCGCCACTGCCTCACGGTAGGTAGAGACATAGCATTTGTGCAAAATGACTGCACACATTGAACAAATTGTCGGGTAGCTAGTTATTAGAATCACATGTAACTTTACTCAAACACAACAAAATTATAGGTACAATGCTTTGGATCATAGATACAAGAAATTATAAAATAACTTCTATAACTAAGAATTATAATGAAACCCTCTTGAGTCAAAATATGAAAAAATAGAGGAAAAAATAAATTAGCACAATATAATCATTGCTCTATCCGAATATATGGCGGTGCTAAACTCAGCAATCCCGTTCGTTTTTGAGCTCCGGCTCCATGGAACCTTTTTTTCGAAAATCATACATGTATAGCTAAAACATACTGCATGCATATATGTAACTAAAACACGTGCATGCATGAGATTGGAGAATGAGGGGCATGCAACGTCAAAATAAGTTACTACATCCTTTCCGGTTTATAAGGCTTGCGCGTATTCTTATGTCTATAATTTGACCAACATAAAATGAGTTGTATAGTTTAAAAATTACACCATTAGAAAGTAGAAGATCTGAAGTTTCTAATGATATACTTTTTGTGACAGATAACTTGTATTACGTTGGTTTATTTTGCAACCTAGATATACGTGCAAGCCTTATAAACCGGAAATGAGGTAGTAGTTTGTAAGAGAATTATAAGATTTTTTTTTTGAAAAGGAAACCCGGCCTCTTTTTGAAATGGGTGCACTTTCCGTGGACACACACCATGCGCTCGGCGGGTGATCGATCTGAGTTCGTAGCGACCTGGAGCAATGGCGCCTTGCCGGTGCAAAATGCATAGCGACCCCATTTGGGGATCCAACGTGAGAAGTTAGTTAGACAGCCCTGTTTTTGGCGGGAACACCAGTTTGTCGGTGAATCCGTGGCCCTCCTGATCACTTGATCAGGCTAATTTTTGTATTCTCACTCTGCTAAATCAATGAAAAGCCAGCTGAAGCTGGATGTTTCAAAAAAAAAAAAAACTCAGTCATCTTTATTAATTATTTCACAAAGGTGTGACAAAAACATACATGAATCCATCCGAAGTCACCACTCACACCTACAAACTTCATAATGTGGAGTGCTCTCATTCCTCATATATAAAACTGATGTCGCCGTCGATCCATCCACAGAACGTATCGGGACCAACAGTCGGTGCAGCCTACCTAAAACGCACATCACATGCACACGTTTTAAAAGCTATCATCATCATCGGACCACTAACCCATCTTCAGGAAAGAGATCCGCATCATCCCTACCAGGCTGGACATCCGTCGACGCCACCACGGCACCCAACGGCGCCACCGCCCCGCGCACGTCCACCCAGGTGCGAAGAATATGAAGATCTGTCGTGCGTAGCAACTGCCAACCAGGCATGACTCAGCGTAGCACCTATCGGCCAGGCATGACTTGACAGCTCCACCGAAGCTCCGTGCAAGATGAAACCGCTCCACCTTCTCCCTCCGTCTTCCAGCGGTACTCCACAAACGATGCTCCCAAGGGAGAAAACGACACCGTAGTACCGCCATCGTCCGATCTGGAAGACCAGATCCTAAGGTTTCCCCCGAAGCAATACGAGTGGATCGACCACAGTTATACGACAATGCCTTCATGAAGGTAACGGTGCAAAACACCGCCATCGTCCGCCAACGGCTCGGCTTTCACCGGCAACTATGTCTCCCCGACTCGTAGCCGAGACTAGATGGCGAATCTCGAGATCCGACAACCCAGCTGCAGGCCGACCACCTCAGACGAAAGAGATGACCACCACCGCCAACTGCACCGATCAGAACAGATCTGACCGGAGGTGCCGCCGACGCGACCAACAGGCCTTGCACGCCGCGGCCGCCAATCCAAAGGCAGATGGCGCGCCGCCGCCGCCGTCGCCCGAACAGGGCTGGCCGCCGCGCCTGCAGCCCGCGCCGCCTCCGACACCATCGCGCCACATCCATTAATGTCGATGGGGATCGGATCAGGCGCGCCTCTACACGATTTGGGGCCCTGCACAACCGCAGAGCCGGGGAGAGAGGTTATTTTCTCCGCCACTGCCGTCGGCCACCGAGCTTAGACCAACGGCATCCCCCGGTGGCAGCGGAGGGAGGGGAGGAGGCTGGGACGTGACCCCGGCGGCTAGGTTTAGGGCGCCGCCGAGTCGCCCTAGCGGGGACAACGCGGGGGCCCCGACGCGGATAGAGGCTGGGACGCACCTCCGGCGGCTAGGTTTAGGGTGCCGCCCGCGTCGCCCTAGTTGTAAGATTTAATAATTTGGAACAGTAAGCATGATAAAATCCTCATTGGTATCTACTATTTTGAAACTGTGCCAAGTATATATACCTGGCCAGAGAGAGTGCTTGAGAAAACACCAGTCCGCCAAAACTCGGTCGACGAAGCAGACAACGGAGCCGCTTTGCTTTCCAGAGACCTTTGCTTTCCATTGTGAATTGAACTGAACCGTCTGCTTCGTACTTTGTATTGCAATTGCACTAACGTGTACACGGTCTATCTTGATTTGTAAATGATGGCCGGTCATATGTACCTGTGACTTGTGAGCACGGTATTGACAAGGCAACTAACAGAAGTCTATTACTACGAGGAGGCAACTAATAGAGTAAAAATATTGTTACTCACCCTACTATCATCACATAGAGACACACGCAAAATCCAGCTGTGTTTATTAACACCTCTAGCTACCTACGTAGGTTGCTTCATTTGTAATCAACTACTCAACCAATATACTAGCGCCATTGACATGTTACGTGGTACTACTTGTCCGTCCAGCTAGCTAGCTGCAATGCTAATTAGTGCAGCCTCCAGATCTGCTTTGTTTCACCCAGCCTATAAAACCACACCATTTTTTTTTTTGAAACTAGGCAAAAGATTTGCCATTTTCATTGATTAAGAAGAAGAGCATGGTTTAGTTAAGTACAGTTCCGCAACAGCGGTAAAATGGTAAAAGCCTACTCTCGCGGCATGGAATTACACAAGTGTTTGGCTCCCGCCATAGCCCAGATAGACGCTTCCTCTTTAATAGCTCGCACCAACACCGCCACCGGCTTCGCCTTGGCCCTGAACACGCGTGCATTTCGCTCTTTCCAGAGCTCCCAACTTACAAGGTGTAGAGCGGAGGCCAAGGCTCTCGTTGGGTGCGCATTGTTGGCGAGGACTCCATCCCACCAGAGCCTTACCGTGCCGAAGGTCAACCAATTGCCAGTGTCAACATGGAGGTGCAGCCATGCGAGGATCTCCTTCCAAACCCGAATGGAGTAGCGGCACTTGAACAGAAGGTGTGCCGCCGTTTCGCGCACTTGATCGCAAAGCGGGCAGCGATCACAATTTGGCCACCCACGGCGCTGAAGCCTGTCCGCCGTCCAGATCCGATTTTGAATGACCAACCATGCGAAGAATTTACATTTTGGGGGCGCCCAAGCCTTCCAGACAATGCTTTGTAAGTTGGATTGAACCAGCCCAGCAAATTGAGCCAAGTAGGCCGTCTTGGCAGAGTAAGACCCGTCACTGGATACTTTCCATAGGATGGTGTCAGGGACCCCAGGCTGAAGGTTGATAGGTAGAAGCATGTTCCACAGAGCATTGAACTGTTCAAGGTGGGCTAGAGTTAATCCTGCGCTTATGTCGATCCAATTCACCCAATTATCATCCCTGAGAGCCAAAGCAACGGTGCCATGCTTCTTTCTGGAAAGCTCGAAGATTTTTGGAGCTATGTCTTTGGGCCGGATGCCCTGTAACCAAGAAGACTCCCAGAAGGTGGCCTTGGAGCCATCCCCAATGGTGACCCTGGTGAGAGCAGCAAAGATGTCTCGGTCTTCCTTTTTACAAGGAAGCTCAGACCCACACCAAGCCCTTGGTGGGTCGTCCCACTCAAGCCAAAGCCATCTAAGCCGAAGAGCGGTGGCGAACTTTTTCAGATTAAGGATACCCAGGCCCCCAAATTGCTTAGGTCTGCAGACGTGTTCCCAGTTGATTTTGCATTTGCCACCAGACACAGTGTCAGATCCAGCCCAGAGGTAGGCTCTCCGCATGCTGTCCAGTTTCAGAATAACCTCCAACGGGATGTCCAGTGGGGTGATATGGTAGATGGCGACCGCCGTGAGGACGGCTTTGACCAAGGCCATTCGGCCCGCAATAGCCACATGTCTCCCTCTCCAAGGTGCAAGCTTCCCAGCAGCTTTGTCTTCGAGGTGCTGCAAGTGCATCCTTTTTAGCCGTCGGATCGCGAGCGGAAGGCCTAGGTAGCGGATTGGAAACGCTGATCGGCAGGCCGGGAAAAGCTGCAGGATGTCATCAAGGTCTAGACTTGCACACTGGATGGGAGCAACCAAGCTCTTCGCACAGTTAGTGATCAGCCCCGTTGATTCACCAAAGGAGGAGAGCGTGCTTGCAATGAAGTTGACCTCCTCCTTGATAGGGGCGCAGAAAATCGCTGCGTCATCAGCATATAGGGAAGCCCTAATGCCCGAGAAGCGTCTGCCAAGCGGGTGCAGCAGTCCTTGGGAGGTGGCCTTTTCCAAGATGTGGTGCAAAGGGTCAATGGCCAGCACAAAGAGCAACGGCGATAGAGGGTCACCCTGTCGAAATCCACACCCATGCTTGATCGGGTCCCCAGCCACACCGTTGAGCAGTACCCTGGAGGAGGCCGTAGAAAGTAGAGTCGAAACCCACCCTTTGAATCGAGTCGGGAAGCCATGGTGGGTTAGCAGCTCCATTAGGTAGTCCCATTTCACCGAGTCGAAAGCCTTCTTAATATCAAGCTTGAAAAGGAGCATAGGAGTCTTTTTGCGGTGAAATTTCCTCGCCAAGTTGCGGACGTACAGAAAGTTGTCATGAATACTCCTAGTTTTGATGAATGCACTTTGCGCAATGGAGACAATATTGTTCATGTGGCCGGCTAGACGAGTTGCAAGGATTTTGGCAATGAGCTTTGCAACGGCATGGATCAGGCTAATGGGTCTGAAGTCAGATATGTCTTCAGCACCCTCTTTTTTAGGGATGAGGGCGATATTCGCCGAATTGAGCCAGTGGAAGTTTTCCGCATGCAGGTTTGAGAACTTGTTGATCACCAACATGACATCATCTTTGATAATGCCCCAACAGACCTTGAAGAATTTCCCGGTGAAACCATCAGGTCCCGGGGCCTTGTCTCCAGGTAGAGCCGAGAGAGCATTCTTTACTTCATCTTCTGTGATTGGCTCTCCGAGGTCGGAGAGGTCATGAGTCGTAGGTGGAAAGGCATCCCAGTTGATGGTTTTGGAGCGTGGCGTACCCCTCTTTATAATGTTGGCAAAATGGGTCTGGACAATGGAGCTTTTATCATTATGACTAGTCACCCAGCCAGCTCCGTGCTTGAGCTTATGAATAAGGTTTTTCCGGCGTCGCCCATTGATCCGGAGGTGAAAGAAACGGGTGTTTGCATCGCCCTCTTTGACATTTTGAATCCTGGAGTTTTGCTTTTTCCTAGCCCTTTCCATTACAGCCAGCCCGATCACTTTCCTCTTCAGTCTTCTACGAAGGTCCACCTCCTCCGCGCTAAGCTCTCTATGGTCTTGTGCCTCATCAAGACGCAAAATGATGTCCAGAGCCATGTGAAGTTGCACTTTGGCCTGAGAAAATAGGGTCTTGCTCCAAGACCTTAGCCTCTGGCTAGTGCGCTTAAGCTTGTGGAACAGCCTTTGGTACGGTTCGGAGTGCATGGAGGGCTCATTCCATGCCGCAAGGACGGTTTGGTGGAAACCAGGCATACTTGTCCAGAAATTCTCAAATCGGAAAGTCTTCGGTCGTCGGGGCCCATCCTCATTAGCTAGGAGGAGCGGGCAGTGATCCGAGAGGGAGGATGACAGGGCGTGTAGGATATGCTTGTCAAAAGTAATGTCCCAATCCTCATTGTAGAAGAAGCCATCAAGCTTGCTCATGACTGGGTTGTTTTGTTCGTTGCTCCAAGTGAACTTCCTGTTTTGTAGGTGAATTTCATTGAGCTCACAGAAATTGAGAGCGTCCCGAAAGCGAGTGATGCGGCTACGGTTTGCATTAGAGCGGTTCTTGTCTTGGGCTCGGTAAATTTGATTGAAATCGTCGGTGACTAACCATCCAACGCCGGTAGGAGGCTTCTCAGCCATCAGCTCATTAAAGAAATCATCTTTCAGGTTGTATCTCGTTGGCCCGTAGACCGTGGTGAAGTTGAAGCATGAACCGGAGTTAATGACGGTGATCTTCGCCGATAGTGTGTAGGTTCCAAAATGAACGTTTTCAAGCAGCAAGTGCTCATCATCCCAAAGCAGAAGGATCCCCCCACGGGTGCCAGTGGCAGGTCTTTGGGCAAAACTCCTTAGCCTGTATCCGCCCAGGAAGGAGGCAACCAAGGGGTCAACAAGCTCCAGCTTGGTTTCTTGGAAGCATGCTAAGTGGCAGGCCGATGCGGCCACAGTCTCATTGACAACCGCTCTTCTGTTTTGGCAATTCAATCCTCGGACATTCCAGTTGAGAACACTTAGGTTTTGGCTAATCATGGATAACACCATACATCATCAGACTGTCAGCCGACGGGCACAAACAAGAGAGCAAATTGCCTCGCCAGGGCAACAAATAGCAGCTGCACGGATCAGCTACAAACAGGCGTAGTGAACTGCGATAAGGGTAGTCTAACATAGCGAAACTACATTACATCTTCAGGGAACCAAAGGTTCATCAGACTGCGTCAGCAGTCGCAAGGTCGACCGATGCAGCCAACTCAGGGCCAGCATCACCACCATGCTGCAGCAGCGCTTCCTCCACCGCGGTTGCCAGGTCGCAATCCAACCTAAAGAGAGCTCGAAGGGCATCAACAGCAGAGTCAGGCAGCTGGCCCTGGAACATGTCGACGTAGCGGTTCAGCGCCTCTTGGGTGACCGTCTCCCCTTGGCCTATGATTCCCAACCTTTGGCATAGCAGTTGCTCTGCGAGCTGGGCAATGGGAATGGCCCTCTTCTTGGCTCGAAGACGAGGGCTGCGCCGGCTGAGGTCGAAGCCGGTGACCCCGCCAGCGTCTTCCTCCTTGTAGCAGGCCGCTTCGGCTGAGAGGAGCTCGGAGCTGCAAGGAGAGGGGGCACCGTAGGAACAAACAGGGGGGTGCACACATCTGCAGCCGGCGAGTCGCCAGCGCCAGTCTCCACGTCACAGCGCACCGCCGCCAACAGAGGACATGGCACGAAGACGGGCGTGCGGGGCTCATCGTCAAGACCACGGGACTCCTCGTCCTGACCGGCAGCAGGGCTAGCATCCGGGGCATCAGCAAGGGACGTCAAGGGTGCTTCATCGAGCGTCAGAGAGGGCTGCACAGGAGTTCCGAAGCAGCCCAACGCCTTGCGCAGCCAGACTGGGCTTGAAGATGTTGCCCTTAACTCGATGATGTCGCAGGAGGTGGTGCGGGGTGACGGCGGCGGTGAACGTCCTCGCAGAAGCACCTCCGGGGCCGCCGAGCGCTCCACCGAGCTGCTGCGGCGACCAAGGAGAGGGCGAACAGAGCCGCGAGCAACCGGCGCCGGCGACGCGGCCATGCGCCTCCGCCCATCTTCATGCCCGTCGCGCCTGGAATCGCGGCGGTCATCTCTTCTGTAGTCTCGGCGTTCATCGTCATCCCCCCTTTGCGGCGCCCGCGAGCGGCTGCGAAAGAAACGGTCACGCCAGGACGGACGCCTGTCGTCACGCCGCCCACGTCGGCCATCATCATCGCGGTCATCTTCCCGCCTGTCCCTGTCGTCGCGGCGGTGGCCCGACGACTCGCTGCGCCGAGGCGGACGCTCCCCATCAATCACGCGGAAGCTCCAATCGAAGCGGTTGGTGTAGTGCGGGCGCCGAGGCACGTTGCCGTTGGCGTCAGGGGTGAAGTCCTCGTGGCGGTCCAGATGAACCAGGACGCGCCGACAGAGCGCGCGGCGCCCGGTGACCCCGGTGGGGCCGGCGAGCGCACCCAACGGCTGGCTGTCACCCACGGTGAGCAGCACAACCTTGGGGATGGAAGATGGGTTCGCCGACCACGCCCAGAGGTTGAGCGAAGTAGCATCCTCCCTCATGACAGTGGCAGTGTCGAAGTAGTGCAGCAGAGTTTCAGGCCCAAGAACTTGCTCGGCAACTCTGTCGTTCCAGGCGTTCAGGGCCAGGTTCTCGACGCAGAGGTGGACGTGGTGGAAGGCGTTGACGGCCTCCGCGTTAGCATCGAGCCGCCACTTGGCCACATGGATATCGAGGCCCCCATGCTCGAACCTCCCTGGCAGCGCGGCAACCAGGTCGCGGTGATGTTGGAAGTCGAAGGTGACGAGGAAATCCTCCGGCAGGTGCGGCTTGACCTTGAAGCAGCTTCGGTCGATGCGGAAGTGGTCGGCGATGGCCGTCCGCATCTCATCAGCGGTTACCCGAGGGCGGTTGCCGCCCACCCAGACGAACGCAGCGAGGCACGCCAGGTTTGCAGCCTGCAAGTCCATCTCTTGGGTCGGCGTGAGCACGGCGTGGCGCTCCGCGGGCCGGAGCGACGGGTCTCCGATGCGAACCATGCCGACGGCCTGAGCGCCGCACGGAACCGGAGGCGGCGGCGGGAGCTTGGTTGTTGGCGAGGAGCGCGAGGGAGCCGGCGGCGGTGGGGAGTTGGAGCAGCTGCGAGCTTTGTGGCCGGACCTTCTGCAGCGGAGACACTTGAGAGGATTTCGACAGGAGGCCTTGCAGTGGCCTTTGTCGAGGCAGCGGTGGCAGGTGCGCTTGTGCAGCTTGACGAAGCTAGCAGAGGCAGGAGGGGAATAAGAGCCGAAATCACCCCGCCTTGAATGCTTCAAATGCTGGTTGTTGGCCCTCCACCAGTACGGCGCCCGGACGGCCGTCCACCCTTCGTCAATGCACGGGACGGCGGGAGCAGGGAGGGCGGGGGGCGCAGGGCTCGATGGCGAGCGCGGTCGCTTGGAGTTGAACGCGCGCCCAGGCGTGGATTTGAGACACGGCCGGTGAGCGCCTTGAATAGGCAGAGGAGGAGTTGAATCCAGCAAGGTAGCATTGAAGTCGAATCTCACCTTGCGGGCGACCTCCGCCGTACCTCGCAGCAGAGTCAAATCGCCCGGATGCGTCGCAGGCCGCGGATCCAGGGTGGGGGGCGGGCTTGAGCGAGCAGGATCCCCGGTCGGCGCGGCCAGATCTGGCACGACCAGCCCGAGCTGCGGAAAGATTGAGAGGGCAAGCTCGCGGCGACCAGGCATGGGGCAGGGGAAGCCCGGTGGAAAGGCCGGCGAGGCCGACCGAGCAGGGCTGGGCGGAGGGGAAGGGGTGCTGCCGGCAGTCGAGGTGGCTGCGGGCGCCGGAGCAGCGCGCCGCAGGAGCGTAGGAAGCATAGGGCCGGTAATTTCCACACAACCAGTAGTTACAACATATGGGAGTTATAAAACCACACCATATGTACCTCCCGTTGTGCACACAACACACACGCGCACACACACACAAAGCACAACAGCTAGCTGCAAGCACAAGTAGGCAGCAATGGCGAGGCATCGCCTCCTCGTCGTGCTCCTCGTTGGGATAGTTGCAGCCTCCACTTTCAAGCAAGCTGCTGCGGCTGGCCGAGGCCTTACTACTGTCAAGAAGTTTGCAGAGCTAGAGCCAAAGCCAGAACCCAAACCAGAGCCAATGCCCAAACCTATGCCACACACAGAGCCACAGCCATGCAAACCTGAACCGATGCCCAAACCCAAACCAAAGCCCGGACAGAAGACTGAACCAGAACCTAAGCCCAAGCCGATGCCAAAACCAAAGCCCGAGCCCTGCTCCAAACCAAAGCCAGGGCCTAAGCCCGAGCCGATGCCTAAACCTGAACCAAAGCCAGAGCCCAAACCTAAACCTGAACCGAAACCGAAGCCGCCTCCAAAGTGCAAACCACCGACAAGTCACAGTTGATGTGATACTATATATGCGAGTTCATGAAGAAGACCCCGTACGGAGTCACACTGTGTTATTTCTAGAATAAGTGGTGTAGTATTCCATGTATTCCATTTCTTTCTATTTTTTCATGCACGCGTGATGAGTACTAGTACTCTATAATTACTATTTGCTTGTTGGTCTATGTTCATCTACTTTGTATGTGACTCAACTCTTTGTTCTTTTGAGTACATATGCGCGCGTGATTGTATTCATTCACATGAATAAACTATTTTGTCAGTGGACTACAGTCTATGTTGTTTTCTCTATGGGGTGCAGTCTCTGCTATTTTCACTGGCGGAGCTAGGCATGAAGTCTTT
>LR738713.1:673197625-673310078 GCA_902687465.1 Secale cereale | reverse complement strand
GCTAAACATAATATAGGGATGTCTGGGGGCCAAAAGCCTAGTATGTGGTCTTTTTTGTGGGAAAGATGATGTCAACAAAAAAGAAGAGAAGGACCCCTAAATAGCAGCACACATATGAACTATGAAGTGTATAGTATGCGCTTACGTATCTGGTGTTCTAGATGTATAAAGTGTACTCACACGGCAGACCGTGGCCTTGTTTTCTACCCTTCACCTATGAACTAAGTCCGTACCGAGTGCATTAGTATTTATGCCAATGCTCCATGAGTGAGCTCTCTCCGCTGCTACTAGGTAAACACCGCACACATTGCTACGAAATTTATAGCAATGAAATTATGAAAAATGGCATATATGTGAATAATACCAACAACATTAGGAAACCTAGATGTAACTGGAGGGTGGATGCATATTATATTGTCTTGTGTCCTTCAAGTTTATTGTTTGTTGCTGAAAAATAAATAGTAAAAAATAATGAGGTGAGGAGCTGGCATATGTTTGCTGATGTTGAGGACTTGCATATGATGAAAAGTGAAAAGTCTAATGATTACACACACACTTGATGATATGGAAGACTTGCATGTGATGAAAAGTGGTAAGTGAAAGTTGATTGGTTGCATGCCCTCCATAATGTGATTGACATGCATGTGCATTTAAATGGGATGACTTACTTAGATATATAGGACATGTGTGAAAAGTAACCACACCCCCTAGGTCAAGATTACCAAGAAAAGGCATGAAATTTATTATTAGCAGATTTTCTCTTACTCAATTCGGAACAAGAAAAATCTCTCAATGATAGTGCGACACACATACGAGAGACCGTAATAATCTCTCACCCACCCCACTGGCAGGGTCGGCTCTGTGATTTTGAGAGCCCTTGGGTGAAGTTGGCGAATTGATTGTCTTTTTTTTCCTTTTAAGCAATATTATAGTAACCCTAAAACTAACGAGAAAAGTAAATACATAAATAGAATTTTAGAAATTAGAGCACTAACATTTAAGATGCTTCCAGGAACCGGCCCGAATGTTTCCAGAACCAAAGTTGACCCATAAGCTTCTGGAAGCTTTCTAAAACAGGTAGGGAGGTTCCGCTCATGTAAACGCCATAGATTGGCCATCTCTTTTACAATTTATTGAAGGAAGAGGTGTGTGTGATTTCTACCAATAACTTAGAAACCAGTGCTAGCATATTTCCACTTTTAGCGAGGGGTAGAACGGAATTCGACTGCAGAGCCATGGTATGGGCCAATTCCAACTCTCTTATTTTTCTAACAAACCACTTTTTTCTATAGGGGCACACGTCTCACTCTAACGAGCGCGTTTTTGTTGTTGTTATTTTCACATTTTATTTTCATTTTTTTCTCATTTTCTAGAAAACATTCTATGATATATATGGGATTGTACTTTTGATAAGTGATCATGTAGTTTAATAAGTGTTAATGTACTTTAAAAAGGTTCATCGCGTATTTATAAAACATTTTCAAAATATCAAATATTTTTAAAATACACATAGAATTAAAAAGTGTTATATTTTTTCCAAAAATATACACTCTGGACATTTTGAAAAATACAGGATGAAAATTTCTTTTAATAGATGATGAACGTTTGAATAACAAGATTTTCTAAAAATAAACAATGAATTTGTTTAAACCCATGATACTTTTCTAAACACACAATGAGTTGTTTCATACGTGATGAACATTTTGTAAAAACATGAGGATTGCCCGACTCCGACGAGGGAAGGGCGATGATCGTGGTGCACTTTCAGCTTGGCCGAGTGATTGTAGACATCGCTAGGTCGTCTATGGACCTGAATATAAATTATGTCACTTATGATGTTCTTATACTGACATGACACTTGAAAAATAGATGGGAAGTATTTCGTAAAAAATGAAAATTGATCAACTTGTCTTAAAAATAATTCTGAGATAAAGAAAATATATTTGCATTGTTCCAGAAAACATTACAATTTATTATTTTTCACGTGCTTAGAAAATTGGTCATGCCAATATTAAAAAATGCATTAAATATAAAAAATGTTTTCTTATAGTTTTTAGAAAAATGTTCGTCGTTTATAAAAAAAATCATCATGTATTTACAAAACGTTCAAACATGTGTTGGAAAAACATTTAATGTGTATTAAAAAAAATCAAAAATATCAACTTGTATTCGAAATGTGGGAAAATGAAAAACAAAACATGAAATAAATGAACAGGTCAAGTAAAAGGGAAAACCCCCCAAAAAATGAAAAACCTAAAGAAACCCGATAAAGACAAGAGAAAAAAAACGGACAAACGTTCCGAAAATCACACGAAACGAACCAATGCTACGCCTCCACCACTTCTAGGCCATATCCCGCACCGTATCGCCGGAGGTGAGCGCGACATAGTATTTGCACAAAATGAGCGCACGCATTGAACAAACTGTCGGCTAGCTAGTTGTTAGAATGTCATGTAACTTTATTCAAACTCAACAAAATTATAGGTACAATGCTTTGGACATAGATACAAGAAATTATAAAATATTTCCTATAACTAAGAATTACAATGAAATCCTCTTGAGTGAAAATATGACAAACGGAGGAAAAAAACATTAGGACAATATAATCCTTATTCTATCCGAATATATGGTGGTGCTCAACTACGCAATCCCGTTCGCTTTGGATCTCCGGCTCCATGGAGCTTCTTTTGGAAAATCATACATGCATAACTAAAACATACTACATGCATAACTAAAACACACACATGCATGAGACTCGAGAATGAGGTGCATATGCAACGTCAAAATAGGTTAATTGTCAGAGAGTTATAATATTTAATAATTTGAGACAATAAGCATGATAAAATCCTCATTGGTATCTACAATTTTAAAATTGTGTGCATTGTACCGGGCCAGAGGGAGTGCTTGAGAAAACATGAGTCCGTGCCTCGCAAAAGAAAAAAACATGAGTCCATGAGGCGGTGAAACTCATGCACGAGGTGAATTGAATTGAAGTTTTTGTCTTGTACTTTGTATTGCATTGCACCGTCAAAAATAAAACGTATACACGGTCTATCTTGATTTCTAAACGATGGCCGGTCACATGGACGTGTGAGCACGGGATTGACAAGCCAACTAACAGAATTCTATTACTACGCGGAGGCAACTAATAGAGTAAAATATTGTTACTCACCCTACTATCATTACATAGAGACACACACGCAAAATCCAGCTGTGCTTATTAACACCTCTAGCTACCTACGTAGGTTGCTTCATTTGTAATCAACTACTCAACCAATAAACTAGCGCCATTGACTTGTCCGTCCAGCTAGCTAGATGCAATGCTAATTAGTGCAGCCTCCAGATCTGCTTTGTTTCACCCAGCCTATAAAACCACACAATATGTATCTCCAGTTCTGCACACAACACACACGCGCACACACACACAAAGCACAACAGCTAGCTGCAAGCTCAAGAAGTAGGCAGCAATGGCGAGGCATCGCCTCCTCGCCGTGCTCCTCATCGGGATAGTTGCAGCCTCCACTTTCAAGCAAGCTGCTGCGGCTAGCCGAGGCCTTACTACTGTCAAGAAGTTTGCAGAGCTAGAGCCAAAGCCAGAACCCAAACCAGAGCCAATGCCCAAACCTATGCCACACACAGAGCCAGAGCCATGCAAACCTGAACCGACGCCCAAACCCAAACCAAAACCTGGACAGAAGCCTGAACCAGAACCTAAGCCCAAGCCGATGCCAAAACCGAAGCCCGAGCCCTGCTCCAAACCAAAGCCAGGGCCTAAGCCCGAGCCGATGCCAAAACCTGAACCAAAGCCGGAGCACAAACCTAAACCTGAACCGAAACCGAAGCCGCCTCCAAAGTGCAAACCACCGACAAGTCACAGTTGATGGGATACTATATATGAGAGTTCTAGAATAAGTGGTGTAGTATTCCATGTATTCCATTTCTTTCTATTTTTCCATGCACGCGTGATGAGTACTAGTACTCTGTAATTACTATTTGCTTGTTGGTGTATGTTCATCTACTTTGTATGTGACTCAACTCGGTTGCTCTTTTGAGTATCTATGCATGATTGTATTCATTCACATGAATGAACTATTTTGTCAGTGGACTGCAGTCTATATTGTTTTTTCTATGGGTTGCAATCTCAGTTATTTTCTCTATGGGATTGTTTCATATAACGTGGTCTTTTTGGGGGGCAAAGATGATGTCAACAAAAAAGGAAGAGAAGGACTCCCCAAATTGCAGCACACATATGAAGTGTATATACTATGCGCGTATGTGTCTGGTGTTCTAGACGTATAAAGTGTACTCACATGCCAGACAACGGTTTTGTTCTCTCCCTTCGCCTATGAACTAGGTCCCGACCAGGTGTGTTAGTATTTATGACCAGGCTCTATGAGTGAGCTGGCTCCGCTGCTGGTTATACTAGGTAAACGTCACACACATTGCTATGGAAATTTATAGCAAAAAAATTATAAAAAATAGCATATATGTGAATGAAACCACACAACATTCTCAACATATGATGATAGAAAACCTAGATGTAAATGGAGGGTGGATGCACGTTATCTTGTATTGTGACCTTCAAGTTTAATTATTTGTTGTTGAAAGATAATAAATAGTAAAACGATAATGAGGTGAAGAGCTTGCATGGGTTTGATGATGTGGAGGGGTTGCATATGATGGACACATATATTGCTACCGAATTATAGCAATGAAATTATATTAAAAAAATAGCATAGATGTGAATAATGCCACACAACATTCTCAACATGTCAGAATAGAAAACCTAGATGTAACTGGAGGGTGGGTGCATGTTATATTGTATTGTGACCTTTAAGTTCAATTGTTTGTTGTTAAAAGATAATAAATAGTAAAAAATAATGAGGTGGAGAGCTTGCATGTGTTTGATGATGTGGAGAGTTTGCATATGACGGACAATGAAAAGTCGAATGTTTACATGTACCCTTGATGATGTGGAGGACTTGCATGTGATGTAAAATGGTAAGTAAAAGTTGATTGGTTGCATGTCCTTCATGGTGTGATTAACTTGCATGCGCATTTAAATGGGATGACTTACTTTGATATATAGCATATGTGTGAAAGGTAATTGAACCCCCTTGGTCAAGAGTCAAGACTACCAAGAAAAAAGGCACCATGAAAAATATTATTAACAGATATTAATCTTACTCAATTCGCAACAAGAAAAATCTCTCAGTGATAGTGCTACGCAACATACGAGAGACCGTAATAATCTCTCACCCGCCCCATGGTGCTGGAAGGGCCGGCTCTATAATTTTGAGAGCCCTTGTGTGAAGTTTGGTGGATTGATAGTCTTTTTTTTCTTTTATTGTGCATGAAAAATCCTTTTAAGCAACACTATAGTAACCATAAAACTGACAAGGAAAGTAAATACATAAATAGAATTTTAGAAATTAGAGCACTAACATTTAACATGCTTCGACGAATGGGTGGCTCTAGTAATATGGCTATGGGTACGAGAAATGAGAGGCCTAGAGAGAGTGACAAGATCATGCTTTGCAGTCACATACGTCTGAGGAGGCGGGGAGACACTCACATCGTCAAGCTTCAAGACAAACCTTTGAAGATGAAGATCACGAACTGCGATTAGGAGAACCGGTGATGCCATGTGTCCGTGTCGCACACCAATTGTGATTCTTTTCTTTTTTATGGACCAGTTCAACCAGCGGCTAAAGGCCTAAAGCTGACTTTTGAAGAGCGTGTATACCTCACTTTTAGGAGAGCTCCTTCTCAACCGTTATAGTACTCATTAGTGTCGTAGGGGTAGTATAGAAGAGCTCGCGTGCATGGGTCGTCATATTAAAAGGCAAAGCGGTTGACCAGGAAAATAATCCTATACGACCGGGTCGTATGGACCTAAGCTGGAGACCCTCTTCCCTGTGTGACAACTGGCAAACCGAATCTCAAAGCATCCCATGGTTTCCTTCCATCTTATTCTGATTTCTGTAGCTAGTGTTCTTCGACATGTCCAGCCGCCGCCGGCCTGGTCTGTTCCGCTCGGGCTGCTCGCCAAATCGTCGCCGGCGTGTTCCTCTACGCAAGGACCAACTCCCTTGCTCGGCGCGCATCATCCCCGCCGGCAACTACCACATTCCTGGCGGCCCGGCTCGCCACCTCCTCGTTGCTCGCCAGATCTGGCCATGGACACGCCCCTCGACCTTGGAAACGACCATGTTCGTCGGAAACTCTCATACCTGTGGTGCTCCATGCCTTTCGAAAACAGCCACGCCGTGTGAGGCCCAGCTCGTGGCATGCCCCAACTGCTTGTCCCTGCCGGCCATGGAGTAATTTTTTTCCCGATGCTCCTCGGCGCGTCACTTGCGGCACCATCGACGCAGTCTCAGGCTGCAAGCACCCGTTGGACGGCGGCAAGTTTCATTGTGAATCTGTACAAATGCATTTATTCTTCTAATGAATTTTGGTTTGCCAGATGTCATGCGGGGATGCGGGTCTCCGGTTTGGGTCCGTACGACCCGGTCGTATAGGATTATTTTCCGCCTGACCACCCACTACACTCTTTTTTCACCAGCCTTTTTTTCTTCTGAGATTGCACTCTTATTCAATGGAAAAAAATGCCACCGGTTTTCCAAATTTTAAAAATTCATGAGTATGAATAGTTCACAATTTTAAAAAACAATTGCGGATTGGAAGAGAATGAATTCAGAACGTTGGTACATTTGAAAAATAATTACAAACTCATTTTTGTGAATTTGAAAAAAGGGAATTCAAAAGCGTTTGTGAATTTGAAAAAAAATCTCATGAATATGAAAAATGTTCACAAATTTGAAAAAATGTTCGGGAAGTTTAAAATTTAAATAAAAGTAAAAAAGGAGAATAAAACAGAAAATACAAAATAAAAACCGGGCCGAAAGTTTTCATAACCGTTGGCTCATAAGCTTTCGGAAGCTTCATAAAACCCGACTGGAGGGAGCTTCCTCTCACGTAAACACCATAGATTGGGCAGCCCTGTTAAAATCTATCCAAGGAAGAGGTGCGCTTTCTACCACTACTTGGAAACTGCTGCTAAATAGCGTATTTCCACTTTTAACGCGGGGTAGAACGGAATTCAACTACAGATCCACAGTATGGGCCCCCAACATTTTTTTCCTAGCAAGCTCTTTTTTTTTTATAGGGGCACATGTCTCACTCTAACGAGCAGGTTTTCTTTTGTTCTTATTTTCACATTTTTCTTTTCATTTTTCCTCATTTTCTAGAAAATGCTCTATAAAATATATGGGTGATCATGTAGTTTAATAAGTGTTCATGTACTTTAAAAATGTTCATCACTTATTTATAATGAAACATTTTTAAAATACACATAAATTACAAAAGTGTTCATGTTTTTTTTCCAAAAATAGACAGTATGAACGTTTTGAACAATAGGGGATGAAGATTTCTTTTAATAAATGATGAACCTTTGAAATAACAATATTTTCTAAAAATACACAATGATTTTTCTAATCCATGATGATTTTTATATACACAATAAATATATTTTTCATACACGATGAACTTTCTGTAAAAAGATGAGTGAACATTGCCCAACTCCGATGAGGGAGGGGCGATGATGGTAGTATGCTTTTGGCTTGCTCAAGTGATTGTAGACATCGCTAGGTGGTCTATGGATCTGGATGTAAGTTCTATTACCTCTGGTGTTCTTGTACTGACATGACGGTTGATAAGTAGATCGGATTTCTTTCGTAATTTTTTAAGAAAAAGTTTCAAGTTGTCTTCAAAATTGTTCCATGGTATATTCACATTTTTAAAAACATTACATTTCAATTTGTTCACATGTTTAGAAAATTTGTCATAGCAATATTAAAATATATTTTATGACAGTTTTGAAAAAATGTTTGTGCTATATAAAAATTGTTGATCATGTATTTATAAAACAATTAAACATGTATTAAATATATTCTATCTGTATTCAGATTTTTTAAAAGTATTTTTAATAATTTCAATGGTATTTGAAAGATATAATATAAAAATGAAAAACAAAACATAAAAAATGAATTTTAAAAGTAAAAGATAAAAACCAAAAATGAAAAACCTAAACAAACCCAATAAAGAAAACAGAAAAAACCCAGACAAAACGTTCTGAAATCACACAAAACAAACAAACGGTACACACCTCCACCGGTACTGGGCCACAGCCCACACCGCATCGCCAGCGGTGAGCGCCTTGCAGTAGGTATAGACATAGCATTTGCGCAAAATGACCGCACACATAGAACAAACTGTCGGCAAGCTAGTTATCAGAAAGACATGTAACTTAATTCAAACTCAACAAAATTGCAGGTACAATGCTTTGGATCATAGATACAAGAAATTACAAAATAACTCATATAACTAAGAATTACAATGAAACCCTCTCGAGTCAAAATATGAGAAACAGTGGGAAAAAAATGTTAGCACATATAATTCTTACTCTATCGGAATATATGGCTGTGCTAAACTCAGCAACCCCATTAGTTTTGGAGCTCTGGCTTCATGGAGCCTTTTTTGGAAAATCATACACGCATAACTAAAATACACACATGCATGAGACTAGAGATTGAGGGGCATGCAGCATCAAAATTATAGGTTAGTTTGTCGGAGAGTTATAAGATTTAATAATTTGAGACAATATGCATGATAAAATCCTCATTGATATCTACAATTTTGAAACTGTCCAGTATACCGGGCCAGAGGTAGTGCTTGAGAAAACACTGAGTTGGCGAAAACTCGGTCTACCAAGCAGACCATGGAGCCTTGGGGCTGCCTAACAGTGAAGCTCACGCACGAGGTGGCTGTACGATCGGGCCAGAACTCCAAAACTAATGGGGTTGCTGAGACCTTTCCTTTCCATTGTCAATCGAACTGAAGCGATTGCTTTTTACTTTGTATATTGCATTGCACTAACGTGTACACTGTCTATCTTTATTTCTAAATGGTGGCCGGTCACATGGACATGTGAGCACGGGATTGACAAGGCAACTAACAGAATTCTATTACTACGAGGAGGCAACTGATAAAGTAAAAATATTTACTCACCCTACTACCATCAGATGGAGACACACGCAGAATCCAATGGACAAGGCAACTAACAATCTAACATAATTCTATTACTACGAGGGTGCAACTAATAGAGTAAAAATACTGTTACTCACACGTACTATCGTCACAGAGACACACAGGCAGAATCCAGCTGTGCTTATTAACACCTCTAGCTACCTACGTAGGTTGCTTCATTTGTAATCAACTACTCAACCAATATTACTCCATTGTCCTGTTATGCAGTACTACTTGTCACACTCCAGCTAGGTAATTGCAATGCTAATTAATGCAGCCTCCAGATCTGCTTTGTTTCACCCAGCCTATAAAACCACACAATATGTACCTCCATTTCTCACACAACACACACACACGCGCGCGCACACACACACGCACATAAAACTAGCTAGCTTTAAGCATTAGAAGTAGGCAACAATGGCGAGGCATGGCCTCCTCGCCTTGCTCCTCATCGGGATAGTTACAGCCTCCACTTTCAACCAAGCTGTTGCGGCTGGCCGAGGCCTTACTGCTGTCGAGAAGTTTGCCGAGCTAGACCCAAAGCCAGAGCCCAAACCAGAACCAATGCCCAAGCCTTCGCCACACCCAGAGCCAGAGGCGTGCAAACCTGAGCCAATGCCCAAACCCAAACCAAAGCCCGAACAAAAGCCCGGAGAGAAGCCCGAACTAGAACCCAAGCCCAAGCCGATGCCAAAACCAAAGCCCGATCCCTGCTCCAAACCAAAGCCAGATCCTAAACCCGAGCCGATGCCGAAACCCGAACCAAAGCCGGAGCCCAAGCCTAAACCTGAAGCGAAGCCGAAGCCACCTCCGAAGTGCAAACCACCGGCAACACACAATTGAGGGATGCTTATATACGAGACTTGACGGAGGAGACCTGGTACGGAGCCACACTGTGCTATTATTAGAATAAGTGGTGTAGTACTCCATGTATTTAGTTTCTTTCTATTGTTCCATGCACGCGATGAGTATTAGTACTCTGTGATCATTATTTTCTTGTTGCTATATGTTCATCTACTTTGTATGTGACCAGAGTCGTTGTTCTTTTGAGTATCAATGCATGATTGTATTCATTTGCATGAATGAGCTATTTTGTCCAGCGGGCTGCAGTCTATGTTGTTTTCTCTATGGGGGCAGTCTCTGTTATTTTCTCTGTCATATTATGCGGTCTTTTTTTGGAGGAGGGAGGAGCAATGATGTCAACAAAAAGAGAAGCACTCCCTAAATAGCAGCACAAATAGGAAGTAGTGTGCTCGTACGTGTCTGGTGTTTAGATGCATGAAGTGTGTCCTTTTTTTTGCGGGAAAACTTCCGATTTATTCATCTTCAATCATGGCAGTACAAAGAACATCAGAAATAATAAAAATTACATCCAGATCCATAGACCACCTAACAACGACTACAAGCACTGAAGCGAACCGAAGGCATGCCGCCGTCATCGTCCCTCCATCGCCGAAGTCGGACACAACTTGTTGTAGTATACAGTCGGGAAGTCGTCATGTTAAGGCCCCATAGAACCAGCGTACCAAAACAGCAACCGCCGCCAGGAGTCGGGAAGTGTATACTCACACGTCAAGCATTGGCCTTGCTCTCTACCCTGCACCCATTGGCGTAGCCAGGCCCCGGGCAACAGGGGCCTTGGCCCGTATACTCACACGTCAAGCATTGGCCTTGCTCTCTACCCTGCACCCATTGGCGTAGCCAGGCCCCGGGCAACAGGGGCCTTGGCCCGGGGCGTGGCAGGTAGTTCCTTTGTTGATTGCAGATGAAATAGTACTGTTCATGACTGTTGAGTAATGTAGCAATGAGGTTAGCCCGGGGCGTGGTGCTTGGCTGCCTACGCCACTGCCTGCACCTATGAATTTATGTCCTGGTTGAGTGTATTCTGAGTTCTAATCTTGCAGACCCTTAATTTGTTTCGCCATGTTGGCCCACCCCTGGACATGAACGTCTTCTTCCTAGACTGGATCATCTTGAGTGTTTTCTCTTCAAAAAGAAATTCATTAATGCAGAGTGTGTTGTCCAGTTAGATGGTGGATATGATGGATATGGAACCAACGCTCGTTGTTTCAATGCAGGGCAAGTGCATTACGAGGGTGGATGCATGTTATATTGTCTTATGACAATCAAGTTTAATTATCTGTTACTAAAAAATAAATAATAAAAATACTGAGGTGGAGAGCTTGCATGTGTTTCATGATGTGGAAGGCTTGCATATGGTGTGAAGTGGAAAGTTGAATGATTGCATGCACACTTGATGATGTAGATGGAGTGCGTGTGTTGGAAGTGGTACGTGAAAGTTGACTGGTTGCATTTGCTTGATGACGTGATTAACTTTGCATGTGCATTAAATGAGACGAGTTATTAGATATCGAGGATATATGTGAAAGTAGTTACACCATGTTGATCGAGATTACCAAGAAAAGGCACCATGAAAATTATTTTAAAATAATTTTCTTACTCATAGCGATCTAAAAAAATTGGCGACTTTATATGAACAATGATCATATCCTTTACAATAGAGGGGAGCAAGAAATCAGGTGGCTTGTCATGCCACACCAGCGATTCACGCCCAAACATTAACTTGTCTGGCACGATGGGATATAGTCGCCTTGTCGAAAGCCTTCATCAACCTCATGCAATCATCAGTTGTAACCGCTCCGGGCGCTTGATTCTTGGAAAAAATCTGAATAACTTGAACAATCTCAATTGTGATAGAAAAGATTCCCAGCTCCTCTACCAAGCGCAAGCCCAACAGGAGCGCAAGAGCTTCCATTGACGGTGCATCAAGCGTTGTTGCTTGAATTCACACGCAGACTATATGAAACTCCCTATAGGATCTCTTAGGATTGCCCCTCTCTCCCCTGCTCCCGAGTCCATATGATAAGAGTAAAGTACGACGCATCAATGATGTTCAATTTTATGCATCCAGCAGCAGGTCGACTCCAACTCTTTGCACACTCAGGCATTCGATCTGGTTCTTCTCGGCCAAACAATTTGCAATTATCCTTCTGATTTATAAGGTTGTACGATCTGGTGAGGTAAGCTTCTCGTTGTGGGAGGCCTGATGTCGTTCCCACCATATATACCAACAAGCAATCATGATAATCTTGATAGTATTCTCCCCTGGGATAGAGATCCCTCACGACAAACTTCAACAGATGAGTTCATCCAGAATGTTTGAACCCAATCTATATGGCGCCGCCAAAACAACATACGAGAGACCATAATAACCTCAACCCGCCCCACGGTACTGGTAGGGCTGGCTCAATGGTTTTGAGAGCCCTAGAGCGAAGTTGCAAGTTGACCGTCCCTTCTTTTCCATAAAATTGACAAGGAAAGTAATACATAAGTATAACTTTAGAAATTATAGGTCTATCATTTAATTTGCTTTGGCAAATCGGTGGCACTGGTAATATTGCTATGGGCGCGTTGAATGAGAGGCCTAGAGAGTGAAAAGCTCATGCCTCACAATCGCAGACATGATGTGAGGACCGAGGAGGCGGTGAGACGCTCGTGTTGTCAAGCTTCGAGACAAACCCATGAAGATGAAGAATGTGAATCGCGATTATGCGAACCGGTGATACCATGTGTTTGTGTCGCATATTTATTGTGATGCTCCCCCCTCCCCCGCGTCGTCTCCTCCGAGGCGACCCGGGGGTAACCCTAGCCGCCACAGCCGCGCCCCTCCTCCCCCTCCTTCCTCTCCGCCGCCGCCTGAGGTGTGCTCCGACGCGCGCTCGACACCGATGAAGGTGGCGGCGGGGATTCAGCGATTGCTCGTCTCGGGTAGGGCCTCGGCACGCGGGGAGGTGGCCCCGGCAGGTGAGGGTGGGGTGGCCCTGGCGGCGGGTCGCCCTGTCGGTGCGAGCTAGGTGTAACATCCCCAGCTTCACCCTACAGTGATCACCTCTTAATCATGCTAGGTCATCATCATTTGCCTTGTTGATCACAGAGATTAATGGGGCCAATTCAAATTTCCCTTCTAATTCAAATTCAAATATGAGTGCAAAATGAAGTTGTTCAAAAATTGCTGCAAAAATGTTCATCATCTAGCATTAAATCTAAAACAAATTGTTGTTAAGTTAAACAACAACATTTCTATGCAAAGATGAACAGTAGCAATTAAAACAAATCAATTCCAGCATATTTAACTGTTGTTTCATTTTTGAAAATTCCAAATGAATTTCCCTGGTCATCAAAATATTTGTGGCATTGCCAAATAACGTTCGGAAATTATGTGACTTGGTTTCACATCTTTCAGAATAAATTTGGATGTCCAAATATTTATTTCTCTCTCTCTTCGTATTAAACAAAGAATAACAGAAAGAAAAACGGAAAAGGGCAAAAGCTTACCTGAGCTTACCTGGCGTCTGGGCCGCGCTGGCCCAGCCCACTCCCACCTGCCCCCGTCCTTCTTCTCCTCCGTGTCGCGCTCGCCATGGCCGGCCGTCGCCTCCGGCCACTGCTGCCCGCCTACTCCCACAGGAGCGCGGGGAGAGGATAAGGCCGCGCCCAGCCATTCCCCCTGGCCTCCTCCATCACTCTCCCCTCTCTTCCTCGCTTTCCATCGCTCTCCCTCTCTCTCTCTCGTCGGAGCCCGAACGCCACCGCCGCCATTGCCATCGACGCCGCGGCCATCGGCGGCCTCGCTTCCGCCGGCCGTGTCTGAGAGCTCCGTCGAGGCCTGCTCCGCCTCCTGGTGGCCTCAGGGGGAGCCGGACGACCCTGCAGCGCCGAGCCCCTCCCTCTGCATCTCCGGTGGCCGTCGTCGAAACTCGTCGCGGCCTGCTGCTACTAAACCTCCCAGGGCCACCGTGAGCCACGCCGTAAGCTCCTGCACTCCCTACTTCCCCTCTGGTTCGTCCCCACGCGTCGCATCTAGCCATCTGCGCTGCTGCCGCCATTACCGCGAACCGCCATGGCCGCGAGCTCGTTGCGCTCGTTTCGGTCAAAGTCGAGCCAAGCAGTGGCCTCCATCATGCTTCTGGGAACCCAGGAAAGCGCGTACGCCTCTTATCTCGTCGCGGGCGAGCCTCCGTGCTTGATCCCGTGTAAGTCCAGTTTCGGCCGCCGCGCTCGCTCGTCGGTGGCGATGACCCCGACCGTCCCCGTGGCTGCCGTTGGTACCGATCGACGCGGCGCACGATTCTCATCCGAATGGTGGTCGCGGCCCGTGTTTTGGTTGCGTGAGCATCGAATCCGAACGGAGCCGCCCTCTCTGTCACTCGCCGGAGCAGCGCCGCCGCGCGCCGGAGTTCAAACTCCGGTGGGTCCCACGCGACTGGAGATTAGCAGCTAACCCCACGCCTAATAGTCACTGACTGGTGGGCCATGTACTGTAGCGTTAGTATTAGTGCTAATTAAAGTGCTAACTAACTGACTCACTGACAACTGGGCCCCATCTCACTAATTAGCTAATTAGATTAGTTTAAATCATGTTTAACTAGTAGTGGCTGACAGCTGGGTCCCACTGGACCCAGTTGACCAGTCAAATGCTGACTGGGCTGGACCCAGTCAATGACATGTGGGTCCAGTGGGCCCCCTTTGACCAGTCAAGCCTCCAGTTGACTGCTGACTGGGCAGTCAACTGGGGCCCACTGTCAGCCACACCAGCACTCTGCTGGGTGCACCAGTGGGTACCCATAGCATTTTCATCTTAAAATAATTCGAATTAATAATAAAACAAAAAATCCAGATTAATGAATAAACTTTGAAAATTCCTAGAAAAATAACCGTAGCTCGGATGGAAAAGATTTATATATGAAAAACGATCAGAAAAACGAGACGAATCTGAATGTGCCCTCTGTGTTGATGTTAGATGCTTCTAACACTACAAACATGGAACCTTCCCCTCCGGATCCTTATACCGATAACGTCCGGAGCTGGGGGAAACATCCCCGGATAATTTCCCTCTCCATCTGCAACGTGTAGCACTACGTTAGATCACCTCGATATAGCTTATCGTCGTGCCATGCTTATGTGATTGCTTTTATTGCCGTGTATTTATTTGTTTCTTCTCCCCCTTTCTTCCCGTTAGACCCCGAGACCGCTGACAATGTCCTGATGATCGGCTACTTCACCGTCGGGGATACCCCTTTTCATCTACCGAGCAACCAGGCAAGCAACCCCCCCTTTGATCATTCCGATATCGCCTATGTCTATTCTCTCTTATTCTTGCATTAGAATTGCTGCTACTGCTACTGCTCCTATTACTGTTGCATAGCCTGTTTTTGCTAAACTGTTGATACCTGTCTTTATTCATAAACTGCTTAGTATAGGTTGGGTAGCTCTGCTATGGTCCCGCTTTCTCGTAGTTGCCTCGCATAGTACCCTTGCCTCGATCAAGCGATCGAGCCCCTTCCCCTGACCTTCTTCACATCACCGCACACCCCTAATATGCTCGACTCCGCAGAGTTAACATCGGGTGACGAGGGTGATACCTCCGAACTCACTTCCGATGTTGTCCCTGTAGTATAGCTAGCTCGTGGTGGGTTACCGAGGGTGATTCCTCTTCCCACTTCCGACTTAGCTTTTGTCGTGCATCCGCTATGGTGATTACCGCCGAGGGTGATTCCTCCGGTATCACCTTAACGGGACTTGTCGTTTAGGAGTCCAACGAGGGTGATTCCTCGGATTCCTCATCGGCATGAAAACCACACGGATGCCCTGGATTACCATACCGTGTTTAAAGACGTATCGATCCCCGAGGCCGGACGTCGCCAGGAACAAAGGCGTGCGGCCAGAGGTATCGTGCGTCTGATGACACTTTGAAGTTACTACTACACATGTTGGATGGAGGCGGGTTGACCCAGAGGGGTACCCGCGAGTGCCTTTGAGGCGTGAGCTGTGGAGTCGGGTGACCAGTGAGGGTACCCGTGAGATAACTACGAGGCGTGGCCGGTCTTTCCCAGTCCTTGTCACAAGTCCTCGAGACGGGACGACGGGGCCAACAGTATCGTAGGCTCTGCTCGTTACCGCGCGCTCCCAATACACTAAGCGATTTGGATATTTGATCCGAGGGGCCTCCGGGTCCGATAGCACTAACCACCACGTGGGTGTGAGTGGGTGCTCTGCGTCGTATACATCAGCCGGAGTCGTCACGACGTCAGCGATTGAGCGGCCCGTTCGGATTGGACTTAGGATGCAACTGCGCTTGTATAAGGGGTTGCTAGGTCTGCTACCGAACGGCCTCGCAACGTGCGGAGTGTCCGGGGCGACGGCCATGACCCCCGGGGGCATAGGATTAGTCCGGCGTGCTCGATCCTCTCTGGCGGTATCCGGTCGGGTTGCGTCGTATTGTTTGGCCGAGGGCGGGCACGACCTGATGGTGTGTCCGGCCGGAGTTAAGCGAGCGTGGTGGGTAACTTGGTGCACCCCTGCAGGGAAGAAACAATCTATCGATAGCCTGTCCTATGGTAACGGACACTCGGAGTTGTATCCACTTCGGTACAACTAGAACTGGTGACTTGAGATATATGGTGGATATGGCTATAAACACTTTACATTATGATATACTACTCTGAACCCTTCTAATTGCTGCAAGACCCTGAAGATGCTAGTCTTCGTCAGGACTAGGCTTTTCCCCTCTCTACTCTGGCTTTCTGCAGTCTAGTCCACCCACATAAAGCCTCCTTTGAAAATAATGCATTGCTAGTATAGATCTGATGTAAGTCTTGCTGAGTACTTTGGATGAGTACTCACGGTTGCTTTGCTTCCTCTTTTGTCCTACCCGCATGTTAAACCAGACGACGGAGCCATGGTGCCCGCAGCCCTCGTTGACGACTACTACTACCAGCCCGAGGCTGGCTTCTACTACTACCCGGCCGGCGAGTACTTCTACGAGGAGCCGGCGGACGACGACCAGGAGTAGGATCGGAGGTCCCAGGCAGGAGGCCTGCGCCTTTTCGATCGTAGCTTTTCTTTTGCCCCGCCTCGTATGAGGCCTATCTGAACTTGTGTTCTATGTCTGTACCCAGACATCTAATGCTTCCGCTGACTATGTGTGTGACACTTGTTATGTATTCGAGCCCTCGAGGCCCCTGGCTTGTAATATATAACTTGTATGTTTTATTTATGTTTTAGAGTTGTGCTGTGATTCCTTCACGTGAGTCCTTAGGCTTGATCGTGTGCATTTGCGTGTATGGTTAGTGCACGGTCGGGCCGGGGTCGTCACAGGTTGGTATCAGAGCCGACTGCCTGTAGGAACCCCCTTTCCAACTCCTTGGTCGAAGTCGAGTCTAGAGGTCCAAAAATGTTTTACTAACTTGGCTGTGTGGCTTATGGCCCCACGTCGCCAATTGGGAGGTATAGTATCTTTTATTCCTCGTCTTTACTCTGGGACTCTGAACCTCTCTTCTATTCGGGTTAAACGATTTTACTAACTCCGACATTAGGTTCTCGTAACTGCTTCCTCCCGGAGAGCCTCCTTATTCCAGAAGGTGGCGTGTCACCATCAGAAGACTCCGAAGATACTCCACGAAGTTTCCGAGACCATTATGCCACTGCTTTGCAGTCCCTGACCACCGTTAAACCCCAAAGGATAACTACCTACACCTGTCGTTCCTATATTCGTCTCAGTACCCTCGGGTTCTATCCGACATATCGTAACACTATCCGACATTTCGAGAATTCTCGGAACCTATTGCCTTGCAGTCCTGTTCCGCTTGATCACACCTATGAATAAATCCTCATACTTACCGGGGATTCGTTCATCCCTAGTTGATCAGGTGTTTCGCAACATACTTCCTATTGTTAATCGATCTCCCGAAGGACCTCTGCAGCCTACTGCTGTTGGTTACCCTTGCCGGCCTGAATTATGGATAATTCCATATGTCTGGTAATATTCATTGCTGTCCTTTGACACCGTCATATTGGTCTTATTAATTCAGCATGAGTGTGAATACACGCAATCATCAGTCGATCCTTCTAAATTATCTTTTCGGCTCAGACCTTATTCCGAACATGAGCTGGTTCTCGGTAAATCACTCTTTGAGTGATTGGCCAACTAATTCTATTTAATCCACTCATCTTTTGATCAGAGCCTTTGCTTCTGATCCTTCGTCTTGGAATCATAACTCCTTTGTACTAAAGCGCCGAATTACTTCGATGTTTCTATAATCCGATGCTTTTTGCATCCTTTCTTCTTCTGGTTGAGTACCGATACTCACATCAGATCCTAAGTCGACCACCTGAATTTCGTTGGGTTAATATCCGACAAAGTCCTTTATATTCAACAATTCTTGAGCGCTTTTCCCCTGATACATATTGCCTTCGATACATTGTATCCCTTGGCTTTGTCAACCATGCTCTGCTTCCGAGCTTGAGTTCATTACTCCTTCAAGTATGCGGTATATGTTCCTAAGATGCCCCGATGGGTTGAACATATGCCTTCTCTAGTCTGTGTGAATCAAAAGCTATGCGGGTTATATCTACTCGCGTTCCGTCGAATAAATTTTTCGACTCTACAATTTCTTCGAAGACGAGGAGTGAATGAAAGGTAATGCATTGAAGAAGTGGGAGTCGACCTTGAACCTTGTGTTCATGCCCATGGACCCGATGTAGAACTTATCATGGAAGCTGCTCGTATTACTTCCTTGGTACAAGTTCATCTTGTACCTGTGAATTGATCCTTTGCAATCGTGGTTCTGACCATATTTTCCCCTTGATCCCATTTCCCGGACAATTTAAAATACTTGTCCTCAGCAGATCATTTCACCCGTACAACCTCTACTCTGATTGACCTCCGGATACTACCCCTAGTACCTGTTACTGGGAAGTTATCCCTCCATCACCTCATTCCTAGCATGATCGGCTATATCATCATCATGCTAAATTTTAACCGTGTTACCTGGTCTTTATGCCCAGAGCACAACTTCCGACGAAGAGCGAAGCTCACTTCGATCTTCTTCATTTTATCATTTCACCTCGAACAACAAGCTTGATTTCGAGCTTGTGCCGTATCCGTGGCTCCATTAACCCTCTCGCTTCATCATTCCTTTTATCGATGCCGTCGCTGTTCGATGGCATCCTCGTGAAATCTCTCGACAAAATGTTTCTTGACCCATTATCCACACAACATCGTATGGGTAATATCAAGATTCTTCTCTCGTCCCTTTATCCAAATGTTTTTGAACTTGCTGCCCTATCATGTATATCATGCTCCGCTCTTTCTTGCGAAATGATATACCCCTAAAACTTGTGAGTAAACACATTTTCCTTTTCATTGGTGTGATTAATCAATTAATCACATTTTCCTTTCCCTTGGCTTGTTTAACCTTTCTTGTGATCTATATGTTATAGGCAGAAACAATTCCCTGCTTATGGAAACATCTCGGTCTACAACTCTGTCAGTGAGACCTTGTTACTTTTGTTGATGACATTCCGGTAACCACCGATGGACGAGAACTTTGCCTATTGGTCCGCCTCGTTTTAACGAGCAGGAAAATGGTTCTCTTCGTCCCTCGCCCTTGGTACCGACGCCGTTGCCGACATAGCTGACAGGCTAACCTCTGACATGCCTTACCTTGGTGACCGGTAAGATGTCCTCGTTCTCTCTACTTTGATCGACACCCACCACAGTTCCACAGGATCATAACCTGACTCTTCTGTGCATCCTTGATTCCTGAAGTACCCTTTGCATTTGGCTTTGTGTGATAGCACGAGCCATTCTCCGAAAGTTGATCTATTCCCGATGCTTCGAACCCCTTTTCCCACTTCGTTCAGGTATCGATTAGATGCCAAATCCTTTGAAACTTATTGTTGTACCTTCATGCGTTGCTCTCGATGTTTTCCTAAGTTTCAACTCGAGAGATATTTCTGCCACATCCTTTGAACTATCTGCCGAATAATCGACCTTGTAAAAGGTCCATTCTTCCGAAGTTACCCTTTTCTTCCCCACTTAAATCTCGGGACGAGATTTCTTGTAGTGGAGGAGATTTGTAACATCCCCAGCTTCACCCTACAGTGATCACCTCTTAATCATGCTAGGTCATCATCATTTGCCTTGTTGATCACAGAGATTAATGGGGCCAATTCAAATTTCCCTTCTAATTCAAATTCAAATATGAGTGCAAAATGAAGTTGTTCAAAAATTGCTGCAAAAATGTTCATCATCTAGCATTAAATCTAAAACAAATTGTTGTTAAGTTAAACAACATCATTTCTATGCACAGATGAACAGTAGCAATTAAAACAAATCAATTCCAGCATATTTAACTGTTGTTTCATTTTTGAAAATTCCAAATGAATTTCCCTGGTCATCAAAATATTTGTGGCATTGCCAAATAACGTTCGGAAATTATGTGACTTGGTTTCACATCTTTCAGAATAAATTTGGATGTCCAAATATTTATTTCTCTCTCTCTCTGTATTAAACAAAGAATAACAGAAAGAAAAACGGAAAAGGGCAAAAGCTTACCTGAGCTTACCTGGCGTCTGGGCCGCGCTGGCCCAGCCCACTCCCACCTGCCCCGTCCTTCTTCTCCTCCGTGTCGCGCTCGCCATGGCCGGCCGTCGCCTCCGGCCACTGCTGCCCGCCTACTCCCACAGGAGCGCGGGGAGAGGATAAGGCCGCGCCCAGCCATTCCCCCTGGCCTCCTCCATCACTCTCCCCTCTCTTCCTCGCTTTCCATCGCTCTCCCTCTCTCTCTCTCGTCGGAGCCCGAACGCCACCGCCGCCATTGCCATCGACGCCGCGGCCATCGGCGGCCTCGCTTCCGCCGGCCGTGTCTGAGAGCTCCGTCGAGGCCTGCTCCGCCTCCTGGTGGCCTCAGGGGGAGCCGGACGACCCTGCAGCGCCGAGCCCCTCCCTCTGCATCTCCGGTGGCCGTCGTCGAAACTCGTCGCGGCCTGCTGCTACTAAACCTCCCAGGGCCACCGTGAGCCACGCTGTAAGCTCCTGCACTCCCTACTTCCCCTCTGGTTCGTCCCCACGCGTCGCATCTAGCCATCTGCGCTGCTGCCGCCATTACCGCGAACCGCCATGGCCGCGAGCTCGTTGTGCTCGTTTCGGTCAAAGTCGAGCCAAGCAGTGGCCTCCATCATGCTTCTGGGAACCCAGGAAAGCGCGTACGCCTCTTATCTCGTCGCGGGCGAGCCTCCGTGCTTGATCCCGTGTAAGTCCAGTTTCGGCCGCCGCGCTCGCTCGTCGGTGGCGATGACCCCGACCGTCCCCGTGGCTGCCGTTGGTACCGATCGACGCGGCGCACGATTCTCATCCGAATGGTGGTCGCGGCCCGTGTTTTGGTTGCGTGAGCATCGAATCCGAACGGAGCCGCCCTCTCTGTCACTCGCCGGAGCAGCGCCGCCGCGCGCCGGAGTTCAAACTCCGGTGGGTCCCACGCGACTGGAGATTAGCAGCTAACCCCGCGCCTAATAGTCACTGACTGGTGGGCCATGTACTGTAGCGTTAGTATTAGTGCTAATTAAAGTGCTAACTAACTGACTCACTGACAACTGGGCCCCATCTCACTAATTAGCTAATTAGATTAGTTTAAATCATGTTTAACTAGTAGTGGCTGACAGCTGGGTCCCACTGGACCCAGTTGACCAGTCAAATGCTGACTGGGCTGGACCCAGTCAATGACATGTGGGTCCAGTGGGCCCCCTTTGACCAGTCAAGCCTCCAGTTGACTGCTGACTGGGCAGTCAACTGGGGCCCACTGTCAGCCACACCAGCACTCTGCTGGGTGCACCAGTGGGTACCCATAGCATTTTCATCTTAAAATAATTCGAATTAATAATAAAACAAAAAATCCAGATTAATGAATAAACTTTGAAAATTCCTAGAAAAATAACCGTAGCTCGGATGGAAAAGATTTATATATGGAAAACGATCAGAAAAACGAGACGAATCTGAATGTGCCCTCTGTGTTGATGTTAGATGCTTCTAACACTACAAACATGGAACCTTCCCCTCCGGATCCTTATACCGATAACGTCCGGAGCTGGGGGAAACATCCCCGGATAATTTCCCTCTCCATCTGCAACGTGTAGCACTACGTTAGATCACCTCGATATAGCTTATCGTCGTGCCATGCTTATGTGATTGCTTTTATTGCCGTGTATTTATTTGTTTCTTCTCCCCCTTTCTTCCCGTTAGACCCCGAGACCGCTGACAATGTCCTGATGATCGGCTACTTCACCGTCGGGGATACCCCTTTTCATCTACCGAGCAACCAGGCAAGCAACCCCCCCTTTGATCATTCCGATATCGCCTATGTCTATTCTCTCTTATTCTTGCATTAGAATTGCTGCTACTGCTACTGCTCCTATTACTGTTGCATAGCCTGTTTTTGCTAAACTGTTGATACCTGTCTTTATTCATAAACTGCTTAGTATAGGTTGGGTAGCTCTGCTGTGGTCCCGCTTTCTCGTAGTTGCCTCGCATAGTACCCTTGCCTCGATCAAGCGATCGAGCCCCTTCCCCTGACCTTCTTCACATCACCGCACACCCCTAATATGCTCGACTCCGCAGAGTTAACATCGGGTGACGAGGGTGATACCTCCGAACTCACTTCCGATGTTGTCCCTGTAGTATAGCTAGCTCGTGGTGGGTTACCGAGGGTGATTCCTCTTCCCACTTCCGACTTAGCTTTTGTCGTGCATCCGCTATGGTGATTACCGCCGAGGGTGATTCCTCCGGTATCACCTTAACGGGACTTGTCGTTTAGGAGTCCAACGAGGGTGATTCCTCGGATTCCTCATCGGCATGAAAACCACACGGATGCCCTGGATTACCATACCGTGTTTAAAGACGTATCGATCCCCGAGGCCGGACGTCGCCAGGAACAAAGGCGTGCGGCCAGAGGTATCGTGCGTCTGATGACACTTTGAAGTTACTACTACACATGTTGGATGGAGGCGGGTTGACCCAGAGGGGTACCCGCGAGTGCCTTTGAGGCGTGAGCTGTGGAGTCGGGTGACCAGAGAGGGTACCCGCGAGATAACTACGAGGCGTGGCCGGTCATTTCCAGTCCTTGTCACAAGTCCTCGAGACGGGACGACGGGGCCAACAGTATCGTAGGCTCTGCTCGTTACCGCGCGCTCCCAATACACTAAGCGATTTGGATATTTGATCCGAGGGGCCTCCGGGTCCGATAGCACTAACCACCACGTGGGTGTGAGTGGGTGCTCTGCGTCGTATACATCAGCCGGAGTCGTCACGACGTCAGCGATTGAGCGGCCCGTTCGGATTGGACTTAGGATGCAACTGCGCTTGTATAAGGGGTTGCTAGGTCTGCTACCGAACGGCCTCGCAACGTGCGGAGTGTCCGGGGCGACGGCCATGACCCCCGGGGGCATAGGATTAGTCCGGCGTGCTCGATCCTCTCTGGCGGTATCCGGTCGGGTTGCATCGTATTGTTTGGCCGAGGGCGGGCACGACCTGATGGTGTGTCCGGCCGGAGTTAAGCGAGCGTGGTGGGTAACTTGGTGCACCCCTGCAGGGAAGAAACAATCTATCGATAGCCTGTCCTATGGTAACGGACACTCGGAGTTGTATCCACTTCGGTACAACTAGAACTGGTGACTTGAGATATATGGTGGATATGGCTATAAACACTTTACATTATGATATACTACTCTGAACCCTTCTAATTGCTGCAAGACCCTGAAGATGCTAGTCTTCGTCAGGACTAGGCTTTTCCCCTCTCTACTCTGGCTTTCTGCAGTCTAGTCCACCCACATAAAGCCTCCTTTGAAAATAATGCATTGCTAGTATAGATCTGATGTAAGTCTTGCTGAGTACTTTGGATGAGTACTCACGGTTGCTTTGCTTCCTCTTTTGTCCTACCCGCATGTTAAACCAGACGACGGAGCCATGGTGCCCGCAGCCCTCGTTGACGACTACTACTACCAGCCCGAGGCTGGCTTCTACTACTACCCGGCCGGCGAGTACTTCTACGAGGAGCCGACGGACGACGACCAGGAGTAGGATCGGAGGTCCCAGGCAGGAGGCCTGCGCCTTTTCGATCGTAGCTTTTCTTTTGCCCCGCCTCGTATGAGGCCTATCTGAACTTGTGTTCTATGTCTGTACCCAGACATCTAATGCTTCCGCTGACTATGTGTGTGACACTTGTTATGTATTCGAGCCCTCGAGGCCCCTGGCTTGTAATATATAACTTGTATGTTTTATTTATGTTTTAGAGTTGTGATGTGATTCCTTCACGTGAGTCCTTAGGCTTGATCGTGTGCATTTGCGTGTATGGTTAGTGCACGGTCGGGCCGGGGTCGTCACACTAGGCGCCCCCTCGGTCTCGCGGGTGACGAGGTGGCGGCGGTCGTGGGTCGCTGGTGTGCATCCCTCCCCGCAGGTATGCCACTAATGAAGCCCATCCCCTCCGCCCCGATCTGCTCCTTCCTTCGCCGAATCTGGGTCCTGGTGGCTTAGGCCACTGCTCCCGGTTGCTGGCTGCGCGGATCTCGTCGGGCGGGGTTGGATCCGGGGGAAACCCCTGGCCGGCGCGGCGGTCACACCAAAGGCGTCGCCTTGGGCGCCGTTCCCCTCCTTGGAGGATGTGATGTGGATCCTCCCCTCCTCCTTCCGTCCCATGCTAGGTGAAAGCCTAGGTCCCCTGCTTCAGATGGCGCCGGCACGTCCGTGTCGTGTTCCTTCTTGGAGGCACCGTCCGGGGATTGCAGGGGCGGCGAGAGAGTTTGGTTGTGGATGTGATGGTGGCGAGAGACAGCTTGGTTTCTTCATAGGCTGCTGGCTGGAGGGTCCCTGACGAGGTCGCCGGTGGGTCGATCCCCACGAGCTTGGACAAGAGGGGATCGGGTTCCCCTCTTCGGCGACAACGATATACCATTTGGTGGGAGCATTGTGCTCTGGCGAATCCAGTGCTGGCCTTTAATCTACTTATCGTTGCTTCCCTTGCTTCTGCGACTATGGCCGGCAGCTCTCGCCCTGTGGTGTGGCTGAGCCGCAGACGATGATGGTGCTTATTAGTAGTGTGCCCTGGCTTGCGGTTCTGCTCTAGTTTCTTCTCCCTGCAGCTTAGAGGTCATCCATTTGGGTTCTGGGGTGAACCGAGATGCCGTCTGTCGGTGCGGCATCCTTCAAGCCAGGATGAAGGGGTAGGGACCCTTTGCAGAGGCAGTAACAGACGGTGGTCTGGTCCATGGCTGGCTCCGAGGGTGGCTGTGATCACGAAGATGAAGGAAATATGCTCTAGAGGCAATAATAAAGTTGTTATTTTATATTTCCTTATATCATGATAAATGTCTTTTATTTATGCTAGAATTGTATTAACCGGAAACTTAGTACATGTGTGAATACATAGACAAAACAGAGTGTCCCTAGTATGCCTCTACTAGACTAGCTCATTGATCAAAGATGGTTATGTTTTCTAACCATAGACATGAGTTGTCATTTGATCAATGGGATCACATCATTAGGAGAATGATGTGATGGACAAGACCCATCCGTTAGCATAGCACTATGATCGTTTAGTTTTACTGCTATTGCTTTCTTCATGACTTATACATGTTCCTATGACTATGAGATTATGCAACTCCCGAATACCGTAGGAACACCTTGTGTGCTATCAAACGTCACAACGTAACTGGGTGATCATAAAGATGCTCTACAGGTGTCTCCGAAAGTATTCGTGGTGTTGGCATAGATCAAGATTAGGATTTGTCACTCCGAATGTCGGAGAGGTATCTCTGGGCCCTCTCGGTAACACACATCACAATAAGCCTTGCAAGCAAAAGACTAATGAGTTAGTCACGAGATGATGAGTTACGGAACGAGTAAAGAGACTTGCCAGTAACGAGATTGAACTAGGTATAGAGATACCGACGATCGAATCTCGGGCAAGTAACATACCGTTGACAAAAGGAACAACGTATGTTGTTATGCGGTTCTGACCGATAATAGATCTTCGTAGAATATGTAGGAGCCAATATGAACATCCAGGTTCCGCTATTGGTTATTGACCGGAGATGAGTCTCGGTCATGTCTACATAGTTCTCGAACCCGTAGGGTCCGCACGCTTAACGTTTGATGACGATCGGTATTATGAGTTTATGAGTATTGATGTACCGAAGGTAGTTCGGAGTCCCGGATGAGATCACGGACATGACGAGGAGTCTCGGAATGTCCGAGACATAAAGATTGATATATTGGACGACTATATTCGGACACCGGAAGTGTTCCGGGAAAGTTTCGGATTTATCGGGATTGCCGGAGGGGGTTGCCGGAACCCCCTACGAGAGGGGATGGTCCATAGTGGGCCTAAAGGGAAAGAGAGAGGCAGCCTATAGGGCTGGCCGGCGCCCCCACCTAGGATTCCTAGTTGGACTAGGATTGGGGGGGGCGCCACCTCTCCTATTCCTTTCCCTCTTCTTTCTTTTGGTAAATCCTACTAGGAATAGGATTGCAATCCTATTCCTAGTAGGACTCCTTCCCTAGCCGCACCAGGAGAAGTTGGCCGGCCTCCCTCCCTTGCTCCTTTATATACGGGGGCAGGGGGGCACCCAAAGACACACAAGTTGAATTGTTTTAGCCGTGTGCGGTGCCCCCCTCCACAGAAACACACCTCGGTCATACCGTCGCGGAGCTTAGGCGAAGCCCTGCGCCGGTGAATACATCATATCCGTCACCACGCCGTCGTGCTGACAAAACTCTCCCGTGAAGCTCAACTGGATCAAGAGCTCGTGGGACGTCATCAAGCTGAACGTGTGCTGAACGCGGAGGTGCCGTACGTTCGGTGCTTTGATCGGTTGGATCGCGAAGAAGTTCGACAACATCAACCGCGTCACTTGACGCTTCCGCTTCCGGTCTACGAGGGTACGTAGACACACTCTTCCCTCTCGTTGCTATGCATCTAGTAGATAGATCTTGCGTGATCGTAGGAAAATTTTAAAATACTACGTTCCCCAACAGTGGCATCAGAGCCAGGTCTATGCGTAGATGATATGCACGAGTAGAACACAATGAGTTGTGGGCGATACTAGTCATACTGCTTACCAGCATGTCATACTTTGCTTCGGCGGTATTGTGAGATGAAGCGGCCCGGACCGACATTACGCGTACGCTTACGCGAGACTGGTTTCACCGTTACGAGCACTCGTTGCTTAAAGGTGATTGGCGGGTGTCTGTCTCTCTCACTTTAGCTGAATCAAGTATGGCTACGCCCGGTCCTTGTGAAGGTTAAAACAGCACATACTTGACGAAACATCGTTGTGGTTTTGTATGCGTAGGTAAGAACGGTTCTTGCTAAGCCCGTAGCAGCCACGTAAAACTTGCAACAACAAAGTAGAGGACGTCTAACTTGTTTTTGCAGGGCATGTTGTGATGTGATATGGTCAAGACATGATGAGTTATACGTTTTTGTATGAGATGATCATGTTTTGTAAAGTTATCGGCAACTGGCAGGAGCCATATGGTTGTCACTTTATTGTATGAAATGCAATCGCCATGTAATTGCTTTACTTTATCACTAAGCGGTAGCGATAGTCGTAGAAGCAATAGTTGGCGAGACGACAACGATGCTACGATGGAGATCAAGGTGTCGCGCCGGTGACGAAGGTGATCATGACGGTGCTTTGGAGATGGAGATCAAAAGCACAAGATGATGATGGCCATATCATGTCACATATTTTGATTTGCATGTGATGTTTATCTTATTATGCTTCTTATTTTGCTTAGAACGACGGTAGCATTATAAGATGATCCCTTACTAAATTTCAAGGTATAAGTGTTCTCCCTGAGTATGCACCGTTGCGAAAGTTCGTCGTGCCGAGACACCACGTGATGATCGGGTGTGATAAGCTCTACGTTCAAATACAACGGGTGTAAGCCAGTTTTGCACACGCAGAATACTCGGGTTAAACTTGACGAGCCTAGCATATGCAGATATGGCCTCGGAACACTGGAGACCGAAAGGTCGAGCGTGAATCATATAGTAGATATGATCAACATAAGATGTTCACCATTGAAAACTACTCCATCTCACGTGATGATCGGACATGGTTTAGTTGATTTGGATCACGTGATCATTTAGATGACTAGAGGGATCTCTATCTAAGTGGGAGTTCTTAAGTAATATGATTAATTGAACTTTAATTTATCATGAACTTAGTCCTGATAGTATTAGCATATCTATGTTGTAGATCAATAGCTCGCGATGTTGCTCCACGTTTATTTTTTATATGTTCCTAGAGAAAACTAAGTTGAAAGATGTTAGTAGCAATGATGCGGAATTGTTCCGTGATCTGAGGATTATCCTCATTGCTGCACAGAAGAATTATGTCCTTGATGCACCGCTAGGTGACAGACCTATTGCAGGAGCAGATGCAGACGTTATGAACGTTTTGACAAAAGCTCGGTATGATGACTACTTGATAGTTTAAGTGCACCATGCTTTACGGCTTAGAACCGGGACTTCAAAAACGTTTTGAACGCCACGGAGCATATAAGATGTTCCAAGAGTTGAAATTAGTATTTCATACTCATGCCCGTGTCGATAGGTATGAGACCTCTGACAGTACTTTGCCTACAAGATGGAGGAGAATAGCTCAACCAGTGAGCATGTGCTCAGATTGTCTGAGTACTGCAATTGCTTTAATCAAGTGGGAGTTGATCTTCCAGATAAGATAGTAATTGACAATGTTCTCTAGTCACTATCACCAAGTTAGTAGAACTTCGTGATGAACTATAATATGCAAGGGATGACGAAAGTAATTCCCGAGCTCTTCGCGATGCTGAAATCGGCGAAGGTAGAAATCAAGAAAAAGCATCAAGTGTTGATGGTTATCAAGACCACTTGTTTCAAGTAAAGGGCAAAGGGATAGAAGGGGAACTTCAAGAAGAATGACAAGCAAGTTGTCACTCCCATGAAGAAACCCAAAGCTAAACTCAAGCCTAAAACTAAGTGCTTCTACTGCAAAGGAAATGGTCACTGGAAGTGGAACTGCCCTAGATATTTGGCGGATAAGAAGGATGGCAAAGTGAACAAAGGTATATTTGATATACAGATTATTGATGTGTATTTTACTAGTGTTCATAGCAACCCCTCAGTATTTGATACTGGTTCAGTTGCTAAAGAGTAGTAACTCGAAATCAGAGTTGCATAATGAACAGAAACTAGTTAAAGGTGAAGTGACGATGTGTGTTGGAAGTGGTTCCAAGATTGATATGATTATCATCGCACACTCCCTATACTTTCGGGATTAGTGTTGAACCTAAATAAGTGTTATTTGGTGTTTGTGTTGAGCATGAATATGATTTGATCATGTTTATTGCAATACGGTTATTCATGTAAGTTAGAGAATAATTGTTGTTCTGTTTACATGAATAAAACCTTCTATGGTCATACACCCAATGAAAATGGTTTGTTGGATCTCGATTGTGTGATACACATATTCATAATATTGAAGCCAAAAGATGCAAGGTTAATAATGATAGTGCAACTTATTTGTGGCACTGCCGTTTAGGTCATATTGGTGTAAAGCGCATGAAGAAACTCCATAGTGATGGACTTTTGGAATCACTTGATTATGAATCACTTGGTGCTTGCGAACCATGCCTCATGGACAAGATGACTAAAACTCTGTTCTCCGGAACTGTGGAGCGAGCAACAGAGTTGTTGGAAATCATACATACTGATGTATGCGGACCAATGAGTGTTGAAGCTCGCGGCGGGTATCGTTATTTTCTGACCTTCACTGATGATTTGAGCAGATATGGGTATATCTACTTAATGAAGCACAAGTCTGAAACATTTGAAAAGTTCAAAGAATTTCAGAGTGAAGTGGAGAATCATCGTAATAGAAAATAAGAGTTTCTACGATATGATCGTAGAGGTAAAATATTTGAGTTAGCGAGTTTGGCCTTCAGTAAAAACAATGTGAAATAGTTTCACTACTCACGCCACCTGGAACACCACAGTGTAATGGTGTGTCCGAACGTCATAACCGTACTTTATTAGATATGGTGCGATCGATGATGTCTCTTACCGATCTACCACTATCGCTTTTGGGGTTATGCATTAGAGACAGCTACATTCACGTTAAATAGGGCACCATCTAAATCCGTGGAGATGACACCGTATGAACTGTGGTTTAACGAGAAACCTAAGCTGTCATTTCTTTAAGTTTGGGACTGCAATGCTTATGTGAAAAAGTTTCAACATGATAAGCTCGAACCCAAATCGGAGAAGTAAATCTTCATAGGATACCCAAAAAGAAACTGTTGGGTACACCTTCTATCACAGATCCGAAGGCAAGGTCTTTGTTGCTAAGAGTGGATCCTTTCTAGAGAAGGAGTTTCTCTCGAAAGAAGTGAGTGGGAGGAAAGTAGAACTTGATGAGGTAATTGTACCTTCTCCCGAATTGGAAAGTAGAACATCACAGAAACTAGTTCCAGTGATTCCTACACCAATCAGTGAGGAAGCTAATGATGATGATCATGAAACTTCAGATCAATTTCCTGCTGAACTTCGTAGATCAACCAGAGTTCGTTCCGCACCAGAGTGGTACGGCAAACCGGTTCTGGAAATCATGTTACAGGACCATGATGAACCTACAAACTATGAGGAAGCGATGATGAGCCCAGATTCCGCAAAATGGCTTGAGCCATGAAATCTAAGATGGGATCCATGTATGAGAACAAAGTATGGACTTTGGTTGACTTGCCCGATGGTCGGCAAGCCATTGAAAATAAATGGATCTTTAAGAGGAAGACTGACGCCGATGGTAATGTTACTGTCTACAAAGCTCGACTTGTTGCGAAAAGTTTTCGACAAGTTCAAGGTGTTGACTACGATGAGATTTTCTCACCCGTAGCGATGCTTAAGTCTGTCCGAATCATGTTAGCAATTGCCACATTTTATGAAATCTGGCAAATGGATAACGAAACTGCGTTCTTTAATGGATTTATTAAAGAAGACTTGTATATGATGCAACCAGAAGGTTTTGTCAATCCTAAAGGTGCTAACAAAATGTGCAAGCTCCAGCGATCCATCTATGGACTGGTGCAAGCACCTCGGAGTTGGAATCTACGCTTTGATAAGTTGATCAAAGCATATAGATTTATACAGACTTGCGGTGAAGCCTGTATTTACAAGAAGTGAGTGGGAGCACTACAACCTTTCTGATAAGTATATGTGAATGACATATTGTCGATCAGAAATGATGTAAAATTTTCTGGAAAGCATGAAGGAGTGTTTTGAAAGGAGTTTTTCAAAGAAAGACCTTGGTGAAGCTGCTTACATATTGGGCATCAAGATCTATAGAGATAGATCAAGACGCTTGATAAGACTTTCGATGAGTACATACCTTGATAAGATTTTGAAGTAGTTCAAAATGGATCAGTCAAAGAAGGAGTTCTTCCCTGACTTGTAAGGTGTGAAGTTGAGTAAGACTCAAAGCCAGACCACGGCAGAAAAATATAGAGAGAATGAAAGTCATTCCCTATGCCTCAGCCATAGGTTCTATAAAGTATGCCATGCTGTGTACCAAACATGTTGTGTACCTTGCCATGAGTTTGTCAAGGGGGTACAATAGTGATCCAGGAGTAGATCACTATACAGCGGTCAAAATTATCCTTAGTAACTGGATGACTAAGGAAATGTTTCTCGATTATAGAGGTGATAAAGAGTTTGTCGTAAAGGGTTACGCCGATGCAAGCTTTGACACTCAATCCAGATGACTCTAAGTATCAATCTGGATGCGTATTGAAAGTGGGAGCAATTAGCTAGAGTAGCTCTATGCAGAGCATTGTAGACATAGAAATTTGCGAAATACATACGGATCTGAATGTGACAGACCCGTTGACTAAACTTCTCTCATGAAGCAAAACATGATCACACCTTAGTACTCTTTGGGTGTTAATCACATAGAGATGTGAACTAGATTATTGACTCTAGTAAACCCTTTGGGTGTTGGTCACATGGCGATGTGAACTATGGGTGTTAATCACATGACGATGTGAACTATCGGTGTTAAATCACATGGCGATGTGAACTAGATTATTGACTCTAGTGCAAGTGGGAGACTGAAGGAAATATGCCCTAGAGGCAATAATAAAGCTGTTATTTTATATTTCCTTATATCATGATAAATGTCTTTTATTCATGCTAGAATTGTATTAACCGGAAACTTAGTACATGTGTGAATACATAGACAAAACAGAGTGTCCCTAGTATGCCTCTACTAGACTAGCTCATTGATCAAAGATGGTTATGTTTCCTAACCATAGACATGAGTTGTCATTTGATCAATGGGATCACATCATTAGGAGAATGATGTGATGGACAAGACCCATCCGTTAGCATAGCACTATGATCGTTTAGTTTTACTGCTATTGCTTTCTTCATGACTTATACATGTTCCTATGACTATGAGATTATGCAACTCCCGAATACCGTAGGAACACCTTGTGTGCTATCAAACGTCACAACGTAACTGGGTGATCATAAAGATGCTCTACAGGTGTCTCCGAAAGTATTCGTGGTGTTGGCATAGATCAAGATTAGGATTTGTCACTCCGAATGTCGGAGAGGTATCTCTGGGCCCTCTCGGTAACACACATCACAATAAGCCTTGCAAGCAAAAGACTAATGAGTTAGTCACGAGATGATGAGTTACGGAACGAGTAAAGAGACTTGCCAGTAACGAGATTGAACTAGGTATAGAGATACCGACGATCGAATCTCGGGCAAGTAACATACCGTTGACAAAAGGAACAACGTATGTTGTTATGCGGTTCTGACCGATAATAGATCTTCGTAGAATATGTAGGAGCCAATATGAACATCCAGGTTCCGCTATTGGTTATTGACCGGAGATGAGTCTCGGTCATGTCTACATAGTTCTCGAACCCGTAGGGTCCGCACGCTTAACGTTTGATGACGATCGGTATTATGAGTTTATGAGTATTGATGTACCGAAGGTAGTTCGGAGTCCCGGATGAGATCACGGACATGACGAGGAGTCTCGGAATGTCCGAGACATAAAGATTGATATATTGGACGACTATATTCGGACACCGGAAGTGTTCCGGGAAAGTTTCGGATTTATCGGGATTGCCGGAGGGGGTTACCGGAACCTCCTACGAGAGGGGATGGTCCATAGTGGGCCTAAAGGGAAAGAGAGAGGCAGCCCATAGGGCTGGCCGGCGCCCCCACCTAGGATTCCTAGTTGGACTAGGATTGGGGGGGGCGCCACCTCTCCTATTCCTTTCCCTCTTCTTTCTTTTGGTAAATCCTACTAGGAATAGGATTGCAATCCTATTCCTAGTAGGACTCCTTCCCTAGCCGCACCAGGAGAAGTTGGCCGGCCTCCCTCCCTTGCTCCTTTATATACGGGGGCAGGGGGGCACCCAAAGACACACAAGTTGAATTGTTTTAGCCGTGTGCGGTGCCCCCCTCCACAGAAACACACCTCGGTCATACCGTCGCGGAGCTTAGGCGAAGCCCTGCGCCGGTGAATACATCATATCCGTCACCACGCCGTCGTGCTGACAAAACTCTCCCGTGAAGCTCAACTGGATCAAGAGCTCGTGGAACGTCATCAAGCTGAACGTGTGCTGAACGCGGAGGTGCCGTACGTTCGGTGCTTGATCGGTTGGATCGCGAAGAAGTTCGACAACATCAACCGCGTCACTTGACGCTTCCGCTTCCGGTCTACGAGGGTACGTAGACACACTCTTCCCTCTCGTTGCTATGCATCTAGTAGATAGATCTTGCGTGATCGTAGGAAAATTTTAAAATACTACGTTCCCCAACAGAAGCTTGCGCGGTGGTGCATTCCTCCCAAGACCCTAGTTTTCTTCTGTTGGTGTAGGTCATCCACTAGGGTGTTGGTAGTAGTGTGGTGATGCTTTGGCTCACTCTGATGTTGCCTTGAGTTGTTTTGCTTGAGTTCCTTGTATCCGTCGCCCGATTTTCTTTTCTTTGCGTTGTAAGCGGTTGTCCTTGTAATCCTGGCCGGTTGATGGCTTTTTTAATTCAAAGCCGGGCTCTTCTTGAGCCTTCGTTCCAATCTATTGTGATGTTTTCCCTTTTCATGGACCAGTTCAAACGACCGCGGAAGACCTAAAGCTTAGAATGATGGGAGCGTCTGTATCTCACTTTTGGGAGAGCTCCTTCCCTGTGCTTATTGGTGGCACTAGTAATATGACTATGGGCGCGTGGAATGAGAGGCCTAGAGAGTGACAAGCTCGTATCTCGCATGCGTGATGTGAGGACTGAGAAAACGGCAATATGCTCGCGGTGTCAAGCTTCGAGATGAACCCAAAAAGATGACGATCACGATTCACGATTAGGTAAACTGGTGATGCATGTGTCTGTGTCGCATACTTATTGTGATTCTTTTCCTTTGCAGCTTAGAAGAGTAAATTACATCTACGGTCCTCGTACTGGATGGCGTGTAACAAGATGGTCCTCAAACTTGTGGAATGCTCCAATACAGTCCTTAAAGACGAGAATACGTCACATGTACGGTCCTGGCTACACTTTCTATAGGTGTGGTTATCAGACTAATGCCACATTAGCGTACACCACATGTGCGGACTCCACATGTTAGCATGGGAGGCCTAACTCTGGTTTGTTAAACTTAGAGCTGAAAACCTATATATACAATTATGTGTACCTCTTCAAGGAATTATACCTTTTTAGTAGACTCTTCAAGGAATTATCATGGCGTCCGTTTTCTACGGGTTTCTTAAAAAAAATCAAGTTCAAGTACATCTTTATGTTTTCCATTTAAAAAATAAATGTAAGGAAAGACTGCACTCGCCATGAAAGTTAAGCTAAGTGTTTGTGCATATGAGAAAAAAAAATGCTCAACATGTTTTTGGAAATTGTTGGAGGAGTATTAAAATTGTCAACATGTTTTCGAAAAATGTTCGTCATGTATTATTCCATGTGCATTGAAAAAGTGTAAAATTTATCTTACATATGAGGAAACACATACAAGTTAAACATTTTAAATACATTTCTAGACCTTATTATTATTACACAATAATTTTTTAAACACGATGACTATTGCTCAACATGTTGTCATTTTTTTAAATATTTTTGCATTTTAAGGAAAATACAATGAAGACACAACAATTGTGCATGCTTGTCCATCTAATCTAAGATACGGAAATAAACACAAACTTGGACAAAACAAAAACCATTGTTGGGCAAAAATATAACCATATTCAAAAATCATGCTAAACGTTCTTTGAAGTATGTGTTGTATTTTTTAAATAATTATGTAGTTTAAAAATACAGTGAGGATACATAATATTTGTGCACGCTTGTGGTCATGAATGAAGGTAAATATATTTTTCTTTCGTTTCTTTTTAAAATCCATTCAATTTTTTTGAAGTTCATGAAACACAATATTTAAGATATAACAAAGATTTAAAATATATAGCTTATTTTATATTAATAATTAATTTATTTTTTATATGGGAAAAATGGACAAAAACCTAGGAGAAAATATAAAGGAAATCGTAAGAAAATGCATCAGCCCCACAGTAGCGTTCTAGCTATTCGTTATGCCCCCTAAAAAAAAGGCTATTCGTTATGCTTGTCTAAAAAAAAGCTATTTTCGTTATAGCTTGGTCTTTTGGCTAGCTTGCGTTGTCAATTTGGCAGGAGGTGTGAATCCCAGCGTGCAATTTATATTTCCATCTTATTTCTCTTTCGCGTGCTGGCATGTAGGTCATGTATCTCCACTGTACACTCATGTGGTACTGTGCATATAAGGAGACGTAGTCAGGACCGTACGTGTGACGTATTTCCATCCTCGAGGACCGTATTGAACCATTTCGCGAGTTGCAGGACCGTTGTGTTACATGCCAGCTAGTACAAGGACCATAGGTGCAATTTACTCAGCTTAGAACGACCTTGTCCCCTCAAAACACAAAAAAGCTTAGAATGATGGGAGTATCCCTTGCTTTTAGGAGAGCTCCTTCTCGCACAGCCACATGCGCACATGGGCCGGCCCAAGAAAAGCAGAGTGGTTGCTATATTTGCTCGCCTTTTTTTGGCTGTTGTTGTTCGAAGGAAAAAAATGCCTTTTTAATATATTTTTACGGAATTAAAAATGTTCACGAATATGAAATATGTTCATAAATATAAAAAGTTCACGACTTCAAAAAATCATGAATTTTAAAACTGTCAATATATAAAATGTATGGAATTCAAAATAAAATATACGAATTTCAAGAAAACTCAGGGAATCAAAGAAGGATCCTGAAATTGAAAAAAAAAACTGCACGAAATTTGAGCCACTGATTTTCTTAAGTAGTGGGTCTGAGTAACTCTCACCTTCTTATCTCCCATGTGAAAAGAGGAGGTCAGTAGGACCATCTTAAAATTGCTCAACAAAGAAATCAGTGCTAGATAGGGCATTTCCGCTTTTAGCGAGGGCTAGAACGGACTCGACTACAGCACCACGGTATGTGCCAAGCCCAATAGTTTTTTTATTCTAACAATCAGGTTTTTCTATAGAGGCAGGAGTCTCACTCTAATGAGCATGCTTTTCTTGCTTTCTCCTTTTCAGAATTTTCTTTAATTTTTTCCTCATTTTATAGAAAAGTTCTATATAATATATGGGTTTGTATTTTTCCATCAGTGCTCACGTAGTTTAACCATGTATTTCTATTAAGTTTTCGCGTACTTATATTGATAGAATTTAAAATGTGTTCATATATTTTTGAAAAATATACACGGTGAACATTTTGCACATTACGGGATGAAGACTCTTTTAATACATGGTGAACCTTTTGAAATAATACCATTTTTTAAATACAAAATGAGTAATTATTAAATGGACTGTTATATTTGGCACATGTGTGGTGGATAGCAAAACTACCACACCACCGATCCTTATAGATAACTGACACGTATAGAAGGCCTCGTTCCGCAGCTTCCGCTCGATCGAACGAGCGTTTGAACTCGGCTCGATCGTAGGAGGCTTCCACCAATTTTTTTTCCTCTCGATTTTTATTTTCAAAACGGTTTTTTTCTCTTCCGGTTTTATGCTAGTTAATTCAGGTGGGAAGAAAAAGAAATAATAAAGTGCTTAAACCAGGACTTGAACTCAGGTCTAATGCATGCCCGCTGTGACTAATAACCAACTCACCCATCTTAAATTGTTGTCCATAGTATGCAAATAACGGAATTTGAACCCTTCTTCTTTCTACCATGTCAACGAAAAGCTTAATTTTAGGCTTGATAACTTTGGCCGAGCAGCATGATAACTATGACATGTGCATGCTGATAACTTCAAACATTAACACCCCTGGTTAAAAAAATGACATGATAAAGCTGTTAACTATGTCATGAGAGGGTCGATAACTACAGCGTGAAAATCACAGTAACTTTAACATGTGCAACATCGTAATTTTGCACAAAATTTAAAGTGCGCGCCGGATGGGGGGGGGGGGTTTATGTTTGAACAACCCCCTTCCCCTTCGTGAAAGTTACCATGACGTTTTGAGTGTACGTTATGATTTTTAGAGGAAGCCTGATAGCATACAAAAAGAGGACAAAAAAACATGAAGTTTTGCATACTACATCCCATGTTTCAAATTACCACGATGTTTATACAGTTATCAAGTTTCACCTCGTCTATTATCATGCAATTTTCACATAACTTACTAGGCTAAATTTTCCAATAATTTTTTCTCATAAGTCAAAAATTAACGCGGTGTTTCCCTGAAAAAATTACCACGGTGTTTGTACATAAGTTATCAATTCTTCGATTTGTGTATTAACATGTTATTTGCACACAATTTACCAAGGATATGTTTTTCAACCACATTTCCCCCTTTTGGTCAATGTTACCGTGGTGTTTATACCCAAGTTATCAGATCTACAGTTCGTATATTATCATGGCACTTACACACAAGTTATCGAGTGTATATTTTTCAACAACTTTTGCCCTTCGCAAAAAATGTTATCGCGGTGCTTATTCGTATATTACCATGCTATTTTCACATAAGTTACCGAGGGTGTGTTTTTAAACAACTTTTTTCTGTTTGGTCAATGGAACTGCGGTGTTTTTTACGTAAATTATCGGGTATGTGACACATATATTACCGTACTATTTACACATAAATTAGCAAGCATATGTTTTCGGCAAAAAAAAATCCGAGTCCGAAAGTTATCATCATGTTTTGTATGTAAGTTATCAGTTAAGCGGTGCTTATATTACCACATTATTTACATAGAGATTACTGGTGGCACATTTGTAATACACCCCTTGGGGTCAAAGTTATTGTGGTGTTTGTATGTATGTTATCAAGTCCGCGGAGCGTAAATTATCATCTTGTTTACACACAAGTTAACGTGGTTATGTTTTTCAAGCACTTTTTTCCTCGGGTCAAAATTACCACGATGTTTGCGGGTAAAATTATCAGGTCTGCGGGGTATGTTTCTAATAACTTTTTTCCCTGGTTGAAAATTACCGCGGTGTTTTTGCGCAAGTTATCATCTCTACAGTGTGTATTATTACCGTGCTATTTGCATAGAGTTACCGGGGTTTGTTTTCAATAATAATTTTCTATGTTAAATTTGTCATGGTGTTTGTACGTAAATTATCAGATCAATTGTGTATAAATTATCATGATATTTACATAGAAGTTACCGAGGGTATATTTCTACATCAATTTTTCTTCGGTCAAAGTTAGCATGATATTTATACGTAAGTCATTAGGTCTTAAAATGTAGTACAAATGATGCACCAGTGAAGCTAAAAAACCCACATATGTTACCATGTTATTTATGCACAGTCGTTATTCAAGCACTTTTTTCCTTGGGTCAAAATTACCACGATGTTTGCGGGTAAAATTATCAGGTCTGCGGGGTATGTTTCTAATAACTTTTTTCCCTGGTTGAAAATTACCGCGGTGTTTTTGCGCAAGTTATCATCTCTACAGTGCGTATTATTACCGTGCTATTTACATAGAGCCAATCTCTTCCAACGCATCATGCCCGTGGTGCATATGTTACCATGTTATTTATGCAGAAGTTACCGAAGGTATATTTTCAACAACTTGTTTCTTCCGGGCTAAAGGGGTGCGTGGAAGCTTGCCAGCAGTACAATGCAAGCATATACACTGTGCAAACTCCACAAGTCAACAAATGTAAGAGAACAAACCTTATGCTGCATTTCTTGGTTGGGCACTTGCAACCTACGGGCATTGCCAATTCCTGGGTGAGGAATATCACCATCTCCACCTATCTCATTGGATGTATCAACAATCATCACCCGCTTGTCATAGTCATCTGCTAGCATTTGTGCAATTTCTCTGCAAGGAGAGACAACAACTTGATGCTAAAATTGGTACATACTGGCATAGAAACTTCTCCCAATTGGAGTATATCACTAACATTCACTAGTACACTACAGGAGGTTCACTAATCCTCCAAGCATACCTTATGACAGTTGTCTTCCCCACCCCGGGAGGGCCGATGAGCAGCAACGATCCACCATCCTTCACCAAATCCTGAAGCAAATTAGCACTTCCGGGCACAGCCCTCCCGACGCGGCAGGTCAGTCCTACAATGTCTCCCTGCCTGTTCCTAATCGCGCTAATACGATGCAGCGTCCGGCTAATCCCGGCGCGATTGTCCCCTCCAAAGTCCCCAACCTACCAAAGGCAGATAAGCCAAATTGGATTAGTTTCATAATGCAGCAGCAGCAGCAGTGTATCGTAGTGTCCAGAATGAGCCTGACCTTCGCAGTGGCCTGGCGGAGGTCGTCGAAGGATATGGGGCGGTGGGAGAGGAGGAAGTCGCCGGAGGGGAAGCGCGCGAGCGGGGGCCGGCCGAGGTCCATGACGACCTCCACCAGCGCGGGGAGCTCCGGGTGGTCCTCCACCCGCCACCGCAGCTCCCCTGGGAGAAGCTCCAGGAGCCTTCCGAGCTCCTCGTCGAACCCCTCCGCCCCCGCGGCCTCGCTCCGCGCGGCGCACACGGGGGCGCGGCGCCGGCTGCCGCAGCGGAGGGAGCGGTGGCTAGGCCAGAGTAGGGGAGAGGAAGAGGGTGGGGCGCGGTGATGGAGACCCGGTGGCGGAGGTGGACCGGCGGCGGTGGCGGTGGCGGCATCGCGGCGGGCCGGCAGCCGTGAGCGCGAGCGGGTGGAGGGAAAGAGTTGCGGATGGGTGGGCGCAGGGATGGCTACTGAGTGGTGTGGCACTTTTAGCAATGTGGCACACGTGTGCCACATACATATCTCGATTATTAAATACATGACAATTTTAAGAATACAGAATTAATATCGTTCCACACAAAATTAACATTTTCTAAAGACACTGTGAACACTAAAAAGTGATCGACACTTCTTAAAATTTCTTCCTGAGATTTAAAACAAAACTATTCGCATTGTTGCAAACAAATGTTGATGAAAACTTTTTCACATGCTTAAAAATATTCATGGCAATACTGAAAATGTTCATGAAATATAAAATTTTCTTCATACGATTTTTTAAAAATGTTTGTGGTAGATAAAAAATGTACATCATGTATTTAAATAATATTCAAACATGTAGAAAATATATTTAATGTGTATTTGTAAAACGGTTAAATATTACTTCCTCCGTCCCAAAATTCTTGTCTTCGATTTGTGTAAAAATAGATGTATCTAGTCATGTTTTAGAGTTAGATACTTCCCTATCTAGACAAATCTAAGACAAGAATTTTGGGACGGAGGGAGTATTTGAAAAGGTTCAACAACTACGCATTTTTGTATTTCCTCATTTTGTAATGTTCAAAAATAATGTTCATGAACTTTAAAAAAGTTTAATAGTTAACATGGATTGGCCGCTACGCTATTGAGGAGACTCCCACGCCAACCAACTCATGTTATTTGTGACTTTTTCCCAATTGTACGCTTCTTCAAATCCATGTTTTTTTTTTCAAATTCATGAACATTATTTGAATGCATGAGTTATACAATCTATATAAGAAATATGAAGCCGGTTTTATTCCGAAAAATTACCTACTGGTTTTTAGCTGGCCAGCGGGTGAGCGAGAGAAGTGGCCGAGGGGAGCAAGTGCGCTAATGGGTCGCGATCTGCTGTACATTCCACGCAAGCGCTGTAGGGTGTGTTTGGTAGGGTGCATGGAGGGTGCATGAGGGCAAAAGTTCCCAATCCGACCCACTTTTACTTGTTTGGTAGGGTGCATGAGCTCACCTGTGTTATGCTCATCTGATGCATAAAAGGGCTCTCAACCATGCTCATCTCATGCACCCCAGACAGGGTGCATGGAGGCAGCTATGCTGGCCCAGATATGTTTATATTTTTTTAACAATGTTCATAATTTCAAAATTTGTTCAAATTTCCAAACAATATTCAAAATTCTATTTTTTTTAATTTTCTAAAAAATAGAATTTCACATTTTTTTGAAGAAGTTTAGAATTTCAAAATTGTTCACATTTTCAAAAAAAAATCAGAATGTCAAAATTTGTTTGAATGTTCAATAAATGTTTTCAAAAATTGTAAAAAGGTTCAGAATTAAAAAAAATCAATTTTTTTTTGATTTTTTGGGGAAAAAAATTAGAATTTCAAATTTTGTTTACATTTTTATAAAATATTCTAAAATAATATTTTGTTTATATTTTTTTAAAAAAATCAGAATTTCAAATATGTTCAAATTTCCAAAAAAATATCCAGAATTTCAAATTTTGTTTAAAATTTGGAAAAATGCTTTGAATTTCATTATTTGTTTAAATTTTCAAAATATGTTTAAATTTGTGTTCATGTTGTTTAAATTTTGTTCATCATTAAAAAAAATGGAATTCAAAATTGTTCCGCATGTCTAAACACATACAGGCTGCCAAACAAAGTCTCATCACAACATGTCTCAACGCATACATCACTGCCAAACAACAGCCACTGCATGGACTGAGCATGTCTACACTAAGCATGTATGAGTGGAGAACAACTAGGCTAGGTCCATGCATGCTACCAAACACACCCATAGTGCTTGGCGACGCCTGAAGAGCCAGATAGGAGCTCCCCGTGAAATGATCAAAGTCCTTGAGATGGGTATTTTCCTGGGCCGCCTCCCATCGAACTTCACTCCTTCCTTTGAAAGATAAAAATGCCCATAAGATGGTCAGCTACTTGATGTGCTAGTTTCATGCATGTGATGCGTGTTATCTAGAAGTACTCCCTCCGTTCCTAAATATTTGTCTTTCTAGATATTTCAATGGACTACAACATACGAATGTATGTAGACATATTTTAGAGTGTAGATTCACTCATTTTGCTCCGTACGTAGTCACTTGTTGAAATCTCTAAAAAAGATAAATATTTGGGAACGGAGGGAGTATAAAACTATCATTCTATCTAGTTGTTATAATATATTCCTAAATCTCTGGGGTTTTCTTAGAAAAAATGAATATACTTTTTTTAGAATGAAAAAAAATTGGTACCAAGACGATATCAATCACACCCCAGCCTTTGCAAAAACACAATCTCAAGAGTTATTCAAGAAATCAAAGCCGCGCACAACTTAATTATTTTTAAATAGAGAAAGGAAAAAAACAGTAACGATAATAGCAAGAAGCGCAACTCCTCATAAATGTGATCACATATCACCATAAAGCTCATTGCCTTGTTATTGGAAATTTTGTTGTCCCTTTCACTCCAAATGTGACAACCAACAATCAATCAATCAATCATAGCGGTCGAGATGAAGGGCGATGCTTCTTTATTTTTCCTTCGGTATTTGTACAGTGTACAACTCTCTGTTTATCCGCAAAAAAAAAACTCTGTTTATGATGTATTTGGGTTTTTCTTCTCTTATTAATGAATGATGAAAAGCGCCCTACAGATGGATGTGTCAACGCAGAGGCTAGGGTTTTCACCACCTTCAAAAAAGCAAGAAAGAAGGCAGTGCTGCTGCATTTAGCTTAAATTTACTAGATCTGTTGGTTGGGTCGATGTGGTACGTAGAAATTATTAAAAGGGACATGTCAGGTTGAGACGCAAAAGAAAAGGAAAACCGTGAACAGGGTGTGCGTACGGCACTCCAACCATGTACCATGCCCTACTGATACAATGAAAATAATTGGCATGCCCTACTGCTACAATGAAAATAATTGGCGAGGGAGTGATGAGTAGAAAAGTCCATGGTGCATGCAGGCATGCTGTGGCCTGTGGCAAACGGATGGGGGGTCATTTTCGTGTGCACCACTGCATCATTGTGACAAGAGGAAACCTGTAGCTAGAGGCTAGAGCTGGCCCTCCCTACTTACGATTACTCCACTAGTGTCTGTGCCATGTGTATGTTTGTATGCATGTCGGTCTGTACCTACCGGCAACTGTTCAGCACGCCACAACAATACAGATCGCATCTATGCAGCTTAGGTACGGATGCCCCCTATAGAAGTGTGGTGTGGTGTGAGCAAGGGACAAGGCAACTAACCGATTTTTCCGTTTGCAACAGGGTGCAACTAATAGAGTTGAAATATTGTTGCTGGATATGTTGCTGTGCCGATCCACACACCCACCGGCGGCACTGGTTTACAGGGATTATATTGTGGCACACGCGTCCGGGCCTGCTTGGCTCCTCCGCCCTATAAAACCACACCGCATGTATCTCCACTTCTCCACACGTACAGAGCACACCCATCCACCATCCATCCAGGCTAGAAGCAGGGGCGAAACAAGTGCGCTCCTAGCTAGCTACGAGCACAAGGAGCAGACAGCAATGGCGAGGCATCGCCTCCTTGCCGTGCTCGTGCTCCTCGTCGGGGTAGTGGCAGCCTCCACTTTCCACCAAGCGGCCGCCACTGGCCGGGGCCTTACCGCCTTCGAGAACTTTGCCGACCTAGAGCCAAAGCCAAAAACTAAACCAGAGGCAATGCCCAAACCAATGCCCAAACCTGAACCAGAATCTAAGCCCAAGCCCAAGCCTAAATCAGAATCTAAGCCCAAGCCCAAGCCGATGCCCAAACCCGAGCCCGAGCCCAAGCCCAAGCCGATGCCCAAACCCGAACCCAAGCCAGAGCCCAAACCTAAACCGATGCCCAAACCTGAACCGAAGCCAGAGCCCAAGCCTGAACCTATGCCTAAGCCGGAACCTATGCCTAAACCTGAACCGAAACCAAAGCCACCACCGAAGCACAAGCCGCCAACGGTTTACAATTGATGGGATACTATGACAACTAAAGGATCAAGGAGATCATGGCCGGAGCCACAATCGTGTTATTTCCCTTCTTTTTAATGAGACGAGGCAAAAAAAATGCTTTCTTTTTTTAAACAATCGTGTTATTTCTAGAATAAGTGGTGTAGTAACAATGTATTCAATCCGGCTGAGTTCGATAGTGATGCATCCTTTTGTATTCTATGTATTTGGTTCCACTTAAATAAATTATGTTCCGTGCACCCATGACGAGTATTTTTTTCTTCGAAAATGGGATTACACCAACCTCTGCGTAAAAATGATGTATGCAACCATCTCTATTAATTATTCGACAGAGCTTCACAAATTGAATACAAAGATCAACTCAAAGCCATCTTCTAGTCCAACAAAGTCGCTACACCTACAAGTATAAAGATGTGACCTGCCCACATCAACAGACATCATCTAATTCAGTTGCCTCAAGAAGCCACATGCATGGCAAGCTGAGAGTACCAGCCGGTCTAGGCGTCCCATAATGCGCACCGCATGCGCATGCTCTAGGATCTGCCGCTGTCATCTTCCGTCGTCCCAACTTCAGGAGGAATCATTGCATAGATCTTGTCATTCACATATGTCATCAACGTCACCACGACACCAGACAGTGCCACGAGCCTACGCGCGTCCATCAAACCACATTCAACTCTGAGACTCCACTGCTCCACGCCGCCGAGACCCACCGTCTTCCATGTGGTCGATGCAACACCATTCCACATGTTGGCCCCTCCAGCGAACCTCTACTCCGAAACCACGCCACCAGGAGGGAGAACGCACCACCGTCTTCGTCATCATCCGATCCGGGAGACCCAGATCTAGGGGTTCCCATAGAATAGCTGCCCCCTGGAGGAAGAGGGGCACGCCATCTGCAACTGCCCACCAACCCAAGTGGTGCCCACCGCCACATACCTCTCACGACGACACCTTCAAGAAGGGCATGATGCCATGAGCGCCCTCGCCGTCCTAGGGTTTTCACCCGAGAGACCATGAGATGGGAAAAGGTAGGGCACACCCGAACGACATCTCTAGGAAGAAAAACGGCACCCTCGGGCGACGGCGCCGTCGCGACCGGCAGGAGCCGACCTGAGAATTATCCCAATTTGGATCCCACCTCCCGCTCCGCCCCATCCCAGTGACCGGCTAGCAGCGCAGCCATGTCCGATAATACCGAGTGCAAGTGGCAGGGAATGGAGGAAGAAGTAGCTCGGCGCCGTTGGCCGCCAGGGCAGCAAGCCGCGGCACCAACCCGCCGGTGGATCGTCGGCCACCCGATCCAATCCCCGCCAGGCCACCCGCCCTACCACGCCACCGGATAGGGAAGCCATCCCAGGGCCGCCGCCCCTGATCCAAGGCCCTCCACCCCTGACCGGGAGGAGCAGTGCCAACCCTATCGCCACGGTGAACGCTTGCGTGCCAACTGGGCACCGCGTCGATTTTGTCCAGATTGGGCCGATGTGGTCCACATTGGCACTGGCGCGGTGTAGATCAGGGCAGCACCCTCGAGCCAGGGCGCCCTGCGCCACCCTATGACCAAACGGTGGGCGGGTGGTGGCGTCGAGGCCAAACGGTGGTAAACCATTACCCTAGCCACAAATGTGATGGTTTGATCAATTTACTCGAATCTATATATGTAGTTTGTATTGTAATATCTAGAAGGGCTTATATTTAAAAACGGATGGAGTAGTACAGTATAATTTTCCTCTATTTAGGTTGTATACTGAGGTTTCCCTCTCTTAATGAACGAAAGCAGCGCTGGTGCGTGCATTAGTCCATGCAGAGGCCAGGTTTTCACCTCGTTCAGAATCAGCAAAAAAGAAAAGAAGGCAGAGCTGCTGAATTTGGGTCTAAGAAAAAAAGTGGGGTGTTCCGAGAATCGAACTCGGGACCTCTCGCACCCGAAGCGAGAATCATACCACTAGACCAAACACCCTGATTTGTTTGAACATAATCGCCGACTTCATAAATTAACAGCACGTATCAATAAAGCCGTTATTCTTTCTCCGTTGATGAGCTATGACGAAAATAGTGACTGGCTACTAGGCGCTTGTTCCATTGTTGCAGGGCAGATGTAAATCCAAGTAAAAGGGACATGACGGGTTGACACAAGCTCAGCCAAAAAAAACGTGAGCAGGGATGTACGTGCGGCACTCCAACCATGCTAATCGACATACGCCGGGTTGGACTGGTAGCTACATCGCGTCAAACTCATCTATTGAAAGGAGTACATTCAAATGAAATAACAAAAACATAATTTCAAATTCTGGTATTTTTGTGCGTCCAAGATGCTCGATTCTTCTAACCGCGTGCAAATTTTCATTTTTTTTTTTTGCGGGGTGTGCAAATTTTCATGATGAGATGTCGTCGGGGGAGCTCGCTAATGAAACAAAACCGGAGCTCCAAAATATCCAAAGTTGCAAAAAAATGTCAGTGGACACTGGATCTTTCAAAAACAAAATCAAACTCCTATTTTCTTTCTGAGCTCCTCCGAACTCACATCGGCAAGAAATTTTGCAAGCACCTACACGAGAGTCAAGCATCTTTGATGTCCCAAACATTCAGATATGAGTATTTTTTAACAAAATGCTACGGTATTTGTTACAAAAATTGCTTTTCACGAGCTGGACTGTTGGGAGGACAGATGCACGTGGGCATTGAAACACCGGCCGCCGCGGTGGTGGGTTAATTTCGTCTGCGGTGGGAAACGGATGGGTGGTCATTTTCGTGTGCACTCACTCCTGCGTCCTTGCGACGAGGATACCTGCACCTTCTTTTCTTTTCTTTTAGGGAAGGATACCTGTACCTTTTTTTGAACACAGTACAGACGCAAGCGCTTATACATACGCGCATACACTCAATCATATGAACGCACACACGCACACCTTATCCCTATGAGCACCTCCGAAAGACTGAGACGGCATATCATCTTGAGATTTTACGAAGTCACCGTAAGCGCCTCGTAGTCGACGGGAACGTTTCCTCTCACTGAAAGCATGTCGTCGGAAATCCTGAAATAAATCCAGGATATATGCGAGCACCAGGATTTGAACCCTGGTGGGCTGGGCCACTGTCCACCTAACCAACTCAACCACAGGTTGATTCGCAGGATACCTGTACCTGGCTCGAGCTGGCCCCCTCTTCGTACGTTACCCCAGTACTGTATTTGTCGGCATATATGTATTTTTATATGCATGTTGATCTGTACCTACCGCCATATGAGGCTGCCTGGTAAGATCAAACATTTCTTTTGGAAAGTGCTGCGAGGTGCTTTAGAGCATCTAGACTTACCAAATTCGGTCCTTTATATGTCTGCAGGCGCGTCCACGAACATCCACGGATAATGTCCGTCAGCTCCTCATATAATGTGTCGCACATTCACATATTTTGAATGCTGATCCTCAAATCCATGTAATTCATGCACGTCGATCATACGGTATAAATTGTTCGAAATCAAAAGTCAATGAATCGGACAAACCAAAATGAAATCAATGTCCGAGCGTCACAGATGGCTTCGGATCACAAGCTGGGCGCCTACTCCGAGCGGAATGTGTCTTGCTCCGCCTACATCCGGGTTGCCTCCCCCGCCTGCATCCTGGCCGAAGCCATCCTCGCCGCCTTGTACTCTCTATAGTCGTTGATCTCCTTCTTGTCTGCAAGCCACTTCGTTGCATGTTCAACCAAGAGGGTTTCGTCCGCCAACATGAACCTCGCATCCTCCGCGTCCCGTGCGAGTTGCAACTTCTCCATCTCAAGCTCAATACGTGTTCTCCTTTTGCTCGGTGCTGCATATTGGATCCATTGTTCTGGCCAACCAAGTTTTGACCAACAAGATGTCCTCATATCTTGAGAATGCCGAACATCTTGCCTTCGCCGTCTTGGTCTTCTTCTTCTTCTTCTTGCTCGGATTGGGATCGGATGTTCTCCCAACTTCAAATGCGGTGGTGCTCGCCAATTCATGCTCCATTTGGGTCAAATCTTCATTGTTATTAATCATGTTCGACATTAACGCCTCCTACATGATCATGGTTTGCTAGCATTCATCATGTGCGAAATGAACTAGTGGTCTATGCAAAAAATTGATCAGACATGAGCAAAGAATACGTACCGACTTTGTTCTGTCATTTCGTCGAACATGTCAAGGGCAGCACGGGCGCCACCGCTGCCCGTGCTCATCCGCGCCCGAACCAGTTGTGGCGAATCACATACGTCGACCGCCGGCATCTGCTTCGGCGGAAAGCTCTCCGGAATGGCCCAGCCGGCCGTGGAATCATCCTCTGTCCTAATGAGGTCGGACGGCGTAATCCGCTTCGACGCTCCCATGGAAGGGGTGCGGAGATCCGAGCGCGACGGGGGAGAGAGGTGATCGACCATGTACAAACCACCTTGTGACGTCGCCGCCGCCTCCTTCTCTCGTTGTGGGCGTCGCTACAACTTCCTCGCGATGTTCTCCTCCTTATAGGACGAAGCCGGCGGACGAGGCGGACTGGATCTCGGTCGCGGCTGTCGGGGACGTGCTGGACAACATCTCCGGAGGTGGATCGGGAGTAGTGGTGAGGATGGGGAGCAAGGGTGGAGGATGGCGAGGGCTCGGGCGCGAGAAAGGTTGGACGGCGGCATGAGGGGGAGGAATGGTTTGATGGATTAGGTGTAATTTGGGGTAGGATCGGGTTGTCGGGTCTGACATGGCGGGCACGCTCGGGCGCCCCGTATCCACCTCATATTTGGACTGGATATGAGGGTGCTGATCAGCCCGGGCGTTTGAGTCCCGTTTAAGGAGCCTGGTTGGCTCAAAATTTCGTGATTCGGTCAATGACCGGGCGGGCCGCATAAACGTATGAGGCGGTTTTGAAATGCCCGACTGTAGATGCTTTTACCTTGCTATATGATATTCTTGCTGACCGGTACATCCCACCTTGACCGCAATGCCCCATTTGCTCGGTTGGTGTGAAGGACATCCAACATTTGCTCGTGGAGCACAAGAGGTATGGAGGAGGGCTAGGCCTACGAGAATCTATTGCAGCGGGCTTTTGCTTTGGGCCCGTCTATGAATGAATAAAGGCGTAGAGGATGGATGTAACATTTGTAGTGATGAATGGATGGATGGATGCTCCATACCTCTTGTGCTCCACGAGCAAATGTTGGATGTCCTCCACATCAACCGAGCAAATGGGGCATTGCTGTTAAGGTGGGATGTGCCGGTTATCAAGAATATACCATACAGTAGGGTAAGAGCATCTAAATCGATCATATTCTTATACTGATTGATCATCTGGTTTTGAGGAGAGCTCGATCCCTAACTTTATTTTTTTATTTATTTTTATTTTTAGAAAGGAGGCCATTGACCGGCTTTAAATTAATAAAGCCCTTACAATGAAACCGGCCAGCTTTTCAATTACTTGTAGATGATGTTTCAGTTACCTAATTATAAAGTCTCATTCATGTAAAAAAAAGAAACTTGTACAGAAGTGCCCTTTGGGCTTGTATAAATAGTTCATCGTCGTCAATAAAGAAGGGAGTTGGATCATTTGCTTTCTTTTTCTATACAAATACAAATGAGCACGGGCTGGGCCAGTGTGGAGTCTCCTAAACAAGGGATCAGTCAGATATATAAAACATCCATCCATCAATACAACTGTTCCAACGGGCTTTTGCTTGGGCCCGTCTATGAATGAGTGAAGGCGTAGAGGAAGGATTTCACCGGACACTTCCTAAGAGATCTTAAGCTAGACGAGTGATGCAAGGATTTTCTGTCTTATACCAACTAATTCTACCAAGCCGTCTTACTAATTAACAAGCCGGCATTGTTTTTTAGTGAAGCGTAACCCAGGGAAAAGGACATGTGTAAGTAAAGTATCATGTGAGATGAGTAAGCGGGATGTAGAGGGAATGGGCACATCTCCTTTTCCTTTTAAGTACCCACATACATACATACATAGATAAGTTTTGGATATGTCATACAAGCTATTAAAACTCCTGATACATCAGTTTTGCCCTGAATACATGAGTCTCATTATTTATTCTTTATCATACCCAAGAGTGCATCTTCTGTCAACATGGACGGACGGATGCTGCAGCGCATACTTATGCTATGATGCGTACAGTCATTAACATCAGGTTACGACTTTGTTGTGCCCGGTTACGAAATGGTTCTTACCGGACACGGTGTTGTGGCTCCCAGACACAACATTTTTGCTCCCGGATACGATATTTTTGCTGCCACCTACATCATTGTGGGTCCCGGATACAATATTGTGCTTCCCAATCACGACATGGTGGCTCCCAGACGCGGCATGGTTGCTCCCAGATACGACATGGTTATCCCCAGTTACGACATGGTTATTCCCATATACGACCTGGTAGCTCCCGGATACGGCGTTGTTATTCCCAAATATGATAGTGTTGTCGTTCCCGGCCACAACATTGTTGCTCCCGGATCTAACAACGTTGTTGGTCCCCGCTATGACATTTGGGACATGCTTAAGTTGTCGGCGAAGTGTGCTTCTTCCGCTATGCTTCAGATACAATGACATGTTAGTGAAATCGATACCCGGTGAGCACCCAGAGGTGTTGAGGCCCTTGGAACTCTTGGGAACCTCGCCAACCAATGTATTGTTGGAGAGATCCAAGTAGCAAAGGTGGTCAAGCCTACCAATCCACGACGGGATGGTGCCGACCAGTTGGTTGCGGGACAAATCAAGCACCTCCATGTTCTTGCATTGAGACAACCATTCCGGAACCCTGCCCTTGAGAGCACAATCACCAAGGTCAAACACCACGAGGCTCTTGAAGCCAGCGATAATGCCATCGCCGGGTAGCTCCTCGCCGCCGAAATTCTTGGTGAGAATCAGCGTGGTGAGACTTTGGCACCCACGCAGCATGGTGAGCATCCCTGAGATGTTGTGCAAGTTGTTGTAGCCGAGGTCGAGTTCCTCCAGCCGCGTGAGGCTCGCAAGGGAGGCACCTGGGATGGGCCCCACGAGGCCGTGCCCAGGGAGGCGCAACGACGTGACGCGGCCGTTGGCACCGTCACAACCCACGCCATCCCAGGCGCAGCACATGGCGCCGGACCACGCAGCGCGAAGGAGAACAGCCCCCCTACTAAGGTTCCCGGCGAAGCCCCGCAGCGCGTGTAGGTCGTCGGGGTGGCATGAGGTCGCGCGCACCTCGGGCAAGAGAACCGCCAAGAAGAGGAGGAGGAGCAGACAACATTTTACCATGGGATTCATTCAGCTCTAGTGAGTGATTCACAGGCGCTCTTGGTGTACAAACTGATTGGGTGTTGCATCTATCGTTATTTATAGTTTCTAGTTTTCTACAACATGTGCGTTGTTGCAAGTAGTAGAGAGTGAGTGGCCACCCCACGAACAAGTAAGTGCCTGCCATTGATTTGATTTTGATCTGTGACTGTCGACCGGGCTGAAATTCGTGGGCGCCAACTCCTCCTCCTCCTCTTCTATCTTTTACTTTACTTCCCGTCAATCAAAAAGTGAAAGAAAAAAACGTATACTTTACTTGTCGACAGAGAGCACCTGGCATTCTTATAGTGCCCATGCTTCTTGTCTTCTTTTTCCTTTTGTCGACACTTGTTTCCACCCACTGGATGTATCTTGTCAAGCTTTGTCGAAACATCCGGGGATAAAATACGTTTGAATTCCTCCAAATTCCTTGTTGAATGGATGCAATCTCATCTTAGTCTTTTCTAATATAGTGAAAAGGTATCTCAATATGTAAATGTATCTCAATAACTAGTATGCATTCACTGAAACTTGATGCATACTACTCTCTCCGTTTCTAAATATAAGTCTTTCTAGAGATTCCAATATGACCTACATACAAAGCAAAACGAGGGAATCTGCAGTCTAAACTACGTATATATACATCCATATGTAATTTATATTGAAATCTCTAAAAAAACTTATATTTGGAAACGGATGGAGTAGTATTAGTGAAAAGAGTTCGTTACCTTTCTAAGGTACTTGGCATGAAGTTTCAGTGGTCCAGCACAGGCCGTCAACACTCAGTAGCGCTCTTCGTATTCGCCCTCTACTTGCCAAATTGACGGGTTGATTTTACTCTTGGTTTATATCCTTGAGCACTTCTGTCAGTTGCAGGCCCGCTCTCTTCATATGTGGACAACATGCCAGGATCATATTCTAGAGCCCACGTCATCTACAAATAGCAAACATGATCATTGATCAGTGTTCAACAACCAGGGTCAATCTTTGTTTGCAAAGCAGAATTATTATAAAACTTAAAGAAACATGAAGTGATGTTCCTTGAGACATGACAAACTAGGGTCATAGTTGGCTGGCCTTTTACTGGACACCTCCTTTACACGGAACAGTTTGCAACAATGCTAATAGCTAGCTTTTTTTTTAGAAAAGGAGCTTGAGCTCCGGCCTCTGCATCAAAATGATGCATACGGCCATCTTATTAAGCTTGATTGTGCGATTGTTTACCAGTGGTAACCATCTTGACCGTTTTTGGTTGGCTGGTAATACCATTCGCTTTATTTTGTGGACACAAAAACAACCCTCACCACAAAAAGCAGTGCTAGGAAATATGCATTCTGATGGATGGCTTCTGTGACTAAACCTGGTTTTAACACCTTTGAACAAAGTCATGGTATCATTAAAGAGAGTGAAACAAAATATCTGATTATGGCATCTAAAACATATGGTTCATAGATTAGGATTCTCAAACAGAAAAACCCACAAGATTTAGTATTCAGCACAAACTTTGATCTTTTACCATACCATTTCTAGGGGCGTAAACATACACAGCTTCGACGGTTTGTTCGAATTTGCCCCAGCTTCCATTGCGAGGGAACATACCAGAGTGTGAATACAAGACTAATCTATATTTTACTTTACTTCCCATCCATCAAAAAAAAAGAGAAAAAACATATACTTCACTTGTCGACAGAGAGCACCTGGCCTTCTTGTAGTGCTCATGCTTCTTGTCTTCTTCTTCCTTTTGTCGACGCATGTTTTCTACCCACAGGATGTATCTTGTCAAACTTTGTGGAAGCGTCTGGCCATAAAATACGTTTGAACGCTGCTCCACTCATGGCCCTCCTAATTTTTATTTTGTTGAGAGCCTTGCCAAGACGCCCCCGTGTCGCCCCCACTCGGGTGACTCGGGCGGGGACGAAACCCTAGCCGCCGGGGGCTCTTCCTCCTTCCCTCCCTCCCTCCACCGCCGCCGAAGGACGACGCCGACCTACAACCCGGGGGGGCGACGGCGGTGGCGGCGGGCTCCCTCTCTCTCCTGCGCCATGGGGATGGTGCGGAGCCCTGCTGCGTGAGGAGGTGCGGCCGATCTGGCCTTGGTGGCATGGCAGGAGTCCTTGCCTTGACCGTCGGTGGCGCGTCGGTCGGCTCTGCCTGATGGCTGCGGGCGCGGTGGATGGCCTTGCTTTGGGCTGCGGTGTTGGCTGCGTTAGGCGGCGGCAACCGGATTTGCGGCAACGGGCCATCTGACCTCATATTGGTGGTGACATGAAGGACCTAGTGGACGTGTCGACGCAATGAGTGGTCTGGCCTCCGGACAGATCTGATCTGGCCGGTATGGCATGCTTGCTGCGCGACAGCTCAGATCGGTTGCGACCCGTGCACACGATGGTTGATGGAGGTTCGGCGAGCGGATCCGGATGAAAACCCTGTTCTCGGCTTGTTGCCAAGACCGGCGATGGCGCACTCTTTTGTGTCATTACCTTCTTGAAGGCATCACCGTGGAGAAGCTTCAGACCTCTATCTTCTACCTCTGGGGGAAACCCTAGATGGGCGTGGCGCAGTCGAGACTCGACGTCCGATCTGCGGAGATGGACTCGCGCGGGAGGAGGGCACTGTCTAGCGTCATGGTGGCGTCGATGGCAGAGAGGTCTGGCAAGGTCGGTGCGTTAGTTTCTGCTGTGAAGATGAATTGGTGGAAGACGGCGGCGACGACACATGAGAGCGCGTCGGACCGGTTTGTACCCCAAACCCAGTATGTGGCTTGGTTGGGGCCTCCGACTTTAGATGTTAGGCTTTGGTGCGATGTCTATTTGGTATTAGGCTCGAACTATCAGCACCCTTCATCGTGTGGATAGGAGTAGCGGCAGTTGTTGCTTAGATGATGGCTTCAAACTACATCATCTACAAATAGCAAACAAGATCATTGATCAGTGTTCAACAACCAGGGTCAATCTTTATTAGTTAAAACTTAAAGAAACATGAAGTGATGTTCCTTAAGACATGACAACCAGGGTCATAGTTGGCTGGCCTTTTACTGGACACCTCCTTGACACAGAATAGTATGCAACAATGCTAATAACTAGCTAGCGCTTAAAAATCCATGGATTCAACCCACATAAGCTTGAGTGTGTGATTGTTTACCAGTGGTAACCATCTTGACCGTTTTTGGTTGGCTGGTAATACCATTCGCTTTATTTTGTGTACACAAAAACAACCCTCACCACAGAAAACAGTGCTAGGAAATATGCATTCTGCTGGATGGCTTCCGTGACTAAACCTGGTTTTTAACACCTTTGAACAAAGTCATGGTACCATTAAAGATAGTGAAACAAAATGTCTGAATATGGCATCTAAAACATATGGTTCATAGATTACGATTCTCAAACAGAAAAAACCCACAAGATTTAATATTCATAACAAACTTTGATATTTTACCATACCATTTCTAGGGGCGTAAACATACACAGCTTCGACGGTTTGTTCGAATTTGCCCCGGCTTCCATTGCGAGGGAACATACCAGAGTGTGAATACAAGACTAATCTATATTTTACTTTACTTCCCATCAATCAAAAAAAAGAGAAAAAAACATATACTTCACTTGTTGACAGAGAGCACCTGGCCTTCTTGTCGTGCTCATGCTTCTTGTCTTCTTTTTCCTTTTGTCGACGCCTGTTTTCTACCCACGGGATGTATCTTGTCAAACTTTGTGGAAGCGTCTGGCCATAAAATACGTTTGAACTCTGCTCCACTCCTGGACCTACTAATATTTATTTTGTTGAGAGCCTTGCCAAGACGCCCCCTCGTCGCCCTTGCTCGGTGACGCGGGCGGGGTCGAAACCCTAGCCGTCGGGAGCTCTCCCTCCTTTCCTCCCTCCCTCCCTCCTCCGCCATCAAAGGACGACGCCGGTCCACAACCCGGGGGGCGACGGCGGTGGCGGCGGGCTCCCTTTCTCATGCGTCATGGGGATGGTGCGGAGCCCCGCTGCGTGAGGAGGTGCGGCCGATCTGACCTTGGTGGCGTGGCAGGAGTCCCTGCCTTGGCCAGCGGTGGCGTGTCGGTCGGCTCTGCCTGATGGCTGCAGGCATGGTGGATGGGCTTGCTTCGGGCTGCGGCGTTGGCTGCGTTAGGCGGCAGCGACCGAATCTGCGGCAACGGGCCATCTGACCTCATATTGGCGGCGGCGGCATGAAGGGCCTGGTGGACGTGTCGACGCAATGAGTGGTCTGGCCTCCGGACAGATCTGATCTGGCAGGTATGGCATGCTTGCTGCATGACGGCGTAGATCGGTTGCGAACCGTGCACACGATGATTGATGGAGGTTCGGCGAGCGGATCCGGGTGAAAACCTCGTTCTCGACTTGTTGCCAAGACCGACGATGGCGGCACTCTTTTGTGTCATTACCTTATTGAAGGCATCGCTGTGGAGAAGCTTTAGACCTCTATTTGCTCCCTCTGGGAGAAACCCTAGATCAGCAGATCGGATGAGGGCAGCCCTCAGCGTCATTCTTGGAGGTGTACACGGGCTCGAGGGAACAGTGGACGGCTTCTTTGGTGGAGCGGTGCTTAATCTTACACATTGATAGCGGCGGATCTCGACGGCGTGGCGCAGTCAAGACTCGACATCCGATGCGCGGAGATGGACTCGTGCGGGAGGAGGGCACTGTCTAGCGTCATGGTGGCGTCGATGGCAGAGAGGTCTGGCAAGGTCGGTGCGTTAGTTTCTGCTCTGAAGATGAATTGGTGGAAGACGGCGGCGACGACACATGAGAGCGCGTCGGACCGGTTTGTACCCCAAACCCAATATGTGGCTTGGTTGGGGCCTTCGGCTTTAGATGTTAGGCTTTGGTGTGATGTCTGTTTGGTATTAGGCTCGAATTATCGACACCCTTCATCATGTGGATAGAAGTAGCGGCAGTTGTTGCTTAGATGGTGGCTTCAGACTACCTAATACTACTTTGTAAGTGGATAACATGTCAGGATCATATTCTAGAGCCCACATCATCTACAAATAGCAAACATGATCATTGATCACTGTTCAACAACCAGGATCAATCTTTATTAGTTAAAACTTAAAGAAACATGAAGTGATGTTCCTTAAGACATGACAACCAGGGACGTAGTTGGCTGGCCTTTTACTGGACACCTCCTTGACACACAACAGTATGCAACATAAGCTTAAAAATCCATGGATTCAACCCACATAAGCTGGAGTGTGTGATTGTTTACCAGTGGTAACCATCTTGACGGTTTTTGGTTGGCTGGTAATACCATTCGCTTTATTTTGTGGACACAAAAACAACCCTCACCACAAAAAACAGTGCTAGGAAATATGCATTCTGCTGGATGGCTTCCGTGACTAAACCTGGTTTTTAACACCTTTGAACAAAGTCATGGTGTCATGAAAGAGAGTGAAACAAAATATCTGAATATGGCATCTAAAACATATGGTTCATAGGTTAGGATTCTCAACTAGAAAAACCCACAAGATTTAGTATTCAGCACAAACTTTGATCTTTTACCATACCATTTCTAGGGGCGTAAACATACACAGCTTCGACGGTTTGTTCGAATTTGCCCCAGCTTCCGCTGCGAGGGAACATACCAGAGTTTGAATACAAGACAGTGAGACTTTTGAATTCTCTTTCAGCTATAGTACATAAAACCACAACACACGAAGCCTCTTCTGAACTTTTAACTATGGCTACTGCTCCCTGTCCTGTTATATCCAGGGAGAATCAGATACAACTGTCAAGCTTGTTATTTCCTTGCTGCAAGCCTGCAAATCCTCATAGGTTTCTGTCAGTGTTTGTTTGGGTCAGCCGCCGACATTGTTGCTTGGTCATAGCGACCGCCTTTCACGGTGCTTCCTGAAGAAGCGGTGGCTCAGGGCTTCCTGAGCCGTCAGCCTGGCCGAAGGCTCGTATGCCAAGAGGCCCTGCAGCAGCCCGATCAGGTCCCCAGCAGAGTGATCCACATGCTGCATCACCAGGTTCTGCATTGCAGGATTGGATGAAGATGGTTATAAAACAATCCGACAAACTTTAGCAAATACCATGTCACTGCGGCGGAGAAACACAAATACATCTTGAATCCAAACAAGGAAACTGAAGAGCCACTGGCACTAGATTTCAGGGTCGGAAAATTTTTAAATGCCCCAGAAACTAATAAGGAAGCTTGTCCTGTTTGCGTACCTGGAGGCGAGGCAGCTTGAGAACAGCTCTCATGCTCTCTCGTGTTGTTGCACCTTCTGGCCAGTTCAACCTTCCTCTTCTGATGTACTTCTGCGAATGGTGGCTGAATTTACACAAGGCAAAAAGGTCAACCATCAAAACTAATCACATAGGTGGCATTAGATCCTAATAGTGGCAATAACACAGGTAGTAGATAATTAATAAACATACTCGGCTCTTTCCAGCATGTGCCGTGGGAGAGGACCTAGAACCCTCTCCATCATCGCCAAGTGCTCCAAGTTTTCATGGGTCTGGAATAATGTCTCACCCTGTAAAACATAAGAGGCCAGTTCAATCATACATGCATATGAACCTTTCCCGAGACAAAGACGGACAAGATATACAAACACATACCGAGCAAAGCTCAACGAGTATACAACCAATGCTCCATATATCACATGGATAGCTCCACCCGTGCCCTAACACAAGACCAGGGATAGTCAGTTCCAGTATTTGATAAAACAATCAAAAGTATGTCCACCTAATAGCCAGTCATGTCCAAATTCATACCCAAAATAACCTCAGGAGCACGGTAGTGCCTAGTAGAGACAATGTAGCTACAGTCTTGATGATCATATGCTGTGCTACCAAAGTCGATTAACTTGATCGCGCTTGATTTTGGCACCTTCTTTGAGAATGATCCATCCTAGATTTTAAACATGTATACAATTAGTAAAAATAATGCAGCGTGTTGTATCTAACACAGAACGATACTGATCACGACTTTTATCTGCTTTGAACACGGTGCATATTTGAAGGAAAAAAATTCCTGCAACTTAACAGCTATTCGGTGTTATGTAATGGTAATACATACCTTGTTTTCAGCTAACTTAGCATCCTCTGAGGAAACAAGGAGAATGTTCTCTGGTTTTAGATCAGTATGAATTAACTTCAGGCCGTGCATAACTGCAATGAGGTATGATAAATATCAAGATACATGACACAGAAGCATATGAACCAAAATATGAGCACCCAAATACACACAAAAACAGATAGCCTAAAAATCAGGAACAAAAGAGAAGAGTATGCGGAAACTTCTACTCAATTTTTCCGAAAAATGACAGAATGAACCCAGTACAAGATATGATATAGAAGAATAAGCGCACAGAGAAAAAGAAAAGCTAACAAATAGAGAATCTTGATAGAAAACAAAGCAAGTACAAAATATATGAGGTTTGCAAAGGTACTGTCTCTACACACATGCGACAGATTCCAAAAGTTGCTCTCCAAGCTCGCGAACTAGGTCGATTGGAAATGGGCGGTAGGCAGTTTTCCGCAGAAAGTCATATAAGCTTGGGCCAAGCTTCTCGCATACCTGTTGAGTAATTGAAATTTATTGACTAACTGGACCCCAAGTCTAACAGACAAGTTGGGGAAATTCTATGAATCAAGCATATATATACTTACAATACAAATATGGTTACGATAGTCAAACCAGTTCCGTATTTGCACACAGCTGCAAAAACACTCAGGAGTATGTAACTTATTTCTTTAGCAACATGACACAAAAAATAAATACACAATTTAGTCCATCCCGTGCTTAATTATTTAGCTTCCTTGTGGAGGTAGAAGAGTTAGATGTATAACTTACTGTTTTCCTGTGGCGTCATTTCTTGCGAGCTTCTGCAGCACATCAATCTCTATCATTGCTGCATCACTGTATTTGTTTACAGCACGAACAATTTTAATAGCTACCATTTCTTTTCTTTCTCTGTCCCAACATTCCAGTACCTGACCAAAAGTACCTAAACAGACAAACATATCCCAATATTATTGTAAATACAAAATGGAAGTTAGTTACTAGACAATATCAGGTGGATCCGAGCAACATTGTTGTCACAAATTCATTAATTTAAGACTTCACAAATCTATACTCGTGACCATAAGAAAATACTAACCTTCGCCCATCTTTCTGTATATTTTATCTGCAAAAATAGTGAGAAGGGGTATGAGAACATAGCCTTCTAAGGAGCTCAATAATTTAAGACAATTTGTGCAAACAAAGATAACTAGCATGCACTTTGCAAAAAGACATGTTTGTGGTAACACTAAGACATAACAGTAACATCATCTGGTGCAGCTACAAAATAGGCCAGCATGTAAAACCTTGCAGACTTCAAACCACCCGAAACCAAGGAAATAAAGTCAAATGTAAAAAATCTACACAAGAAAAGGGAAAATCCAAAAACTATTTGAAAATTCAAAGATGGAAAACAAATTTGAGTTAACATGAAACTAACTATATCAACCTTCTTTTGTAAAAGTAGTTAAATCGTGGATTTAAAGGTATTTGTTGACAGAACATTACATGATTAACCAACCAACATAAGCAGGTACCATATGTCTGCAGAATGAACAAATTCAACATACAGATACATCTCTAGTTTTCTGTAGTGCAGTTTAACCAATGCTAAAACATTTTTTTTATTAAAAAGGGAAAAGGAAAATGGAAAAAAGAAGTTTCCTGCAGGCTAAGGGTCACAAACACAGTCATTATACTCAAATAATGATGGTCAAGTGTAATTACAGCGAGAGGTCAAATTCTCTCCAACAGCAAATACATAATGGCCATCTTTATCGTCTTCTCTCCGAGGAGGGGAAGCATTTCGAGCAACACCCTTTGAGAGCAGAGAGAAGCAAGTATAGTCCGGAGGATGTGACGGCAATACCATGGTGGTCATATCGCCAACTTCTTGCCCACAAAATGTTATCTGAGCCTACACACATCGATCACTCATGTTTTTCATGCAGAAAAGAAAATATAATACCCATCTGATGTTAATGTTCTGAAGTAGAACACAGAATAAACAAAGCTCAGAATCGAACATTAGCATCAGAGTAATAAACCTATAGCATTAATAGCATCATGCAAAAATAGCTTACCTGAAAGCACTCGTGTTAACAAAGAAAATGACAGCTGGTATGCTACACGCTATTCATACGCGTAAATTTGAGCCACTAATACACTGCAGAATATTCTGAAAATGACATCCATAGTTCTCACTGGATGAAGCGAGTTATGTTAGACGGTAATAATGTAGACCCACCCAATTATTTCACATATATTTTAGGCAGTGAACATAGGTGCATCAAGTTAAACATGAATTGTACTAAATTCAACAACATCATGATAAGCTGAAAGTTGAACGATATTAAAGCACCCGAACTCAAGCAAACAAGGCCTGAGAGAACCAGACACAAGATATTATAGGGGCAATTCGGTCCAATATCCTAATTTGACGACCGTGCCGCGCGTTAGCTGTGACAGCTCTACACAATCGCAGAGCTAATGGTATCTGCCAAGTTCAATAAATATATCGCAGCCTAACGCTGGATTTGCGCCAGACTTCCCGCTAAGCACGGCCCCGCGCGAGCTAGATCTACACGGACCGCGCCTCGTCCAGCTCATGCTACACCTCGGAGCAGAAACAAAAGGCCCCGATCATGCCAGGGCTGACGAAACCGTGGACGAATTCCGCCGAATCGCGCCCCGAATCCGCGGATCGGGTCAGAGCGGAGCAGAGCATACAGGGGGAAATGGGGGCGTTTGTTTACCTTGGTCGCTGGCGCGACGTCCCAGCCGTGGCGGGCCCGCTTGCGGGGGCGGCCGGCCGGCAGATCGGCCGCGGCGGCGCACCTGGTCGCCATCGGTGGGCTGGAATTGGGGGGATTTGGTGGGAACACGGGAGGGAGGCGAGGAGAGGTGGGGGAAACGCGCCAAAGGGGAAAGTGTGAGGCCGGTTGCTATGTAGGGAGGGGGGTTGGGTTGGGTTGGGTTGGGTGGGGTGGGGTGGGGATCGGATGCTGCCTGGTTTGACTTTTGACCCAGCCAGCGGCGCCGAGATTCGTGCCAGGCCTGATGTTAGGTACTTAAAGAAATACAAGAGCGTTTAGATCAGTAATAAATTACTCCATCCGCTTCCATAATGTAAGACGCTTTTTGACACTACACTAGTGTGAAAATACGTCTTATATTATGGGACGGAGGGAGTAGTAGTTATCTAAATGCTCTTATATTTGTTTACGGAAGGAGTACTTACTACAGGGTTGGAAGTTTTTGTAAGAGTTAATTGCCCAAAACCACCACATTTGTGGCTAGGGTACTCATAAACCACCGTTTTTGCCGAAAACCACAAAAACCACCAACTCTACGGCAAGTGAGTAACAAATCGCACTAATTCTGAAATAAGCTGCGTCTGTTGGAGTGATGTGGTGGAAACAGTCCTAGTCAAGGCGTTGACTTGCTGAGGTGGAGGGGGTCCCACCTGCCAGCCTCACATCTCCTCCTTCTTCCTCCTCACATCTCTCTTCCCCTCTCTGCCTGCCCTCTCCTCTGCACGATGGGGACGAAGTGGGGGGAGCCAGTTAGTCGGCGGTGGAGTTCAGGCGAAACCCGAAGACCTCGTCGAGTGCGTCCTTGTAGGAGTGGCCCGGGTCGTCGGGGACGACGAGCGAGGTGCTCGTGGCCTAGGGTTGCTGCCGCCGTTCATGCTGGTGCTCCACCCGCCCCTCCCCCTTCCCGCCGATGAGGATGCAGACAGGCCGGACTCGCCGGCGCTCAACTGCCTCGCTCCAGGTCAAGCACGTCCTCAAAGGAGTGGTCGGGGTCATCGGGCACGACGAGGGAGGCGCTCGTGGCCTGATGCCGCCGTGCTGCTGTCGAGCTGCTTGAGACGGTGAGCGCGCGGCCGCAGTCCACCCTGGGCTTCAGCCGGCGAGGGAACAGGTCCCAGACCTCGGCCCACATCAGGGCGGCGACATGATGCGGCCCCGCTCGGCCACCCTCTCGACGGCAGGGTCGCGACCTCCCCCGATGGCGGACGGCAGGGCCAGGGCGGATCGCCCGGCGCTGGTCGGTGGCCTCCATCCCGATGGCGCCGCCTGTCGCCGGCGAGGAAAGGGACTGGCTGTGCTCAGTTGTACATGGGGAGGGGAAGGGGCCTGATTGCGTTTTTTGTTTAATATTCAGGGGTGTCTATGTCAAAGAAAATATGCCACATCTGTGCACTGTCCACATAGATATGCCACATGGACCTGCCATGTGGGTCCAACCGGTCAGCTTTGTGTTTAGTCATGCCTCATTTCAGAATTAGTGCGATTTGTTACTCGCTTGCCGTAGAGTTGGTGGTTTTTTGTGGTTTTCGGCAAAAATGGTGGTTCAGGAGTACCCTAGCCCCAAATGTGGTGGTTTTGAGCAATTAACTCTTTTTGTAAACCTGGTTTTTATGGAATTTGCGGCGTTTAGCCATTTTCCTCAATGGACAATGGCACAAATGGCACAAACTATATTAGGCGCATACGAAACTGACCGATGGGTTTATGCAAGTTTTGATTTGATGTGTACATGCATGCTACATTCGATGTGCCATATTGTGGGTTGAACTTGTCTCTTGTCTTTTATGGGCATGATAATGAATTTCTTCCTTCGGAACCTAAATCAAAAATACAATTCTAGCCAAAAAATGCGAGAGTTTTTGTCATGCTTATCACATGCACACGTTATTGGCTATTTGGCTTGAACCCTAAACATACAATCATATCTAGAATATTTATGAAACTACGAGGATTCCAGCAATAATCATGTCCATGCATGGATGATCCGTGAGACACTCGGAAACTGGTGTGATCATTGACAAAATACGTATGCACACCCACCAAATATATACCTTCAAGGACAAGAATGATGAAAGATTTGGCAGTGGAAAGGATGAAGCAAAAAGTGGTGCCAATTTCTAAGGGAAGGGGCGGAAATCAGGGAGAAACCACTGGATGACACATATACTCTAGAATTCTCTATTGGTCGCAACTAATCTAGAAATTCTTACTCTAGAAACTCTATTAGGGTATTTATTGCATTTGTGGATATATCAAGATTCTTATATTTGTGGATATATCAAGATTCTTAAATTTACATGGCTCAGGAAGGCGAAGAGAGGTGGGGGAAATGCGCCAAAGGGGAAAGTGTGAGGCCGGTTGCTATGTAGGGAGGGGGTTAAGTTGGGTTGGGTTGGGTGAGGATCGGATGCTACCTGGTTTGACTTTTGACCCGGCCAGCGACGCCAAGATTCGTGCCAAGCCTGATGTTAGGTACTACAGGGTTGGGAATTTTAGTAAACCTGGTTCTTATGGAATTTGCAGCGATTAGCCGTTTTCCTCATATCATCTCCAACAACGATGGTAAAAAACGCGTGCGCGGGGAAACATGGGTTTTAGCGGAGGGGGGTGGTTGCACGCGCTACAGCGGGTACGGGAGATTTCGGCGCGCGGGAAAAGATCGCACGGGCGAAAAAAAGGCCCGGCGGATGCTAGTTTTGGCGTGCGGCGTCCGGCGTGCTTTATAAATCCTGCGCTCTCTACCGCTCTCTCCGCCACTCCATGCACCCTCCCACCGTTATATGCCTCGCCACGCGCTCTCTGCCGCTCTCTTTCTCGCCTCTTTTCTAGCCTCCCCGTCGCTGCACCACCATGTCGCCGCACCGCAGGGGAAGTTCGGGCTACCGTGGCATCCGTGCGCGCCCCTTCGGCTCCTTCTCCGCCGAGATCCGATCAGGTGAGATGCGCCTCGGCCTCGGCACATTCAACACCGCCCACGAGGCCGTCCGCGCGTACGACGCGGCGGCGTGGCGCCTCCAACGGCCTCGTAGGGAGATGAACTTCCCCAACGTGGCAACGCAGGAGCGGGCGCAAGAGCTCGCGCCTCCCCCGTGGCTTATCACCGACGAGAACCGTTGTGACAACTAGAGGCGGGAGCGCCGGCTCGACATCGCTGAGATGGACGAGGAGGCCATGTCGCCGTGGCGCCAACGCTTCTTGGAGGACATCGTCAACGAGCGCGAATTCTACGCGCAAAGGAGGGCGGAGAGGGAGGAGAGGAGGGCAGAGCGAGAACCGCTTGTCGCAATGACAGGTGTACGCGGAAGGCGGACGCGCTCTTCAACATCGAGCTCAAAGAAGCGTCGACCTGGGACTCCGACAATGAACGGTGGATTGACGCCTTCATCACGACGTCGGAGTCAGAGTCGGAGGAGGAGGATGACGACGAGTAGTCTTCTATTATCTATGTATGTTATGAACTATCTATGCTATCCTTTTGTATCGTTACCTGCCTATCTATGAATGTGTATCGAGTCGGAGTCGAAGGAGGAGGAGAAGGACGGCGAGTAGAATATAGCGCTTCTGCTGGGAGCGGTGCACACGCTATATATTTTGCAGCGGACACTGGAGCCAGCGCTGAGCTGCATGCAAAAACTGGTTATTTCGGTTATGTAAAGATTTTTAGCGCGCCGCGCGTTGTGCGCCTATTGAAGATGCTCTTACACAAGTAATGGTACAAACTATATCAGATGCACACGAAACTGACCGGCGGGTTTATACAAGTTTTGATTTTTTTTTCTAAAGGAGGCAAAAGGCTTGCCTCATTCATTAATTAAGAGGGAAAAGAGAGTTGAGAGTTTGTGTTACAACACCCATCATGCTACATCACTGCTACAAAATGCCTACTCTTGTGGCATGATGGATCCTAATTTCTTTGCACCCGCGGTGACCCAAGTTTGAGCCTCAATCTTGATGTTAGCTAATAGAACCGTCGGCGGAGCACTCTTGAGTTGGAAGATGCGTGTGTTCTGTTCGTTCCAGATTGTCCAAGAGGTGAGCATGGAGAGGGTGCCCATGGCCTTCCTATTTGGTATGGTAGAGTCGGAGAGCCCGATCCACCACTCTTCGAAAGTGTTGATGCTTTCGAGTTGGAGCCAATCTTCTATCATTTTCCAAAGTCTAGTAGTGTACTGACATCTGAAGAGGAGGTGGTCGATGGATTCTTGCACACACTTGCAAAGAGGACAAAGTCCGTAATTGGGCCACCCTCGGTTGTCCAAATGGTCAGCAGTACAAGCCCTATTTTGCATGGCCAACCACGCGAAAAATTTAACCTTGGGCGGGTCCCAGGCCTTCCACACTGCAAGCTCCATGGGGGAGCAGATGGTGCCGAAAAATTGGGCCAAGTAGGTGGATTTGGCAGTGTATATCCCGCTCTCTGTGTGTTTCCACACAATGTCGTCTTCAGCGTGCACCTCAAGAGGGAAGTCGTGGATGGTGGACCAAAGCTCAATAAATTGTCGAAGATGTTCAAAGGTGAAGTTGGAAGTGACATTGATCTTGCGAACCCAAGCATCATCCTGGAGGGCTTCCCGAAGTTTCCAAGTCTTCCGAGAGGAAGCGTCGTAGATAAGTGGTGCGATGTCTCTTGGCTTTCAGCCCCGCACACAAGGGGTCCCAAAAGGGCGTGCGCGCACCATTGCCAACGGTTATGGTCGTTGAAGCATAGAAAAGGGTTTTGTCCATCTCATCGCACGGGTTGCCGGTTCCAACCCAAAGCTTGGTGGGCTCCTTCCATTCGAACCAAAGCCAATGCAAACAAAGTGCCCTTGCAAAATTCTCCATGTTTAGCACCCCAAGACCTCCATATTCGACCGGACGACATACAGATTCCCAATTAACTTTGCACTTCGCGCTGGTAGTATTTTCTGTTCCCGACCAAAGGAAAGCTCTCTCAAGCTTGTTGACATTGTGGAGGATACTTGGTGGAATGACCAGCGGGGTGATGAAGTAGATGGCTTGTGAGGATAGCACAGACTTGACAAGGGCAGCCCGACTAATGGCAATGATATTTCGCCCGTCCCATGGAACAAGTTTGGAAGCGGCCTTGTCCACGAGGAATTGGAAATCCCGAACTTTTATTTGCCAAACCGAGAGAGGTAGCCCCAAATATTTTATCGAGAAGGAAGCATGGGCAGCGGGGAAATTCTGGAGGATGTTGTCGAGTTGTAGGTGCCCGCACCGAATCGGGACCACGGAGCTCTTCTGAAAATTAGTGCATAGCCCCGTGACGCCACCAAATGCACCAAGCAACACAAAGAGGTTGTCAATATCTTTCTTGATGGGTGCAATGAAAATAGCCGCATCATCGGCATAGAGGGATGTTCTCATGATGGGCCCACACCCACGAATTTTGTGAAGCAGCCCCTTCCTAGTTGCCAACTCGAGGATCCTTCGAAGGGGGTCAATGGCAATGACAAACAGCAGGGGTGAGAGAGGACCCCCTGCCGGAAGCCAGAAGCCGCTTCCGTGGGTAATGGGGTTGCCGGGGATGCCGTTGAGGAGGACCCGCGATGAGGAGGTGCATAGGAGGGCGATGATCCAATTCCGAAAGGTGCTCTGGAACCCCCTCTGCTGGAGGATGTCAATGATATACTCCCATCTCACAGAGTCAAAAGCCTTTCTTATATCAAGCTTGAAAAGGAGGGACGGAGTTTTGCTCTTGTGGAGGCGACGCGCGAGATTGTTCACATACATTAAATTGTCATGGATACTCCTGGTCGTGATGAAAGCACTTTGCGCATTGGAGACAAGCTTGTTCATGTGAGGCGCTAGCCGAATTGCTAAAATTTTGGCAACAATCTTCGCAATGGCGTGGATGAGGCTAATAGGCCGAAAGTCGGTGATCCCCTCAGCACCCTCCTTCTTAGGAATTAGTACAATGTTTGCAGAGTTGAGCCAGTGTAGGTTTGCCGTGTGCAGGTTGCCGAAAAGAGAGACTACCCTCATGATGTCCTCCTCCTTGATAATGTTCCAACAACTCTTGAAGAACAATATGGTGAAATCGTCTGGCTCGGGGGCCTTGTCGCTTGGCATTTGCTTATTGGCCTCGTGCACCTCCTCCGCGATGATGGGGTCCGCGAGGGAGTCCAAGTTGTGTACATCTAAGCCAAGTTCGTCCCAATTGAAGTCGCACACCCACAGGTGCCCCTTCCCATGGCCTCGGTGAAGTGGTCGGGGACATCCTTCTCTTTGGCATCATGGTCGGTGATCCATCCCTGATTGTGCTTAAGCCTATGGATGAAGTTTTTCCGGCATCTCCCATTGATCCGCTTGTGAAATTTTTTGGTGTTTGCATCACCCTCCTTGATGTTGGCCAGTCTCGTGTGTTGTTTCTTACGAGCCCTCTCCAAGACCGCTAAGTTGATGACTCGTCTTTTGAGCCGTTGATTACCCACAACTGTAGGGGATCTATCGTAGTCCTTTCGATAAGAAAGAGTGTCGAACCCAACGAGGAGCAGAAAGAAATGATAGGCAGTTTTCAGTAAGGTATTTTCTGCAAGTACTGAAATTATCGGTAACAGATAGTTTTGTGATAAGGTAGTTGGTAGCAAGTGACAAATAGTAAAAGTAAATAAGGTGCATCAAGATGGCCCAATCCTTTTTGTAGCAAAGGATAAGCCTGGACAAACTCTTATTTGAAGGAAAACACTCCCGAGGACACATGGGAATTATCGTCAAGCTAGTTTTCATCACGTTCATATGATTCGCGTTCGGTACTTTGATAATTTGGTATGTGGGTGGACCGATGCTTGGGTGCTGCCCTTACTTGGACAAGCATCCCACTTATGATTAACCTCTATTGCAAGCATCCGCAACTACAAAAGAAGTATTAATATAAACCTAACCATAGCATGAAACATATGGATCCAAAATAGCCCCTTACGAAGCAACGCATAAACTAGGGTTTAAGCTTCTGTCACTCTAGCAACCCATCATCTACTTATTACTTCCCAATGCCTTCCCCTAGGGCCCAAACAATGGTGAAGTGTCATGTAGTTGACGTTCACATGACACCACTAGAGGAAAGACAACATACATCTCATCAAAATATCGAACGAATACCAAATTCACATGACTACTTATAGCAAGACTTCTCCCACGTCCTCAGGAACAAAAGTAACTACTCACAAGACATAATATTGTTCATGATCAGAGGGGTATTAATATGCATAATAGATCTGAACATACGATTTTCCACCAAGTAAACCAACTAGCATCAACTATAAGGAGTAATCAACACTACTAGCAACCCACAGGTACCAATATGAGGTTTGGGTACAAAGATTGGATACAAGAGATGAACTAGTGTTTGAGAGGAGATGGTGCTGGTGAAGATGTTGATGAAGATAACCCTCCCCAAGATGGGAGAGTTGTTGGTGATGACGATGACGATGGCGATGATTTCCCCCTCCCGGAGGGAAGTGTCCCCGGCAAAACAGCTCCACCGGAGCCCTAGATTGGTTCTGCCAAGGTTCCGCCTCGAGACGGCGGCGTTTGTTCCCGAAAGCCTCATTATGATTTTTCCAGGTCAAAACACCTCATATAGGAGAAGATGGGCATCGGGGGGTCACCGGCTGGCCCACGAGGCAGGGGGCGCACCCAGGGGAGGGGGGTGCGCCCCCACCCTCGTGGACAGGTGGTGGCCCCCCTGACAGATCTCTTTCGCCAAATATTTTTTATATTTTATGAAACGGTGTTTCGTGGAGTTTTGGAGCTTTTTGAGTTGTGCAGAATAGGTTTCCAATGTTTGCTCCTTTTCCAGCCCAGAATTCCAGCTGCCGGCATTCCCCCTCTTCATGTAAACCTTGTAAAATAAGGGAGAAAAGGCATAAGTATTGTGACATAACGTGTAATAACAGCCCATATTGTAATAAATATCAACATAAAAGCATGATGAAAAATGGACGTATCAACTCCCCCAAACTTAGACCTCGCTTGTCCTCAAGCGAAAGCCGATATCAAAAAATATGTCCACATGTTTAGAGAAAGAGGTGTCGATAAAAATAAAATACGGACATGAGGGCGTCATGGTCATTCTTATAACAGCAACACACATATATTGTCATAAGATTCTTATGCTAAAGTAACAATTCATTCACAATGTCAAGTATGAATCAGAAACTTCATTGAAAACCAGCAAACTATGATCTCAGTCATTGAAGCAATTGCAATTTATCATAACATCAGAAAGAGTCAATATAAGAGCTTTTCAGCAAGCCCACATACTCAACTATCATATAGTCTTTCACAATTGCTCACACTCATGCAATACTTATAGGTATGAAGTTTTAATCGGACACAGAGAAAGATAGGGGTTTATGGTATTGCCTCCCAACCTTTTACCTCAAGGGCAATGTCAACAGTAATAGACCATGATAACTTACATCCAATTGGGTATATATGTCAGGATATTTCCAACACAATGTGCTTGCCAAAGGATAAAATGTAAAAAGGAAAGGTGATTATCACCTTGACTCTTATAAGGCAAAATAATAGATAGGCCCTTCGCAGAGGGAAGCAGAGGTTGTCATGTGCTTATATGGTTGGATGCACAAAGTCTTAGCGCAAAAGAACGTCACTTTATATTGCCACTTGTGATAAGGACCTTTATTATGCAGTCCGTCGCTTTTATTACTTCCATATCACAAGATCGTATAAAGCTTATTTCCTCCACACAAATAAATCATACATATTTTAGAGAGTTTGCAACAATGACAACTTACTTGAAGGATCTTACTCAATCCATAGGTAGGTATGGTGGACTCTCATGGCAAAATTGGGTTTTAAGGATGTATGGAAGCACAAGTAGTATCTCTACTTGGTGCAAGGAGTTTTGGCTACCATGAGGGGGAAAGGCAAGCTCAGCATGTTGGATGATCCATGACAATATACTTTATTCCGAATATAAGAAAACATAACCCATTATGTTGTCTTCCTTGTCCAAAATCAACTCTTTAGCATGTCATATTTTAATGCGTGCTCACAATCATAAACGATGTCCAAGATAGTATATTTGTATGTGAAACCTCTCTTTCTTTAGTACTTCCTATTAATTGCAATGATGACCAAAACTATGTTTGTCAACTCTCAACAACTTTTATTCATCATACTCTTTATATGTGAAGTCATCACTTCCCATAAGATCAATATGATCTCTTTGATACTTTTTACATTTTCTTTTATTCTCTCATGACCAAAGTGAGGAAATCAAGCCCTTGACTCAACACTAATCTTTATTATATAGCTCACGGACTCGATTACAAAGGTAAAGATCAAAAAGCAAAAGCTCACAACTAGATCGTGCTAACTTTATTTTACTAGATCAAGATATTACCAAAAGGATCGAACTAAGAAAAACGGTAAAGATAGGAGTGTGATGGTGATACGATACCGAGGCACCTCCCCAAAGCTTGGCAGTTGCCAAGGGGAGTGCCCATACCCATATGATTATGTCTCCTTCTTCGAAGTTGGTGATGATGGAGTTGAAAGCGGTGATGCCGGATCATCATACATCGAGCGTAGGAGATCTTCCAACTTGCAGATAATACCTTTGAGTGCGGCGATATGCTCCTTCGGCAAAATATTTTCACTTGTGAGATACTTGTTTTGTATTTGAGCTAACTCAATCATCTTGAAAGCTTCAATCTCAGTTGAAGTAAAAAAGGTTTGGAAGGGGTTGAAGGATGTCTTCTTCTCCTGTTGCCGGAGCCTGATCTTCCACAGCCTTCTTGATCCTATTCTCCTTGTTGATCTCCTCGGGTCCTTCCCTCTTCAGATCTATCTTCATTAGCCAAGCATCGTTGCCCTCATTGTTGGAGGAGGACGACGACATGATGCTTGGCCTTGTCAACCCTAGTAGAAAATAGCTCGAAACAAGAACAGAGGATTTTTGCGTGATACGTTGGTCAAAACCTTCGGGAGAATATATAATGAATTTTTACCGACCAAAAGAAGTAACGTGCAAGAAATCGGAGTCCGGGAGGCACACGAGGTGCCCATGAGGCAGGGGCGCGCCCAGGGGAAGGGGGCGCGCCCTCCACCCTCGTGGACGCCTCGTGTCTCTTCCGGTCTGCCTCTTATTTTTCTATTTTTCTAAATATTCCAAAACGATGAAAAATTGCCATTAGAACTATTTTGGAGTCGGTTTACTTACCGTACCACATACATCTTCCTTTTCGGAGTCTGAATCGTTCTAGAAAGTGTTCCTTATGTATTCCTCCGGGGTTACGATTTCAATAACATTGGTTTCAATATTTATTGGGTTACCTGAAATATAATGTTTGATTCTTTGACCATTCACCACCTTCGGATTTGTGCCTTCGAAGTTGTTGATTTTTATGGTACCGGAACGATAGACTTCCTCGATAACATAAGGACCTTCCCATTTAGAGAGAAGTTTTCCTGCAAAAAATCTTAAATGAGAGTTGTATAGCAAGACATAATCACATACGTTAAACTCACGCTTTTGTATCCTTTTGTCATGCCATCTTTTAACCTTTTCTTTAAACAGCTTGGCATTCTCATAAGCTTGGGTTCTCTATTCATCAAGGGAGCTAATGTCAAATAACCTCTTCTCACCGGCAAGTTTGAAATCATAATTGAGCTCTTTAATAGCCCAATATGCCTTATGTTCTAGCTCGAGAGGTAAGTGACATGCTTTTCCATAGACCATCTTATATGGAGACATACCCATAGGATTTTTGTATGCAGTTCTATAGGCCCATAATGCATCATCAAGTTTCTTGGACCAATTCTTTCTAGACCTATTAACTGTATTTTGCAAAATTAATTTCAGCTCTCTATTACTTAATTCTACTTGACCACTAGTCTGTGGGTGATAAGGGGTTGCAATTCTATGGTTAACATCATACTTAGCAAGCATTTTACGGAAAGCACCATGAATAAAGTGTGAACCACCATCAGTCATTAAGTATCTAGGGACTCCAAACCCCGAAAAAATAACTTCTTTAAGCATCTTAATAGAGGTGTTGTGATCAGCACTACTAGTTGGAATAGCTTCTACCCACTTAGTAACGTAATCAACGGCAACTAAAATATGTGTATACCCATTAGAGGAAGGAAACGGTCCCATATAATCAAAGCCCCAGACATCAAACAGTTTAATAACAAGTGAATAATTCATAGGCATTTCTTGACGTCTACCAATATTACCAATTCTTTGACATTCATCACAAGATAAAACAAACTTACGAGCATCCTTGAAGAGAGTAGGCCAATAAAAACCAGATTGCAGTACCTTATGTGCAGTTCTATCTCCAGCATGGTGTCCTCCATAAGCTTCGGAGTGCCACTTGTGTAGGATCTGTTCCTATTCATGCTCAGGTACACGACGTCTAATAATACCATCTCCTCCTTCTTTATAAAGATGTGGGTCATCCCAGAAGTAATGCCTCAAATCATAGAAGAACTTTTTCTTTTGCTGGTATGTGAAGCTAGGTGGTATAAACTTAGCAACAATGTAATTAGCATAATCAGCATACCATGGAGCAGTACGAGAAGTATTTATGACAACTAATTGTTCATCAGGAAAGCTATCATCAATAGGTGGCCGGTCATCAAGAATATTCTCTAGCCTAGACAAGTTGTGTGCAACGGGGTTCTCAGCTCCCTTACTATCAATAATATGCAAATCAAATTCTTGCAGCAAGAGAACCCATCTAATAAGTCTAGGTTTAGCATCTTTCTTTTCCATAATGTATTTGATAGCATCATGATCAGTGTGAATAGTTACTTTAGAATCAACAATATAAGGTCTAAACTTATCACAAGCAAATACAACTGCTAAAAATTCTTTCTCAGTAGTAGCATAATTTCTCTAGGCATTGTCAAGAGTTTTACTAGTATATTGGATAACATTCAATTTCTTATCAACTCTTTGTCCTAGAACAACACCTATAGCATAATCACTGGCATCGCACATAATATCAAAGGGTAAATTCCAGCCAGGAGGCTGGACAATAGGTGTAGAGATCAATGCTTTCTTAAGTATTTCAAATGCTTCTACACGATCATCTTCAAAGACAAAAGGAACATCTTTTGTAAGAGATTAGTCAGAGGCCTGGAGATTTTGGAGAAGTCCTTAATGAACCTCCTATAAAACCCGGCATGACCAAGGAAACTTCGTATACCTTTGATGTCCTTGGGACACGGCATCTTTTCAATAGAATCAACCTTAGCCTTGTCAACTTCAATACCTCTTTCAGAAATTTTATGTCCCAAGACAATGCCTTCATTAACCATAAAGTGTCACTTCTCCCAATTCAAGACAAGATTAGTGTCTGATACGCTGTTAGAGAGCTAGAGCACAAAGCTTTCTGGGCTGTTAGAGAGCTTAACGCTGACCCAAAACTAGCTGGTGAGAAGCGTCTCATGAACTTGACTTCTCTAGATGAATGGAGAAGTGAAGCTTACGAGAGTGCTAAAATGTTCAAGGAAAAGGTAAAAAGGTGGCATGATAGGAAGATTCTAAAACGTGAATTTAATGTCGGTGATAAAGTTTTGTTGTTTAGATCCCGTTTCAGGTTTTCTCCAGGTAAACTACTTTCCAGGTGGGAAGGACCATTTCATATTGAAGAAGTTTATCGGTCTGGCGCAATTAAGATTAATAATTTTGAAGGCACCAAACCTCAAGTTGTGAATGGGCAAAGACTTAAACATTACATAGCAGGAGACCCTGTCGATGTTGATGTGAATATAATATACACAACAACCCACGAAGAACATGTTGCAGCCCTGTTTCAGACGCCAGCAGAAGCAGAATAAAGAAAAGGTATGTAGTACGGTAAGAAAACACCGCAAAACATCATAAAAGTTCCGTATTACGAGTTTTTGTAAAATTAGTAAAATTCCGAGTCGAAGTGGAGCCGGAGACGACCTCCAAGGAGTCCAGGCGCCCCCCTGGCGCGCCCCCCCTGGGCCGCGCCGGCAGGCCGCCTGGACACCCTGGAGCCCGTCTCCGACCCCGCTTTGGTCCGTTACCTTCCTTTCTGTGCATAAATTTTTCCTATATATTTACCCGGGTTGTTCCGGCAACGTATCTTGCGATTTCGCGTGTTTTCTCTTCGATCTGTTTCTGCCAGGAAATCTTTCAGCTAAATTTAGGTGCCGTGGCTTCTCCAAGTTCCCCCAAGGACACGTTCGTCGTCAACGTCATCAACCCTTACCTCGCTGAGGTGAAGAAGCACCCTCAGGTTGTTCAGATGAAGGAAGGCGTCCTTCATCAAGAAGATCTGAAGGGACCTATCAAGGAGGGGAGCGTCCAGGCTAGGCTGGAAGAAGTGGAGCAAGAAGTCTTCAAGTACAAGAAGATGGCCGAGCGTGGTGTCGAAGCTAACTTTGACATCACCAACGAGCTGAAGAACTACTTTCTGAAGGAGATGAAGGAGATGTGGGAAAGAATCGCCGCGTCTGAAGACAGAATTATAGAACTCCAAGGGCAAATTAATGATCTACATAACCAGAACTGTGAGTATGAACTAAAGTTTCTGCGCATGGGTTTGGGTGCTGAATGCAGGATCCAGGAGACGAGCTTTTCATATGAGACTGGAGAACCCCTTCCATGGAAGAGTTTCGCCAAGAACTACTTGATCAACGCCAACAAGGATGATGAGTGAAATCCCCTGGGGTAATGGCATTCCCTTGGCTTGTTCCAAGCTTGGGGGAGTGCCCGGTATCTTTATCTTTTACCTTTTGTCTTTTAGAAGTCAAGTAGAGTCGTATCATGTCTAGGGAGATTATTATATGAGATAGGTGTGTGCATTGAGGTCTATCACCCCTTTGGTGAAGAATTGTATCCGTGAGTGTGGAGTCGTCTATGATGGAATATCAATGAGAAGTTTATTGGTTCCTTTTGCTGCACACGGTATTCTCTTCAAGCAATCAACCTTATATGATGATTCTTATGGGGAGTATTGACCTTATGTCAGGTATGGCTATGAAACTTTATTTAATCTTGGCAAACATAGCTTTGGTCATAACAACAAGCATGATTTTCTTAAAGTATCAACATAGCTTAAACCTTTATGTCATTATGCTTGAAGTGTTATGCTGACAAGGAAGACAACTTGATGTGTTATGCTTATTTCAATGTTCATGCTTTATATTGCTTTGCATCTTAGTCATCATCAATTGTCTGCTCTCTCAAAACCTTTGCTAGCCTAACTCTGTACTAAGCGGAATTCTGCTTGTGCATCCATACCCTTAAGCCAATACCTTCCATACGAGTCCACCATACCTACCTACTCGTGGTACTCCACTACCACCTCCTAAAGTATATAATTTATGTGTTATCCTTAAATGTTCAAAATCTTTTGTTTTGTGCCTCTGCTTTAGCTCATGAGGAAGTAATAGCTAATTCATAGTCTTGTTGAGTTGGACAAGCTTCACCCCGGGATTGCATGTATAATGTGCAAACCCATAACACGAAAAGGAACTGGCATTGAGTGCGCCCGGCTTAAGAATAATATAAACAAACAGACCCTCCTTCACGCTTTGTTCATGAGAAATCAGAAAACTTTGGCAGTGATAAACAAAGGAGAATAAGAGGATGTTATCGTCCTCATACGGGAGCCGTTCCTCGAAACTTGTCCAGTTCAAGAAGCAACTGAGTTATTTATTAGCATTCGTTGACAAATCATGCACCTCTCAATACTTGTTTTCATTCTGTTTGATTTGAGGATAGCACATGAGTTTTCCCTACTACCCTGGAGCAGGGCCTATCTTTTAATTATTGAGTCAGTTATTTTTACTTCCCTCTATTTCTCAAAGAGAATAGACGTTTGATGTTGATAAGGATTCATTCATATAAAGCTGCATTAAGATTTGTCATATCATATCCTTGTTGACATTATCATTTGATAAGTAAGTTGTTTGTCATGCCCAGCTAAGGCAAATATCTTCCTTTGTGTTAACACTTTCACTTCTTGCTTATTAACATGTTATTTCAAAAAGCTTCAATTAATCCCATCAAAATATAAGAGCAAAAGCTAAAATTATTTGTTGTTCTTTGACCAAAGGACATGTTTGCCATGATATAATGAGTTTCCTTGGTCCTACTTTCGAATATAAGTGTTAACACTCTTTCATAAGAGCCTTATGAGTTGAAGATTGCTGCTGAGGATATTTGAGTTGGTAAAGAGACTAGGATGCTTCTTGTCCGTATTCTATTTATGACACTTCACTCTCTAAACTTGTGGACAGGTTTACAGAGTTCATATTCGCTTGGGGACAAGCGAGGTCTAAGCTTGGGGGTGTTGATACGTCCAAAATGCATCACTATTTTGTATCATAATTCATCCTTATTCATTGATATATTTCACGTTATGATGATGTTCTTATGTTGTTTTGGTCTATTTTACACAATTTGCAACTTTCCGATGCCGGAACAGCAGACGCAGGATTCAGCAGGAAAAAGTGGATACTGAGTTGCTGAAGAAGAACACCTCCAAATTACCTGAAAATTGACGGGAGGTATTTTTCAGACCAATAACGAAGACACGCAAAAGGGGAGTCAGAGGGGGGCCACAGGGTGCCCAGGCGGCCTGGGGGCGCGCCCCCCTGGCCGCGCCGGGGGGGCGCCTGGAGCCCCTGGCCCACCTCTGGTCGCCCCCTTTTGCATATATGTTCTCCGTCCCCCGAAAACCCTAGGCACGGGACTTTTTATGGAGTTCTGCCGCCGCTTCGAGGCGGAAACCTACAGAGAAGAAAAGGGCATCTCCGGCGGGCAGATTCCGCCGGGGAGATCACCTCCCGGAAGGGGAGATCGTCGCCATCGTCATCATCATCGTCACGGGCATCATTGAGATCATCATCAACATCATCCCCAACACCAGCACCATCTCCATCTTCATCCAAATCTCATCTTTCCATCGCAACTCGTGTTGTAACTCGTACTACCTATCCTCTCTACTCCATCGGTGTTGACTACTACTTTGTGGTGAATGCTATTGAGTTTTGTTGGAGAAATATTATTATGTCCAGATTGTTTATCACATATTTATCCCCACTGATCATGATCTCTTTTATGTCTTGTGAGTAGTTACCTTAGTTCTTGAGGACATGGGGGAAGTCTTGTGAGTAGTTACCTTAGTTCTTGAGGACATGGGGGAAGTCTTGTTGTTAGTAGTCATATGCTGTTGAAGTAATATGTGTTGTTTGATATTTCAGTTGTGTTGTCATTCTACTAGTGGTGTTGTGTGAGTCGAACACCCAACACTTCACCTTATTAAGGACCTAGGAGAATACATTGTGTATAAAGAATGCTTATGGTGGGTTGCCGGAGTGACAGAAACCTGAACCCCAGTTCGCACGCTTTTGCATAAGGGAATAATGGATCCTCGATCGTATTGCTATGGTTAGGCTTTTGCCTTAAATTCTATCTTGTATTTGCGGATGCTTGCAAGGTGTTTAATCATAAGAGTGCATTCATCTTAGTCTAGAGAATGCACTAGCATAGATCCACCCACTCAACACTTATCAACACATATCATAGTATCGATACGGAATATGGCGAAAGCACATGACTACCTCTCCCGTGTGTCCTCAAGAACACTTTAGTCTTTATAAGTTCAGTTGCTAGGCCTCTCCTTTGCTAAGAAAGGATTGGGCCACTTGTTACTTTCAGTACCTTTTACATTACTTGCCTTTACATTCCTGTTGCTTATACCGAGAAAACCCCTAAAAGTTATCTTTCAGTGCTTGCAGTAATTTCTTGCTCAGAATCGCTTATCAATACCTTCTGCTCCTCGTTGGGTTCGACACTCTTACTTATCGAAAACGCTGCAACAGATCCCTTACGGTTGAGGGTCATGAGTGTCTTCACATCTCTGTAAAACTCGATCAAGGTTGCTCAAGCAATCATCAAAAGAAGTTCCGTAAACGGAGAAATCATCCATGAAAACCTCAACAATCTTTTCACAAAAATCAGAGAATATAGCCATCATGCATCTTTGAAAGGTAGCAGGTGCATTACATAAACCAAAAGGCATACGTCTCTAAGCAAAGGTATCGAAAGGACAAGTAAAAGTAGCCTTTTCTTGATCCCCTTTTGACACATGTATTTGAGAGAAACCAAAATAGCCATCTAGAAAGCAAAAATGAGTGTGTTTGGATAACCTTTATATCATTTGATCAATAGAAGGCAAAGGGTAATGATCTTTCTTAGTAGCTTTATTTAATTTGTGGAAATCAATTACCATCCTATAACCTGTAACGATTCTTTGCGAGATCAATTCATCTTTATCATTAGGAACAACAGTCATACCTCCCTTCTTAGGGACACAATGGACATGACTTACCCACTGGCTATCAGCAACTAGATAGATAATACTTGCCTCTAAAAGCTTTAGTATTTCCTTCCTTACCACTTCTTTCATCTTAGGATTTAACCGTCGTTGATGATCAATAACCGGTTTAGCATCGTCTTCCAATTTTATCTTGTGTTGGCATAAAGTGGGACTAGTGCCCTTAAGATCATCCAGAGTATATCCAATAGCCGCACGATGCTTCTTCAGAGTATTCAATAATTTTTCTTCTTCCTGCTCTGAAAGGTTAGCACTAATAATAACAAGATATATCTTCTTTTCATCGAGATAAACATACTTAAGATTATCTGGTAATGGTTTAAGTTCAAACACGGGATCACCCTTGGGTGGAGGAGTATCCCCTAGGATTTCAACAGGCAAGTTGTTTTTCAATACGGGTCCCTGCTTAAAGATTATTTCATCTATTTCCCTTCTCTCATTCATATACATATCTTTTTCATGGTCTAGCAGATATTGTTCTAAAGGATCGTTAGGAGGCACAGCAATAGAAGCAAGACCAATAATTTCATCCTTACTAGGTAATTCTTTATCATGGGGTTGTCTACAAAATTTAGCAAAGTTAAAATCATGAGACATATCCCCTAAACCAATGGTAACAATATCTTTTATGCAGTCTATCTTAATATTAACAGTATTCAAGAAGGGTCTACCAAATATAATGGGACAAAAATCATCTTGTGGGGAACCCATAACAAGAAAATCAGCAGGGTATTTAACTTTCCCACACAAGACTTCAACATCTCTAACAATCCCAATTGGTGAAATAGTGTCTCTATTAGCAAGCTTAATAGTGACATCAATACCTTCTAGCTCAGCGGGTGCAATGTCGTCCATAATTTCATCATATAAGGAAATAGGTATTACACTCGCACTAGCACCTACGTCACATAAACCATGATAGCAATGATCTCCTATCTTAATAGAAAGAACAGGCAGGCCTACAACAGGTCTATGTTTATTCCTAGTATCGGGTTTGGCTATTCTAGCAGCTTCCTCTTGGAGGTAAATAACATGTCCATCTAAATTTTCAACCAAGAGATCTTTAACCATAGCAACATTAGGTTCAACTTTAATTTGCTCGGAGGGTGTAGGTGTTCTAGTATTACTCTTACGAACCACAGTTGAAGCTTTAGCATGATTCTTTATTCTAATAGGGAAAGGTGGTTTCTCAATATAAGCAGTAGGAACAATAGGATCAACATTATAAGTACTAGTCTTTTCTTCAACTTTACAGGTTCAACTACTTTTACTTCAATGGGAGGATGGTATTTAAACCACTTCTCCTTAGGGAGGTTAACATGAGTAGCAAGTGATTCACAGAAAGAAGCTACTATCTCAGAGTCAAGTCCATATTTAGTGCTAGATTCACGGAAAACATCGGTATCCATAAAAGCTTTAACACAATCAAACTTAGGGGTCATACCTGACCCCTTACCTTCGTCGAGATCCCAATCTTCAGAGTTGCGTTCAATTCTTTCCAATAAATCCCATTTGAATTCAATAGTTTTCATCATAAAATAACCAGCACAAGAATTATCGAGCATGGAGCGGTTATTGAGAGAAAGCCGAGCATAAAAATTTTGAATGATCATTTTTCTTGAGAGCTCATGATTGGGGCATGAATATAACATTGACTTAAGCCTCCCCTAATATGTCCATTTTGCATCATGCTTATATGTTGATATTTATTGCATTATGGGCTGTTATTACACGTTATGCCACAATACTTATGCCTTTCTCTCTTATTTTACAAGGTTTACATGAAGAGGGAGAATGCCGGCAACTGGAATTCTGGGCTGGAAAAGAAGCAAACGCCGGAAACCTATTATGCACAACTCAAAAAGCTCTGGAACTCCACAGGACACCATTTCAGAAAATATAAAAAATATCTGGTGAAAGAATATCACCAGGGGGGCCACCACCTGTCCACAAGGGTGGGGGGCGCGCCCCCCTCTCTGGGAGCGCCCCCTGCCTCGTGGGCCCCCCGATGGCCCCCCAATGCCCATCTTCTCCTATATGAGGTGTTTTGACCTGGAAAAAAAATCAAAAGGAGGCTTTCGGGACCATACGCCGCCGTCTCGAGGCGGAACCTTGGCGGAAACCAATCTAGGGCTCCGGCAGAGCTATTTTGCAGGGGATACTTCCCTCCGGGAGGGAGAAATCATCACCGCCGTCATCACCAACATTCTCCCATCTTGGGGAGGGTTATCTTCATCAACATCTTCACCAGCACCATCTCCTCTCAAACCCTAGTTCATCTCTTGTATCCAATCTTTGTGCCCAAACCTCAGATTGGTACCTATGGGTTGCTAGTAGTGTTGATTACTCCTTGTAGTTGATGCTAGTTGGTTTATTTTGTGGAAGATCATATGTTCAGATCCATTATGCATATTAATACCCCTCTGATCATGAACAATATTATGTCTTGTGAGTAGTTACTTTTGTTCCTGAGGACATGGGAGAAGTCTCGCTATTAGTAGTCATGTGAATTTGGTATTCGTTCGATATTTTGATGAGATGTATGTTGTCTCTCCTCCAGTGGTGTCAGGTGAACGTCGACTACATGAAACTTCACCATTATTTGGGCCTAGAGGAAGGCATTGGGAAGTAATAAGTAGATGATGGGTTGCTAGTGTGACAGAAGCTTAAACCCTAGTTTATGCGTTGCTTCGTAAGGGGCTGATTTGGATCCACTTGTTTCATGCTATGGTTAGGTTTACCTTAATACTTCTTTTGTAGTTGCGGATGCTTGCATTAGAGGTTAATCATAAGTGGGGGGCTTGTCCAAGTAAGGACAACACCCAAGCACCGGTCCACCCACATACCAAATTATCAAAGTACCGAATGTGAATCAGATGATCGTGATGAAAACTAGCTTGACAATAATTCACATGTGTCCTCGGGAGCGCTTTCCTTCATATAAGAGTTTGTCTAGGCTTGTCCTTTGATACAAAAAGGATTGGGCCATCTTGCTGCACCTTATTTACTTTTACCTTTTGTCACTTGCTACCAATTACCTTATCGCAAAACTATCTGTTACCTATAATTTCAGTGCTTGCAGAGAATACCTTACTGAAAACTTCCTATCATTTCCTTCTGCTCCTCGTTGGGTTCGACACTCTTACTTATCGAAAGGACTACGATAGATCCCCTACACTTGTGATTCATCAAGACTCTTTTCTGGCACCGTTGCCGGGGAGTGAAGCGCCTTTGGTAAGGAAAAATTTATATAGTGTGCTGAAATTTATTGTCACTTGTTACTATGGCTCATAATACTTTGAGGGGCTTGTTCGGGGTATCTTCACCCCGATCAAAAGAACAAAGAGTTGCTCCTCAACCTACTTCACCTACTGAAAATGTTTGCTTTGGAATTCCTTCGGGTATGATAGAGAAACTGCTAGATAATCCCTTTACAGGAGACAGAACACTGCATCCCCATTTACACCTAATCTATGTGGATGAAATTTGTGGATTATTTAAGCTTGCAGGTATGCTTGAGGATGTTATCAAGAAGAAGTTCTTCCCTTTATCTTTTAAGGGAGATGCATTGACATGGTTTAGGCTATGTGATGATAGTGGATCATGGAACTATAATCGTCTAAACTTGGAATTTCATCAGAAGTTCTACCCTATGCACCAGGTTCATCGTGATCGTAATTATATCTATAATTTTTGGCCTCACAAAGGAGAAAGCATCGCTTAAGCTTGGGGGAGGCTTAAGTCAATGTTATAAGCTCTCAAGAGAAATGATTATTCAAAAAATTTATTCTCGGCTTTCTCTCAATAATCGCTCCATGCTCGATACTTCTTGTTCTGGCTCTTTTATGATGAAGACTATTGAATTCAAATGGGATTTCCTGGAAAGAATTAAACACAACTCTGAAGATTGGGATCTCGACGAACGTAAGGAGTCGGGTATGGCCCCTAAGTTTGATTGTGTTAAAGCTTTTATGGATACCGATGTTTTCCGTGAGTTTAGCACTAAATATGGACTTGACTCTGAGATAGTAGCTTCTTTCTGTGAATCATTTGCTACTCATGTTGATCTTCCCAAGGAGAAGTGGTTTAAATATCATCCTCCCATTGAAGTAAAAGTAGTTGAACCTGTTAAAGTTGAAGAAAAGACTATCACTTATAATGTTGATCCTATTGTTCCTACTGTTTATGTTGAGAAACCACCTTTCCCTGTTAGAATAAAGGATCATGCTAAACATCCCCCTCCTTACGGTTAAGGGTAATGACTTCAAACATTGCCAGTGGATCAAGGCAGTGGATTGTGAATCCACCATGCGCGGGTTCAATTCCCGTCGTTCGCCCATCGCATTGGTTCATAAGAATAGTACTAGAACACCTACACCCTATGAGCAAATTAAAGTTGAACCTAGTGTTGCTATGGTTAAAGATCTCTTGGTCGAAGATTTAGACGAACATGTTATTTACCTCCAGGAGGAAGCTGCTAGAATAGCCAAACCCGATGCTAGGAATAAACATAGACATGTTGTAGGCTTGCCTGTTATCTCTGTTAAAATAGGAGATCATTGCTATCATGGTTTATGTGATGTAGGTGCTAGTGCGAGTATAATCCCTCATTCCTTATATCAAGAAATTATGCATGACATTGCACCTGTTGAGTTAGAAGGGATTGATGTTGCTATTAAGCTTGCTATAAGAGACACCATTTCACCAGTTGGGATTGTTAGAGATGTTGAAGTTTTGTGTGGAAAAGTTAAATACCCTGCTGATTTCCTTATTCTTAGTTCCCCACAAGATGACTTTTGTCCAATTATATTTGGTAGACCCTTCTTGAATACTGTTAATGCTAAGATAGACTGCGTGAAAGATATTGTTACTGTTGGTTTAGGAGATATGTCTCATGATTTTAACTTTGCTAAATTTCATAGACAACCCCTTGATAAAGAATTACCTAGTAAGGATGAAATTATTGGTCTTGCTTCTATTGTTGTGCCTCCTAATGATCCTTTAGAACAATATTTGCTAGATCATGAAAATGATATGCATATTAATGAGAGAAGGGAAATAGATGAAATATTCTTTAACCAGGGACCCGTATTGAAAAATAACTTGCTTGTTGAAATCCTAGGGGATTCTCCTCCACCCAAGGGTGATCTCTTGTTTGAACTTATACCTTTACCTGATAATCTTAAGTATGTTTATCTTGATGAAAAGAAGATATATCCTGTTATTATTAGTGCTAACCTTTTAGAGCAGGAAGAAGAAAAAATATTGAAAACTCTGAAGAAGCACCGTGCTGCTATTGGATATACTCTGGATGATCTTAAGGGCATCAGTCCCACTTTATGCCAACACAAGATAAAATTGGAAGAAAACGCTAAACCGGTTATTGATCATCAATGACGGTTAAATCCTAAGATGAAAGAAGTGGTAAGGAAGGAAATACTAAGGCTTCTAGAGGCATGTATTATTTATCCAGTTGTTGATAGCCAATGGGTAAGTCCTGTCCATTGTGTCCCTAAGAAGGGAGGTATGACTGTTGTTCCTAATGATAAAGATGAATTGATCCCATAAAGAATTGTTACAGGTTATAGGATGGTAATTGGTTTCCGCAAATTAAATAAAGCTACTAAGAAAGATCATTACCCCTTGCCTTTTATTGATCAAATGTTAGAAAGGTTATCCAAACATACTCACTTTTGCTTTCTAGATGTTTATTCTAGTTTCTCTCAAATACCTGTGTCAAAATGGGATCAAGAAAAGACCACTTTTACTTGTCCTTTCGATACCTTTGCTTATAGACGTATGCCTTTTGGTTTGTGTAATGCACCCGCTACCTTTCAAAGATGCATGATGGCTATATTCTCTGATTTTTGTGAAAAGATTGTTAAGGTTTTCATGGATGATTTCTCCACTTACGGAACTTCTTTTGATGATTGCTTGAGCAACCTTAATCGAGTTTTGCAGAGATGTGAAGACACTAATCTTGTCTTGAATTGGGAGAAGTGCCACTTTATGGTTAACGAAGGCATTGTCTTGGGACATAAAATTTCTGAAAGAGGTATTGAAGTTGACAAAGCTAAAGTTGATGCTATTGAAAAGATGCCATGCCCCAAGGACATCAAAGGTATACGAAGTTTCCTTGGTCATGCCGGGTTTTATAGGAGGTTCATCAAGGACTTCTCCAAAATCTCCAGGCCTCTGACTAATCTCTTACAAAAAGATATTCCTTTTGTCTTTGATGATGATTGTCTAGAAGCATTTGAAATACTTAAGAAAGCACTGATCTCTGCACCTATTGTCCAGCCTCCTGACTGGAATTTCTTTGAGATTGTGTGTGATGCTAGTGATTATGATGTAGGTGTTGTTCTAGGACAAAGAGTTGATAAGAGGTTAAATGTTATCCAATATGCTAGTAAAACCCTAGACAATGCCCAGAGAAGTTATGCTACTACCAAGAAGGAATTTTTAGTAGTTGTATTTGTTTGTGATAAATTTAGGCCTTATATTGTTGATTCTAAAGTAACTATTCACACTGATCATGCTGCTATCAAATACCTTTTGGCAAAGAAAGATGATAAACCTAGACTTATTAGATGGGTTCTCTTGCTGCAAGAATTTGACTTGCATATTATTGATAGAAAGGGAGCTGAGAACCCCATAGCAGATAACTTGTCTAGGCTAGAGAATATACTTGATGACCCACAACCTATTGATGATAGCTTTCCTGATGAACAATTAGCTGTCATAAATACTTCTCGTACTGCTCCATGGTATGCTGATTATGCTAATTATATTGTTGCTAAGTTTATACCTCCTAGCTTCACATACGAGCAAAAGAAAAGGCTCTTCTATGATCTGAGACATTACTTCTGGGATGACCCACATCTTTATAAAGAAGGAGTAGATGGTATTATTAGATGTTGTGTACCTGAGCATGAACAGGAACAGATCCTACGCAAGTGCCACTCCGAAGCTTATGGAGGACACCATGCTGGAGATAGAACTGCACATAAGGTATTACAATCTGGTTTTTGTTGGCCTACTCTCTTCAAGGATGCCCGTAAGTTTGTCTTATCTTGTGATGAATGTCAAAGAATTGGTAATATTAGTAGACGTCAAGAAATGCCTATGAATTATTCACTTGTTATTGAACCATTTGATGTTTGGGGCTTTGATTATATGGGACCGTTTCCTTCCACTAATGGGTACACACATATCTTAGTTGCTGTTGATTACGTTACTAAGTGGGTAGAAGCAATTCCAACTAGTAGTGCTGATTATAACACCTCTATTAAGATGCTTAAAGAAGTTATTTTTCTGAGGTTTGAAGTCCCTAGATACCTAATGACTAACGGTGGTTCACACTTTATTCATGGTGCTTTCCGTAAAATGCTTGCAAAGTATGATGTAAATCATAGAATTGCATCCCCTTATCACCCACAGACTAGTGGTCAAGTAGAACTAAGTAATAGAGAGTTGAAATTAATTTTGCAAAAGACAGTTAATAGGTCTAGAAAGAATTGGTCCAATAAACTTGATGATGCACTATGGGCCTATAGAACTGCATACAAAAATCATATGGGTATGTCTCCATATAAGATGGTTTATGGAAAAGCTTGTCACTTACCTCTTGAGCTAGAACATAAGGCATATTGGGCTATTAAAGAGCTCAATTATGATTTCAAACTTCTTGGTGGGAAGAGGTTATTTGACATTAGCTCTCTTGATGAATGGAGAACCCAGGCCTATGAGAATGCCAAGCTGTTTAAAGAAAAAGTTAAAAGATGGCATGAAAAAAGGATACAAAAGCGTGAGTTTAACGTAGGAGATTATGTTTTGCTATACAACTCTCGTTTAAGATTTTTTGCAGGAAAACTTCTCTCTAAGTGGGAAGGACCTTACGTTATCGAGGAGGTCTATCATTCCGGTGCCATAAAAATCAACAACTTCGAAGGCACAAATTCGAAGGTGGTGAACGGACAAAGAATCAAACATTATATCTCAGGTAACCCTATAAATGTTGAAACCAATGTTATTGAAACCGTAACCCCGGAGGAATACATAAGGGACACTTACCAGAACGATTCAGACTCCGAAAAGGATGAGATATGTGGTACGGTAAGTAAACCGACTCCAAAACAGTCCTAAAGGCAATTTTTCACTATTTTGGAATATTTACAAAAATAGATAAATAAGTGGTAGTCCGGAAGAGACACGAGGCGTCCACGAGGGTGGAGGCGCGCCCCCTTCCCCTGGGCGCGCCCCCTGCCTCGTGGGCACATCGTGTGCCTCCCGGACTCCGATTTCTTGTATGTTACTCCTTTTGGTCGGTAAAAATTCGTTATATATACCCCCGAAGGTTTTGACCTCTGTATCACGCAAAAATCCTCTGTTTTTGTTTCGAGCTGTTTTTGTCGCAGATAAAAGCAATATGTCGTGCCAGGATTCAGAGGGAGAAAGTTATGTGGCTGATTCCCTTGCTAACCCTAAGGTCTATGGGGACTGGGAGCATTTGTTGGGGAACGTTGCATGGGAAACAAAAATTTTCCTACGCTCACCAAGATCAATCTAGGAGATGCATCTACGAGAGGAGAGTTGGATCCACATACCCTTGTAGATCGCTAAGCGGAAGCGTTCAAGAACGCGGTTGATGGAGTCGTACTCGCCGCGATTCAGATCGCCGAAGATCCTAGCACCGAAGCAACGGTGCCTCCGCGTTCAACACACGTGCAGCCCGGTGACGTCTCCCACGCCTTGATCCAGCAAGGAGAGAGGGAGAGGTTGGGGAAGACTCCATCCAACAGCAGCACGACAGCGTGGTGGTGGTGGAGGAGCGCGGGACTCCAGCAGGGCTTCGCCAAGCGCTGCAAGAGACGAGGAGGGAGAGGGGTAGGGCTGCGCCAAGAGGGAGATGTTCTCGTGTCTCGTAGCAGCCCCAAAACCCCTCATATATATAGGGGGAAGGGAGGGCTGCGCCCCCCTTTAGGGTTTCCCTCCCCTAGGGTGCGGCCAGCCCTAGATCCATCTAGGGGGGGCGGCCAAAGGGGGAGAGAGGGGGAGGCGCACCACTATTGGGCCTTAGGGCCCAACTGCATTAGGGTTTGCCCCCCTTCCCCTCTTGGGGCGCCCTGGGACTTGGTGGGGGGGCGCACCAGCCCCCTTGGGGCTGGTCCCCTCCCACACTTAGCCCACGCAGCCACCTGGGGTTGGTGGCCCCACCTGGTGGACCCCCGGGACCCTCCCGGTGGTCCCGGTACATTACCGATATCGCCCGAAACTTTTCCGGTGACCAAAACAGGACTTCCCATATATGAATCTTTACCTCCGGACCATTCCGGAACTCCTCGTGACGTCCAGGATCTCATCCGGGACTCCGAACAACATTCGGTAACCGCGTACATACTTTCCCTATAACCCTAGCGTCATCGAACCTTAAGTGTGTAGACCCTACGGGTTCGGGAACCATGTAGACATGACCGAGACAACTCTCCGGCCAATAACCAACAGCGGGATCTGGATACCCATGTTGGCTCCCACATGTTCCACGATGATCTCATCGGATGAACCACGATGTCAAGGATTCAATCAATCCCGTATACGATTCCCTTTGTCTATCGGTATAGCACTTGCCCGAGATTCGATCGTCGGTATACCGATACCTTGCTCAATCTCGTTACCGGCAAGTCTCTTTACTCATTCCGTAACACATCATCCCGTGATCAACTCCTTGATCACATATTGTGCACATTATGATGATGTCCTACCGAGTGGGCCCAGAGATACCTCTCCGTCACACGGAGTGACAAATCCCAGTCTCGATTCGTGCCAACTCAACAGACACTTTCGGAGATACTTGTAGTGCACCTTTATAGCCACCCAGTTACGTTGTGACGTTTGGTACACCCAAAGCATTCCTACGGTATCCGTGAGTTGCACAATCTCATGGTCTAAGGAAAAGATACTTGACCTATAGAAAAGCTTTAGCATACGAACTACACGATCTGTGCTAGGCTTAGGATTGGGTCTTGTCCATCACATCATTCTCCTAATGATGTGATCCCGTTATCAACGACATCCAATGTCCATGGTCAGGAAACCGTGACCATCTGTTGATCAACGAGCTAGTCAACTAGAGGCTTACTAGGGACATGGTGTTTGTCTATGTATCCACACATGTATCTGAGTTTCCTATCAATACAATTCCAGCATGGATAATAAACAATTATCATGAACAAGGAAATATAATAATAACCAATTTATTATTGCCTCTAGGGCATATTTCCAACAGTCTCCCACTTGCACTAGAGTCAATAATCTAGTTCACATCGCCATGTGATTGACACTCACAGGTCACATCGCCATGTGACCAACATCCAAAGAGTTTACTAGAGTCAGTAATCTAGTTCACATCATTATGTGATTAACACTCAATGAGTTCTGTGTTTGATCATGTTATGCTTGTGAGAGAGGTTAGTAGTCAACGGGTCTGCAACATTCAGATCCCTATGTACTTCGCAAAACTTTATGTCATATCGTAGATGCTGCTACCACGTTCCACTTGGAGCTATTCCAAACTGTTGCTCCATTATACGTATCCGGTATCTCCACTTAGAGTTATCCGGATAGGTGTTAAGCTTGCATCGACGTAACTCTTTACGTCGAACTCTTTATCACCTCCATAACCGAGAAACATTTCCTTACTCCTCTAAGGATAATTTTGACCACTATCTAGTAATCCACTCCTGGATCACCTTTGTACCCTCTTGCCAGACATGTGGCAAGGCACACATCAGGTGCGGTACTTAGCATGGCATATCGTATAGAGCCTATGACAAAAGCATAGGGGACGACCTTCGTCCTTCCTCTTCCTTCTGCCGTGGTCAAGTTTTGAGTCTTACTCAACTTCACACTTTACAACTCAGGTAAGAACTCCTTCTTTGACTGATCTATTTTGAACTTCTTCAAAATCATGCCAAGGTGTGTGATCTTTTGAAAGTGTCATCAGGCGTCTTGATCTATCTGTATAGATCTTGATGCCCAATATGTAAGCAGCTTTATCCAGGTCTTCCTTTGAAAAACTCATTTCAAACAACCCTTTATGCTTTCCAGAAATTCTACATCATTTCGGATCAACAATATGTCATTCACATATACTTATCAGAAATGTTGTAGTGCTCCCACTCACTTTATTGCAAATACAAGTTTCCACCAAACTTTGTATACCCAAAAACTTTGATCACTCCATCAAAGTGTATATTCCGACTCCGAGATGCTTGCTCTAGTCCATGGAAGGATCGTTGGAGCTAGCATATCTTTTAGCATCCTTAGGATCGACAAAACCTTTCTGATTGTATCACATACAACCTTTCCTTACGAAAACTGGTAAGGAAACTTGTTTTGTCATCCATCTGCCAGATTTCATAAATGTAGCTAATGCTAACATGATTCTGACGGACTTAAGCATCGCTACGGGTGAGAAAATCTCATCGTAGTCAACTCCTTGAACTTGTGGAAAACTCTTCGCCACAAGTCGAGCTTCATAGACGGTGACATTACCGTCCACATCCGTCTTAGTTTTAAAGATCCATTTGTCTCAATGGCTTGCCGATCACAGGGCAAGTCCACCAAAGTCCATACTTTGTTTTGATACATGGATCCTATCTCGGATTTATCGGCTTCTAACCATTTGTCGGAATATGGGCCCACCATCGCTTCTCCATAGTTCGTAGGTTCATCGTTGTCCAACAACATGACCTCTAAGACAGGATCAACGTACCACTCAGGAGTAGTACATATCCTTGTCAACCTACGAGGTTCGATAGCAACTTGATCTGGAGCTTCATGATCACTATCATTAGTTTCCTCTTCAACTGTCGTAGATTCCACAGAAACATCTTTCTGTGTTGCACTACTCTCCGGTTGAAGTGAGGGTTCGACAACCTCATCAAGTTCTATCTTCCTCCCACTCAATTCTTTCGAGAGAAACTCCTTCTCGAGAAAGGACCCATTCTTAGGGACAAACATTTTTGTCCTTGGATCTGAGATAGAAGGTATACCCATCTGTTACCCTTGGGTATCCTATGAAGATGTATTTGTCCGCTTTGGGTTCGAGCTTTTCCTGGCTGAAGCCATAAGTATCGCAGCCCCAAACATTTAAGAGAACGACAACTTTGGTTTCTTGCCAAACCATACGACGTCGTCTCAACGGACTTAGATGGTGCCCTATATAAAGTGAATGCAGCTGTCTCTAATGCATAACCTCAAAATAATAGCGGTAGATCGGTAAGACACACCATAGATCGCACCATATCTCATAAGGTTCGATTACGATGTCCGGACACACCATTACGCTGTGGTGTTCCAGAGGACTTCAACTGCGAAACAATTCCACAATGTCTTAAGTGATTGCCAAACTCATAATTAAGATAATATCCCCTTGATCAGATCGTAGGAACATGATCTTCTTGTTATGATGATTCTTAATCTTCACTCTGGAATTTTTGAACCTTTCAAACGTTTCAGACTTTTGCTTCATTAAGTAAATATACCATATCTACTCAAATCGTCAGTGAAGATGAGAAAATAACGATATCCACCACACGCCTTAATTCTCATTGGATCACATACATCAGCATGTATGATTTCCAATAAGTCACTTACCCGTTTCATTGTACCTGAAAACGAGATCTCAGTCATCCTGCCCATGAGGCATGGCTCGCATGTGTCAAGCGATTCAAAATCAAGTGACTCCAAACGTCCATCAGCATGGAGTTTCTTCATGCATTTTATGCCAAAATGACCTAAGCGGCAGTGCCACAAGTAAGTGGTACTATCATTATTAACTCTACATCTTTTGGCATTATCATTATGTGTATTACCATGATCGAGATTCAACGAACCATTGGGTGCATGACCATAAAGGTATTATTCATGTAAACAGAATAACCATTATTCTCTAACTTAAATGAATAACCGTATTGCGATGAACATGATCTAATCATTTTCATGCTCAACGTAGACACCTGATAACATTTATCTAGGTTCAACACTAATCTCGAAAATAGAAGGAGCGTGCGATGGTGATCTTATCATCTTTGGAAACACTTCCAACACACATCGTCACCTCGCCCTTAGCTAGTCTCCGTTCAGTCCGTAGCTTTTGCTTCAAGTCACTAATAATAGCAACTGAACCGGTATCCAATACCCAGGTGCTACAAGGAGTACTACTAAGGTACACATTAATAACACGTATATCAAATACACTTTGTTGAAGTTGTCAGCTATCATATCTACCATGTATTTGGGGTGGTTCCGCTATCATGTGACCGTTCCCCTTACAATAGAAGCACTTGGTCTCGAGGTTTGGGTTCAACCATGGGTTCCTTCATCAGAGCGACAACAGGTTTGCCATTCATGAAGTTTCCCTTCCAGCCCTTACCCTTTTGAAACCAGTGGTCTTGTTAAACCATCAACACTTGATGCTCCTTCTTGATTTCTACTTTTGCGGTACTAAGAACCGCTAACAGCACCGGGATCATCCATCCTTTGCATGCCATAGTTCTTCACGAAGTTCTAGTAGCTTGGTGATAGTGTCTAGAGAATTCCGTCAACCACTATCTCACCTGGAAGATTAACTCCCACTTGGTTCAAGTGATTTCAGCACCCAGACATTCTGTGCACATGCTCACTAGTTGAGCTATTCTCCTCCATCCTTTTGGCAAAGGAACTTGTCAGAGGTCTCATACCTCTTAACATGGGCATGAGCCTGAAATCCCAATTTCAGCTCTTAGAACATCTCATATGTTCCATGGCGTTCAAAACGTCATTGGAATCCCGATTCCAAGCCGTAAAGTATGGTGCACTAAACTATCAAGTAGTCATCAGGACGTCTCTGTCAGGTGTTCACAACATCCACAGACAACGTTGTAGGGGTTTGCACATCGAGCGGTGCATCAAAGACGTAAGCTTTCTGTGCAGCAGTGAGGACACTCCTCGGACTACGGACCCAGTCCGCATCCTTGCTTACAATATCTTTCAACTTAGTCTTTCTCTAGGATCGTATTTAAACAGGGAGCTACAACGCAAGCTATTGATCTACAACATAATTTGCAAAGGCAACTTAGACTTTTGTTCATGATAAGTGAGTTTAACTAATCAAATTACTTATAACTCCCACTCAAATTGACATCCCTCCGGTCATCCGAGCGTGACATGATCCAAATCCACCAACCCAAGTCCGATCATCACGTGAGATGAGGTGGTGTCAATGGTGAACATCTTCATGTTGATCATATCTACTATATGACTCATGCTCGACCTTTCGGTCTTCCGTGTTCCGAGGCCATGTCTGTACATGCTAGGCTCGTCAAGTCTAACCCGAGTGTTCTGCATGTGCAAAACTGGCTTGCACCCGTTGTATGCGAACGTAGAGTCTATCACACCCGATCATCACGTGGTGCTTCGAAACGACGAACCTTCGCAACGGCGCACACTCGGGGGGAACACAATTTCATCTTGAAATTTTAGTGAGGGATCATCTTATAATGCTACCGCCGTCCTAAGCAAAATAAGATGCATAAAAGGATTAACATCACATGCAAATCATAAGTGACATGATATGGCCATCAACTCGTGCTTTTGATCTCCATCTTCAAAGCATCGGCATGATCTCCATCGTCACCGGCATAACACCATGATCCCCATCATCATGATCTCCATCATCGTGTCGCCATCGGGGTTGTCGCGCCCACCATGCTTCTACTACTATTGCTACCGTTTAGCGATAAAGTAAAGCATTACATAGCGCTTAATGATTGACACGCAGGTCATACAAAAATTAAATGCAACCCTATGGCTCCTACCGGTTGCCGTGTTTGTCGACATGCAAGTCGATATTAACTATTACAACATGATCATCTCATACATCAAATATATCTCATCATGTCATTGGCCATATCATATCACAAACATACCCTGCAAAAACAAGTTAGACGTCCTCTAATTTGTTGTTGCATGTTTTATGTGGCTGCTATGGGTATCTAGCAAGAACGCTTCTTACCTACGCAAAGCCACAATGGTGATATTTAAGTTGCTATTTAACCTTCTACAAGGACCGCCTTTGTCGAATCCGATTCAACTAAGGTGGGAGAGACAGACACCCGCTAGCCATCTTATGCAACAAAAGTCACATGTCTGTCGATGGAACCGGTCTCATGTACGAGGACATGTAAGGTTGGTCCGAGCCGCTTCATCCCACAATACCGCTGAATCAAGAAAAGACCAAGGAGGGAAGCAATCTAAACATCAACGCCCACAAACTCCTTTGTGTTCTACTCGTGATTGCATCTACGCAAAGACCTAGCTCATGATGCCACTGTTGGGGAACGTTGCATGGGAAACAAAAATTTTCCTACGCTCACCAAGATCAATCTAGGAGATGCATCTACGAGAGGAGAGTTGGATCCACATACCCTTGTAGATCGCTAAGCGGAAGCGTTCAAGAACGCGGTTGATGGAGTCGTACTCGCCGCGATTCAGATCGCCGAAGATCCTAGCACCGAAGCAACGGTGCCTCCGCGTTCAACACACGTGCAGCCCGGTGACGTCTCCCACGCCTTGATCCAGCAAGGAGAGAGGGAGAGGTTGGGGAAGACTCCATCCAACAGCAGCACGACGGCGTGGTGGTGGTGGAGGAGCGCGGGACTCCAGCAGGGCTTCGCCAAGCGCTGCAAGAGACGAGGAGGGAGAGGGGTAGGGCTGCGCCAAGAGGGAGATGTTCTCGTGTCTCGTAGCAGCCCCAAAACCCCTCATATATATAGGGGGAAGGGAGGGCTGCGCCCCCCTTTAGGGTTTCCCTCCCCTAGGGTGCGGCCAGCCCTAGATCCATCTAGGGGGGGCGGCCAAAGGGGGAGAGAGGGGGAGGCGCACCACTATTGGGCCTTAGGGCCCAACTGCATTAGGGTTTGCCCCCCTTCCCCTCTTGGGGCGCCCTGGGACTTGGTGGGGGGGCGCACCAGCCCCCTTGGGGCTGGTCCCCTCCCACACTTAGCCCACGCAGCCACCTGGGGTTGGTGGCCCCACCTGGTGGACCCCCGGGACCCTCCCGGTGGTCCCGGTACATTACCGATATCGCCCGAAACTTTTCCGGTGACCAAAACAGGACTTCCCATATATGAATCTTTACCTCCGGACCATTCCGGAACTCCTCGTGACGTCCGGGATCTCATCTGGGACTCCGAACAACATTCGGTAACCGCGTACATACTTTCCCTATAACCCTAGCGTCATCGAACCTTAAGTGTGTAGACCCTACGGGTTCGGGAACCATGTAGACATGACCGAGACAACTCTCCGGTCAATAACCAACAGCGGGATCTGGATACCCATGTTGGCTCCCACATGTTCCACGATGATCTCATCGGATGAACCACGATGTCAAGGATTCAATCAATCCCGTATACGATTCCCTTTGTCTATCGGTATAGCACTTGCCCGAGATTCGATCGTCGGTATGCCGATACCTTGCTCAATCTCGTTACCGGCAAGTCTCTTTACTCGTTCCGTAACACATCATCCCGTGATCAACTCCTTGATCACATATTGTGCACATTATGATGATGTCCTACCGAGTGGGCCCAGAGATACCTCTCCGTCACACGGAGTGACAAATCCCAGTCTCGATTCGTGCCAACTCAACAGACACTTTCGGAGATACTTGTAGTGCACCTTTATAGCCACCCAGTTACGTTGTGACGTTTGGTACACCCAAAGCATTCCTACGGTATCCGTGAGTTGCACAATCTCATGGTCTAAGGAAAAGATACTTGACCTATAGAAAAGCTTTAGCATACGAACTACACGATCTGTGCTAGGCTTAGGATTGGGTCTTGTCCATCACATCATTCTCCTAATGATGTGATCCCGTTATCAACGACATCCAATGTCCATGGTCAGGAAACCGTGACCATCTGTTGATCAACGAGCTAGTCAACTAGAGGCTTACTAGGGACATGGTGTTTGTCTATGTATCCACACATGTATCTGAGTTTCCTATCAATACAATTCCAGCATGGATAATAAACAATTATCATGAACAAGGAAATATAATAATAACCAATTTATTATTGCCTCTAGGGCATATTTCCAACAGCATTATGGTTGAACCACAGAGGAAGAAGAAGACCATGATTCCATGGGGAAGGATTGGACTAGCTTTGATGAAGTCCCACTACCTCAGCTTGGAGACATGCATGTGGAGTTCAAAAAGTCAAGCCTCCCCGACAGAGCAAACAAATCTGAGATCGAATTTATCCCTTTTCACCTCTTGCAGGAAAACAAGCAGGCACTATGCAAGAAAATATTGAACCTTGAGCAGGAGATCAATGACCTAAGGGAGCAAAATTATGTCCTTAAGCGCAAGATAAGGAAGAAGCCATCATCACCACATCCGAAGAAGGGGACATAATCATATGGGTATGGGCACTCCCATTTGCAACTGCCAAGCTTGGGGGAGTGACCCCGGTATTGTATCACCATCACTCCTATCTTTACCGTTTTTCCTAGTTCGATCCTTTTGGTAGTATCTTGATCTAGTAGAATAAAGTTAGCATGATCTAGTTGTGAGCTTTTGCTTTATGATCTTTACCCTTTGTAATCGAGTCCGTGAGCTATATAATAAAGATTAGTGTTGAGTCAAGGGCTTGATTTCCTCACTTTGGTCATGATAGAGTAAAAGAAAATATACAAAAATATATATCAATAGATCATATTGATCTTATGGGAAGTAATGACTTCACATATAAAGAGTATGATGAATAAAAGTTGTTCGGAGTTGGCAAACATAGTTTTGGTCATCGTTGCAATTAATAGGAAGTAATAAAGAAAGAGAGGCTTCACATACAAATATACTATCTTGGACATCTTTTATGATTGTGAGCACTCATTAAAATATGACATGCTAAAGAGTTGATGTTGGACAAGGAAGACAACATAATGGGTTATGTTTTCTTATATCCGAAATAAAGTATATTGTCATGGATCATCCAACATGTTGAGCTTTCCTTTCCCCCTCATGCTAGCCAAAACTCCTTGCACCAAGTAGAGATACTACTTGTGCTTCCATACACCCTTAAACCCAGTTTTGCCATGAGAGTCCACCATACCTACATATGGATTGAGTAAGATCCTTCCAAGTAAGTTGTCATGTTGCAAACTCGCTAAAATATGTATGATTTATTAGTATGGAGGAAATAAGCTTTATACGATCTTGTGATATGGAAGTAATAAAAGCGACGGACTGCATAATAAAGGTCCTTATCACAAGTGGCAACATAAAGTGATGTTCTTCTGTGCTAAGACTTTGTGCATCCAACCAGAAAAGCACATGACAGCCTCTGCTTCCCTCTACGAAGGGCCTGTCTATTATTCTTCCTTAAGAGTCAAGGTGAAAATCACCTTTCCTTTTTTACATTTTATCCTTTGGCAAGCACATTGTGTTGGAAAGATCCTGACATATATACCCACTTGGACGTAAGTTTTCATGGTCTATTACTGTTGACATTACCCTTGAGGTAAAAGGTTGGGAGGCAACACCATAAGCCCCTATCTTTCTCTGTGTCCGATTAAAACTCCATAAACATAAGTATTGCGTGAGTGTGAGCAATTATGAAAGACTATATGATAGTTGAGTATGTAGGCTTGCTGAAAAGATCTTATGTTGACTCTTTCCGAAGTTACGATAAATTGCAATTGCTTCAATGACCGAGGTCATAGTTTGTTGGTTTTCAATGAAGTTTCTGATTCATGCTTGATATTGTGAATATTGTTACTTTAGCATAAGAATCATATGACAATATATATATATATATATATATATATATATATATATATATTGCTGTTATGAGAATGATCATGATGGCCTCATGTCCGTATTTTATTTTTATCGACACCTCCATCTCTAAACATGTGGACATATTTTTCGATATCGGCTTTCGCTTGAGGACAAGCGAGGTCTAAGCTTGGGGGAGTTGATACGTCCATTTTGCATCATGCTTATATGTTTATATTTATTGCATTATGGGCTGTTATTACACGTTATGTCACAATACTTATGCCTTTTCTCTCTTATTTTACAAGGTTTACATGAAGAGGGAGACTGCCGGCAGCTGGAATTCTAGGCTGGAAAAGAAGCAAACTCTGGAAACCTATTCTGTACAACTCAAAAAGCTCTGAAACTCCACAGGACACCGTTTTAGAAAATATAAAAAATATTTGGCGAAAAAATATCACCAGGGGGGCCACGACCCGTCCACGAGGGTGGGGGGCGCGCCCCCCTCTCTGGGCGCGCCCCCTGCCTCGTGGGCCCCCCGATGGCCCCCCGATGCCCATCTTCTCCTATATGAGGTGTTTTGACCTGGAAAAAATTAGAAGGAGGCTTTCGGGCCGCTGTCTCGAGGCGGAACCTTGGCGGAAACCAATCTAGGGCTCCGGCAGAGCTGTTCTGCCGGGGATACTTCCCTCCGGGAGGGGGAAATCGTCACCGCCGTCACCGCCGTCATCACCAACACTCTCCCATATTGGGGAGGGTGATCTTCATCAACATTTTCACCAGCACCATCTCCTCTCAAACCCTTGTTCATCTCTTGTATCCAATCTTTGTACCCAAACCTCAGATTGGTACCTGTGGGTTGCTAGTAGTGTTGATTACTCCTTATAGTTGATGCTAGTTGGTTTATTTGGTGGGAGATCATATGTTCATATCCATTATGCATATTAATACCCCTCTAATAATGAACAATATTATGTCTTGTGAGTAGTTACTTTTGTTCCTGAGGACAAGGGAGAAGTCTTGCTATTAGTAGTCATGTGAATTTGGTATTCGTTCGATATTTTGATGAGATGTATGTTGTCTCTCCTCTAGTGGTGTCATGTGAACGTCGACTACATGACACTTGTAACACCCCCAGTGTCATGCTACAGTAATCCCTTGTTAATGGTGCCATGTCATCCCATTACTGTTACTAATCTTCATTCGATCCAAATCACAATTCAAATTCGAATCCAATCTAATGTCAAAAAATTCATATTTTTCGGACATGAAATCTAAAATGTTCATCTTGTGGCATATAATCCATATCTAATATTGGTGGTGAACCAACATTTTTATAACATGTTTTAATGCCCTAAAATGATTAAAGCAGTGACCAAAATAGCCTCGTTAATCCATTGTCATTTTATGTGAATTTTCAAATGAATTCAAATGCTCACCGAGCCTTTTGTAGCAATGCCAAAAATTACAATGTGTTTTATGGACCAAGTTCCATATTTATTATAAGTCTTCTGCTATTTTAAATAGAGGCAAAACAACAGAAAGAAAATAAGAAAAGAAGAAAAGAACCCCCCCCTCTCGGCCCAACTGGGCTATGGCCCAGCCAGGCCGGCCCACGCCTCTGGCCTACATAGGCCCCCACTCCCCCAAACCCTAACCGACACCCCACCCCGTCCACCACTTTTTTCCCGGATCCAATTCTGGATCGGGATCGACCCCGACGCCGTCCCATCGCTCGACGTCGCTGGACATCGCCGCCCGGAGCCCGTGCCGCCTCCCCGTTGGACTGGCTCACTGTCTCCATCCTCCTCCCCGAGCCCCGCTGCCTAGTCCCTACGGCCCCGCGGTGAGGCCCCGGCCTCTCTTCCCCTTCCCCTCCCCGTTCGGTCACCGCGGCCACTATAGCTGCCCGCGCGCCCGACGTCATGCTCCCCGCGCCGCGTCCCATAGTCGCCACACCTCGACCGCGACCGATGCGTGCACGCCGCGCGCCGCTCCTCCCGCACCTCCGCTCTACCTCTATCTATCGCGACCTATGACTCCACTCGCCGTGCGGCTCGCCTCGCGTGTAGTCGCCGCAGCCGAGCGGCCCCGCGCCTGCAGTACATGCCGCCCGACGCCGCACACCCACCCCTATCGCTATCCTCGCTCCGGCCATGGCCACGTCTCTGGCCATGCGCACCCCCCCGCACAACTTTGCTCCTGAACCGCCACTCCTCTCACCGGCCACAGGCGCTGGCCATAGCCGCCGCCCGCGCCTCCTCCGTCCGCTCCGCGTAGCCCCTACACGCCGCCAGCCGCCGCGACCGCCGCCTCCATCCCCGCGGTTTCCCTTTGCGCTACCGCCTGCTGCTTGGGCTGCTGGCCTTCGCCACCGGCGCCCCTCGCCTCCGTCGCCTCGACCGCCGTCGCGACCGTGCCCTCCGTCCCTGCTACCTCTTGAGCTTGCGTTGTATTCCCTCGAAGAGGAAAGGGAGATGCATCACAGTAGTGTAAGTATTTCCCTCAGTTTTTGAGAACCAAGGTATCAATCCAGTAGGAGACCACGCGCTAGTCCTTCGCACCTGCACAAACAAATAAGAACTTCGCAGCCAACGCAATAAGGGGTTGTCAATCCCTTTACGGTCACTTACGATAGTGAGATCTGATAGAGATGATAGTTTATATTTTTGGTATTTTTGGTTTAATAAAATAGCAAATAAACAACGGCAAAAGAAATTAACGGGAAAGTAATATGATAGAGATAGACCCGGGGGCCATAGTTTTCTCCACTGTTCAAGAAATCTTCCGATTCAGCGATTTATCGCTACTCTTGGGGTGACCGATAAGATTATGCCTTATCTTCACCATTTATCGTTTGGGCCGATTTATCGCTATGACAAGCGATTTATCGGGAATCTACCGATAAATCAGGCCTATTCGTAGCATTATGTTCGCAAAAACTATGTTTATTTGCATTTTGTGGACCTTGTTACGCAATATGTACTATTTTCATATATTTTTGTCATTACACCAGGATTCAAAGGCTAGAAGGTAACACTTCTCTCCAATATTGTTTTGGTGTTGAATATAACATATTTTAGTGTTGGGAACCTGGGATTTGAAAAAAATGGCCGATTAATAGTCGATCGATAAAATTGATTAATCGGCTGATTTCCGATTAATCTCTAATCACCAGCTGACCGAGACGATAACGATAAGCGATATCCTCAACATTTGTTTTCTCTAGTGGCTTCTCTCATGATAGCGATATTCTACGACGGGTAAACAAATTACTGTCGAGCAATTGATAGAAAAGCGAATAATTATGAGATTATCTAGGCATGATCATTGTATATAGGCATCACGTCCGAGACAAGTAGACCGAAACGATTCTGCATGTACTACTATTACTCCACACATCGACCACTATCCAGCATGCATCTAGTGTATTAAGTTCATACGAACAGAGTAACGCCTTAAGCAAGATGACATGATGTAGAGGGATAAACTCAAGCAATATGATGAAAACCCCATCTTTTTATCCTCGATGGCAACAATACAATACGTGCCTTGCTGCCCCTACTGTCACTAGGAAAGGACACCGCAAGATTGAACCCAAAGCCGAGCACTCCTCCCATTGCAAGAACTATAGATCTAGTAGGCCAAACCAAACCAATAATTCGAAGAGACTTGCAAGGATATTATGAGCACACATATATAAAAAGTTCAGAGAAGAACAAAATATCTTTCATAGATAACCTTGATCATAAACTCACAATTCATCAGATCTCGACAAACACACCGCAAAAAGAGATTACATCGAATAGATCTCCTCGAAGACCGAGGAGAACTTTGTATTGAGATCCGGAGAGAGAGAAGAAGCCATCTAGATACTAGCTATGGACCCGAAGGTCTGTGGTAAACTACTCACAACTCATGGTGAGGGCGATGATGAAGGCCTCCGTGATGGATCCCCCTCCCGGAACAGGCTCCAAGATGGGATCTCCACGGGAACAGCAGCTATGGCGGTGGAATTAGGGTTTTCTCTCTACGTATGGAGTTTCTGGGGTACGTAGGCATATATAGGAGGAATAGGGGCATCAGGGGCCACCGGGCCTGTCCTCGAGGCACGGGGCGCGCCCTGGGAAGGGGGGCGCGCCCCCCACCCTCGAGGGTGGGCCCCCTGTCCTCTGGCTTGGCCCCGAAGTCTATCTCGCGTTATTTTCTCCAAAAATATCTCCTGCAAAGGTTTCATTCCGTTTGGACTCCGTTTGATATTCCTTTTCTGCAAAGCCCTGAAAAAGGCAAAAAAACTGCAATCTGGACTACGCCTTTGGGTTAGTAGGTTAGTCCCAAAAATGAAATAAAAGTGAATGATAAAGCCCATTAAACATCTAAGACTTCATAAATAATAGCATGGAACAATCAAAAAATTTAGATACGTTGGAGACGTATCAGCTGCCCGCCTAGTCCTCGCCCCCGCGCCCGCCGGTGCCTCGCACGCCCGTCGGCGCCCACGCAGCCGCGCCGCCCCGCCACCCGCGCGCAGCCCGCCTAATTCGCGCTCCGCTCCCGCCGCTGGCTCGGCTCGCCGCTGTCGGGCGCAGCCCCGGTCGGCCGACGAGCGCTGCCGTGGCTACAGCCTCGTCGCCGCGCCGAGGAGGGTCCAGCCTGCACGGGCGCCCCTGCCCGTTTCGTCGTACCCGACACTCGTTAGGCCCGTGGGGCCCAGCCCCCCTTTTTTACAAAAAGAAAATAAATATAAAACAAAATTAATTAATTAATTAATTAATTAATCATGATTAATTAACTATTTAAGTTTAATTAATCTGCTAACTAAACTGGGTTAATCTATAATTAGTCAAATGTGTCAATGACAGGGGGCCCCACCCCATGTTGACCAGTCAATGTTGACTAGTCAACTGGGACCCCCTGGACCCACATGTCAGCCTATGTACACTTCTGTGTACACAGTGTTGTGTGCACATAGCGTTTTAATATTTAATTTCGAATTAATAATAATTTCAGAAAATGGTTAAAACTTTAGAAAATCTTATAAAATAATTTGTAACTCGGATGAAAAAGTTTTATATATGAAAGTTGCTTAGAACGACGAGACGAATTCGAATACGCTGTCCGTTTGTCCGCCACCCATCTCTATCATACCGAACATGGAACATTCCCCCTCCGATTCAACTGTTCGAAAACACAAAACACCGGGGATACTTTCCCGGATGTTATCCCCTTCCGCCGGTATCGTGTGGCACCGCGTTAGAGCACCCTAGCACTGCGTGTTGACACATCGTGTTTCTCTGTACATCTGTATGCTTTGTATTTATTGTTTCTTCCCCCTCTTTTCTCTGGTAGACCCCGAGACCGATGATGCCCCGATGATCGACTACGGTGTTGACGACCCCTCCTTCTTGCTAGAGCAACCAGGCAAGCCAACCCCCTTTGATCATTCCGATATCGCCCACTCTCTTCTCTCTTATGCTTGCATTAGAACTGCTACTGCTTTTTGTATGATCCTATTCTCATGCATAACCTGTTGTTGATACCTGCTTTCATACCTTACATGTTTATACTAAACTGCTTAGTATAGACTGGTTAGAGATCCATCAGAGACCCCCCCCTTTTGTCTTGTCTGCCCCGCTGGATTATTAGAAGGCCCGATCAACGGGATCGAAGACCAGGACCTGGCACCGCACATCACTTTCCCCTTAGTTGCTCGACACTATTGGGTTACTATCGAGTGCCGAGGGTGAGACCTCATCAACACTTCTGATGTTAACCTTGTAAGTTAGTTCATCGGTTGTGGTCATCGAGGGTGATTCCTCTTTCTCCACTCCTGATAACGACACTGTCGTGCAACTCCTCAAGAGTGGACCTCGAGGGTGACTCCTCTTTCGTTCACCTTGACGATAAACATCAGGTGGAATTCCATTGAGGGTGATTTCCTCAGGTTTCCCTTTGGTGTCAGACACACAGTTACTATGGTTACTATGACTTTACACTGAACCTGGTTACTAAAGACGGGTCGACCCTGAGGGGTACCCGCGCGAGCTTAATTGCGAGTGATGTGTAGTCGGGTTGACCTGGAAGGTGCCCGCGAGATAAATACGAGGCGTGGCCGGGCACTCGCCCTTGCCGCAAGTTCTCGAGACGGGGCGATGTGGTCACATGATCGTGAGTCTCTGCTCGTTACCGCGCGTTCTCAAGACACTAAACGGTTTGGATATTTGATCCAAGGGGCCTCTGGCCTGATAGCGCTAACCATCACGTGGGCATAGTATGGGCGTTCTGCGTCGTATGCATCAGCCGAAGCTTAACTGACATCATTGCGATTGAGCGGCGCGCGTCGGGTTGGACTGGTTAGGCACCTACCTTTTTAAAGGAGGTTGCTAGGTCTGCTCACCGGCTGCGTACGCAATGTGCAGGAGTTCCCGGGGCGATTTGCCCATGACCCCTGGGGGCATAGGGTTTAGTCCGGCGTGCATGACCTCTCTATTAAGCCTAGGTCGGGTTGTGGCATATTGTTTGGCCGAGGGTGGGCATGACCTGATGGTGTGTCCGGCCGGAGTTAAGCAAGCGTGATGGGTAAGTTGGTGCACCCCTGCAGGGAAGAAAACATCTATCGATAGCCTGTCCTACGGTAACGGACACTTGGAGTTGTATCCCGATCGCTACAACTATAACTGGATGCTGAGGCATGATTTGGATATGTTGCTTCGGGAGTCGAGAAAGGATCCTGGAGCATTGAAACAACAACATAAATATGACTTATGCTATATTACTCTACTCCCCCTATTGCTGCAAGACGGTGGTTCCCAGAAGATGCTAGTCTTCGATAGGACTAGCTTCTCCCCCTCTTATTCTGGCATTCTGCAGCTTAGTCCAGAGATACTACCCCCTTTCATTGATACCGATGCATATGTAGTGTAGGTCCTTGCTTGCGAGTACTTTGGATGAGTACTCACGGTTGCTTTGCTTCCCCTTTTCCCCCTTCTTCTTCTTTCTGGTTGATGCAACCAGATGGTGGAGTCCAGGAGCCAGAAGCCACCTTTGACGACTGCTACTAACCCGACGGAGGCTACTACTACGTGAAGACCGCTGACGACCAGGAGTAGTTAGGAGGTCCCACGCAGGAGGCCTTGCCTTTTTGATCATGTTGTTTTTGTGCTAGCCTTCTTAAGGCGAACTTGTTTAACTTATGTCTGTACTCAGATATTATTGCTTCCGCTGACTCTTGTGTATTCGAGCTTATGTATTCGAGCCCTCGAGGCCCCTAGCTTGTAATATAAAGCTTGTATTATTTTTAATTTGTGTCTAGAGTTGTGTTGTGATATCTTCCAGTGAGTCCCTGATCTTGGTCGTACACATTTGCGTGCATTATTAGTGTACGGTCAAATCGGGGGCGTCACAACACTTCACCATTATTTGGGCCTAGAGGAAGGCAATGGGAAGTAATAAGTAGATGATGGGTTGCTAGAGTGACAGAAGCTTAAACCCTAGTTTATGCGTTGCTTCGTAAGGGGCTGATTTGGATCCACTTGTTTCATGCTATGGTTAGGTTTACCTTAATACTTCTTTTGTAGTTGCGGATGCTTGCATTAGAGGTTAATCATAAGTGGGAGGCTTGTCCAAGTATGGACAGCACCCAAGCACCGGTCCACCCACATACCAAATTATCAAAGTACCAAATGCGAATCAGATGATCGTGATGAAAACTAGCTTGACGATAATTCCCATGTGTCCTCGGGAGCGCTTTCCTTCATATAAGAGTTTGTCTGGGCTTGTCCTTTGCTACAAAAAGGATTGGGCCATCTTGCTGCACCTTATTTACTTTTACCTTTTGTCACTTGCTACCAATTACCTTATCACAAAACTATCCGTTACCTATAATTTCAGTGCTTGCAGAAAATACCTTATTGAAAACTGCCTATCATTTCCTTCTGCTCCTCGTTGGGTTCGACACTATTACTTATCGAAAGAACTATGATAGATCCCCTACACTTGTGGGTCATCATCCCCCAAGCTTGAGTGATGCTTTCTCCTTCGTGAGGCCAAAAATAATATATATAATTATGATCATGATGAACCTGATGCATAGGGTAGAACTTTTGATGAAATTCCAACTTCAGTCGATTATAGTTCCATGATCCAATATCATCGCATAGCCTAAACCATGTCAATGCATCTCCCTTTAAAGATAAAGGGAAGACCTTCTTCTTGATAACATCCTCGGGCATACATGCCAGCTTAAATAATCCACAAAATTCATCCACGTAGATTAGATGCAAATCGGGATGCTGATACGTCCAAAACGTATCAATAATTTCTGCTTGCTCCACGCCTCTTTTGTGTGATATTGATATGTTATTTATACACTTCCGTACACTTTTGATCATATTTGGACTAACCTATTAACTCAGTGCACCCCAGTGCCAGTTTCTGTTTTCTGCTGTTTTTGTATTTCAAGTTTTCCCATCACGTAAACTGCCAGAAAAATCCCAGAAAAATTATATAAAAAATCAGCGTTCCGGAAGCTTCCACACGGCCGAAGTAGGGCTGGAGGGGGGCCACCAGGGCTCCAGGCGCCCTGGTGGCGCGGCCCCCTCCTGGCCGCGCCGGGGGGGGGGGGGGGGCGCCTGGGCCCCCCAGGCCTCTGCTGATGCCCCCCTTTGGCATATATTTAACACGCGTCCCGAAACCCTCGAGGACGGAACCCTTTTTCACGATCTCATCTCTGTTCCGCCGCCGCCGCGCTTCCAAGATTGGTAGCACCAGGAGAACTCTTCCCGGCACCCTGCCGGAGGGGAGGATCACCACCGGGAGCCTCTCCACCACCATGGACGCCTCCCGGATGAATTGTGAGTAGTCTCCCTTGGACCATGGGTCCATGACCAGTAGCTATGTGATGTTCTCCTCCCCTTCTTGTGCTTCACTAATTAGACCTCGTGAGCTGCCCTACATGGTCGAGGCACATATGTAATCCTTATGCTGTTGCTATGTTGAGTTTGCTGGGATCCGATGGATTGTGAGATTATGTTCAGATTGTGTTTGAGTAATATATTTGATTCACCTCTTTTATATTTATGTTCTTAAGTAATTCTTGCATGTTCTCCGTTGTTATTTATTGCTTTGGCCAAGTAGTAGGTAGTGACTCCAAGAGGGAACATTATGCTCGATTGTGGGTTCATGCCCCTCGATGACTAGTTTGAGTGACAGAAACATGAGTCTAGGGGATGTGCTGTTGCCACAAGGGGGAAAACAACGGTGCTTGTACTCACGGGTGCAAGGATTGTTTACTTTACGCAAAGTTCTTTTAATGCAGTTGTCTGTTGCTTTGAGTTTACACTATGGGTGGGACTCGCAACTTAATACCAGCGAGATGTTCTGGATAGATATCTCAAGGTGGATGATTAGTAGTAGATGTAGATGGATTTCGGTCTACTTGCCTTGGCGTACCGCCCATGCTTTGAAACTCTACCTTTCTTGCAACATAGTTAGCATTGGTTTGCGCACATAATTCTGTCAATTGCCCAGCTGTAATTTGTTTACCTCACATAGCTGTTTTATCGTCTTTTGGGAGAGAGACATCACTAGTGAACATCATAGGACCCCGGTCCATATTACCATCACTGATCACATCCGCTATTTACTTTCTGCTTTTACATACTAGTTGCAATTATACCTATCACTATTATCTCTTGCGTTTGACCCTTTGTAAACGACAAGGCCGGAGGGATTGACAACCTCTCTGTACTCGTTGGGAGCAAAGTTATTTGTATCTGTGTGCAGGTCCAAGTTGATTGCTAATATCTGGCGCCGTTAGCAGTTGACACCTTCTTGTTGAAACTAGGAGTCTCAGGGGAAATCGATCCTTGGTATCTTTGCCAAGGGAAAACTACCGCTACACTGCATCTCAAACCTTCCACTTGGGGTAACCAATGAGGGGCGAGAAGCCATCAAGCAAAGTTTTCTGGCGCCGTTGCCGGGGACTCCACTCTTCAAGATAGGGTAGTTGCACGCTATCTTTTACCTTTGCTTTTAGTCTTGTTAGTTTACCTTTCAGTTTTTGCTTTAGTATCTTTTACCGAAAATCAAAAAAATAGTTATCTTGCTTGCTTGCTGCTATGGGTTCCACCGAGAACACCAAGTTGTGTGACTTCACTAGTCACAACAACGATGACTTTATCTACACGCCTATCACTACACCTGCTACTTCAGCACCTTCGTATGAAATTAAACCTGCTTTACTGAACCTAGTTATGAAAGATCAATTCTCCGGTGCTGGAGATGATGCTGCTTTACACTTAAACAATTTTGTTGAACTCTGTGATATGCAAAAGTACCAAGAAATAGATGGTAATATTGTTAATCTTAAGCTTTTTCCTTTCTCCTTGAGAGGAGGAGCTAAAATTTGGTTTCAATCTTTGCCTGGAAATAGCATAGATTCATGGGACAAGTGCAAAGATGCTTTTATTGGAAAATACTATCCACCTGCTAAAATTATCCAACTAAGAAGTGACATAATGAATTTTAAACAATTGGATAATGAACACGTTGCCCAAGCTTGGGAACGTATGAAATCTCTTGTCAAGAACTGCCCTACTCATGGTTTGACTACTTGGATGGTTATCCAAACTTTTTATGCAGGCTTGAACTTTACCTCGCGGAACTTGTTAGATTCGGCCGCGGGAGGAACCTTTATGTCAACTACACTTGGTGCTGCCACAAAGCTTCTCGATGAGATGATGACCAATTATTCCCAATGGCACACCGAACGCGCTCCAACAGGTAGGAAGGTAAACTCTGTCGAGGAGATTTCCTCCCTAAATGAAAAAGTTGACTTGATCATGTCTCTACTTTCGAAGCAATCTTCTGTTGATCCTCGTGATGTTCCTTTAAATTCTTTGATTGCTCAAGAACAAGTAGATGTGAACTTTATCTCTAGAAACAATTTTAATAACAATGCTTATAGGAGTAATTTTGGTAGCAATCCTAGACCGTTTCCCTCTAATTCTTATGGGAACAACAATGCTTATCCTAGCACCAAGAACTCCACTACTGAACTAGAGATTATGCTTAAAGATTTCATCACTACCCAAAAAGCCTTTAATAAGAGTGTAGAAGAAAAACTAAACAAACTAGATGATCTCTCTTCGAAGGTAGACAATTTAGCCCATGAGGTAGAATTGCTTAAAATTAGAACTTCTCCTCTTGAGGAGAGGAAGGTCACTCCTATGAATGCTATTCAAGTGCAAATTAATGAAAACATTAGGATGTTGGCTAAACTTAAAGAGAGACGGGCTAGAGAAAGGGAGGAAGAAGATAGAATTAAGAACCTTCCTACCCACCACACTGTTGCTACTATCCAAGTTGTTGAGGATATCCAAACTCTTAGCACCCAATGCACTCCTGGTCCCATTGGACCTATTAATGGTGATGCTATGACCATAGAAACTACCAAACAAGTGAACCTAAAGGACACCACTACCACTTTACTTGATAGTAGTGACCTTGATTTTGATAATTGCACTCTTACCGAAGTTATTGATTTCCTTCACAAGATGTCTAGAGATCCCCGCACTAGCACGCTTAACCTTGCCTTCACGGAGCATATCACTAATGCTCTCATCAAAGCTAGGGAGGAGAAACTTAGAGTAGAAGCCTCCATACCTAGAAAGCTAGAAGATGGTTGGGATCCTATGATTAAAATTAAGTTGAATAACTTCTCTTGCTATGCTTTATGTGATGTTGGAGCTAGTACCTCTGTTATGCCCAAAAGAATATATGATATGCTTAAACTGAAACCTTTCGATTCTTGTTCTTTTGGTGTTCGTCTCGTTGATTCTTCCATAAAGAAACCTTTGGGGAGGATCGACGATGTTCTTATCATTGTCAATGACAATTACGTTTACGTTGATTTTACTATTATGGATATTGAATGTGAACCTTCGTGTCCAATTATTTTGGGACGTCCTTTTCTACGCACCGTTGGTGCTAACATTGACATGAAAGAGGGGAATATAAAATTCCAATTTCCTCTCAGGAAAGGGATGGAACACTTCCCTTGAAAGAAGATTAAGTTACCTTTTGAGTCCGTTATACGGGCTAGCTATTCTTTTACTCTTGATAAAACTTGATCTTTTTGCATTATGCCTAGCTTAAAGGCATAAAAGAAAGCGCTTTTGGGAGGCAACCCACAATGAATAAATTTTTATTTTGCTTTTGTTGTGTCTTGATGTTGTTACTACAGTAGCATCATCATTGTATCTTTGCTTTTCAACTTTGTGCCAAGTGTAGCCTCTGATTGCAAGAAAGTTCAAAAGTTGTGACGTGCTGTCCAGGAAACAGATTCTGTCCTTGGACAGAAAAATTCGTATAAAATCACCAGATCATCTTTTTGGTCTGAATTGTTTCGACAGCGTGCTCTATACAATTGTCTTTCGGACGTCTGTTCTGAGTTTTTTGATTAGAGTTGCAGAAGTGCCCCGAAAAAATCATTTACTAACTGTTGTTCTGTTTTTCACAGATTCTGTCCTGTTTTGCCTTTCCTTCATTTTGCAAACCTTGAGCTTGCTTTTTCTTTGCAAAAACCTTTTGGCAATCTTGAGAAACAGTAGACCTTCAAGAATATCCTTATTTCCAGCAAGGAACAATTATATTATTATGGGTACTAACCTCGCTAATCAGATTATGATGAGTTATGTATGAAGGGAGTTTTCAAGTGTGCGAGGGAAGATGATAAAAAGATTCAGGAGTGTCAAGCGCTCAAGCTTGGGGATGCCCCCATGCACCCCCAAGAATATTCAAGGAGACTCAAGCGTCTAAGCTTGGGGATGCCCCCGTGCATCCCCTTCTCCATCAACATTATCAGTTCGTCTTTTGTTCCACTATATTTTAATCACTTCATGTGTTATGTGCTATGCTTGGAGCGTCTTGCTTTTAGTTTTCCTTTTTAGTTTTCGTTAGCTTTGCTTGCTTTTCATAACGAGTCGGAACTCAGCTTTCTTTGTGTGGGAGAGAAACACGCTCCACTTCAACCTAGAACATAACATAGAATTTTCATGTCTATCTTTGCTGTGTGTGTTCTTGGTCTTTCAATAGCTACTGTCATGCTTAGCTCTTAGTTTTCATGCTTATCTTTTTAAAGAGCTTTTGTTTAGTTGGTCGCTGGAACTCTCTTTAGTTATCATGCTTATCTTATTAAGAGAGTTTGCTTTTGTTGCATTGGTCGATATGTCTATGATAAAAATGCTACGTGCATAATGGCGCTTAGTAGTTCATGTTTTCTTATGGTTAGTCTCAAATAGCTGGGGGGTTCCCAATGTGTTATTGGAGTACCAACATGATTTGTTTGCCTATGATGTGGTATGGTTTAGTAATATCTTCCTTCAAGAATTTATTTTGATTGACTTGGCGTATGCTCGCGCATATTTAAGACTGTAAAGAAAGTCTGTCAAGCCTTGATGATCTTTTATTTCTGAGTAGCGATATAACTTCCATGCCTGATTCAATGTTGCTTTGTCGCTCTGCATGATTATGACCATCATTGCTCTCTTAGTTGGTCGCTCCCAGTCTTTTGCTAACCTCCACCTGTACTAAGCGGACTGACTGCTTGTGCATCCAAAATCCTTTAAACCAGTTATGCCATATGAGTCCACCATACCTTCCTATACATGGTATTTACCTGCCATTCCTAACGAAGACTTTCATGTACCATCTCGAAATTATTCAAAAAAAATGCATTTCTCTTTTGTGCCTCTGTTTTAGTTCATGAGGAAGTAGTAGTTAATTCATGATCTTTTTAAGTTGGACAAGCTTCACCCCGGGATTGCATGTCTAATGTGCAAACCCATAATACGAGAAGGAACTGGCATTGAGTGCGCCCGGCTCATTAAAAAAAAATATAAACAAACAAACCCTCCTTCACGCTTTGTTCATGAGAAATCAGAAAACTTTGGCAGTGATAAACAAAGGAGATTAAGAGGATGTGATCGTCCTCATTCGGGAGCCGTTCCTCGAAACTTGTCCAGCTCGAGAAGTAATTGAGTTATCTGCTAGCATTCGTTGACAAAACATGCATATCCAAAAAAATAATTTTTATTTCTGTTTTTAAAACCAAGAGCTCTGGTACATGCTTTGTCTTTGTTTCCGACCACGGGTTTTCAACCTTGCCAACAAAAGCCACGGTCCGAGAGTCTCCGCCTTCTTTAAGCACCAACTACTGAGAGCATGGTTGTCATTCTGAGTGTAATGTGCATTGTCCCAAAGTACCATTGTCTTTTGCATGATTATGACATCGTTTATTCTGAAATCATTGTATCTAGTCATCACTTAAACCTTGGAGGTGCCCCTGCATTTATGTTTTGCTTCACTAAAGGGGGCAAGCGAGATATCACTTTATCATATTTGCACACCATGCTCATTACAAATCTATTTGATGTTTCAGTATCATATTGTAAGACTTTCAGTTCTTTGTGATTTTCTCATGAGGCAACTTAATTACTACAGATTCATTATCTCAGTAAGCTTTTGTCATGTGACTATGAAAAATCCTTATATGGTTAATAGCATGTCACCACAGAAATTATACTTGTTATCATTTACCTACTCGAGGACGAGCAGGAATTAAGCTTGGGGATGTTGATACGTCCAAAACGTATCTATATTTCTGCTTGCTCCATGCCTCTTTTGTGTGATATTGCTATGTTATTTATACACTTCCATACACTTTTGATCATATTTGGACTAACCTATTAACTCAGTGCGCCCCAGTGCCAGTTTCTGTTTTCTGCTGTTTTAGTATTTCAGGTTTTCCCATCACGTAAACTGCCAGAAAAATCCCAGAAAAATTATATAAAAAATCAGCGTTCCGGAAGCTTCCGCACGGCCGAAGTAGGGCCGGAGGGGGGCCACCAGGGCTCCAGGCGCCCTGGTGGCGTGGCCCCCCTCCTGGCCGCGCTGGGGGGG